>OX598319.1:0-600000 GCA_951411735.1 Somateria mollissima | reverse complement strand
ATCGAACCTGGGACCTCGGGTTCCAGCATCCCGACATCACCCTGTGACGCCACCCGGGGACCCGACCCGACCCGGGGTTTTTTGACCGGTGTGGGGAATCGAACCTGGGAACTCTGGTGCCGTGGTCCCGACATCACCCTGTGACGCCACCCGGGGACACGACCCAACCCGGGGTTTTTTGGCCAGTATGGGGAATCGAACCAGAGACCACGGGTGCCGGGGTCCCGACATCACCCTGTGACGCCACCCGGGGACCCGACCCCACCCGGGGTCCAGGGGCCGGTTTGGGGTATCGAACCTGGGACCTCGCGTGCCGGGGTCCCGACAGCACCCTGTGACGCCACCCGGGGACCCGATCCTACCCGAGGTTTTTTGACCGGTATGGGGAATCGAACCTGGGACCTTGGGTTCCGGGGTCCCGACATCACCCTGTGACGCCACTCAGGGACCCGAGCAGAACGGGAAATTTTTTGGACGGTATGGGGTATCGAATGTGGGACCTCGGGTGCGGGGGTCCCGACATCACCCTGTGACGCCACCCGGGGACCCGACCCGACCCGGGGTTTTTTGGCCGGTATGGGGAATCGAACGTGGGACCTCGCGTGCCGGGATCCCGACATCACCCTGTGACGCCACCCGGGGACCCGACCCGACCCGGGTTTTTTGGCCGGAATGGGGAATCGAACGTGGGACGTCGGGTGCCGGGTTCCCGACATCACCCTGTGACACAACCCGGGGACCCGACCACACCCGGGTTTTTTTGACCGGTATGGGGAATCGAACGTGGGACCTCGGGTGCCGGGGTCCCGACATCACCCTGTGACGCCACCTGGGGACCCGAACCGACCCGGGGTTTTTTGGCCGATATGGGGAATCGAACGTGAGACCTTGGGTGCCGGGGTCCCGACATCACCCTGTGACGCCACCCGGGGACCGGACCCGACCCAGGGTTTTTTGGCCGGTATGGGGAATCGAACCTGGGACCTCGCGTGCCGGGGTCCCGACATCACCCTGTGATGCCACCCAGGGACCCGACCCGACCCGGGGTTTTTTGGCCGGTATGGGGAATCGAACGTGGGACCTCGGGTGCCGGGGTCCCGACATCACCCTGTGACGCCACCCGGGGACCCGACCTGACCCGGGGTCCAGGGGCCGGTATGGGGAATCGAAGCTTGGACCTCGGGTGCTGGGGTCCCGACATCACCCTGTGACACCCCCCGGGGACCCGACCCCACCCGGGCTCCAGTGACCGGTATGGGGTATCGAACCTGGGACCTCGCGTGCCGGGGTCCCGACATCACCTTGTGACACTACCCGGGGACCCGAGCCGACACGGAATTTTTTTGGCCGGTATGGGGAATCGAACTTGGGACCTCAGGGGCCGGGGTCCCGACATCACCCTGTGACGCCACCCGGGGACCCGACCCGACCCGGGGTTTTTTGGCCGGTATGGGGAATCGAACCTGGGACCTCGGGTGCCGGGGTCCCGACATCACCCTGTGACGCCCCCCGGTGACCCGAGCCGACCCGGGGTTTTTTGGCCGGTATGGGGAATCGAATCTGAGACCTCGGGTGCCGGGATCCCGACATCACCCTGTGACGCCACCCGGGGACCCGACCCGAGCAGGGGTTTTTTGGCCGGTATGGGGAATCGAACCTGGGACCTCGGGTGCCGGGATCCCGACATCACCCTATGACGCCACCCGGGGACCCGACCCGACCCGGTGTCCAGGGGCCTGTATGGGGAATCGAACCTGGAGCCTCGGGTGCCGGGGTCCTAACATCACCCTGTGACGCCATCCGGGGACCCGACCACACCCGGGGTCCAGGGGCCGATATGGGGAATCGAACCCGGGACCTCGGATGACGGTGTCCCGACAGAACCCTGTGACACAACCCGGGGACCCGACCCGACCCGGGGATTTTTGGCCGGTATTGTGAATCGAACCTGGGAGCTCGGGTGCCGGGGTCCCGACATCACCCTGTGACGCCACCCGGGGACCCGACCCGACCCGGGGTCCTGGGGCCGGTATGGGGAATCGAACTTGGGACCTCAGGTGCCTGGGTCCCCACATCGCCCTGTGACGTCACCCGGGGACCCGACCCGACCCGGGGTTTTTTGGCCGATATGGGGAATCGAACCTGGGACCTTGGGTGCCGGGGTCCCGACAGCACCCTGTGATGCCACCCAGGGACCCGACCCGATCCGGGGTCCAGGGGCCGGTATGGGGAATCGAACGTGGGACCTCGGGTGCCGGGGTCCCGACATCACCCTGTGACGCCTCCCAAGGACCCGACCCGACCCGGGGTTTTTTGGCCGGTATGGGGAATCGAACCTGGGACCTCGGGTGCCGGGGTCCCGACATCACCCTGTGATGCCACCCAGGGACCCGACCCGACCCGGGGTTTTTTGACCAGTATGGGGAATCGAACGTGGGACCTCGGGTGACGGGGTCCCGACATCACCCTGTGACGCCACCCAAGGACCCGACCCGACCCGGGTTCTAGGGGCAGGTATGGGGAATCGAACATGGGACCTCGGGTGCTGGGGTCCCGACATCACCCTGTGACGCCACCCGGGAATCCAACCCGACCCGGGGTTTTTTGGCCGGTATGGGGAATAGAACCTGGGACCTCGGGTGCCTGGTTCTTGATATCACCCTGTGACGCCACCCGGGGACCCAACCCGACCCGGAATTTTTTTGGCCGGTATGGGGAATCGAACCTGGGACCTCGGGTGCCGGGATCCCGACATCACCCTGTGACGCCACCCGGGGACCCGACCCGACCCGGGGTTTTCTGGCCGGTATGGGGAATCGAACCTGGGACCTCGGGTGCCGGGGTCCCGACATCACCCTGTGACGCCACCCGGGGACCCGACCCGACCCGGGGTCCAGGGGCCGGTATGGGGAATCCAACCTGGGACCTCGCGTTCCGGAGTCCCGACAGCACCCTGTGACGTCACCTGGGGACCCGACCAGATCCGGGGTTTTTTGACCGGTATGGGGAATCGAACGTGGGACCTCGGGTTCCGGGGTCCCGACATCACCTTGTGACGCCACCCGGGGAACCGAACCGACCCAGAATTTTTTTGGCCGGTATGGGGAATCGAACCTCGGACCTCGGGTGCCGGGGTCCCGACATCACCCTGTGACGCCACCCGGGGACCCGACCCGACCCGGGGTTTTTTGGCCGGTATGGGGAATCGAACTTGGGACCTCGGGTGCCGGGGTCCCGACATCACCCTGTGACGCCACCCAAGGACCCGACCCGACCCGGGGTTTTTTGGCCGGTATGGGGAATCGAACGTGGGACGTCGGGTGCCGGGTTCCCGACATCACCCTGTGACGCCACCCGGGGACCCGAGCCGATCCGGGTTTTTTTGACCGGTATGGGGAATCGAACGTGGGACCTCGGGTGCCGGGTTCCCGACATCAGCCTGTGACGCCATCTGGGGACCCGAACCGACCCGGGGTTTTTTGGCCGATATGGGGAATCGAACGTGGGACCTTGGGTGCCGGGTTCCCGACATCAACCTGTGACGCCACCCAGGGACCCGACCCGAGCCGGGTTTTTTTGGCCGGTATGGGGAATCGAACGTGGGACCTTGGGTGCCGGGTTCCCGACATCACCCTGTGATGCCACCCAGGGACCCGAGCCGACCCGGGGTTTTTTGGCCGGTATGGGGAATCGAAAGTGGGACCTCGGGTGCCGGGGTCCCGACAGCACCCTGTGACGCCACCCGGGGACCCGACCTGACCCGGGGTCCAGGGGCCGGTATGGGGAATCGAAGCTTGGACCTCGGGTGCTGGGGTCCCGACAGCACCCTGTGACACCCCCCGGGGACCCGACTCCACCCGGGGTCCAGTGACCGGTATGGGGAATCCAACCTGGGACCTCGCGTGCCGGGGTCCCGACAGCACCCTGTGACGCCACCCGGGGACCCGATCCTACCCGAGGTTTTTTGACCGGTATGGGGAATCGAACCTGGGACCTCAGGTGCCGGGGTCCCGACATCACCCTGTGACGCCACTCAGGGACCCGAGCAGACCGGGAAATTTTTTGGACAGTATGGGGTATCGAATGTGGGACCTCGGGTGCGGGGGTCCCGACATCACCTTGTGACACCACCCGGGGACCCGACCCGACCCGGGGTTTTTTGGCCGGTATGGGGAATCGAACCTGGGACCTCGGGTGCCGGGGTCCCGACATCACCCTGTGACGCCCCCCGGTGACCCAAGCCTACCCGGGGTTTTTTGGCCGGTATGGGGAATCGAATCTGAGACCTCGGGTGCCGGGGTCCCGACATCACCCTGTGATGCCACCCGGGGACCCGACCCGACCCGGAATTTTTTTGGCCGGTATGTGGTATCGAACGTGGAGCCTCGGGTGCCTGGGTCCCGACATCACCCTGTGACGCCACCCGGGGACCCGACCTGACCCGGGGTTTTTTGGCCGGTATGGGGAATCGAACGTGGGACGTCGGGTGCCGGGTTCCCGACATCACCCTGTGACGCCACCCGGGGACCCGAGCCGATCCGGGTTTTTTTGACCGGTATGGGGAATCGAACGTGGGACCTCGGGTGCCGGGGTCCCGACATCACCCTGTGACGCCACCCGGGGACCCGAACCGCCCCGGGGTTTTTTGGCCGATATGGGGAATCGAACCTGGGATCTCGGGTGCCGGGGTCCCGACATCACCCTGTGATGCCACCCGGGGACCCGACCCGATCCGAGGTTTTTTGACCGGTATGGGGAATCGAACGTGGGACCTCGGGTGCCGGGGTCCCGACATCACCCTGTGACGCCACCCAAGGACCCGACCCGACCCGGGGTTTTTTGGCCGGTATGGGGAATCGAACATGGGACCTCGGGTGCTTGGGTCCTGACATCACCCTGTGACGCCACCCGGGAATGCAAACCGACCCGGGGTTTTTTGGCCGGTATGGGGAATTGAACCTGGGAGCTCGGGTGCCGGTGTCCCGACAGCATCCTGTGACGCCACCCAGGGTCCTGACCCGACCCGGGGTTTTTTGACAGGTATGGGGAATAGAACCTGTGACCTCGGGTGCCTGGTTCTTGACATCACCCTGTGACGCCATCCGGGGACACGACCCGACCCGGAATTTTTTTGGCCGGTATGGGGAATCGAACCTGGGACCTCGGGTGCCGGGATCCCGACATCACCCTGTGACGCCACCTGGGGACCCGACCCGACCCGGGGTTTTCTGGCCGGTATGGGGAATCGAACGTGGGACCTCGGGTGCCGGGGTCCCGACATCACCCTGTGACGCCACCCGGGGACCCGACCCGACCCGGGGTCCAGGGGCCGGTATGGGGAATCCAACCTGGGACCTCGCGTTCCGGAGTCCCGACAGCACCCTGTGACGCCACCTGGGGACCCGAGCCGATCCGGGGTTTTTTGACCGGTATGGGGAATCGAACCTGGGACCTCAGGTGCCTGGGTCCCGACATCACCCTGTGACGCCACCCGGGGACCCGACCCGACCCGGGGTTTTTTGGCCGGTATGGGGAATCGAACGTGGGACCTCGGGTGCCGGGGTCCCGACATCACCCTGTGACGCCACCCGGGGACCCGAACCGCCCCGGGGTTTTTTGGCCGATATGGGGAATCGAACGTGGGACCTCGGGTGCCGGGGTCCCGACATCACCCTGTGATGCCACCTGGGGATCCGACCCGATCCGAGGTTTTTTGACCGGTATGGGGAATCGAACGTGGGACCTCGGGTGACGGGGTCCCGACATCACCCTGTGACGCCACCCAAGGACCCGACCCGACCCGGGGTCCAGGGGCCGGTATGGGGAATCGAACATGGGACCTCGGGTGCTGGGGTCCCGACATCACCCTGTGACGCCACCCGGGAATCCAAACCGACCCGGGGTTTTTTGGCCGGTATGGGGAATCGAACCTGGGAGCTCGGGTGCCGGTGTCCCGACAGCATCCTGTGAAGCCACCCATGGTCCTGACCCGACCCGGGGTTTTTTGGCCAGTATGGGGAATAGAACCTGTGACCTCGGGTGCCTGGTTCTTGACATCACCCTGTGACGCCACCCGGGGACACGACCCGACCCGGAATTTTTTTGGCCGGTATGGGGAATCGAACCTGGGACCTCGGGTGCCGGGATCCCGACATCACCCTGTGACGCCACCTGGGGACCCGACCCGACCCGGGGTTTTCTGGCCGGTATGGGGAATCGAACGTGGGACCTCGGGTGCCAGGGTCCCGACATCACCCTGTGACGCCACCCGGGGACCCGACCCGACCCGGGGTCCAGGGGCCGGTATGGGGAATCCAACCTGGGACCTCGCGTTCCGGAGTCCCGACAGCACCCTGTGACGCCACCCGGGGACCCGACCCGATCCGGGGTTTTTTGACCGGTATGGGGAATCGAACCTGGGACCTCAGGTGCCTGGGTCCCGACATCACCCTGTGACGCCACCCGGGGACCCGACCCGACCCGGGGTTTTTTGGCCGGTATGGGGAATCGAACCTGGGACCTCGCGTGCCGGGGTCCCGACATCACCTTGTGACGCCACCCGGGGAACCGAACCGACCCAGAATTTTTTTGGCCGGTATGGGGAATCGAACGTGGGACCTCAGGTGCCTGGGTCCCGACATCACCCTGTGACGCCACCCGGGGACCCGACCCGACCCGGGGTTTTTTGGCCGGTATGGGGAATCGAACCTGGGACCTCGCGTGCCGGGGTCCCGACATCACCTTGTGACGCCACCCGGGGAACCGAACCGACCCAGAATTTTTTTGGCCGGTATGGGGAATCGAACGTGGGACCTCGGGTGCCGGGGTCCCGACATCACCCTGTGACGCCACCCGGGGACCCGACCCGACCCGGGGGTTTTTGGCCGATATGGAAAATCGAACTTGGGACCTCGCGTGCCGGGGTCCCGACATCACCCTGTGACGCCACCCGGGGACCCGACTCGACCCAGGGTTTTTTAGCCGGTATGGGGAATCGAACCTGGGACCTCGGGTGCTGGGGTCCCGACGTCACCCTGTGACGCCACCTGGAAATCCAAACCGACCCGGGGTTTTTTGGCCGGTATGGGGAATCGAACCTGGGAGCTCGGGTGCCGGTGTCCCGACAGCATCCTGTGACGCCACCCAGGGTCCTGACCCGACCCGGGGTTTTTTGGCCATTATGGGGAATAGAACCTGTGACCTCGGGTGCCTGGTTCTTGACATCACCCTGTGACGCCACCCGGGGACACGACCCGACCCGGAATTTTTTTGGCCGGTATGGGGAATCGAACCTGGGACCTCGGGTGCCGGGATCCCGACATCACCCTGTGACGCCACCTGGGGACCCGACCCGACCCGGGGTTTTCTGGCCGGTATGGGGAATCTAACCTGGGACCTCGGGTGCCGGGATCCCGACATCACCCTGTGACGCCACCCGGGGACCCGACCCGACCCGGGGTCCAGGGGCCGGTATGGGGAATCCAACCTGGGACCTCGCGTTCCGGAGTCCCGACAGCACCCTGTGACGCCACCTGGGGACCCGACCCGATCCGGGGTTTTTTGACCGGTATGGGGAATCGAACCTGGGACCTCAGGTGCCTGGGTCCCGACATCACCCTGTGACGCCACCCGGGGACCCGACCCGACCCGGGGTTTTTTGGCCGGTATGGGGAATCGAACCTGGGACCTCGCGTGCCGGGGTCCCGACATCACCTTGTGACGCCACCCGGGGAACCGAACCGACCCAGAATTTTTTTGGCCGGTATGGGGAATCGAACGTGGGACCTCGGGTGCCGGGGTCCCGACATCACCCTGTGACGCCACCCGGGGACCCGACCCGACCCGGGAGTTTTTGGCCGATATGGAAAATCGAACTTGGGACCTCGCGTGCCGGGGTCCCGACATCACCCTGTGACGCCACCCGGGGACCCGACTCGACCCAGGGTTTTTTAGCCGGTATGGGGAATCGAACCTGGGACCTCGGCTGCCGGGGTCCCAATATCACCCTGTGACGCCACACGGGGACCAGACCCGACCCGGGGTTTTTTGTCGGTATGGGGAATTGAACCTGGGACCTCGCGTGCCGGGGTCCCGACATCACCCTGTGACGCCACCTGGGGTCCCGACAACAACTGCGGTTTTTTGGCCGGTGTGGGGAATCGAACCTGGGAACTCTGGTGCCGTGGTCCTGACATCACCCTGTGACGCCACCCGGGGACCCGACCCGACCAGGGGTTTTTTGGCCGGTATGGGGAATCGAACCTGGGACCTCGGGTGCCGGGGTCCCGACATCACCCTATGATGCCACCCGGGGACCCGACCCGACCCGGTGTCCAGGGGCCTGTATGGGGAATCGAACCTGGAGCCTGGGGTGCCGGGGTCCTAACATCACCCTGTGACGCCACCCGGGGAAACGACCACACCCGGGGTCCAGGGGCCGATATGGGGAATCGAACCCGGGACCTCGGATGACGGGGTCCCGACAGAACCCTGTGACACAACCCGGGGACCAGGCCCGACCCGGGGATTTTTGGCCGGTATTGTGAATCGAACCTGGGAGCTCGGGTGCCGGGGTCCCGACATCACCCTGTGACGCCACCCGGGGACCCGACCCGACCCGGGGTCCTGGGGCCGGTATGGGGAATCGAACTTGGGACCTCAGGTGCCGGGGTCCCGACATCGCCCTGTGACGTCACCCGGGGACCCGACCTGACCCGGGGTTTTTTGGCCGATATGGGGAATCGAACCTGGGAGCTCGGGTGCCGGGGTCCCGACATCACCCTGTGACGCCTCCCAAGGACCCGACCCGACCCGGGGTTTTTTGGCCGGTATGGGGAATCGAACGTGGGACCTTGGGTGCCGGGGTCCCGACATCACCCTGTGACGGCACCCGGGGACCCGACCACACCCGGGGTCCAGGGGCCGATATGGGGAATCGAACCTGGGACCTTTGGTGACGGGATCCGGACAGAACCCTGTGACGCCACCCGGTGACCCGACCCGACCCGGGTTTTTTTGGCCGGTATTGTGAATCGAACCTGGGACCTCGGGTGCCAGCATCCCGACATCACCCTGTGACGCCACCCGGGGACCCGACCCGACCCGGGGTTTTTTTGGCCGGTATGGGGAATCGAACCTGAGACCACGGGTGCCGGGGTCCCGACATCACCCTGTGACGCCACCCGGGGACCCGACCCGACCTGGGGTCCAGGGGCCGGTATGGGGTATCGAACCTGGGACCTCGCGTGCCGGGGTCCCGAATTCACCCTGTGACGCCACCCGGGGACCCGATCCTACCCGAGGTTTTTTGACCGGTATGGGGAATCGAACCTGGGACCTCGGGTTCCGGGGTCCCGACATCACCCTGTGACGCCACTCAGGGACCCGAGCAGACCTGGAAATTTTTTGGATGGTATGGGGTATCGAATGTGGGACCTCGGGTGCGGGGGTCCCGACATCACCCTGTGACGCCACCCGGGGACCCGACCCGACCCGGGGTTTTTTGGCCGGTATGGGGAATCGAACCTGGGACCTCGGGTTCCGGGATCCCGACATCACCCTGTGACGCCACCCGGGGACCCGACCCGACCCGGGGTTTTTTGGCCGGTATGGGGAATCGAACGTGGGACCTCGGGTGCCGGGGTCCCGACAGCACCCTGTGACGCCACCCAGGGACCCGACTCGACCCTTGTTTTTTTGACAGGTATGGGGAATCGAACCTGGGACCTCGCGTGCCAGGGTCCCGACATCACCTTGTGACACCACCCGGGGACCCGAGCCGACACGGAATTTTTTTGGCCGGTATGGGGAATCGAACTTGGGACCACGGGTGCCGGGATCCCGACATCACCCTGTGACGCCACCTGGGGTCCCGACAACAACTGCGGTTTTTTGGCCGGTATGGGGAATCGAACCTGGGACCTCGGGTGCCGGGGTCCCGACATCACCCTGTGACGCCACCTGGGGACCCGACCCGACCCGGGGTTTTTTGGCCGATATGGGGAATTGAACCTGGGAGCTCGGGTGCCGGGGTCCCGACATCACCCTGTGATGCCACTCGGGGACCCGACCCGATCCGGGATTTTTAGACCGGTATGGGGAATCGAACGTGGGACCTCGGGTGCCGGGGTCCCGACATCACCCTGTGACGCCACCCAGGGACACGATCCGACCCGGGGTCCAGGGGCCGGTATGGGGAATCGAACATGGGACCTTGGGTGCTGGGGTCCCGACATCACCCTGTGACGCCACCTGGGAATCCAAACCGACCCGGGGTTTTTTGGCCGGTATGGGGAATCGAACCTGGGAGCTCAGGTGCCGGGGTCCCGACAACACCCTGTGACGCCACCCAGGGTCCTGACCCGACCCGGGGTTTTTTGGCCGGTATGGGGAATCGAACCTGGGACCTCGGGTGCCGGGGTCCCGACATCACCCTGTGACGCCACCCGGGGACACGACCCGACCCGGAATTTTTTTGGCCGGTATGGGGAATCGAACCTGGGACCTCGGGTGCCGGGATCCCGACATCACCCTGTGACGCCACCCGGGGACCCGACCCGACCCGGGGTCCAGGGGCCGATATGGGGAATCGAACCTGGGAGCTCGGGTGCCGGGGTCCCGACATCACCCTGTGACGCCACCCGGGGACCCGACCCGACCCGGGGTCCAGGGGCCGGTATGGGGAATCCAACCTGGGACCTCGCGTTCCGGAGTCCCGACAGCACCCTGTGACGCCACCTGGGGACCCGACCCGATCCGGGGTTTTTTGACCGGTATGGGGAATCGAACCTGGGACCTCAGGTGCCTGGGTCCCGACATCACCCTGTGACGCCTCCCGGGGACCCGACCCGACCCGGGGTTTTTTGGCCGGTATGGGGAATCGAACCTGGGACCTCGCGTGCCGGGGTCCCGACATCACCTTGTGACGCCACCCGGGGAACCGAACCGACCCAGAATTTTTTTGGCCGGTATGGGGAATCGAACCTGGGACCTCGGGTGCCGGGGTCCCGACATCACCCTGTGACGCCACCCGGGGACCCGACCTGACCCGGGGGTTTTTGGCCGATATGGAAAATCGAACTTGGGACCTCGGGTGCCTGGGTCACGACATCACCCTGTGACGCCACCCGGGGACCCGACTCGACCCAGGGTTTTTTAGCCGGTATGGGGAATCGAACCTGGGACCTCGGCTGCCGGGGTCCCAATATCACCCTGTGACGCCACACGGGGACCCGACCCGACCCGGGGTTTTTTGTCGGTATGGGGAATTGAACCTGGGAGCTCGGGTGCCGGGGTCCCGACATCACCCTGTGACGCCACCTGGGGTCCCGACCACAACTGCGGTTTTTTGACAGGTATGGGGAATCGAACCTGGGACCTCGGGTGCCGGGGTCCTGACATCACCCTGTGACGCCACCCGGGGACCCGATCCTACCCGAGGTTTTTTGACCGGTATGGGGAATCGAACCTGGGACCTCGGGTTCCGGGGTCCCGACATCACCCTGTGACGCCACTCAGGGACCCGAGCAGACCTGGAAATTTTTTGGACGGTATGGGGAATCGACTGTGGGACCTCGGGTGCGGGGGTCCCGACATCACCCTGTGACGCCACCCGGGGACCCAAGCCGACCCGGGGTTTTTTGGCCGGTATGGGGAATCGAACGTGGGACCTCGGGTTCCGGGATCCCGACATCACCCTGTGACGCCACCCGGGGACCCGACCCGACCCGGGGTTTTTTGGCCGGTATGGGGAATCGAACCTGGGACCTCGGGTGCCGGGGTCCCGACAGCACCCTGTGACGCCACCCAGGGACCCGACTCGACCCTTGTTTTTTTGACAGGTATGGGGAATCGAACCTGGGACCTCGCGTGACAGGGTCCCGACATCACCTTGTGACACCACCCGGGGACCCGAGCCGACACGGAATTTTTTTGGCCGGTATGGGGAATCGAACTTGGGACCTCAGGTGCCGGGGTCCCGACATCACCTTCTGACGCCACCCGGGGACCCGACCCGACCCGGAATTTTTTTGGCCGGTATGTGGTATCGAACGTGGAACCTCGGGTGCCGGGGTCCCGACATCACCCTGTGACGCCACCCGGGGACCCGACCCGACCCGGGGTTTTTTGGCCGGTATGGGGAATCTAACGTGGGACGTCGGGTGCAGGGTTCCCGACATCACCCTGTGACGCCACCCGGGGACCCGAGCCGATCCGGGTTTTTTTGACCGGTATGGGGAATCGAACGTGGGACCTCGGGTGCCGGGGTCCCGACATCACCCTGTGACGCCACCTGGGGTCCCTACAACAACTGCGGTTTTTTGGCCGGTATGGGGAATCGAACCTGGGACCTCGGGTGCCGGGGTCCCGACATCACCCTGTGACGCCACCTGGGGACCCGACCCGACCCGGGGTTTTTTGGCCGATATGGGGAATCGAACCTGGGACCTCGGGTGCCGGGGTCCCGACATCACCCTGTGATGCCACTCGGGGACCCGACCCGATCCGGGATTTTTAGACCGGTATGGGGAATCGAACGTGGGACCTCGGGTGCCGGGGTCCCGACATCACCCTGTGACGCCACCCAGGGACACGACCCGACCCGGGGTCCAGGGGCCGGTATGGGGAATCGAACATGGGACCTCGGGTGCTGGGGTCCCGACATCACCCTGTGACGCCACCTGGGAATCCAAACCGACCCGGGGTTTTTTGGCCGGTATGGGGAATCGAACCTGGGAGCTCAGGTGCCGGGGTCCCGACAACACCCTGTGACGCCACCCAGGGTCCTGACCCGACCCGGGGTTTTTTGGCCGGTATGGGGAATCGAACCTGGGACCTCGGGTGCCGGGGTCCCGACATCACCCTGTGACGCCACCCGGGGACACGACCCGACCCGGAATTTTTTTGGCCGGTATGGGGAATCGAACCTGGGACCTCGGGTGCCGGGATCCCGACATCACCCTGTGACGCCACCCGGGGACCCGACCCGACCCGGGGTCCAGGCGCCGATATGGGGAATCGAACCTGGGAGCTCGGGTGCCGGGGTCCCGACATCACCCTGTGACGCCACCCGGGGACCCGACCCGACCCGGGGTCCAGGGGCCGGTATGGGGAATCCAACCTGGGACCTCGCGTTCCGGAGTCCCGACAGCACCCTGTGACGCCACCCGGGGACCGAACCGACCCAGAATTTTTTTGGCCGGTATGGGGAATCGAACCTGGGACCTCGGGTGCCGGGGTCCCGACATCACCCTGTGACGCCACCCGGGGACCCGACCTGACCCGGGGGTTTTTGGCCGATATGGAAAATCGAACTTGGGACCTCGGGTGCCTGGGTCACGACATCACCCTGTGACGCCACCCGGGGACCCGACTCGACCCAGGGTTTTTTAGCCGGTATGGGGAATCGAACCTGGGACCTCGGGTGCCGGGGTCCCAATATCACCCTGTGACGCCACACGGTGACCCAAGCCGACCCGGGGTTTTTTGGCCGGTATGGGGAATCGAACGTGGGACCTCGGGTTCCGGGATCCCGACATCACCCTGTGACGCCACCCGGGGACCCGACCCGACCCGGGGTTTTTTGGCCGGTATGGGGAATCGAACCTGGGACCTCGGGTGCCGGGGTCCCGACAGCACCCTGTGACGCCACCCAGGGACCCGACTCGACCCTTGTTTTTTTGACAGGTATGGGGAATCGAACCTGGGACCTCGCGTGCCAGGGTCCCGACATCACCTTGTGACACCACCCGGGGACCCGAGCCGACACGGAATTTTTTTGGCCGGTATGGGGAATCGAACTTGGGACCTCAGGTGCCGGGGTCCCGACATCACCTTCTGACGCCACCCGGGGACCCGACCCGACCCGGAATTTTTTTGGCCGGTATGTGGTATCGAACGTGGAACCTCGGGTGCCTGGGTCCCGACATCACCCTGTGACGCCACCCGGGGACCCGACCCGACCCGGGGTTTTTTGGCCGGTATGGGGAATCGAACGTGGGACGTCGGGTGCCGGGTTCCCGACATCACCCTGTGACGCCACCCGGGGACCCGAGCCGATCCGGGTTTTTTTGACCGGTATGGGGAATCGAACGTGGGACCTCGGGTGCCGGGGTCCCGACATCACCCTGTGACGCCACCCGGGGACCGGACCCGACCCAGGGTTTTTTGGCCGGTATGGGGAATCGAACCTGGGACCTCGCGTGCCGGGGTCCCGACATCACCCTGTGATGCCACCCAGGGACCCGACTTGACCCGGGGTTTTTTGGCCGGTATGGGGAATCGAACCTGGGACCTCGGGTGCCGGGGTCCCGACAGCACCCTGTGACGCCACCCGGGGACCCGACCTGACCCGGGGTCCAGGGGCCGGTATGGGGAATCGAAGCTTGGACCTCGGGTGCCGGGGTCCCGACATCACCCTGTGACACCCCCCGGGGACCCGACCCCACCCGGGGTCCAGTGACCGGTATGGGGTATCGAACCTGGGACCTCGCGTGCCGGGGTCCCGACAGCTCCCTGTGACGCTACCCGGGGACCCGATCCTACCCGAGGTTTTTTGGCCGGTATGGGGTATCGAACCTGGGACCTCGGGTTCCGGGGTCCCGACATCACCCTGTGACGCCACTCAGGGACCCGAGCAGACCGGGAAATTTTTTGGACGTTATGGGGTATCGAATGTGGGACCTCGGGTGCGGGGGTCCCGACATCACCCTGTGACGCCACCAGGGGACCCGACCCGACCCGGGGGTTTTTGGCCGGTATGGGGAATCGAACCTGGGAGCTCGGGTGCCGGGGTCCCGACATCACCCTGTGACGCCACCCGGGGACCCGACCCGACCCGGGGTTTTTTGGCCGGTATGGGGAATCGAACCTGGGACCTCGGGTGCCGGGGTCCCGACAGCACCCTGTGACGCCACCCAGGGACCCGACTCGACCCTTGTTTTTTTGACAGGTATGGGGAATCGAACCTGGGACCTCGCGTGCCAGGGTCCCGACATCACCTTGTGACACCACCCGGGGACCCGAGCCGACACGGAATTTTTTTGGCCGGTATGGGGAATCGAACCTGGGACCTCGGGTGCCGGGGTCCCGACATCACCCTGTGACGCCCCCCGGTGACCCAAGCCGACCCGGGGTTTTTTGGCCGGTATGGGGAATCGAATCTGAGACCTCGGGTGCCGGGGTCCCGACATCACCCTGTGACGCCACCCGGGGACCCGACCCGACCCGGATATTTTTTGGCCGGTATGTGGTATCGAACGTGGAACCTCGGGTGCCGGGGTCCCGACAGCACCCTGTGACGCCACCCAGGGACCCGACTCGACCCTTGTTTTTTTGACAGGTATGGGGAATCGAACCTGGGACCTCGCGTGCCAGGGTCCCGACATCACCTTGTGACACCACCTGGGGACCCGAGCCGACACGGAATTTTTTTGGCCGGTATGGGGAATCGAACTTGGGACCTCAGGTGCCGGGGTCCCGACATCACCTTCTGACGCCACCCGGGTACCCGACCCGACCCGGAATTTTTTTGGCCGGTATGTGGTATCGAACGTGGAACCTCGGGTGCCTGGGTCCCGACATCACCCTGTGACGCCACCCGGGGACCCGACCCGACCCGGGGTTTTTTGGCCGGTATGGGGAATCGAACGTGGGACGTCGGGTGCCGGGTTCCCGACATCACCCTGTGACGCCACCCGGGGACCCGACCCGACCCGGGGTCCAGGGGTCGGTATGGGGAATCGAACCTGGGACTTCGGGTGCCGGGGTCCCGAAAGCACCCTGTGACGCTACCCAGGGACCCGACTCGACCCTTGGTTTTTTGGCCGGTATGGGGAATCGAACCTGGGACCTCGCGTGCCAGGGTCCCGACATCACCTTGTGACACCACCCGGGGACCCGAGCCGACACGGAATTTTTTTGGCCGGTATGGGGAATCGAACCTGGGACCTCGGGTGCCGGGGTCCCGACATCACCCTGTGACGCCCCCCGGTGACCCAAGCCGACCCGGGGTTTTTTGGCCGGTATGGGGAATCGAATCTGAGACCTCGGGTGCCGGGGTCCCGACATCACCCTGTGACGCCACCCGGGGACCCGACCCGACCCGGAAATTTTTTGGCCGGTATGTGGTATCGAACGTGGAACCTCGGGTGCCTGGGTCACGACATCACCCTGTGACGCCACCCGGGGACCCGACCCGACCCGGGGTTTTTAGGCCGGTATGGGGAATCGAACCTGGGACCTCGGGTGCCGGGGTCCCGACAGCACCCTGTGACGCCACCCAGGGACCCGACTCGACCCTTGTTTTTTTGACAGGTATGGGGAATCGAACCTGGGACCTCGCGTGCCAGGGTCCCGACATCACCTTGTGACACCACCCGGGGACCCGAGCCGACACGGAATTTTTTTGGCCGGTATGGGGAATCGAACCTGGGACCTCGGGTGCCGGGGTCCCGACATCACCCTGTGACGCCCCCCGGTGACCCAAGCCGACCCGGGGTTTTTTGGCCGGTATGGGGAATCGAATCTGAGACCTCGGGTGCCGGGGTCCCGACATCACCCTGTGACGCCACCCGGGGACCCGACCCGACCCGGAAATTTTTTGGCCGGTATGTGGTATCGAACGTGGAACCTCGGGTGCCTGGGTCACGACATCACCCTGTGACGCCACCCGGGGACCCGACCCGACCCGGGGTTTTTTGGCCGGTATGGGGAATCGAACGTGGGACCTCGGGTGCCGGGTTCCCGACATCACCCTGTGACGCCACCCGGGGACCCGAGCCGATCCGGGTTTTTTTGTCCGGTATGGGGAATCGAACGTGGGACCTCGGGTGCCGGGGTCCCGACATCACCCTGTGACGCCACCTGGGGACCCGACCCGACCCGGGGTTTTTTGGCCGATATGGGGAATCGAACCTGGGACCTCGGGTGCCGGGGTCCCGACATCACCCTGTGATGCCACTCGGGGACCCGACCCGATCCGGGGTTTTTAGACCGGTATGGGGAATCGAACGTGGGACCTCGGGTGCCGGGGTCCCGACATCACCCTGTGACGCCACCCGGGGACCCGACCCGACCCGGGGTCCAGGGGCCGGTATGGGGAATCGAAGCTTGGACCTCGGGTGCTGGGGTCCCGACATCACCCTGTGACGCCACCTGGGAATCCAAACCGACCCGGGGTTTTTTGGCCGGTATGGGGAATCGAACCTGGGAGCTCAGGTGCCGGGGTCCCGACAACACCCTGTGACGCCACCCAGGGTCCTGACCCGACCCGGGGTTTTTTGGCCGGTATGGGGAATCGAACCTGGGACCTCGGGTGCCGGGGTCCCGACATCACCCTGTGATGCCACCCGGGGACACGACCCGACCCGGAATTTTTTTGGCCGGTATGGGGAATCGAACCTGGGACCTCGGGTGCCGGGATCCCGACATCACCCTGTGACGCCACCCGGGGACCCGACCCGACCCGGGGTCCAGGGGCCGATATGGGGAATCGAACCTGGGAGCTCGGGTGCCGGGGTCCCGACATCACCCTGTGACGCCACCCGGGGACCCGACCCGACCCGGGGGTTTTTGGCCGGTATGGGGAATCGAACCTGGGACCTCGCGTGCCGGGGTCCCGACATCACCTTGTGACGCCACCCGGGGAACCGAACCGACCCAGAGTTTTTTTGGCCGGTATGGGGAATCGAACCTCGGAACTCGGGTGCCGGGGTCCCGACATCACCTTGTGACGCCACCCGGGGACCCGACCTGACCCGGGGGTTTTTGGCCGATATGGAAAATCGAACTTGGGACCTCGGGTGCCTGGGTCACGACATCACCCTGTGACGCCACCCGGGGACCCGACTCGACCCAGGGTTTTTTAGCCGGTATGGGGAATCGAACCTGGGACCTCGGCTGCCGGGGTCCCAATATCACCCTGTGACGCCACCCGGGGACCCGACCACACCCGGGGTTTTTTGGCCGGTATGGGGAATTGAACCTGGGAGCTCGGGTGCCGGGGTCCCGACATCACCCTGTGACGCCACCTGGGGTCCCGACCACAACTGCGGTTTTTTGACAGGTATGGGGAATCGAACGTGGGACCTCGGGTGCCGGGGTCCTGACATCACCCTGTGACGCCACCCGGGGACCCGACCACACCCGGGGTCCAGGGGCCGATATGGGGAATCGAACCTGGGACCTTGGGTGACGGGGTCCCGACAGAACCCTGTGACGCCACCCGGGGATCCGACCCGACCCGGGGTTTTTTGGCCGGTATTGTGAATCGAACCTTGGACCTCGGGTGCCAGCATCCCGACATCACCCTGTGACGCCACCCGGGGACCCGACCACACCCGGGGTCCAGGGGCCGATATGGGGAATCGAACCTGGGACCTTGGGTGACGGGGTCCCGACAGAACCCTGTGACGCCACCCGGGGATCCGACCCGACCCGGGGTTTTTTGGCCGGTATTGTGAATCGAACCTGGGACCTCAGGTGCCTGGGTCCCGACATCACCCTGTGACGCCACCCGGGGACCCGACCCGACCCGGGGGTTTTTGGCCGGTATGGGGAATCGAACCTGGGACCTCGCGTGCCGGGGTCCCGACATCACCTTGTGACGCCACCCGGGGAACCGAACCGACCCAGAATTTTTTTGGCCGGTATGGGGAATCGAACCTCGGAACTCGGGTGCCGGGGTCCCGACATCACCCTGTGACGCCACCCGGGGACCCGACCTGACCCGGGGGTTTTTGGCCGATATGGAAAATCGAACTTGGGACCTCGGGTGCCTGGGTCACGACATCACCCTGTGACGCCACCCGGGGACCCGACTCGACCCAGGGTTTTTTAGCCGGTATGGGGAATCGAACCTGGGACCTCGGCTGCCGGGGTCCCAATATCACCCTGTGACGCCACACGGGGACCAGACCCGACCCGGGGTTTTTTGGCCGGTATTGTGAATCGAACCTGGGACCTCGGGTGCCAGAATCCCGACATCACCCTGTGACGCCACCCGGGGACCCGACCCGACCCGGGGTTTTTTGGCCGGTGTGGGGAATCGAACCTGGGAACTCTGGTGCCGTGGTCCCGACATCACCCTGTGACGCCACCCGGGGACCCGACCCGACCCGGGGTTTTTTGGCCGGTATGGGGAATCGAACCTGGGACGTCGGGTGCCGGGGTCCCGACATCACCCTGTGACGCCACCCGGGGACCCGACCCGACCCGGGGTCCAGGGGCCGGTATGGGGAATCGAAGCTTGGACCTCGGGTGCTGGGGTCCCGACATCACCCTGTGACGCCACCCGGGGACCCGACCCCACCCGGGGTCCAGTGACCGGTATGGGGTATCGAACCTGGGACCTCGCGTGCCGGGGTCCCGACAGCACCCTGTGACACCACCCGGGGACCCGATCCTACCCGAGGTTTTTTGACCGGTATGGGGAATCGAACCTGGGACCTCGCGTGCCGGGGTCCCGACATCACCCTGTGACGCCACTCAGGGACCCGAGCAGACCGGGAAATTTTTTGGACGTTATGGGGTATCGAATGTGGGACCTCGGGTGCGGGGGTCCCGACATCACCCTGTGACGCCACCCGGGGACCCGACCCGACCCGGGGTTTTTTGGCCGGTATGGGGAATCGAACCTGGGACCTCGGGTGACGGGATCCCGACATCACCCTGTGACGCCACCCAGGGACCCGACTCGACCCTTAGATTTTTGGCCGGTATGGGGAATCGAACCTGGGACTTCGCGTGCCAGGGTCCCGACATCACCTTGTGACACCACCCGGGGACCCGAGCCGACACGGAATTTTTTTGGCCGGTATGGGGAATCGAACGTGGGACTTCGGGTGCCGGGGTCCCGACATCACCCTGTGACGCCACCCGGGGACCCGACCCGACCCGGGGTTTTTTGGCCGGTATGGGGAATCGAACCTGGGACCTCGGGTGCCGGGGTCCCGACATCACCCTGTGATGCCACCCGGGGACCCGAGCCGACCCGGGGTTTTTTTGCCGGTATGGGGAATCGAATCTGAGACCTCGGGTGCCGGGATCCCGACATCACCCTGTGACGCCACCCGGGGACCCGACCCGACCAGGGGTTTTTTGGCCGGTATGGGGAATCGAACCTGGGACCTCGGGTGCCGGGATCCCGACATCACCCTATGACGCCACCCGGGGACCCGACCACACCCGGGGTCCAGGGGCCTGTATGGGGAATCGAACCTGGAGCCTCGGGTGCCGGGGTCCTAACATCACCCTGTGACGCCACCCGGGGACCCGACCACACCCGGGGTCCAGGGGCCGATATGGGGAATCGAACCCGGGACCTCGGATGACGGGGTCCCGACAGAACCCTGTGACACAACCCGGGGACCCGACCCGACCCGGGGTCCTGGGGCCGGTATGGGGAATCGAACTTGGGACCTCAGGTGCCGGGGTCCCGACATCGCCCTGTGACGCCACCCGGGGACTCGACCCGACCCGGGGTTTTTTGGCCGATATGGAAAATCGAACCTGGGACCTTGGGTGCCGGGGTCTCGACAGCACCCTGTGATGCCACCCGGGGACCCGACCCGACCCGGGGTCCAGGGGCCGGTATGGGGAATCGAACGTGGGACCTCGGGTGCCGGGGTCCCGACATCACCCTGTGACGCCTCCCAAGGACCAGACCCGACCCGGGGTTTTTTGGCCGGTATGGGGAATCGAACCTGGGACCTCGGGTGCCGGGGTCCCGACATCACCCTGTGATGCCACCCAGGGTCCTGACCCGACACGGAATTTTTTTGGCCGGTATGGGGAATAGAACCTGGGACCTCGGGTGCCTGGTTCTTGATATCACCCTGTGACGCCACCCGGGGACCAGACCCGACCCGGGGTTTTTTGACCGGTATGGGGAATCGAACCTGGGACCTCAGGTGCCTGGGTCCCGACATCACCCTGTGACGCCACCCGGGGACCCGACTCGACCCGGGGGTTTTTGGCCGATATGGAAAATCGAACTTGGGACCTCGCGTGCCGGGGTCCCAACATCACCCTGTGACGCCACCCGGGGACCCGACTCGACCCAGGGTTTTTTGTCGTTATGGGGAATTGAACCTGGGACCTGGTGTGCCGGGGTCCCGACATCACCCTGTGACGCCACCTGGGTTCCCGACCACAACTGCGGTTTTTTGACAGGTATGGGGAATCGAACCTGGGACCTCGGGTGCCGGGGTCCTGACATCACCCTGTGACGCCACCCGGGGACCCGACCACACCCGGGGTCCAGGGGCCGATATGGGGAATCGAACCTGGGACCTTGGGTGATGGGGTCCCGACAGAACCCTGTGACGCCACCTGGGGACAAGACCCGACCCGGGGTTTTTTGGCCGGTATGGGGAATCGAACGTGGGACCTCGGGTGCCGGGGTCCCGACATCACCCTGTGACGCCACCCGGGGACCCGACCCGACCCGGGGTTTTTTGGCCGGTGTGGGGAATCGAACGTGGGAACTCTGGTGCCGTGGTCCCGACATCACCCTGTGACGCCACCCGGGGACCCGACCCGACCCGGGGTTTTTTGGCCAGTATGGGGAATCGAACCAGAGACCACGGGTGCCGGGGTCCCGACATCACCCTGTGACGCCACCCGGGGACCCGACCCCACCCGGGGTCCAGGGGCCGGTATGGGGTATCGAACCTGGGACCTCGCGTGCCGGGGTCCCGACAGCACCCTGTGACGCCACCCGGGGACCCGACCACACCCGAGGTTTTTTGACCGGTATGGGGAATCGAACCTGGGACCTTGGGTGACGGGGTCCCGACATCACCCTGTGACGCCACTCAGGGACCCGAGCAGAACGGGAAATTTTTTGGACGTTATGGGGTATCGAATGTGGGACCTCGGGTGCGGGGGTCCCGACATCACCCTGTGACGCCACCCGGGGACCCGACCCGACCCGGGGTTTTTTGGCCGGTATGGGGAATCGAACGTGGGACCTCGGGTGCCGGGATCCCGACATCACCCTGTGACGCCACCCGGGGACCCGACCCGACCCGGGGTTTTTTGGCCGGTATGGGGAATCGAACGTGGGACCTCGGGTGCCGGGGTCCCGACAGCACCCTGTGACGCCACTCAGGGACCCGACTCGACCCTTGGTTTTTTGGCCGGTATGGGGAATCGAACGTGGGACCTCGCGTGCCAGGGTCCCGACATCACCTTGTGACACCACCCGGGGACCCGAGCCGACACGGAATTTTTTTGGCCGGTATGGGGAATCGAACTTGGGACCTCAGGGGCCGGGGTCCCGACATCACCCTGTGACGCCACCCGGGGACCCGACCCGAACCGGGGTCCAGGGGCCGGTATGGGGAATCAAACCTGGGACCTCGGGTGCCGGGGTCCCGACATCGCCCTGTGACGCCACCCGGTGACCCGAGCCGACCCGGGGTTTTTTGGCCGGTATGGGGAATCGAATCTGAGACCTCGCGTGCCGGGGTCCCGACATCACCCTGTGACGCCACCCGGGGACCCGACCCGACCCGGGGTTTTTTTGGCCGGTATGTGGTATCGAACGTGGAACCTCAGGTGCCTGGGTCCCGACATCACCCTGTGACGCCACCCGGGGACCCGACCCGACCCGGGGTTTTTTGGCTGGAATGGGGAATCGAACGTGGGACGTCGGGTGCCGGGTTCCCGACATCACCCTGTGACGCCACCCGGGGACCCGACCCGATCCGGGTTTTTTTGACCGGTATGGGGAATCGAACATGGGACCTCGGGTGCCGGGGTCCCGACATCACCCTGTGACGCCACCTGGGGACCCGAACCGACCCGGGGTTTTTTGGCCGATATGGGGAATCGAACGTGAGACCTTGGGTGCCGGGGTCCCGACATCACCCTGTGACGCCACCCGGGGACCGGACCCGACCCGGGGTTTTTTGGCCGGTATGGGGAATCGAACGTGGGACCTCGCGTGCCGGGGTCCCGACAGCACCCTGTGACGCCACCCGGGGACCCGATCCTACCCGAGGTTTTTTGACCGGTATGGGGAATCGAACCTGGGACCTCGCGTGCCGGGGTCCCGACATCACCCTGTGACGCCACTCAGGGACACGAGGAGACCGGGAAATTTTTTGGACGGTATGGGGTATCGAATGTGGGACCTCGGGTGCCGGGATCCCGACATCACCCTGTGACGCCACCCGGGGACCCGACCCGACCCGGGGTTTTTTGGCCGGTATGGGGAATCGAACCTGGGAGCTCGGGTGCCGGGGTCCCGACAGCACCCTGTGACGCCACCCAGGGACCCGACTCGACCCTTGGTTTTTTGGCCGGTATGGGGAATCGAACGTGGGACCTCGCGTGCCAGGGTCCCGACATCACCTTGTGACACCACCCGGGGACCCGAGCCGACACGGAATTTTTTTGGCCGGTATGGGGAATCGAACTTGGGACCTCAGGTGCCGGGGTCCCGACATCACCCTGTGACGCCACCCGGGGACCCGACCCGAACCGGGGTCCAGGGGCCGGTATGGGGAATCGAACCTGGGACCTCGGGTGCCGGGGTCCCGACATCACCCTGTGACGCCCCCCGGTGACCCGAGCCGACCCGGGGTTTTTTGGCCGGTATGGGGAATCGAATCTGAGACCTCGGGTGCCGGGATCCCGACATCACCCTGTGACGCCACCCGGGGACCCGACCCGACCAGGGGTTTTTTGGCCGGTATGGGGAATCGAACCTGGGACCTCGGGTGCCGGGATCCCGACATCACCCTATGACGCCACCCGGGGACCCGACCCGACCCGGTGTCCAGGGGCCTGTATGGGGAATCGAACCTGGAGCCTCGGGTGCCGGGGTCCTAACATCACCCTGTGACGCCACCCGGGGACCCGACCACACCCGGGGTCCAGGGGCCGATATGGGGAATCGAACCCGGGACCTCGGATGACGGTGTCCCGACAGAACCCTGTGACACAACCCGGGGACCCGACCCGACCCGGGGATTTTTGGCCGGTATTGTGAATCGAACCTGGGAGCTCGGGTGCCGGGGTCCCGACATCACCCTGTGACGCCACCCGGGGACCCGACCCGACCCGGGGTCCTGGGGCCGGTATGGGGAATCGAACTTGGGACCTCAGGTGCCGGGGTCCCGACATCGCCCTGTGACGTCACCCGGGGACCCGACCCGACCCGGGGTTTTTTGGCCGATATGGGGAATCGAACCTGGGACCTTGGGTGCCGGGGTCCCGACAGCACCCTGTGATGCCACCCGGGGACCCGACCCGATCCGGGGTCCAGGGGCCGGTATGGGGAATCGAACGTGGGACCTCGGGTGCCGGGGTCCCGACATCACCCTGTGACGCCTCCCAAGGACCCGACCCGACCCGGGTTCTAGGGGCAGTTATGGGGAATCGAACATGGGACCTCGGGTGCTGGGGTCCCGACATCACCCTGTGACGCCACCCTGGAATCCAACCTGACCCGGGGTTTTTTGGCCGGTATGGGGAATCGAACCTGGGAGCTCGAGTGCCGGGGTCCCGACATCACCCTGTGACGCCACCCGGGGACCCGAACCGCCCCGGGTTTTTTTGACCGGTATGGGGAATCGAACGTGGGACCTCGGGTGACGGGGTCCCGACATCACCCTGTGACGCCACCCAAGGACCCGACCCGACCCGGGGTCAAGGGGCCGGTATGGGGAATCGAACATGGGACCTCGGGTGCTGGGGTCCCGACATCACCCTGTGACGCCACCTGGGAATCCAACCCGACCCGGGGTTTTTTGGCCGGTATGGGGAATCGAACCTGGGACCTCGGGTGCCGGGGTCCCGACAGCACCCTGTGACGCCACCCTGGGTCCTGACCCGACCCGGGGTTTTTTGGCCAGTATGGGGAATAGAACCTGTGACCTCGGGTGCCTGGTTCTTGACATCACCCTGTGACGCCACCTGGGGACACGACCCGACCCGGAATTTTTTTGGCTGGTATGGGGAATCGAACCTGGGACCTCGGGTGCCGGGATCCCGACATCACCCTGTGACGCCACCCGGGGACCCGACCCGACCTGGGGTTTTTTGGCCGGTATGGGGAATCGAATCTGAGACCTTGGGTGCCGGGGTCCCGACATCACCCTGTGACGCCACCCGGGGACCCGACCACACCCGGAATTTTTTTGGCCGGTATGTGGTATCGAATGTGGAGCCTCGGGTGCCTGGGTCCCGACATCACCCTGTGATGCCACCCGGGGACCCGACCCGACCCGGGGTTTTTTGGCCGGTATGGGGAATCGAACGTGGGACGTCGGGTGCCGGGGTCCCGACATCACCCTGTGACGCCACCCGGGGACCCGAGCCGATCCGGGTTTTTTTGACCGGTATGGGGAATCGAACGTGGGACCTCGGGTGCCTGGTTCTTGACATCACCCTGTGACGCCACCCGGGGACACGACCCGACCCGGAATTTTTTTGGCCGGTATGGGGAATCGAACCTGGGACCTCGGGTGCCGGGATCCCGACATCACCCTGTGACGCCACCTGGGGACCCGACCCGACCCGGGGTTTTTTGACCGGTATGGGGAATCGAACCTGGGACCTCAGGTGCCTGGGTCCCGACATCACCCTGTGACGCCTCCCAAGGACCAGACCCGACCCGGGGTTTTTTGGCCGGTATGGGGAATCGAACGAGGGACCTCGGGTGCCGGGGTCCCGACATCACCCTGTGATGCCACCCAGGGTCCTGACCCGACACGGAATTTTTTTGGCCGGTATGGGGAATAGAACCTGGGACCTCGGGTGCCTGGTTCTTGATATCACCCTGTGACGCCACCCGGGGACCAGACCCGACCCGGGGTTTTTTGACCGGTATGGGGAATCGAACCTGGGACCTCAGGTGCCTGGGTCCCGACATCACCCTGTGACGCCACCCGGGGACCCGACTCGACCCGGGGGTTTTTGGCCGATATGGAAAATCGAACCTGGGACCTCGCGTGCCGGGGTCCCGACATCACCCTGTGACGCCACTCAGGGACACGAGGAGACCGGGAAATTTTTTGGACGGTATGGGGTATCGAATGTGGGACCTCGGGTGCCGGGATCCCGACATCACCCTGTGACGCCACCCGGGGACCCGACCCGACCCGGGGTTTTTTGGCCGGTATGGGGAATCGAACCTGGGAGCTCGGGTGCCGGGGTCCCGACAGCACCCTGTGACGCCACCCAGGGACCCGACTCGACCCTTGGTTTTTTGGCCGGTATGGGGAATCGAACGTGGGACCTCGCGTGCCAGGGTCCCGACATCACCTTGTGACACCACCCGGGGACCCGAGCCGACACGGAATTTTTTTGGCCGGTATGGGGAATCGAACTTGGGACCTCAGGTGCCGGGGTCCCGACATCACCCTGTGACGCCACCCGGGGACCCGACCCGAACCGGGGTCCAGGGGCCGGTATGGGGAATCGAACCTGGGACCTCGGGTGCCGGGGTCCCGACATCACCCTGTGACGCCCCCCGGTGACCCGAGCCGACCCGGGGTTTTTTGGCCGGTATGGGGAATCGAATCTGAGACCTCGGGTGCCGGGATCCCGACATCACCCTGTGACGCCACCCGGGGACCCGACCCGACCAGGGGTTTTTTGGCCGGTATGGGGAATCGAACCTGGGACCTCGGGTGCCGGGATCCCGACATCACCCTATGACGCCACCCGGGGACCCGACCCGACCCGGTGTCCAGGGGCCTGTATGGGGAATCGAACCTGGAGCCTCGGGTGCCGGGGTCCTAACATCACCCTGTGACGCCACCCGGGGACCCGACCACACCCGGGGTCCAGGGGCCGATATGGGGAATCGAACCCGGGACCTCGGATGACGGTGTCCCGACAGAACCCTGTGACACAACCCGGGGACCCGACCCGACCCGGGGATTTTTGGCCGGTATTGTGAATCGAACCTGGGAGCTCGGGTGCCGGGGTCCCGACATCACCCTGTGACGCCACCCGGGGACCCGACCCGACCCGGGGTCCTGGGGCCGGTATGGGGAATCGAACTTGGGACCTCAGGTGCCGGGGTCCCGACATCGCCCTGTGACGTCACCCGGGGACCCGACCCGACCCGGGGTTTTTTGGCCGATATGGGGAATCGAACCTGGGACCTTGGGTGCCGGGGTCCCGACAGCACCCTGTGATGCCACCCGGGGACCCGACCCGATCCGGGGTCCAGGGGCCGGTATGGGGAATCGAACGTGGGACCTCGGGTGCCGGGGTCCCGACATCACCCTGTGACGCCTCCCAAGGACCCGACCCGACCCGGGTTCTAGGGGCAGTTATGGGGAATCGAACATGGGACCTCGGGTGCTGGGGTCCCGACATCACCCTGTGACGCCACCCTGGAATCCAACCTGACCCGGGGTTTTTTGGCCGGTATGGGGAATCGAACCTGGGAGCTCGAGTGCCGGGGTCCCGACATCACCCTGTGACGCCACCCGGGGACCCGAACCGCCCCGGGTTTTTTTGACCGGTATGGGGAATCGAACGTGGGACCTCGGGTGACGGGGTCCCGACATCACCCTGTGACGCCACCCAAGGACCCGACCCGACCCGGGGTCAAGGGGCCGGTATGGGGAATCGAACATGGGACCTCGGGTGCTGGGGTCCCGACATCACCCTGTGACGCCACCTGGGAATCCAACCCGACCCGGGGTTTTTTGGCCGGTATGGGGAATCGAACCTGGGACCTCGGGTGCCGGGGTCCCGACAGCACCCTGTGACGCCACCCTGGGTCCTGACCCGACCCGGGGTTTTTTGACAGGTATGGGGAATAGAACCTGTGACCTCGGGTGCCTGGTTCTTGACATCACCCTGTGACGCCACCTGGGGACACGACCCGACCCGGAATTTTTTTGGCTGGTATGGGGAATCGAACCTGGGACCTCGGGTGCCGGGATCCCGACATCACCCTGTGACGCCACCCGGGGACCCGACCCGACCTGGGGTTTTTTGGCCGGTATGGGGAATCGAACCTGGGACCTCGGGTGCCGGGGTCCCGACAGCACCCTGTGACGCCACCCAGGGACCCGACTCGACCCTTGGTTTTTTGGCCGGTATGGGGAATCAAACCTGGGACCTCGTGTGCCAGGGTCCTGACATCACCTTGTGACACCACCCGGGGACCCGAGCCGACACGTAATTTTTTGGACGGTATGGGGAATCGAACCTGGGACCTCAGGTGCCGGGGTCCCGACATCACCCTGTGACGCCACCCGGGGACCCGACCCGACCCAGGGTTTTTTGGCCGGTATGGGGAATCGAACCTGGGACCTCGGGTGCCGGGGTCCCGACATCACCCTGTGACGCCCCCCGGTGACCCAAGCCGACCCGGGGTTTTTTGGCCGGTATGGGGAATCGAATCTGAGACCTTGGGTGCCGGGGTCCCGACATCACCCTGTGACGCCACCCGGGGACCCGACCACACCCGGAATTTTTTTGGCCGGTATGTGGTATCGAATGTGGAGCCTCGGGTGCCTGGGTCCCGACATCACCCTGTGACGCCACCCGGGGACCCGACCCGACCCGGGGTTTTTTGGCCGGTATGGGGAATCGAACGTGGGACGTCGGGTGCCGGGGTCCCGACATCACCCTGTGACGCCACCCGGGGACCCGAGCCGATCCGGGTTTTTTTGACCGGTATGGGGAATCGAACGTGGGACCTCGGGTGCCTGGTTCTTGACATCACCCTGTGACGCCACCCGGGGACACGACCCGACCCGGAATTTTTTTGGCCGGTATGGGGAATCGAACCTGGGACCTCGGGTGCCGGGATCCCGACATCACCCTGTGACGCCACCTGGGGACCCGACCCGACCCGGGGTTTTTTGACCGGTATGGGGAATCGAACCTGGGACCTCAGGTGCCTGGGTCCCGACATCACCCTGTGACGCCACCCGGGGACCCGACCCGACCCGGGGTTTTTTGGCCGGTATGGGGAATCGAACGTGGGACCTCGGGTGCCGGGGTCCCGACATCACCCTGTGACGCCACCCGGGGACCCGAACCGCCCCGGGGTTTTTTGGCCGATATGGGGAATCGAACCTGGGATCTCGGGTGCCGGGGTCCCGACATCACCCTGTGATGCCACCCGGGGACCCGACCCGATCCGAGGTTTTTTGACCGGTATGGGGAATCGAACGTGGGACCTCGGGTGCCGGGGTCCCGACATCACCCTGTGACTCCACCCAAGGACCCGACCCGACCCGGGGTCCAGGGGCCGGTATGGGGAATCGAACATGGGACCTCGGGTGCTGGGGTCCCGACATCACCCTGTGACGTCACCCGGGAATCCAAACCGACCCGGGGTTTTTTGGCCGGTATGGGGAATCGAACCTGGGAGCTCGGGTGCCGGTGTCCCAACAGCATCCTGTGACGCCACCCAGGATCCTGACCCGACCCGGGGTTTTTTGGCCAGTATGGGGAATAGAACCTGTGACCTCGGGTGCCTGGTTCTTGACATCACCCTGTGACGCCACCCGGGGACACGACCCGACCCGGAATTTTTTTGGCCGGTATGGGGAATCGAACCTGGGACCTCGGGTGCCGGGATCCCGACATCACCCTGTGACGCCACCTGGGGACCCGACCCGACCCGGGGTTTTTTGACCGGTATGGGGAATCGAACGTGGGACGTCGGGTGCCGGGGTCCCGACATCACCCTGTGACGCCACCCGGGGACACGACCCGACCCGGAATTTTTTTGGCCGGTATGGGGAATCGAACCTGGGACCTCGGGTGCCGGGATCCCGACATCACCCTGTGACGCCACCTGGGGACCCGACCCGACCCGGGGTTTTTTGACCGGTATGGGGAATCGAACCTGGGACCTCAGGTGCCTGGGTCCCGACATCACCCTGTGACGCCACCCGGGGACCCGACCCGACCCGGGGTTTTTTGGCCGGTATGGGGAATCGAACGTGGGACCTCGGGTGCCGGGGTCCCGACATCACCCTGTGACGCCACCCGGGGACCCGAACCGCCCCGGGGTTTTTTGGCCGATATGGGGAATCGAACCTGGGATCTTGGGTGCCGGGGTCCCGACATCACCCTGTGATGCCACCCGGGGACCCAACCCGATCCGAGGTTTTTTGACCGGTATGGGGAATCGAACGTGGGACCTCGGGTGCCGGGGTCCCGACATCACCCTGTGACTCCACCCAAGGACCCGACCCGACCCAGGGTCCAGGGGCCGGTATGGGGAATCGAACATGGGACCTCGGGTGCTGGGGTCCCGACATCACCCTGTGACGTCACCCGGGAATCCAAACCGACCCGGGGTTTTTTGGCCGGTATGGGGAATCGAACCTGGGAGCTCGGGTGCCGGTGTCCCAACAGCATCCTGTGACGCCACCCAGGGTCCTGACCCGACCCGGGGTTTTTTGGCCGGTATGGGGAATCGAACCTGGGACCTCGGGTGCCGGGATCCCGACATCACCCTGTGACGCCACCTGGGGACCCGACCCGACCCGGGGTTTTCTGGCCGGTATGGGGAATCTAACCTGGGACCTCGGGTGCCGGGGTCCCGACATCACCCTGTGACGCCACCCGGGGACCCGACCCGACCCGGGGTCCAGGGGCCGGTATGGGGAATCCAACCTGGGACCTCGCGTTCCGGAGTCCCGACAGCACCCTGTGACGCCACCCGGGGACCCGACCCGATCCGGGGTTTTTTGACCGGTATGGGGAATCGAACCTGGGACCTCAGGTGCCTGGGTCCCGACATCACCCTGTGACGCCACCCGGGGACCCGACCCGACCCGGGGTTTTTTGGCCGGTATGGGGAATCGAACCTGGGACCTCGCATGCCGGGGTCCCGACATCACCTTGTGACGCCACCCGGGGAACCGAAACGACCCAGAATTTTTTTGGCCGGTATGGGGAATCGAACCTCGGACCTCGGGTGCCGGGGTCCCGACATCACCCTGTGACGCCACCCGGGGACCCGACCCGACCCGGGGGTTTTTGGCCGATATGGAAAATCGAACTTGGGACGTCGCGTGCCGGGGTCCCGACATCACCCTGTGACGCCACCCGGGGACCCGACTCGACCCAGGGTTTTTTAGCCGGTATGGGGAATCGAACCTGGGACCTCGGGTGCTGGGGTCCCGACATCACCCTGTGACGCCACCCGGGAATCCAAACCGACCCGGGGTTTTTTGGCCGGTATGGGGAATCGAACCTGGGAGCTCGGGTGCCAGTGTCCCGACAGCATCCTGTGACGCCACCCGGGGTCCTGACCCGACCCGGGGTTTTTTGGCCAGTATGGGGAATAGAACCTGTGACCTCGGGTGCCGGGGTCCCGACATCACCCTGTGACGCCACCCGGGGACACGACTCGACCCAGGGTTTTTTAGCCGGTATGGGGAATCGAACCTGGGACCTCGGCTGCCGGGGTCCCAATATCACCCTGTGACGCCACACGGGGACCAGACCCGACCCGGGGTTTTTTGTCGGTATGGGGAATTGAACCTGGGACCTCGCGTGCCGGGGTCCCGACATCACCCTCTGACGCCACCTGGGGTCCCGACAACAACTGCGGTTTTTTGACAGGTATGGGGAATCGAACGTGGGACCTCGGGTGCCGGGGTCCTGACATCACCCTGTGACGCCACCCGGGGACCCGACCACACCCGGGGTCCAGGGGCCGATATGGGGAATCGAACCTGGGACCTTGGGTGACGGGGTCCCGACAGAACCCTGTGACGCCACCCGGGGACCCGACCCGACCCGGGGTTTTTTGGCCGGTATTGTGAATCGAACCTGGGACCTCGGGTGCCAGCATCCCGACATCACCCTGTGACGCCACCCGGGGACCCGACCCGACCCGGGGTTTTTTGGCCGGTGTGGGGAATCGAACCTGGGAACTCTGGTGCCGTGGTCCCGACATCACGCTGTGACGCCACCCGGGGACACGACCCGACCCGGGGTTTTTTGGCCGGTATGGGGAATCGAACCTGAGACCACGGGTGCCGGGGTCCCGACATCACCCTGTGACGCCACCCGGGGACCCGAGCCGATCCGGGTTTTTTTGACCGGTATGGGGAATCGAACGTGGGACCTCGGGTGCCGGGGTCCCGACATCACCCTGTGACGCCACCTGGGGACCCGACCCGACCCGGGTTTTTTTGACCGGTATGGGGAATCGAACGTGGGACCTCGGGTGCCTGGGTCCCGACATCACCCTGTGACGCCACCTGGGGACCCGACCCGACCCGGGGTTTTTTGGCCGATATGGGGAATCGAACGTGGGACCTTGGGTGCCGGGGTCCCGACATCACCCTGTGATGCCACCCAGGGACCCGACCCGACCCGGGGTTTTTTGGCCGGTATGGGGAATCGAACGTGGGACCTCGGGTTCCGGGGTCCCGACAGCACCCTGTGACGCCACCCGGGGACCCAACCTGACCCGGGGTCCAGAGGCTTGTATGGGGAATCGAAGCTTGGACCTCGGGTGCTGGGGTCCCGACATCACCCTGTGACACCCCCCGGGGACCCGACCCCACCCGGGGTCCAGTGACCGGTATGGGGTATCGAACCTCGGACCTCGCGTGCCGGGGTCCCGACAGCACCCTGTGACGCCACCCGGGGACCCGATCCTACCCGAGGTTTTTTGACCGGTATGGGGAATCGAACCTGGGACCTCGGGTTCCGGGGTCCCGACATCACCCTGTGACGGCACCCGGGGACCCGACCCGACCCGGGGTTTTTTGGCCGGTATGGGGAATCGAACCTGGGATCTCGCGTTCCAGGGTCCCGACATCACCCTGTGACGCCACCCAAGGACCCGACTCGACCCGGGGTTTTTTGGCCGGTATGGGGAATCGAACCTGGGACCTCAGGTGCCGGGATCCCGACATCACCCTGTGACGCCACCCGGGGACCCGACCCGACCCGGGGTCCAGGGGCCGGTATGGGGAATCGAACCTGGGACCTCGGGTGCCGGGGTCCCGACATCACCCTGTGACGCCACCCGGGGACCCGACCCGACCCGGGGTCCAGGGGCCGGTATGGGGTATCGAACCTGGGACCTCGCGTGCCGGGGTCCCGACATCACCCTGTGACGCCACTCAGGGACCCGAGCAGACCGGGAAATTTTTTGGACAGTATGGGGTATCGAATGTGGGACCTCGGGTGCGGGGGTCCCGACATCACCCTGTGACGCCACCCGGGGACCCGACCCGACCCGGTGTTTTTTGGCCGGTATGGGGAATCGAACGTGGGACCTCGGGTGCCGGGATCCCGACATCACCCTGTGACGCCACCCGGGGACCCGACCCGACCCGGGGTTTTTTGGCCGGTGTGGGGAATCGAACCTGGGACCTCGCGTGCCAGGGTCCCGACTTCACCTTGTGACACCACCCGGGGACCCGAGCCGACACGGAATTTTTTTGGCTGGTATGGGGAATCGAACTTGGGACCTCAGGTGCCGGGGTCCCGACATCACCCTGTGACGCCACCCGGGGACCCGACCCGACCCGGGGTTTTTTGGCCGGTATGGGGAATCGAACCTGGGAGCTCGGGTGCCAGTGTCCCGACAGCATCCTGTGACGCCACCCAGGGTCCTGACCCGACCCGGGGTTTTTTGGCCAGTATGGGGAATAGAACCTGTGACCTCGGGTGCCGGGGTCCCGACATCACCCTGTGACGCCACCCGGGGACCCGACCCGACCCGGGGTCCAGGGGCCGGTATGGGGAATCCAACCTGGGACCTCGCGTTCCGGAGTCCCGACAGCACCCTGTGACGCCACCCGGGGACCCGACTCGACCCAGGGTTTTTTAGCCGGTATGGGGAATCGAACCTGGGACCTCGGCTGCCGGGGTCCCAATATCACCCTGTGACGCCACACGGGGACCAGACCCGACCCGGGGTTTTTTGTCGGTATGGGGAATTGAACCTGGGACCTCGCGTGCCGGGGTCCCGACATCACCCTGTGACGCCACCTGGGGTCCCGACAACAACTGCGGTTTTTTGACAGGTATGGGGAATCGAACGTGGGACCTCGGGTGCCGGGGTCCTGACATCACCCTGTGACGCCACCCGGGGACCCGACCACACCCGGGGTCCAGGGGCCGATATGGGGAATCGAACCTGGGACCTTGGGTGACGGGGTCCCGACAGAACCCTGTGACGCCACCCGGGGACCCGACCCGACCCGGGGTTTTTTGGCCGGTATTGTGAATCGAACCTGGGACCTCGGGTGCCAGCATCCCGACATCACCCTGTGACGCCACCCGGGGACCCGACCCGACCCGGGGTTTTTTGGCCGGTGTGGGGAATCGAACCTGGGAACTCTGGTGCCGTGGTCCCGACATCACGCTGTGACGCCACCCGGGGACACGACCCGACCCGGGGTTTTTTGGCCGGTATGGGGAATCGAACCTGAGACCACGGGTGCCGGGGTCCCGACATCACCCTGTGACGCCACCCGGGGACCCGAGCCGATCCGGGTTTTTTTGACCGGTATGGGGAATCGAACGTGGGACCTCAGGTGCCGGGGTCCCGACATCACCCTGTGACGCCACCTGGGGACCCGACCCGACCCGGGTTTTTTAGACCGGTATGGGGAATCGAACGTGGGACCTCGGGTGCCTGGGTCCCGACATCACCCTGTGACGCCACCTGGGGACCCGACCCGACCCGGGGTTTTTTGGGCGATATGGGGAATCGAACGTGGGAGCTTGGGTGCCGGGGTCCCGACATCACCCTGTGACGCCACCCGGGGACCGGACCCGACCCAGAGTTTTTTGGCCGGTATGGGGAATCGAACCTGGGACCTCGCGTGCCGGGGTCCTGACATCACCCTGTGATGCCACCCAGGGACCCGACCCGACCCGGGGTTTTTTGGCCGGTATGGGGAATCGAACGTGGGACCTCGGGTGCCGGGGTCCCGACAGCACCCTGTGACGCCACCCGGGGACCCAACCTGACCCAGGGTCCAGAGGCTTGTATGGGGAATCGAAGCTTGGACCTCGGGTGCTGGGGTCCCGACATCACCCTGTGACGCCACCCGGGGACCCGACCCGACCCGGGGTTTTTAGGCCGGTATGGGGAATCGAACCTGGGACCTCGGGTGCCGGGGTCCCGACAGCACCCTGTGACGCCACCCAGGGACCCGACTCGACCCTTGTTTTTTTGACAGGTATGGGGAATCGAACCTGGGACCTCGCGTGCCAGGGTCCCGACATCACCTTGTGACACCACCCGGGGACCCGAGCCGACACGGAATTTTTTTGGCCGGTATGGGGAATCGAACCTGGGACCTCGGGTGCCGGGGTCCCGACATCACCCTGTGACGCCCCCCGGTGACCCAAGCCGACCCGGGGTTTTTTGGCCGGTATGGGGAATCGAATCTGAGACCTCGGGTGCCGGGGTCCCGACATCACCCTGTGACGCCACCCGGGGACCCGACCCGACCCGGAAATTTTTTGGCCGGTATGTGGTATCGAACGTGGAACCTCGGGTGCCTGGGTCACGACATCACCCTGTGACGCCACCCGGGGACCCGACCCGACCCGGGGTTTTTTGGCCGGTATGGGGAATCGAACGTGGGACCTCGGGTGCCGGGTTCCCGACATCACCCTGTGACGCCACCCGGGGACCCGACCCGATCCAGGTTTTTTTGTCCGGTATGGGGAATCGAACGTGGGACCTCGGGTGCCGGGGTCCCGACATCACCCTGTGACGCCACCTGGGGACCCGACCCGACCCGGGGTTTTTTGGCCGATATGGGGAATCGAACCTGGGACCTCGGGTGCCGGGGTCCCGACATCACCCTGTGATGCCACTCGGGGACCCGACCCGATCCGGGGTTTTTAGACCGGTATGGGGAATCGAACGTGGGACCTCGGGTGCCGGGGACCCGACATCACCCTGTGACGCCACCCGGGGACCCGACCCGACCCGGGGTCCAGGGGCCGGTATGGGGAATCGAAGCTTGGACCTCGGGTGCTGGGGTCCCGACATCACCCTGTGACGCCACCTGGGAATCCAAACCGACCCGGGGTTTTTTGGCCGGTATGGGGAATCGAACCTGGGAGCTCAGGTGCCGGGGTCCCGACAACACCCTGTGACGCCACCCAGGGTCCTGACCCGACCCGGGGTTTTTTGGCCGGTATGGGGAATCGAACCTGGGACCTCGGGTGCCGGGGTCCCGACATCACCCTGTGATGCCACCCGGGGACACGACCCGACACGGAATTTTTTTGGCCGGTATGGGGAATCGAACCTGGGACCTCGGGTGCCGGGATCCCGACATCACCCTGTGACGCCACCCGGGGACCCGACCCGACCCGGGGTCCAGGGGCCGATATGGGGAATCGAACGTGGGTCCTCGGGTGCCGGGGTCCCGACATCACCCTGTGACGCCACCCGGGGACCCGACCCGACCCGGGGTCCAGGGGCCGGTATGGGGAATCCAACCTGGGACCTCGCGTTCCAGAGTCCCGACAGCACCCTGTGACGCCACCTGGGGACCCGACCCGATCCGGGGTTTTTTGACCGGTATGGGGAATCGAATCTGGGACCTCAGGTGCCTGGGTCACGACATCACCCTGTGACGCCACCCGGGGACCCGACCCGACCCGGGGGTTTTTGGCCGGTATGGGGAATCGAACCTGGGACCTCGCGTGCCGGGGTCCCGACATCACCTTGTGACGCCACCCGGGGAACCGAACCGACCCAGAGTTTTTTTGGCCGGTATGGGGAATCGAACCTCGGAACTCGGGTGCCGGGGTCCCGACATCACCCTGTGACGCCACCCGGGGACCCGACCTGACCCGGGGGTTTTTGGCCGATATGGAAAATCGAACTTGGGACCTCGGGTGCCTGGGTCACGACATCACCCTGTGACGCCACCCGGGGACCCGACTCGACCCAGGGTTTTTTAGCCGGTATGGGGAATCGAACCTGGGACCTCGGCTGCCGGGGTCCCAATATCACCCTGTGACGCCACACGGGGACCCGACCCGACCCGGGGTTTTTTGGCCGGTATGGGGAATTGAACCTGGGAGCTCGGGTGCCGGGGTCCCGACATCACCCTGTGACGCCACCTGGGGTCCCGACCACAACTGTGGTTTTTTGACAGGTATGGGGAATCGAACGTGGGACCTCGGGTGCCGGGGTCCTGACATCACCCTGTGACGCCACCCGGGGACCCGACCACACCCGGGGTCCAGGGGCCGATATGGGGAATCGAACCTGGGACCTTGGGTGACGGGGTCCCGACAGAACCCTGTGACGCCACCCGGGGATCCGACCCGACCCGGGGTTTTTTGGCCGGTATTGTGAATCGAACCTTGGACCTCGGGTGCCAGCATCCCGACATCACCCTGTGACGCCACCCGGGGACCCGACCACACCCGGGGTCCAGGGGCCGATATGGGGAATCGAACCTGGGACCTTGGGTGACGGGGTCCCGACAGAACCCTGTGACGCCACCCGGGGATCCGACCCGACCCGGGGTTTTTTGGCCGGTATTGTGAATCGAACCTGGGACCTCAGGTGCCTGGGTCCCGACATCACCCTGTGACGCCACCCGGGGACCCGACCCGACCCGGGGGTTTTTGGCCGGTATGGGGAATCGAACCTGGGACCTCGCGTGCCGGGGTCCCGACATCACCTTGTGACGCCACCCGGGGAACCGAACCGACCCAGAATTTTTTTGGCCGGTATGGGGAATCGAACCTCGGAACTCGGGTGCCGGGGTCCCGACATCACCCTGTGACGCCACCCGGGGACCCGACCTGACCCGGGGGTTTTTGGCCGATATGGAAAATCGAACTTGGGACCTCGGGTGCCTGGGTCACGACATCACCCTGTGACGCCACCCGGGGACCCGACTCGACCCAGGGTTTTTTAGCCGGTATGGGGAATCGAACCTGGGACCTCGGCTGCCGGGGTCCCAATATCACCCTGTGACGCCACACGGGGACCAGACCCGACCCGGGGTTTTTTGGCCGGTATTGTGAATCGAACCTGGGACCTCGGGTGCCAGAATCCCGACATCACCCTGTGACGCCACCCGGGGACCCGACCCGACCCGGGGTTTTTTGGCCGGTGTGGGGAATCGAACCTGGGAACTCTGGTGCCGTGGTCCCGACATCACCCTGTGACGCCACCCGGGGACCCGACCCGACCCGGGGTTTTTTGGCCGGTATGGGGAATCGAACCTGGGACGTCGGGTGCCGGGGTCCCGACATCACCCTGTGACGCCACCCGGGGACCCGACCCGACCCGGGGTCCAGGGGCCGGTATGGGGAATCGAAGCTTGGACCTCGGGTGCTGGGGTCCCGACATCACCCTGTGACGCCACCCGGGGACCCGACCCCACCCGGGGTCCAGTGACCGGTATGGGGTATCGAACCTGGGACCTCGCGTGCCGGGGTCCCGACAGCACCCTGTGACGCCACCCAGGGACCCGACTCGACCCTTGGTTTTTTGACAGGTATGGGGAATCGAACCTGGGACCTCGCGTGCCAGGGTCCCGACATCACCTTGTGACACCACCCGGGGACCCGAGCCGACACGGAATTTTTTTGGCCGGTATGGGGAATCGAACCTGGGACCTCGGGTGCCGGGGTCCCGACATCACCCTGTGACGCCCCCCGGTGACCCAAGCCGACCCGGGGTTTTTTGGCCGGTATGGGGAATCGAATCTGAGACCTCGGGTGCCGGGGTCCCGACATCACCCTGTGACGCCACCCGGGGACCCGACCCGACCCGGAAATTTTTTGGCCGGTATGTGGTATCGAACGTGGAACCTCGGGTGCCTGGGTCACGACATCACCCTGTGACGCCACCCGGGGACCCGACCCGACCCGGGGTTTTTTGGCCGGTATGGGGAATCGAACGTGGGACGTCGGGTGCCGGGTTCCCGACATCACCCTGTGACGCCACCCGGGGACCCGAGCCGATCCGGGTTTTTTTGTCCGGTATGGGGAATCGAACGTGGGACCTCGGGTGCCGGGGTCCCGACATCACCCTGTGACGCCACCTGGGGACCCGACCCGACCCGGGGTTTTTTGGCCGATATGGGGAATCGAACCTGGGACCTCGGGTGCCGGGGTCCCGACATCACCCTGTGATGCCACTCGGGGACCCGACCCGATCCGGGGTTTTTAGACCGGTATGGGGAATCGAACGTGGGACCTCGGGTGCCGGGGTCCCGACATCACCCTGTGACGCCACCCGGGGACCCGACCCGACCCGGGGTCCAGGGGCCGGTATGGGGAATCGAAGCTTGGACCTCGGGTGCTGGGGTCCCGACATCACCCTGTGACGCCACCTGGGAATCCAAACCGACCCGGGGTTTTTTGGCCGGTATGGGGAATCGAACCTGGGAGCTCAGGTGCCGGGGTCCCGACAACACCCTGTGACGCCACCCAGGGTCCTGACCCGACCCGGGGTTTTTTGGCCGGTATGGGGAATCGAACCTGGGACCTCGGGTGCCGGGGTCCCGACATCACCCTGTGATGCCACCCGGGGACACGACCCGACCCGGAATTTTTTTGGCCGGTATGGGGAATCGAACCTGGGACCTCGGGTGCCGGGATCCCGACATCACCCTGTGACGCCACCCGGGGACCCGACCCGACCCGGGGTCCAGGGGCCGATATGGGGAATCGAACGTGGGTCCTCGGGTGCCGGGGTCCCGACATCACCCTGTGATGCCACCCGGGGACCCGACCCGACCCGGGGTCCAGGGGCCGGTATGGGGAATCCAACCTGGGACCTCGCGTTCCAGAGTCCCGACAGCACCCTGTGACGCCACCTGGGGACCCGACCCGATCCGGGGTTTTTTGACCGGTATGGGGAATCGAATCTGGGACCTCAGGTGCCTGGGTCCCGACATCACCCTGTGACGCCACCCGGGGACCCGACCCGACCCGGGGGTTTTTGGCCGGTATGGGGAATCGAACCTGGGACCTCGCGTGCCGGGGTCCCGACATCACCTTGTGACGCCACCCGGGGAACCGAACCGACCCAGAGTTTTTTTGGCCGGTATGGGGAATCGAACCTCGGAACTCGGGTGCCGGGGTCCCGACATCACCCTGTGACGCCACCCGGGGACCCGACCTGACCCGGGGGTTTTTGGCCGATATGGAAAATCGAACTTGGGACCTCGGGTGCCTGGGTCACGACATCACCCTGTGACGCCACCCGGGGACCCGACTCGACCCAGGGTTTTTTAGCCGGTATGGGGAATCGAACCTGGGACCTCGGCTGCCGGGGTCCCAATATCACCCTGTGACGCCACACGGGGACCCGACCCGACCCGGGGTTTTTTGGCCGGTATGGGGAATTGAACCTGGGAGCTCGGGTGCCGGGGTCCCGACATCACCCTGTGACGCCACCTGGGGTCCCGACCACAACTGCGGTTTTTTGACAGGTATGGGGAATCGAACGTGGGACCTCGGGTGCCGGGGTCCTGACATCACCCTGTGACGCCACCCGGGGACCCGACCACACCCGGGGTCCAGGGGCCGATATGGGGAATCGAACCTGGGACCTTGGGTGACGGGGTCCCGACAGAACCCTGTGACGCCACCCGGGGATCCGACCCGACCCGGGGTTTTTTGGCCGGTATTGTGAATCGAACCTTGGACCTCGGGTGCCAGCATCCCGACATCACCCTGTGACGCCACCCGGGGACCCGACCACACCCGGGGTCCAGGGGCCGATATGGGGAATCGAACCTGGGACCTTGGGTGACGGGGTCCCGACAGAACCCTGTGACGCCACCCGGGGATCCGACCCGACCCGGGGTTTTTTGGCCGGTATTGTGAATCGAACCTGGGACCTCAGGTGCCTGGGTCCCGACATCACCCTGTGACGCCACCCGGGGACCCGACCCGAACCGGGGGTTTTTGGCCGGTATGGGGAATCGAACCTGGGACCTCGCGTGCCGGGGTCCCGACATCACCTTGTGACGCCACCCGGGGAACCGAACCGACCCAGAATTTTTTTGGCCGGTATGGGGAATCGAACCTCGGAACTCGGGTGCCGGGGTCCCGACATCACCCTGTGACGCCACCCGGGGACCCGACCTGACCCGGGGGTTTTTGGCCGATATGGAAAATCGAACTTGGGACCTCGGGTGCCTGGGTCACGACATCACCCTGTGACGCCACCCGGGGACCCGACTCGACCCAGGGTTTTTTAGCCGGTATGGGGAATCGAACCTGGGACCTCGGCTGCCGGGGTCCCAATATCACCCTGTGACGCCACACGGGGACCAGACCCGACCCGGGGTTTTTTGGCCGGTATTGTGAATCGAACCTGGGACCTCGGGTGCCAGAATCCCGACATCACCCTGTGACGCCACCCGGGGACCCGACCCGACCCGGGGTTTTTTGGCCGGTGTGGGGAATCGAACCTGGGAACTCTGGTGCCGTGGTCCCGACATCACCCTGTGACGCCACCCGGGGACCCGACCCGACCCGGGGTTTTTTGGCCGGTATGGGGAATCGAACCTGGGACGTCGGGTGCCGGGGTCCCGACATCACCCTGTGACGCCACCCGGGGACCCGACCCGACCCGGGGTCCAGGGGCCGGTATGGGGAATCGAAGCTTGGACCTCGGGTGCTGGGGTCCCGACATCACCCTGTGACGCCACCCGGGGACCCGACCCCACCCGGGGTCCAGTGACCGGTATGGGGTATCGAACCTGGGACCTCGCGTGCCGGGGTCCCGACAGCACCCTGTGACACCACCCGGGGACCCGATCCTACCCGAGGTTTTTTGACCGGTATGGGGAATCGAACCTGGGACCTCGCGTGCCGGGGTCCCGACATCACCCTGTGACGCCACTCAGGGACCCGAGCAGACCGGGAAATTTTTTGGACGTTATGGGGTATCGAATGTGGGACCTCGGGTGCGGGGGTCCCGACATCACCCTGTGACGCCACCCGGGGACCCGACCCGACCCGGGGTTTTTTGGCCGGTATGGGGAATCGAACCTGGGACCTCGGGTGACGGGATCCCGACATCACCCTGTGACGCCACCCAGGGACCCGACTCGACCCTTAGATTTTTGGCCGGTATGGGGAATCGAACCTGGGACTTCGCGTGCCAGGGTCCCGACATCACCTTGTGACACCACCCGGGGACCCGAGCCGACACGGAATTTTTTTGGCCGGTATGGGGAATCGAACGTGGGACTTCGGGTGCCGGGGTCCCGACATCACCCTGTGACGCCACCCGGGGACCCGACCCGACCCGGGGTTTTTTGGCCGGTATTGTGAATCGAACCTGGGACCTCAGGTGCCTGGGTCCCGACATCACCCTGTGACGCCACCCGGGGACCCGACCCGACCCGGGGGTTTTTGGCCGGTATGGGGAATCGAACCTGGGACCTCGCGTGCCGGGGTCCCGACATCACCTTGTGACGCCACCCGGGGACCCGAACCGACCCAGAATTTTTTTGGCCGGTATGGGGAATCGAACCTCGGAACTCGGGTGCCGGGGTCCCGACATCACCCTGTGACGCCACCCGGGGACCCGACCTGACCCGGGGGTTTTTGGCCGATATGGAAAATCGAACTTGGGACCTCGGGTGCCTGGGTCACGACATCACCCTGTGACGCCACCCGGGGACCCGACTCGACCCAGGGTTTTTTAGCCGGTATGGGGAATCGAACCTGGGACCTCGGCTGCCGGGGTCCCAATATCACCCTGTGACGCCACACGGGGACCAGACCCGACCCGGGGTTTTTTGGCCGGTATTGTGAATCGAACCTGGGACCTCGGGTGCCAGAATCCCGACATCACCCTGTGACGCCACCCGGGGACCCGACCCGACCCGGGGTTTTTTGGCCGGTGTGGGGAATCGAACCTGGGAACTCTGGTGCCGTGGTCCCGACATCACCCTGTGACGCCACCCGGGGACCCGACCCGACCCGGGGTTTTTTGGCCGGTATGGGGAATCGAACCTGGGACGTCGGGTGCCGGGGTCCCGACATCACCCTGTGACGCCACCCGGGGACCCGACCCGACCCGGGGTCCAGGGGCCGGTATGGGGAATCGAAGCTTGGACCTCGGGTGCTGGGGTCCCGACATCACCCTGTGACGCCACCCGGGGACCCGACCCCACCCGGGGTCCAGTGACCGGTATGGGGTATCGAACCTGGGACCTCGCGTGCCGGGGTCCCGACAGCACCCTGTGACACCACCCGGGGACCCGATCCTACCCGAGGTTTTTTGACCGGTATGGGGAATCGAACCTGGGACCTCGCGTGCCGGGGTCCCGACATCACCCTGTGACGCCACTCAGGGACCCGAGCAGACCGGGAAATTTTTTGGACGTTATGGGGTATCGAATGTGGGACCTCGGGTGCGGGGGTCCCGACATAACCCTGTGACGCCACCCGGGGACCCGACCCGACCCGGGGTTTTTTGGCCGGTATGGGGAATCGAACCTGGGACCTCGGGTGACGGGATCCCGACATCACCCTGTGACGCCACCCAGGGACCCGACTCGACCCTTAGATTTTTGGCCGGTATGGGGAATCGAACCTGGGACTTCGCGTGCCAGGGTCCCGACATCACCTTGTGACACCACCCGGGGACCCGAGCCGACACGGAATTTTTTTGGCCGGTATGGGGAATCGAACGTGGGACTTCGGGTGCCGGGGTCCCGACATCACCCTGTGACGCCACCCGGGGACCCGACCCGACCCGGGGTTTTTTGGCCGGTATGGGGAATCGAACCTGGGACCTCGGGTGCCGGGGTCCCGACATCACCCTGTGATGCGACCCGGGGACCCGAGCCGACCCGGGGTTTTTTGGCCGGTATGGGGAATCGAATCTGAGACCTCGGGTGCCGGGATCCCGACATCACCCTGTGACGCCACCCGGGGACCCGACCCGACCAGGGGTTTTTTGGCCGGTATGGGGAATCGAACGTGGGACCTCGGGTGCCGGGATCCCGACATCACCCTATGACGCCACCCGGGGACCCGACCTGACCCGGTGTCCAGGGGCCGATATGGGGAATCGAACCCGGGACCTCGGATGACGGGGTCCCGACAGAACCCTGTGACACAACCCGGGGACCCGACCCGACCCGGGGTCCTGGGGCCGGTATGGGGAATCGAACTTGGGACCTCAGGTGCCGGGGTCCCGACATCGCCCTGTGACGCCACCCGGGGACTCGACCCGACCCGGGGTTTTTTGGCCGATATGGAAAATCGAACCTGGGACCTTGGGTGCCGGGGTCTCGACAGCACCCTGTGATGCCACCCGGGGACCCGACCCGACCCGGGGTCCAGGGGCCGGTATGGGGAATCGAACGTGGGACCTCGGGTGCCGGGGTCCCGACATCACCCTGTGACGCCTCCCAAGGACCAGACCCGACCCGGGGTTTTTTGGCCGGTATGGGGAATCGAACGTGGGACCTCGGGTGCCGGGGTCCCGACAGCACCCTGTGACGCCACCCAGGGTCCTGACCCGACCCGGGTTTTTTTGGCCAGTATGGGGAATAGAACCTGGGACCTCGGGTGCCTGGTTCTTGATATCACCCTGTGACGCCACCCGGGGACCAGACCCGACCCGGGGTTTTTTGACCGGTATGGGGAATTGAACCTGGGACCTCAGGTGCCTGGGTCCCGACATCACCCTGTGACGCCACCCGGGGACCCGACTCGACCCGGGGGTTTTTGGCCGATATGGAAAATCGAACTTGGGACCTCGCGTGCCGGGGTCCCGACATCACCCTGTGACGCCACCCGGGGACCCGACTCGACCCAGGGTTTTTTGTCGTTATGGGGAATTGAACCTGGGACCTGGTGTGCCGGGGTCCCGACATCACCCTGTGACGCCACCTGGGGTCCCGACCACAACTGCGGTTTTTTGACAGGTATGGGGAATCGAACCTGGGACCTCGGGTGCCGGGGTCCTGACATCACCCTGTGACGCCACCCGGGGACCCGACCACACCCGGGGTCCAGGGGCCGATATGGGGAATCGAACCTGGGACCTTGGGTGATGGGGTCCCGACAGAACCCTGTGACGCCACCCGGGGACCCGACCCGACCCGGGGTTTTTTGGCCGGTATGGGGAATCGAACGTGGGACGTCGGGTGCCGGGTTCCCGACATCACCCTGTGACGCCACCCGGGGACCCGACCCGACCCGGGGTTTTTTGGCCGGTGTGGGGAATCGAACGTGGGAACTGTGGTGCCGTGGTCCCGACATCACCCTGTGACGCCACCCGGGGACCCGACCCGACCCGGGGTTTTTTGGCCAGTATGGGGAATCGAACCAGAGACCACGGGTGCCGGGGTCCCGACATCACCCTGTGACGCCACCCGGGGACCCGACCCCACCCGGGGTCCAGGGGCCGGTATGGGGTATCGAACCTGGGACCTCGCGTGCCGGGGTCCCGACAGCATCCTGTGACGCCACCCGGGGACCCGATCCTACCCGAGGTTTTTTGACCGGTATGGGGAATCGAACCTGGGACCTTGGGTTCCGGGGTCCCGACATCACCCTGTGACGCCACTCAGGGACCCGAGCAGAACGGGAAATTTTTTGGACGGTATGGGGTATCGAATGTGGGACCTCGGGTGCGGGGGTCCCGACATCACCCTGTGACGCCACCCGGGGACCCGACCCGACCCGGGGTTTTTTGGCCGGTATGGGGAATCGAACGTGGGACCTCGGGTGCCGGGATCCCGACATCACCCTGTGACGCCACCCGGGGACCCGACCAGACCCGGGGTTTTTTGGCCGGTATGGGGAATCGAACGTGGGACCTCGGGTGCCGGGGTCCCGACAGCACCCTGTGACGCCACTCAGGGACCCGACTCGACCCTTGGTTTTTTGGCCGGTATGGGGAATCGAACGTGGGACCTCGCGTGCCAGGGTCCCGACATCACCTTGTGACACCACCCGGGGACCCGAGCCGACACGGAATTTTTTTGGCCGGTATGGGGAATCGAACTTGGGACCTCAGGGGCCGGGGTCCTGACATCACCCTGTGACGCCACCCGGGGACCCGACCCGAACCGGGGTCCAGGGGCCGGTATGGGGAATCAAACCTGGGACCTCGGGTGCCGGGGTCCCGACATCGCCCTGTGACGCCACCCGGTGACCCGACCCGACCCGGGGTTTTTTGGCTGGAATGGGGAATCGAACGTGGGACGTCGGGTGCCGGGTTCCCGACATCACCCTGTGACGACACCCGGGGACCCGACCCGATCCGGGTTTTTTTGACCGGTATGGGGAATCGAACATGGGACCTCGGGTGCCGGGGTCCCGACATCACCCTGTGACGCCACCTGGGGACCCGAACCGACCCGGGGTTTTTTGGCCGATATGGGGAATCGAACGTGAGACCTTGGGTGCCGGGGTCCCGACATCACCCTGTGACGCCACCCGGGGACCGGACCCGACCCAGGGTTTTTTGGCCGGTATGGGGAATCGAACCTGGGACCTCGCGTGCCGGGGTCCCGACAGCACCCTGTGACGCCACCCGGGGACCCGATCCTACCCGAGGTTTTTTGACCGGTATGGGGAATCGAACCTGGGACCTTGGGTTCCGGGGTCCCGACATCACCCTGTGACGCCACTCAGGGACACGAGGAGACCGGGAAATTTTTTGGACGGTATGGGGTATCGAATGTGGGACCTCGGGTGCCGGGATCCCGACATCACCCTGTGACGCCACCCGGGGACCCGACCCGACCCGGGGTTTTTTGGCCGGTATGGGGAATCGAACGTGGGACCTCGGGTGCCGGGGTCCCGACAGCACCCTGTGACGCCACCCAGGGACCCGACTCGACCCTTGGTTTTTTGGCCGGTATGGGGAATCGAACGTGGGACCTCGCGTGCCAGGGTCCCGACATCACCTTGTGACACCACCCGGGGACCCGAGCCGACACGGAATTTTTTTGGCCGGTATGGGGAATCGAACTTGGGACCTCAGGGGCCGGGGTCCCGACATCACCCTGTGACGCCACCCGGGGACCCGACCCGAACCGGGGTCCAGGGGCCGGTATGGGGAATCGAACCTGGGACCTCGGGTGCCGGGGTCCCGACATCACCCTGTGACGCCCCCCGGTGACCCGAGCCGACCCGGGGTTTTTTGGCCGGTATGGGGAATCGAATCTGAGACCTCGGGTGCCGGGATCCCGACATCACCCTGTGACGCCACCCGGGGACCCGACCCGACCAGGGGTTTTTTGGCCGGTATGGGGAATCGAACCTGGGACCTCGGGTGCCGGGATCCCGACATCACCCTATGACGCCACCCGGGGACCCGACCCGACCCGGTGTCCAGGGGCCTTTATGGGGAATCGAACCTGGAGCCTCGGGTGCCGGGGTCCTAACATCACCCTGTGACGCCACCCGGGGACCCGACCACACCCGGGGTCCAGGGGCCGATATGGGGAATCGAACCCGGGACCTCGGATGACGGTGTCCCGATAGAACCCTGTGACACAACCCGGGGACCCGACCCGACCCGGGGATTTTTGGCCGGTATTGTGAATCGAACCTGGGAGCTCGGGTGCCGGGGTCCCGACATCACCCTGTGACGCCACCCGGGGACCCGACCCGACCCGGGGTCCTGGGGCCGGTATGGGGAATCGAACTTGGGACCTCAGGTGCCGGGGTCCCGACATCGCCCTGTGACGTCACCCGGGGACCCGACCCGACCCGGGGTTTTTTGGCCGATATGGGGAATCGAACCTGGGACCTTGGGTGCCGGGGTCCCGACAGCACCCTGTGATGCCACCCGGGGACCCGACCCGATCCGGGGTCCAGGGGCCGGTATGGGGAATCGAACGTGGGACCTCGGGTGCCGGGGTCCCGACATCACCCTGTGACGCCTCCCAAGGACCCGACCCGACCCGGGTTCTAGGGGCAGTTATGGGGAATCGAACATGGGACCTCGGGTGCTGGGGTCCCGACATCACCCTGTGACGCCACCCTGGAATCCAACCTGACCCGGGGTTTTTTGGCCGGTATGGGGAATCGAACCTGGGAGCTCGAGTGCCGGGGTCCCGACATCACCCTGTGACGCCACCCGGGGACCCGAACCGCCCCGGGGTTTTTTGACCGGTATGGGGAATCGAACGTGGGACCTCGGGTGACGGGGTCCCGACATCACCCTGTGACGCCACCCAAGGACCCGACCCGACCCGGGGTCAAGGGGCCGGTATGGGGAATCGAACATGGGACCTCGGGTGCTGGGGTCCCGACATCACCCTGTGACGCCACCTGGGAATCCAACCCGACCCGGGGTTTTTTGGCCGGTATGGGGAATCGAACCTGGGACCTCGGGTGCCGGGGTCCCGACAGCACCCTGTGACGCCACCCTGGGTCCTGACCCGACCCGGGGTTTTTTGGCCAGTATGGGGAATAGAACCTGTGACCTCGGGTGCCTGGTTCTTGACATCACCCTGTGACGCCACCTGGGGACACGACCCGACCCGGAATTTTTTTGGCTGGTATGGGGAATCGAACCTGGGACCTCGGGTGCCGGGATCCCGACATCACCCTGTGACGCCACCCGGGGACCCGACCCGACCTGGGGTTTTTTGGCCGGTATGGGGAATCGAACCTGGGACCTCGGGTGCCGGGGTCCCGACAGCACCCTGTGACGCCACCCAGGGACCCGACTCGACCCTTGGTTTTTTGGCCGGTATGGGGAATCAAACCTGGGACCTCGCGTGCCAGGGTCCTGACATCACCTTGTGACACCACCCGGGGACCCGAGCCGACACGTAATTTTTTGGACGGTATGGGGAATCGAACCTGGGACCTCAGGTGCCGGGGTCCCGATATCACCCTGTGACGCCACCCGGGGACCCGACCCGACCCGGGGTTTTTTGGCCGGTATGGGGAATCGAACCTGGGACCTCGGGTGCCGGGGTCCCGACATCACCCTGTGACGCCACCCGGTGACCCAAGCCGACCCGGGGGTTTTTGGCCGGTATGGGGAATCGAATCTGAGACCTTGGGTGCCGGGGTCCCGACATCACCCTGTGACGCCACCCGGGGACCCGACCACACCCGGAATTTTTTTGGCCGGTACGTGGTATCGAATGTGGAGCCTCGGGTGCCTGGGTCCCGACATCACCCTGTGACGCCACCCGGGGACCCGACCCGACCCGGGGTTTTTTGGCCGGTATGGGGAATCGAACGTGGGACGTCGGGTGCCGGGGTCCCGACATCACCCTGTGACGCCACCCGGGGACCCGAGCCGATCCGGGTTTTTTTGACCGGTATGGGGAATCGAACGTGGGACCTCGGGTGCCTGGTTCTTGACATCACCCTGTGACGCCACCCGGGGACACGACCCGACCCGGAATTTTTTTGGCCGGTATGGGGAATCGAACCTGGGACCTCGGGTGCCGGGATCCCGACATCACCCTGTGACGCCACCTGGGGACCCGACCCGACCCGGGGTTTTTTGACCGGTATGGGGAATCGAACTTGGGACCTCAGGTGCCTGGGTCCCGACATCACCCTGTGACGCCACCCGGGGACCCGAGCCGACCCGGGGTTTTTTGGCCGGTATGGGGAATCGAACGTGGGACCTCGGGTGCCGGGGTCCCGACATCACCCTGTGACGCCACCCGGGGACCCGAACCGCCCCGGGGTTTTTTGGCCGATATGGGGAATCGAACCTGGGATCTCGGGTGCCGGGGTCCCGACATCACCCTGTGATGCCACCCGGGGACCCGACCCGATCCGAGGTTTTTTGACCGGTATGGGGAATCGAACGTGGGACCTCGGGTGCCGGGGTCCCGACATCACCCTGTGACTCCACCCAAGGACCCGACCCGACCCGGGGTCCAGGGGCCGGTATGGGGAATCGAACATGGGACCTCGGGTGCTGGGGTCCCGACATCACCCTGTGACGTCACCCGGGAATCCAAACCGACCCGGGGTTTTTTGGCCGGTATGGGGAATCGAACCTGGGAGCTCGGGTGCCGGTGTCCCAATAGCATCCTGTGACGCCACCCAGGGTCCTGACCCGACCCGGGGTTTTTTGGCCAGTATGGGGAATAGAACCTGTGACCTCGGGTGCCTGGTTCTTGACATCACCCTGTGACGCCACCCGGGGACACGACCCGACCCGGAATTTTTTTGGCCGGTATGGGGAATCGAACCTGGGACCTCGGGTGCCGGGATCCCGACATCACCCTGTGACGCCACCTGGGGACCCGACCCGACCCGGGGTTTTTTGACCGGTATGGGGAATCGAACGTGGGACGTCGGGTGCCGGGGTCCCGACATCACCCTGTGACGCCACCCGGGGACCCGAGCCGATCCGGGTTTTTTTGACCGGTATGGGGAATCGAACGTGGGACCTCGGGTGCCTGGTTCTTGACATCACCCTGTGACGCCACCCGGGGACACGACCCGACCCGGAATTTTTTTGGCCGGTATGGGGAATCGAACCTGGGACCTCGGGTGCCGGGATCCCGACATCACCCTGTGACGCCACCTGGGGACCCGACCCGACCCGGGGTTTTTTGACCGGTATGGGGAATCGAACCTGGGACCTCAGGTGCCTGGGTCCCGACATCACCCTGTGACGCCACCCGGGGACCCGACCCGACCCGGGGTTTTTTGGCCGGTATGGGGAATCGAACGTGGGACCTCGGGTGCCGGGGTCCCGACATCACCCTGTGACGCCACCCGGGGACCCGAACCGCCCCGGGGTTTTTTGGCCGATATGGGGAATCGAACCTGGGATCTCGGGTGCCGGGGTCCCGACATCACCCTGTGATGCCACCCGGGGACCCGACCCGATCCGAGGTTTTTTGACTGGTATGGGGAATCGAACGTGGGACCTCGGGTGCCGGGGTCCCGACATCACCCTGTGACTCCACCCAAGGACCCGACCCGACCCGGGGTCCAGGGGCCGGTATGGGGAATCGAACATGGGACCTCGGGTGCTGGGGTCCCGACATCACCCTGTGACGTCACCCGGGAATCCAAACCGACCCGGGGTTTTTTGGCCGGTATGGGGAATCGAACCTGGGAGCTCGGGTGCCGGTGTCCCAACAGCATCCTGTGACGCCACCCAGGGTCCTGACCCGACCCGGGGTTTTTTGGCCAGTATGGGGAATAGAACCTGTGACCTCGGGTGCCTGGTTCTTGACATCACGCTGTGACGCCACCCGGCGACACGACCCGACCCGGAATTTTTTTGGCCGGTATGGGGAATCGAACCTGGGACCTCGGGTGCCGGGATCCCGACATCACCCTGTGACGCCACCTGGGGACCCGACCCGACCCGGGGTTTTCTGGCCGGTATGGGGAATCTAACCTGGGACCTCGGGTGCCGGGGTCCCGACATCACCCTGTGACGCCACCCGGGGACCCGACCCGACCCGGGGTCCAGGGGCCGGTATGGGGAATCCAACCTGGGACCTCGCGTTCCGGAGTCCCGACAGCACCCTGTGACGCCACCCGGGGACCCGACCCGATCCGGGGTTTTTTGACCGGTATGGGGAATCGAACCTGGGACCTCAGGTGCCTGGGTCCCGACATCACCCTGTGATGCCACCCGGGGACCCGACCCGACCCGGGGTTTTTTGGCCGGTATGGGGAATCGAACCTGGGATCTCGGGTGCCGGGGTCCCGACATCACCCTGTGATGCCACCCGGGGACCCGACCCGACCCGGTGTTTTTTGGCCGGTATGGGGAATCGAACCTGGGACCTCAGGTGCCTGGGTCCCGACATCACCCTGTGACGCCACCCGGGGACCCGACCCGACCCGGGGTTTTTTGGCCGGTATGGGGAATCGAACCTGGGACCTCGCATGCCGGGGTCCCGACATCACCTTGTGACGCCACCCGGGGAACCGAAACGACCCAGAATTTTTTTGGCCGGTATGGGGAATCGAACCTCGGACCTCGGGTGCCGGGGTCCCGACATCACCCTGTGACGCCACCCGGGGACTCGACCCGACCCGGGGGTTTTTGGCCGATATGGAAAATCGAACTTGGGACGTCGCGTGCCGGGGTCCCGACATCACCCTGTGACGCCACCCGGGGACCCGACTCGACCCAGGGTTTTTTAGCCGGTATGGGGAATCGAACCTGGGACCTCGGGTGCTGGGGTCCCGACATCACCCTGTGACGCCACCCGGGAATCCAAACCGACACGGGGTTTTTTGGCCGGTATGGGGAATCGAACCTGGGAGCTCGGGTGCCAGTGTCCCGACAGCATCCTGTGACGCCACCCAGGGTCCTGACCCGACCCGGGGTTTTTTGGCCAGTATGGGGAATAGAACCTGTGACCTCGGGTGCCGGGGTCCCGACATCACCCTGTGACGCCACCCGGGGACCCGACTCGACCCAGGGTTTTTTAGCCGGTATGGGGAATCGAACCTGGGACCTCGGCTGCCGGGGTCCCAATATCACCCTGTGACGCCACACGGGGACCAGACCCGACCCGGTGTTTTTTGTCGGTATGGGGAATTGAACCTGGGACCTCGCGTGCCGGGGTCCCGACATCACCCTCTGACGCCACCTGGGGTCCCGACAACAACTGCGGTTTTTTGACAGGTATGGGGAATCGAACGTGGGACCTCGGGTGCCGGGGTCCTGACATCACCCTGTGACGCCACCCGGGGACCCGACCACACCCGGGGTCCAGGGGCCGATATGGGGAATCGAACCTGGGACCTTGGGTGACGGGGTCCCGACAGAACCCTGTGACGCCACCCGGGGACCCGACCCGACCCGGGGTTTTTTGGCCGGTATTGTGAATCGAACCTGGGACCTCGGGTGCCAGCATCCCGACATCACCATGTGACGCCACCCGGGGACCCGACCCGACCCGGGGTTTTTTGGCCGGTGTGGGGAATCGAACCTGGGAACTCTGGTGCCGTGGTCCCGACATCACGCTGTGACGCCACCCGGGGACACGACCCGACCCGGGGTTTTTTGGCCTGTATGGGGAATCGAACCTGAGACCACGGGTGCCGGGGTCCCAACATCACCCTGTGACGCCACCCGGGGACCCGAGCCGATCCGGGTTTTTTTGACCGGTATGGGGAATCGAACGTGGGACCTCGGGTGCCGGGGTCCCGACATCACCCTGTGACGCCACCTGGGGACCCGACCCGACCCGGGTTTTTTTGACCGGTATGGGGAATCGAACGTGGGACCTCGGGTGCCTGGGTCCCGACATCACCCTGTGACGCCACCTGGGGACCCGACCCGACCCGGGGTTTTTTGGCCGATATGGGGAATCGAACGTGGGACCTTGGGTGCCGGGGTCCCGACATCACCCTGTGATGCTACCCAGGGACCCGACCCGACCCGGGGTTTTTTAACCGGTATGGGGAATCGAACGTGGGACCTCGGGTTCCGGGGTCCCGACAGCACCCTGTGACGCCACCCGGGGACCCAACCTGACCCGGGGTCCAGAGGCTTGTATGGGGAATCGAAGCTTGGACCTCGGGTGCTGGGGTCCCGACATCACCCTGTGACACCCCCCGGGGACCCGACCCCACCCGGGGTCCAGTGACCGGTATGGGGTATCGAACCTCGGACCTCGCGTGCCGGGGTCCCGACAGCACCCTGTGACGCCACCCGGGGACCCGATCCTACCCGAGGTTTTTTGACCGGTATGGGGAATCGAACCTGGGACCTCGGGTTCCGGGGTCCCGACATCACCCTGTGACGGCACCCGGGGACCCGACCCGACCCGGGGTTTTTTGGCCGGTATGGGGAATCGAACCTGGGATCTCGCGTTCCAGGGTCCCGACATCACCCTGTGACGCCACCCAAGGACCCGACTCGACCCGGGGTTTTTTGGCCGGTATGGGGAATCGAACCTGGGACCTCAGGTGCCGGGATCCCGACATCACCCTGTGACGCCACCCGGGGACCCGACCCGACCCGGGGTCCAGGGGCCGGTATGGGGAATCGAACCTGGGACCTCGGGTGCCGGGGTCCCGACATCACCCTGTGACGCCACCCGGGGACCCGACCCGACCCGGGGTCCAGGGGCCGGTATGGGGTATCGAACCTGGGACCTCGCGTGCCGGGGTCCCGACATCACCCTGTGACGCCACTCAGGGACCCGAGCAGACCGGGAAATTTTTTGGACAGTATGGGGTATCGAATGTGGGACCTCGGGTGCGGGGGTCCCGACATCACCCTGTGACGCCACCCGGGGACCCGACCCGACCCGGTGTTTTTTGGCCGGTATGGGGAATCGAACGTGGGACCTCGGGTGCCGGGATCCCGACATCACCCTGTGACGCCACCCGGGGACCCGACCCGACCCGGGGTTTTTTGGCCGGTGTGGGGAATCGAACCTGGGACCTCGCGTGCCAGGGTCCCGACATCACCTTGTGACACCACCCGGGGACCCGAGCCGACACGGAATTTTTTTGGCTGGTATGGGGAATCGAACTTGGGACCTCAGGTGCCGGGGTCCCGACATCACCCTGTGACGCCACCCGGGGACCCGACCCGACCCGGGGTTTTTTGGCCGGTATGGGGAATCGAACCTGGGAGCTCGAGTGCCAGTGTCCCGACAGCATCCTGTGACGCCACCCAGGGTCCTGACCCGACCCGGGGTTTTTTGGCCAGTATGGGGAATAGAACCTGTGACCTCGGGTGCCGGGGTCCCGACATCACCCTGTGACGCCACCCGGGGACCCGACCCGACCCGGGGTCCAGGGGCCGGTATGGGGAATCCAACCTGGGACCTCGCGTTCCGGAGTCCCGACAGCACCCTGTGACGCCACCCGGGGACCCGACTCGACCCAGGGTTTTTTAGCCGGTATGGGGAATCGAACCTGGGACCTCGGCTGCCGGGGTCCCAATATCACCCTGTGACGCCACACGGGGACCAGACCCGACCCGGGGTTTTTTGTCGGTATGGGGAATTGAACCTGGGACCTCGCGTGCCGGGGTCCCGACATCACCCTGTGACGCCACCTGGGGTCCCGACAACAACTGCGGTTTTTTGACAGGTATGGGGAATCGAACGTGGGACCTCGGGTGCCGGGGTCCTGACATCACCCTGTGACGCCACCCGGGGACCCGACCACACCCGGGGTCCAGGGGCCGATATGGGGAATCGAACCTGGGACCTTGGGTGACGGGGTCCCGACAGAACCCTGTGACGCCACCCGGGGACCCGACCCGACCCGGGGTTTTTTGGCCGGTATTGTGAATCGAACCTGGGACCTCGGGTGCCAGCATCCCGACATCACCCTGTGACGCCACCCAAGGACCCGACTCGACCCGGGGTTTTTTGGCCGGTATGGGGAATCGAACCTGGGACCTCAGGTGCCGGGATCCCGACATCACCCTGTGACGCCACCCGGGGACCCGACCCGACCCGGGGTCCAGGGGCCGGTATGGGGAATCGAACCTGGGACCTCGGGTGCCGGGGTCCCGACATCACCCTGTGACGCCACCCGGGGACCCGACCCGACCCGGGGTCCAGGGGCCGGTATGGGGTATCGAACCTGGGACCTCGCGTGCCGGGGTCCCGACATCACCCTGTGACGCCACTCAGGGACCCGAGCAGACCGGGAAATTTTTTGGACAGTATGGGGTATCGAATGTGGGACCTCGGGTGCGGGGGTCCCGACATCACCCTGTGACGCCACCCGGGGACCCGACCCGACCCGGTGTTTTTTGGCCGGTATGGGGAATCGAACGTGGGACCTCGGGTGCCGGGATCCCGACATCACCCTGTGACGCCACCCGGGGACCCGACCCGACCCGGGGTTTTTTGGCCGGTGTGGGGAATCGAACCTGGGACCTCGCGTGCCAGGGTCCCGACATCACCTTGTGACACCACCCGGGGACCCGAGCCGACACGGAATTTTTTTGGCTGGTATGGGGAATCGAACTTGGGACCTCAGGTGCCGGGGTCCCGACATCACCCTGTGACGCCACCCGGGGACCCGACCCGACCCGGGGTTTTTTGGCCGGTATGGGGAATCGAACCTGGGAGCTCGAGTGCCAGTGTCCCGACAGCATCCTGTGACGCCACCCAGGGTCCTGACCCGACCCGGGGTTTTTTGGCCAGTATGGGGAATAGAACCTGTGACCTCGGGTGCCGGGGTCCCGACATCACCCTGTGACGCCACCCGGGGACCCGACCCGACCCGGGGTTTTTTGGCCGGTATGGGGAATCCAACCTGGGACCTCGCGTTCCGGAGTCCCGACAGCACCCTGTGACGCCACCCGGGGACCCGACTCGACCCAGGGTTTTTTAGCCGGTATGGGGAATCGAACCTGGGACCTCGGCTGCCGGGGTCCCAATATCACCCTGTGACGCCACACGGGGACCAGACCCGACCCGGGGTTTTTTGTCGGTATGGGGAATTGAACCTGGGACCTCGCGTGCCGGGGTCCCGACATCACCCTGTGACGCCACCTGGGGTCCCGACAACAACTGCGGTTTTTTGACAGGTATGGGGAATCGAACGTGGGACCTCGGGTGCCGGGGTCCTGACATCACCCTGTGACGCCACCCGGGGACCCGACCACACCCGGGGTCCAGGGGCCGATATGGGGAATCGAACCTGGGACCTTGGGTGACGGGGTCCCGACAGAACCCTGTGACGCCACCCGGGGACCCGACCCGACCCGGGGTTTTTTGGCCGGTATTGTGAATCGAACCTGGGACCTCGGGTGCCAGCATCCCGACATCACCCTGTGACGCCACCCGGGGACCCGACCCGACCCGGGGTTTTTTGGCCGGTGTGGGGAATCGAACCTGGGAACTCTGGTGCCGTGGTCCCGACATCACGCTGTGACGCCACCCGGGGACACGACCCGACCCGGGGTTTTTTGGCCGGTATGGGGAATCGAACCTGAGACCACGGGTGCCGGGGTCCCGACATCACCCTGTGACGCCACCCGGGGACCCGAGCCGATCCGGGTTTTTTTGACCGGTATGGGGAATCGAACGTGGGACCTCAGGTGCCGGGGTCCCGACATCACCCTGTGACGCCACCTGGGGACCCGACCCGACCCGGGTTTTTTAGACCGGTATGGGGAATCGAACGTGGGACCTCGGGTGCCTGGGTCCCGACATCACCCTGTGACACCACCTGGGGACCCGACCCGACCCGGGGTTTTTTGGGCGATATGGGGAATCGAACGTGGGAGCTTGGGTGCCGGGGTCCCGACATCACCCTGTGACGCCACCCGGGGACCGGACCCGACCCAGAGTTTTTTGGCCGGTATGGGGAATCGAACCTGGGACCTCGCGTGCCGGGGTCCTGACATCACCCTGTGATGCCACCCAGGGACCCGACCCGACCCGGGGTTTTTTGGCCGGTATGGGGAATCGAACGTGGGACCTCGGGTGCCGGGGTCCCGACAGCACCCTGTGACGCCACCCGGGGACCCAACCTGACCCGGGGTCCAGAGGCTTGTATGGGGAATCGAAGCTTGGACCTCGGGTGCTGGGGTCCCGACATCACACTGTGACACCCCCCGGGGACCCGACCCCACCCGGGGTCCAGTGACCGGTATGGGGTATCGAACCTGGGACCTCGCGTGCCGGGGTCCCGACAGCACCCTGTGACGCCACCCGGGGACCCGATCCTACCCGAGGTTTTTTGACCGGTATGGGGAATCGAACCTGGGACCTCGGGTTCCGGGGTCCCGACATCACCCTTTGACGCCACCCGGGGACCCGACCCGACCCGGGGTTTTTTGGCCGGTATGGGGAATCGAACCTGGGATCTCGCGTTCCAGGGTCCCGACATCACCCTGTGACGCCACCCAAGGACCCGACTCGACCCGGGGTTTTTTGCCCGGTATGGGGAATCGAACCTGGGACCTCGGGTGCCGGGATCCCGACAGCACCCTGTGACGCCACCCGGGGACCCAACCTGACCCGGGGTCCAGAGGCTTGTATGGGGAATCGAAGCTTGGACCTCGGGTGCTGGGGTCCCGACATCACCCTGTGACACCCCCCGGGGACCCGACCCCACCCGGGGTCCAGTGACCGGTATGGGGTATCGAACCTCGGACCTCGCGTGCCGGGGTCCCGACAGCACCCTGTGACGCCACCCGGGGACCCGATCCTACCCGAGGTTTTTTGACCGGTATGGGGAATCGAACCTGGGACCTCGGGTTCCGGGGTCCCGACATCACCCTGTGACGGCACCCGGGGACCCGACCCGACCCGGGGTTTTTTGGCCGGTATGGGGAATCGAACCTGGGATCTCGCGTTCCAGGGTCCCGACATCACCCTGTGACGCCACCCAAGGACCCGACTCGACCCGGGGTTTTTTGGCCGGTATGGGGAATCGAACCTGGGACCTCAGGTGCCGGGATCCCGACATCACCCTGTGACGCCACCCGGGGACCCGACCCGACCCGGGGTCCAGGGGCCGGTATGGGGAATCGAACCTGGGACCTCGGGTGCCGGGGTCCCGACATCACCCTGTGACGCCACCCGGGGACCCGACCCGACCCGGGGTCCAGGGGCCGGTATGGGGTATCGAACCTGGGACCTCGCGTGCCGGGGTCCCGACATCACCCTGTGACGCCACTCAGGGACCCGAGCAGACCGGGAAATTTTTTGGACAGTATGGGGTATCGAATGTGGGACCTCGGGTGCGGGGGTCCCGACATCACCCTGTGACGCCACCCGGGGACCCGACCCGACCCGGTGTTTTTTGGCCGGTATGGGGAATCGAACGTGGGACCTCGGGTGCCGGGATCCCGACATCACCCTGTGACGCCACCCGGGGACCCGACCCGACCCGGGGTTTTTTGGCCGGTGTGGGGAATCGAACCTGGGACCTCGCGTGCCAGGGTCCCGACATCACCTTGTGACACCACCCGGGGACCCGAGCCGACACGGAATTTTTTTGGCTGGTATGGGGAATCGAACTTGGGACCTCAGGTGCCGGGGTCCCGACATCACCCTGTGACGCCACCCGGGGACCCGACCCGACCCGGGGTTTTTTGGCCGGTATGGGGAATCGAACCTGGGAGCTCGAGTGCCAGTGTCCCGACAGCATCCTGTGACGCCACCCAGGGTCCTGACCCGACCCGGGGTTTTTTGGCCAGTATGGGGAATAGAACCTGTGACCTCGGGTGCCGGGGTCCCGACATCACCCTGTGACGCCACCCGGGGACCCGACCCGACCCGGGGTCCAGGGGCCGGTATGGGGAATCCAACCTGGGACCTCGCGTTCCGGAGTCCCGACAGCACCCTGTGACGCCACCCGGGGACCCGACTCGACCCAGGGTTTTTTAGCCGGTATGGGGAATCGAACCTGGGACCTCGGCTGCCGGGGTCCCAATATCACCCTGTGACGCCACACGGGGACCAGACCCGACCCGGGGTTTTTTGTCGGTATGGGGAATTGAACCTGGGACCTCGCGTGCCGGGGTCCCGACATCACCCTGTGACGCCACCTGGGGTCCCGACAACAACTGCGGTTTTTTGACAGGTATGGGGAATCGAACGTGGGACCTCGGGTGCCGGGGTCCTGACATCACCCTGTGACGCCACCCGGGGACCCGACCACACCCGGGGTCCAGGGGCCGATATGGGGAATCGAACCTGGGACCTTGGGTGACGGGGTCCCGACAGAACCCTGTGACGCCACCCGGGGACCCGACCCGACCCGGGGTTTTTTGGCCGGTATTGTGAATCGAACCTGGGACCTCGGGTGCCAGCATCCCGACATCACCCTGTGACGCCACCCAAGGACCCGACTCGACCCGGGGTTTTTTGGCCGGTATGGGGAATCGAACCTGGGACCTCAGGTGCCGGGATCCCGACATCACCCTGTGACGCCACCCGGGGACCCGACCCGACCCGGGGTCCAGGGGCCGGTATGGGGAATCGAACCTGGGACCTCGGGTGCCGGGGTCCCGACATCACCCTGTGACGCCACCCGGGGACCCGACCCGACCCGGGGTCCAGGGGCCGGTATGGGGTATCGAACCTGGGACCTCGCGTGCCGGGGTCCCGACATCACCCTGTGACGCCACTCAGGGACCCGAGCAGACCGGGAAATTTTTTGGACAGTATGGGGTATCGAATGTGGGACCTCGGGTGCGGGGGTCCCGACATCACCCTGTGACGCCACCCGGGGACCCGACCCGACCCGGTGTTTTTTGGCCGGTATGGGGAATCGAACGTGGGACCTCGGGTGCCGGGATCCCGACATCACCCTGTGACGCCACCCGGGGACCCGACCCGACCCGGGGTTTTTTGGCCGGTGTGGGGAATCGAACCTGGGACCTCGCGTGCCAGGGTCCCGACATCACCTTGTGACACCACCCGGGGACCCGAGCCGACACGGAATTTTTTTGGCTGGTATGGGGAATCGAACTTGGGACCTCAGGTGCCGGGGTCCCGACATCACCCTGTGACGCCACCCGGGGACCCGACCCGACCCGGGGTTTTTTGGCCGGTATGGGGAATCGAACCTGGGAGCTCGAGTGCCAGTGTCCCGACAGCATCCTGTGACGCCACCCAGGGTCCTGACCCGACCCGGGGTTTTTTGGCCAGTATGGGGAATAGAACCTGTGACCTCGGGTGCCGGGGTCCCGACATCACCCTGTGACGCCACCCGGGGACCCGACCCGACCCGGGGTCCAGGGGCCGGTATGGGGAATCCAACCTGGGACCTCGCGTTCCGGAGTCCCGACAGCACCCTGTGACGCCACCCGGGGACCCGACTCGACCCAGGGTTTTTTAGCCGGTATGGGGAATCGAACCTGGGACCTCGGCTGCCGGGGTCCCAATATCACCCTGTGACGCCACACGGGGACCAGACCCGACCCGGGGTTTTTTAGCCGGTATGGGGAATTGAACCTGGGACCTCGCGTGCCGGGGTCCCGACATCACCCTGTGACGCCACCTGGGGTCCCGACAACAACTGCGGTTTTTTGACAGGTATGGGGAATCGAACGTGGGACCTCGGGTGCCGGGGTCCTGACATCACCCTGTGACGCCACCCGGGGACCCGACCACACCCGGGGTCCAGGGGCCGATATGGGGAATCGAACCTGGGACCTTGGGTGACGGGGTCCCGACAGAACCCTGTGACGCCACCCGGGGACCCGACCCGACCCGGGGTTTTTTGGCCGGTATTGTGAATCGAACCTGGGACCTCGGGTGCCAGCATCCCGACATCACCCTGTGACGCCACCCGGGGACCCGACCCGACCCGGGGTTTTTTGGCCGGTGTGGGGAATCGAACCTGGGAACTCTGGTGCCGTGGTCCCGACATCACGCTGTGACGCCACCCGGGGACACGACCCGACCCGGGGTTTTTTGGCCGGTATGGGGAATCGAACCTGAGACCACGGGTGCCGGGGTCCCGACATCACCCTGTGACGCCACCCGGGGACCCGAGCCGATCCGGGTTTTTTTGACCGGTATGGGGAATCGAACGTGGGACCTCAGGTGCCGGGGTCCCGACATCACCCTGTGACGCCACCTGGGGACCCGACCCGACCCGGGTTTTTTAGACCGGTATGGGGAATCGAACGTGGGACCTCGGGTGCCTGGGTCCCGACATCACCCTGTGACGCCACCTGGGGACCCGACCCGACCCGGGGTTTTTTGGGCGATATGGGGAATCGAACGTGGGAGCTTGGGTGCCGGGGTCCCGACATCACCCTGTGACGCCACCCGGGGACCGGACCCGACCCAGAGTTTTTTGGCCGGTATGGGGAATCGAACCTGGGACCTCGCGTGCCGGGGTCCTGACATCACCCTGTGATGCCACCCAGGGACCCGACCCGACCCGGGGTTTTTTGGCCGGTATGGGGAATCGAACGTGGGACCTCGGGTGCCGGGGTCCCGACAGCACCCTGTGACGCCACCCGGGGACCCAACCTGACCCGGGGTCCAGAGGCTTGTATGGGGAATCGAAGCTTGGACCTCGGGTGCTGGGGTCCCGACATCACACTGTGACACCCCCCGGGGACCCGACCACACACGGGGTCCAGTGACCGGTATGGGGTATCGAACCTGGGACCTCGCGTGCCGGGGTCCCGACAGCACCCTGTGACGCCACCCGGGGACCCGATCCTACCCGAGGTTTTTTGACCGGTATGGGGAATCGAACCTGGGACCTCGGGTTCCGGGGTCCCGACATCACCCTTTGACGCCACCCGGGGACCCGACCCGACCCGGGGTTTTTTGGCCGGTATGGGGAATCGAACCTGGGATCTCGCGTTCCAGGGTCCCGACATCACCCTGTGACGCCACCCAAGGACCCGACTCGACCCGGGGTTTTTTGCCCGGTATGGGGAATCGAACCTGGGACCTCGGGTGCCGGGATCCCGACATCACCCTGTGACGCCACCCGGGGACCCGACCCGACCCGGGGTCCAGGGGCCGGTATGGGGTATCGAACCTGGGACCTCGCGTGCCGGGGTCCCGACAGCACCCTGTGACGCCACCCAGGGACCTGACCCGACCCGGTGTTTTTTGGCCGGTATGGGGAATCGAACGTGGGACCTCGGATGCCGGGATCCCGACATCACCCTGTGACGCCACCCGGGGACCCAACCCGACCCGGGGTCCAGGGGCCTGTATGGGGAATCGAACCTGGGACCTCAGGTGCCGGGGTCCCGACATCACCCTGTGACGCCACTCAGGGACCCGAGCAGACCGGGAAATTTTTTGGACAGTATGGGGTATCGAATGTGGGACCTCGGGTGCGGGGGTCCCGACATCACCCTGTGACGCCACCCGGGGACCCGACCCGACCCGGTGTTTTTTGGCCGGTATGGGGAATCGAACGTGGGACCTCGGGTGCCGGGATCCCGACATCACCCTGTGACGCCACCCGGGGACCCGACCCGACCCGGGGTTTTTTGGCCGGTATGGGGAATCGAACCTGGGACCTCGCGTGCCAGGGTCCCGACATCACCTTGTGACACCACCCGGGGACCCGAGCCGACACGGAATTTTTTTGGCTGGTATGGGGAATCGAACTTGGGACCTCAGGTGCCGGGGTCCCGACATCACCCTGTGACGCCACCCGGGGACCCGACCCGACCCGGGGTTTTTTGGCCGGTATGGGGAATCGAATCTGAGACCTCGTGTGCCGGGGTCCCGACATCACCCTGTGACGCCACCCGGGGACCCGACCCGACCCGGAATTTTTTTGGCCGGTATGTGGTATCGAACGTGGAGCCTCGGGTGCCTGGGTCACGACATCACCCTGTGACGCCACCCGGGGACCCGACCCGACCCGGGGTTTTTTGGCCGGTATGGGGAATCGAACGTGGGACGTCGGGTGCCGGGTTCCCGACATCACCCTGTGACGCCACCCGGGGACCCGACCCGATCCGGGTTTTTTTGACCGGTATGGGGAATCGAACGTGGGACCTCGGGTGCCGGGGTCCCGACATCACCCTGTGACGCCACCCGTGGACCCGAACCGCCCCGGGGTTTTTTGACCGGTATGGGGTATCGAACCTGGGACCTCGCGTGCCGGGGTCCCGACAGCACCCTGTGACGCCACCCAGGGACCTGACCCGACCCGGTGTTTTTTGGCCGGTATGGGGAATCGAACGTGGGACCTCGGATGCCGGGATCCCGACATCACCCTGTGACGCCACCCGGGGACCCAACCCGACCCGGGGTCCAGGGGCCTGTATGGGGAATCGAACCTGGGACCTCAGGTGCCGGGGTCCCGACATCACCCTGTGACGCCACTCAGGGACCCGAGCAGACCGGGAAATTTTTTGGACAGTATGGGGTATCGAATGTGGGACCTCGGGTGCGGGGGTCCCGACATCACCCTGTGACGCCACCCGGGGACCCGAGCCGATCCGGGTTTTTTTAACCGGTATGGGGAATCGAACGTGGGACCTCGGGTGCCGGGATCCCGACATCACCCTGTGACGCCACCCGGGGACCCGACCCGACCCGGGGTTTTTTGGCCGGTATGGGGAATCGAACCTGGGACCTCGCGTGCCAGGGTCCCGACATCACCTTGTGACACCACCCGGGGACCCGAGCCGACACGGAATTTTTTTGGCTGGTATGGGGAATCGAACTTGGGACCTCAGGTGCCGGGGTCCCGACATCACCCTGTGACGCCACCCGGGGACCCGACCCGACCCGGGGTTTTTTGGCCGGTATGGGGAATCGAATCTGAGACCTCGTGTGCCGGGGTCCCGACATCACCCTGTGACGCCACCCGGGGACCCGACCCGACCCGGGGTTTTTTGGCCGGTATGGGGAATCGAACGTGGGACGTCGGGTGCCGGGTTCCCGACATCACCCTGTGACGCCACCCGGGGACCCGACCCGATCCGGGTTTTTTTGACCGGTATGGGGAATCGAACGTGGGACCTCGGGTGCCGGGTTCCCGACATCACCCTGTGACGCCACCTGGGGACCCGAACCGACCCGGGGTTTTTTGGCCGATATGGGGAATCGAACGTGGGACCTCGGGTGCCGGGGTCCCGACATCACCCTGTGACGCCACCCGGGGACCCGAACCGCCCCGGGGTTTTTTGACCGGTATGGGGAATCGAACGTGGGACCTCGGGTGACGGGGTCCCGACATCACCCTGTGACGCCACCCAAGGACCCGACCCGACCCGGGGTCAAGGGGCCGGTATGGGGAATCGAACATGGGACCTCGGGTGCTGGGGTCCCGACATCACCCTGTGACGCCACCCGGGAATCCAACCCGACCCGGGGTTTTTTGGCCGGTATGGGGAATCGAACCTGGGAGCTCGGGTGCCGGGGTCCCGACATCACCCTGTGACGCCACCCTGGGTCCTGACCCGACCCGGGGTTTTTTGGCCAGTATGGGGAATAGAACCTGTGACCTCGGGTGCCTGGTTCTTGACATCACCCTGTGACGCCACCTGGGGACACGACCCGACCCGGAATTTTTTTGGCTGGTATGGGGAATCGAACCTGGGACCTCGGGTGCCGGGATCCCGACATCACCCTGTGACGCCACCTGGGGACCCGACCCGACCCGGGGTTTTTTGGCCGGTATGGGGAATCGAACCTGGGACCTCGGGTGCCTGGGTCCCGACAGCACCCTGTGACGCCACCCAGGGACCCGACTCGACCCTTGGTTTTTTGGCCGGTATGGGGAATCGAACCTGGGACCTCGCGTGCCAGGGTCCTGACATCACCTTGTGACACCACCCGGGGACCCGAGCCGACACGGAATTTTTTGGACGGTATGGGGAATCGAACGTGGGACCTCGGATGCCGGGATCCCGACATCACCCTGTGACGCCACCCGGGGACCCGACCCGACCCGGGGTTTTTTGGCCGGTATGGGGAATTGAACCTGGGACCTCGGGTGCCGGGGTCCCGACATCACCCTGTGACGCCCCCCGGTGACCCAAGCCGACCCGGGGTTTTTTGGCCGGTATGGGGAATCGAATCTGAGACCTCGGGTGCCGGGGTCCCGACATCACCCTGTGATGCCACCCGGGGACCCGACCCGACCCGGAATTTTTTTGGCCGGTATGTGGTATCGAACGTGGAGCCTCGGGTGCCTGGGTCCCGACATCACCCTGTGACGCCACCCGGGGACCCGACCCGACCCGGGGTTTTTTGGCCGGTATGGGGAATCGAACGTGGGACGTCGGGTGCCGGGTTCCCGACATCACCCTGTGACGCCACCCGGGGACCCGAGCCGATCCGGGTTTTTTTAACCGGTATGGGGAATCGAACGTGGGACCTCGGGTGCCGGGGTCCCGACATCACCCTGTGACGCCACCCGGGGACCCGAACCGCCCCGGGGTTTTTTGGCCGATATGGGGAATCGAACCTGGGATCTCGGGTGCCGGGGTCCCGACATCACCCTGTGATGCCACCCGGGGACCCGACCCGATCCGAGGTTTTTTGACCGGTATGGGGAATCGAACGTGGGACCTCGGGTGCCGGGGTCCCGACATCACCCTGTGACGCCACCCAAGGACCCGACCCGACCCGGGGTCCAGGGGCCGGTATGGGGAATCGAACATGGGACCTCGGGTGCTGGGGTCCCGACATCACCCTGTGACGCCACCCGGGAATCCAAACCGACCCGGGGTTTTTTGGCCGGTATGGGGAATCGAACCTGGGACCTCGGGTGCCGGGATCCCGACATCACCCTGTGACGCCACCTGGGGACCCGACCCGACCCGGGGTTTTTTGGCCAGTATGGGGAATCTAACCTGGGACCTCGGGTGCCGGGGTCCCGACATCACCCTGTGACGCCACCCGGGGACCCGACCCGACCCGGGGTCCAGGGGCCGGTATGGGGAATCCAACCTGGGACCTCGCGTTCCGGAGTCCCGACAGCACCCTGTGACGCCACCTGGGGACCCGACCCGATCCGGGGTTTTTTGACCGGTATGGGGAATCGAACCTGGGACCTCAGGTGCCTGGGTCCCGACATCACCCTGTGACGCCACCCGGGGACCCGACCCGACCCGGGGTTTTTTGGCTGGTATGGGGAATCGAACGTGGGACCTCGCGTGCCGGGGTCCCGACATCACCTTGTGACGCCACCCGGGGAACCGAACCGACCCAGAATTTTTTTGGCCGGTATGGGGAATCGAACCTCGGACCTCGGGTGCCGGGGTCCCGACATCACCCTGTGACGCCACCCGGGGACCCGACCCGAACGGGGGGTTTTTGGCTGATATGGAAAATCGAACTTGGGACCTCGCGTGCCGGGGTCCCGACATCACCTTGTGACTCCACCCGGGGACCCGACTCGACCCAGGGTTTTTTAGCCGGTATGGGGAATCGAACCTGGGACCTCGGCTGACGGGGTCCCAATATCACCCTGTGACGCCACACGGGGACCAGACCCGACCCGGGGTTTTTTGTCGGTATGGGGAATTGAACCTGGGACCTCGCGTGCCGGGGTCCCGACATCACCCTGTGACGCCACCTGGGGTCCCGACCACAACTGCGGTTTTTTGACAGGTATGGGGAATCGAACCTGGGACCTCAGGTGCCGGGGTCCCGATATCACCCTGTGACGCCACCCGGGGACCCGACCCGACCCGGGGTTTTTTGGCCGGTATGGGGAATCGAACCTGGGACCTCGGGTGCCGGGGTCCCGACATCACCCTGTGACGCCCCCCGGTGACCCAAGCCGACCCGGGGTTTTTTGGCCGGTATGGGGAATCGAATCTGAGACCTTGGGTGCCGGGGTCCCGACATCACCCTGTGACGCCACCCGAGGACCCGACCACACCCGGAATTTTTTTGGCCGGTACGTGGTATCGAATGTGGAGCCTCGGGTGCCTGGGTCCCGACATCACCCTGTGACGCCACCCGGGGACCCGACCCGACCCGGGGTTTTTTGGCCGGTATGGGGAATCGAACGTGGGACGTCGGGTGCCGGGGTCCCGACATCACCCTGTGACGCCACCCGGGGACCCGAGCCGATCCGGGTTTTTTTGACCGGTATGGGGAATCGAACGTGGGACCTCGGGTGCCTGGTTCTTGACATCACCCTGTGACGCCACCCGGGGACACGACCCGACCCGGAATTTTTTTGGCCGGTATGGGGAATCGAACCTGGGACCTCGGGTGCCGGGATCCCGACATCACCCTGTGACGCCACCTGGGGACCCGACCCGACCCGGGGTTTTTTGACCGGTATGGGGAATCGAACCTGGGACCTCAGGTGCCTGGGTCCCGACATCACCCTGTGACGCCACCCGGGGACCCGACCCGACCCGGGGTTTTTTGGCCGGTATGGGGAATCGAACGTGGGACCTCGGGTGCCGGGGTCCCGACATCACCCTGTGACGCCACCCGGGGACCCGAACCGCCCCGGGGTTTTTTGGCCGATATGGGGAATCGAACCTGGGATCTCGGGTGCCGGGGTCCCGACATCACCCTGTGATGCCACCCGGGGACCCGACCCGACTAGGGGTTTTTTGGCCGGTATGGGGAATCGAACGTGGGACCTCGGGTGCCGGGGTCCCGACATCACCCTGTGACTCCACCCAAGGACCCGACCCGACCCGGGGTCCAGGGGCCGGTATGGGGAATCGAACATGGGACCTCGGGTGCTGGGGTCCCGACATCACCCTGTGACGTCACCCGGGAATCCAAACCGACCCGGGGTTTTTTGGCCGGTATGGGGAATCGAACCTGGGAGCTCGGGTGCCGGTGTCCCAATAGCATCCTGTGACGCCACCCAGGGTCCTGACCCGACCCGGGGTTTTTTGGCCAGTATGGGGAATAGAACCTGTGACCTCGGGTGCCTGGTTCTTGACATCACCCTGTGACGCCACCCGGGGACACGACCCGACCCGGAATTTTTTTGGCCGGTATGGGGAATCGAACCTGGGACCTCGGGTGCCGGGATCCCGACATCACCCTGTGACGCCACCCGGGGACCCGACCCGACCCGGGGTTTTTTGGCCGGTATGGGGAATCGAACGTGGGACCTCGGGTTCCGGGGTCCCGACAGCACCCTGTGACGCCACCCGGGGACCCAACCTGACCCGGGGTCCAGAGGCTTGTATGGGGAATCGAAGCTTGGACCTCGGGTGCTGGGGTCCCGACATCACCCTGTGACACCCCCCGGGGACCCGACCCCACCCGGGGTCCAGTGACCGGTATGGGGTATCGAACCTCGGACCTCGCGTGCCGGGGTCCCGACAGCACCCTGTGACGCCACCCGGGGACCCGATCCTACCCGAGGTTTTTTGACCGGTATGGGGAATCGAACCTGGGACCTCGGGTTCCGGGGTCCCGACATCACCCTGTGACGGCACCCGGGGACCCGACCCGACCCGGGGTTTTTTGGCCGGTATGGGGAATCGAACCTGGGATCTCGCGTTCCAGGGTCCCGACATCACCCTGTGACGCCACCCAAGGACCCGACTCGACCCGGGGTTTTTTGGCCGGTATGGGGAATCGAACCTGGGACCTCAGGTGCCGGGATCCCGACATCACCCTGTGACGCCACCCGGGGACCCGACCCGACCCGGGGTCCAGGGGCCGGTATGGGGAATCGAACCTGGGACCTCGGGTGCCGGGGTCCCGACATCACCCTGTGACGCCACCCGGGGACCCGACCCGACCCGGGGTCCAGGGGCCGGTATGGGGTATCGAACCTGGGACCTCGCGTGCCGGGGTCCCGACATCACCCTGTGACGCCACTCAGGGACCCGAGCAGACCGGGAAATTTTTTGGACAGTATGGGGTATCGAATGTGGGACCTCGGGTGCGGGGGTCCCGACATCACCCTGTGACGCCACCCGGGGACCCGACCCGACCCGGTGTTTTTTGGCCGGTATGGGGAATCGAACGTGGGACCTCGGGTGCCGGGATCCCGACATCACCCTGTGACGCCACCCGGGGACCCGACCCGACCCGGGGTTTTTTGGCCGGTGTGGGGAATCGAACCTGGGACCTCGCGTGCCAGGGTCCCGACATCACCTTGTGACACCACCCGGGGACCCGAGCCGACACGGAATTTTTTTGGCTGGTATGGGGAATCGAACTTGGGACCTCAGGTGCCGGGGTCCCAACATCACCCTGTGACGCCACCCGGGGACCCGACCCGACCCGGGGTTTTTTGGCCGGTATGGGGAATCGAACCTGGGAGCTCGGGTGCCAGTGTCCCGACAGCATCCTGTGACGCCACCCAGGGTCCTGACCCGACCCGGGGTTTTTTGGCCAGTATGGGGAATAGAACCTGTGACCTCGGGTGCCGGGGTCCCGACATCACCCTGTGACGCCACCCGGGGACCCGACCCGACCCGGGGTCCAGGGGCCGGTATGGGGAATCCAACCTGGGACCTCGCGTTCCGGAGTCCCGACAGCACCCTGTGACGCCACCCGGGGACCCGACTCGACCCAGGGTTTTTTAGCCGGTATGGGGAATCGAACCTGGGACCTCGGCTGCCGGGGTCCCAATATCACCCTGTGACGCCACACGGGGACCAGACCCGACCCGGGGTTTTTTGTCGGTATGGGGAATTGAACCTGGGACCTCGCGTGCCGGGGTCCCGACATCACCCTGTGACGCCACCTGGGGTCCCGACAACAACTGCGGTTTTTTGACAGGTATGGGGAATCGAACGTGGGACCTCGGGTGCCGGGGTCCTGACATCACCCTGTGACGCCACCCGGGGACCCGACCACACCCGGGGTCCAGGGGCCGATATGGGGAATCGAACCTGGGACCTTGGGTGATGGGGTCCCGACAGAACCCTGTGACGCCACCCGGGGACCCGACCCGACCTGGGGTTTTTTGGCCGGTATGGGGAATCGAACCTGGGACCTCGGGTGCCGGGGTCCCGACAGCACCCTGTGACGCCACCCGGGGACCCGACCCGACCTGGGGTTTTTTGGCCGGTATGGGGAATCGAACCTGGGACCTCGGGTGCCGGGGTCCCGACAGCACCCTGTGACGCCACCCAGGGACCCGACTCGACCCTTGGTTTTTTGGCCGGTATGGGGAATCAAACCTGGGACCTCGCGTGCCAGGGTCCTGACATCACCTTGTGACACCACCCGGGGACCCGAGCCGACACGTAATTTTTTGGACGGTATGGGGAATCGAACCTGGGACCTCAGGTGCCGGGGTCCCGATATCACCCTGTGACGCCACCCGGGGACCCGACCCGACCCGGGGTTTTTTGGCCGGTATGGGGAATCGAACCTGGGACCTCGGGTGCCGGGGTCCCGACATCACCCTGTGACGCCACCCGGTGACCCAAGCCGACCCGGGGGTTTTTGGCCGGTATGGGGAATCGAATCTGAGACCTTGGGTGCCGGGGTCCCGACATCACCCTGTGACGCCACCCGGGGACCCGACCACACCCGGAATTTTTTTGGCCGGTACGTGGTATCGAATGTGGAGCCTCGGGTGCCTGGGTCCCGACATCACCCTGTGACGCCACCCGGGGACCCGACCCGACCCGGGGTTTTTTGGCCGGTATGGGGAATCGAACGTGGGACGTCGGGTGCCGGGGTCCCGACATCACCCTGTGACGCCACCCGGGGACCCGAGCCGATCCGGGTTTTTTTGACCGGTATGGGGAATCGAACGTGGGACCTCGGGTGCCTGGTTCTTGACATCACCCTGTGACGCCACCCGGGGATACGACCCGACCCGGAATTTTTTTGGCCGGTATGGGGAATCGAACCTGGGACCTCGGGTGCCGGGATCCCGACATCACCCTGTGACGCCACCTGGGGACCCGACCCGACCCGGGGTTTTTTGACCGGTATGGGGAATCGAACCTGGGACCTCAGGTGCCTGGGTCCCGACATCACCCTGTGACGCCACCCGGGGACCCGACCCGACCCGGGGTTTTTTGGCCGGTATGGGGAATCGAACGTGGGACCTCGGGTGCCGGGGTCCCGACATCACCCTGTGACGCCACCCGGGGACCCGAACCGCCCCGGGGTTTTTTGGCCGATATGGGGAATCGAACCTGGGATCTCGGGTGCCGGGGTCCCGACATCACCCTGTGATGCCACCCGGGGACCCGACCCGATCCGAGGTTTTTTGACCGGTATGGGGAATCGAACGTGGGACCTCGGGTGCCGGGGTCCCGACATCACCCTGTGACTCCACCCAAGGACCCGACCCGACCCGGGGTCCAGGGGCCGGTATGGGGAATCGAACATGGGACCTCGGGTGCTGGGGTCCCGACATCACCCTGTGACGTCACCCGGGAATCCAAACCGACCCGGGGTTTTTTGGCCGGTATGGGGAATCGAACCTGGGAGCTCGGGTGCCGGTGTCCCAATAGCATCCTGTGACGCCACCCAGGGTCCTGACCCGACCCGGGGTTTTTTGGCCAGTATGGGGAATAGAACCTGTGACCTCGGGTGCCTGGTTCTTGACATCACCCTGTGACGCCACCCGGGGACACGACCCGACCCGGAATTTTTTTGGCCGGTATGGGGAATCGAACCTGGGACCTCGGGTGCCGGGATCCCGACATCACCCTGTGACGCCACCTGGGGACCCGACCCGACCCGGGGTTTTTTGACCGGTATGGGGAATCGAACGTGGGACGTCGGGTGCCGGGGTCCCGACATCACCCTGTGACGCCACCCGGGGACCCGAGCCGATCCGGGTTTTTTTGACCGGTATGGGGAATCGAACGTGGGACCTCGGGTGCCTGGTTCTTGACATCACCCTGTGACGCCACCCGGGGACACGACCCGACCCGGAATTTTTTTGGCCGGTATGGGGAATCGAACCTGGGACCTCGGGTGCCGGGATCCCGACATCACCCTGTGACGCCACCTGGGGACCCGACCCGACCCGGGGTTTTTTGACCGGTATGGGGAATCGAACCTGGGACCTCAGGTGCCTGGGTCCCGACATCACCCTGTGACGCCACCCGGGGACCCGACCCGACCCGGGGTTTTTTGGCCGGTATGGGGAATCGAACGTGGGACCTCGGGTGCCGGGGTCCCGACATCACCCTGTGACGCCACCCGGGGACCCGAACCGCCCCGGGGTTTTTTGGCCGATATGGGGAATCGAACCTGGGATCTCGGGTGCCGGGGTCCCGACATCACCCTGTGATGCCACCCGGGGACCCGACCCGATCCGAGGTTTTTTGACCGGTATGGGGAATCGAACGTGGGACCTCGGGTGCCGGGGTCCCGACATCACCCTGTGACTCCACCCAAGGACCCGACCCGACCCGGGGTCCAGGGGCCGGTATGGGGAATCGAACATGGGACCTCGGGTGCTGGGGTCCCGACATCACCCTGTGACGTCACCCGGGAATCCAAACCGACCCGGGGTTTTTTGGCCGGTATGGGGAATCGAACCTGGGAGCTCGGGTGCCGGTGTCCCAACAGCATCCTGTGACGCCACCCAGGGTCCTGACCCGACCCGGGGTTTTTTGGCCAGTATGGGGAATAGAACCTGTGACCTCGGGTGCCTGGTTCTTGACATCACGCTGTGACGCCACCCGGCGACACGACCCGACCCGGAATTTTTTTGGCCGGTATGGGGAATCGAACCTGGGACCTCGGGTGCCGGGGTCCCGACATCACCCTGTGACGCCACCTGGGGACCCGACCCGACCCGGGGTTTTCTGGCCGGTATGGGGAATCTAACCTGGGACCTCGGGTGCCGGGGTCCCGACATCACCCTGTGACGCCACCCGGGGACCCGACCCGACCCGGGGTCCAGGGGCCGGTATGGGGAATCCAACCTGGGACCTCGCGTTCCGGAGTCCCGACAGCACCCTGTGACGCCACCCGGGGACCCGACCCGATCCGGGGTTTTTTGACCGGTATGGGGAATCGAACCTGGGACCTCAGGTGCCTGGGTCCCGACATCACCCTGTGATGCCACCCGGGGACCCGACCCGACCCGGGGTTTTTTGGCCGGTATGGGGAATCGAACCTGGGATCTCGGGTGCCGGGGTCCCGACATCACCCTGTGATGCCACCCGGGGACCCGACCCGACCCGGGGTTTTTTGGCCGGTATGGGGAATCGAACCTGGGACGTCGGGTGCCTGGGTCCCGACATCACCCTGTGACGCCACCCGGGGACCCGACCCGACCCGGGGTTTTTTGGCCGGTATGGGGAATCGAACCTGGGACCTCGCATGCCGGGGTCCCGACATCACCTTGTGACGCCACCCGGGGAACCGAAACGACCCAGAATTTTTTTGGCCGGTATGGGGAATCGAACCTCGGACCTCGGGTGCCGGGGTCCCGACATCACCCTGTGACGCCACCCGGGGACTCGACCCGACCCGGGGGTTTTTGGCCGATATGGAAAATCGAACTTGGGACGTCGCGTGCCGGGGTCCCGACATCACCCTGTGACGCCACCCGGGGACCCGACTCGACCCAGGGTTTTTTAGCCGGTATGGGGAATCGAACCTGGGACCTCGGGTGCTGGGGTCCCGACATCACCCTGTGACGCCACCCGGGAATCCAAACCGACACGGGGTTTTTTGGCCGGTATGGGGAATCGAACCTGGGAGCTCGGGTGCCAGTGTCCCGACAGCATCCTGTGACGCCACCCAGGGTCCTGACCCGACCCGGGGTTTTTTGGCCAGTATGGGGAATAGAACCTGTGACCTCGGGTGCCGGGGTCCCGACATCACCCTGTGACGCCACCCGGGGACCCGACTCGACCCAGGGTTTTTTAGCCGGTATGGGGAATCGAACCTGGGACCTCGGCTGCCCTGGTCCCAATATCACCCTGTGACGCCACACGGGGACCAGACCCGACCCGGGGTTTTTTGTCGGTATGGGGAATTGAACCTGGGACCTCGCGTGCCGGGGTCCCGACATCACCCTGTGACGCCACCTGGGGTCCCGACAACAACTGCGGTTTTTTGACAGGTATGGGGAATCGAACGTGGGACCTCGGGTGCCGGGGTCCTGACATCACCCTGTGACGCCACCCGGGGACCCGACCACACCCGGGGTCCAGGGGCCGATATGGGGAATCGAACCTGGGACCTTGGGTGACGGGGTCCCGACAGAACCCTGTGACGCCACCCGGGGACCCGACCCGACCCGGGGTTTTTTGGCCGGTATTGTGAATCGAACCTGGGACCTCGGGTGCCAGCATCCCGACATCACCATGTGACGCCACCCGGGGACCCGACCCGACCCGGGGTTTTTTGGCCGGTGTGGGGAATCGAACCTGGGAACTCTGGTGCCGTGGTCCCGACATCACGCTGTGACGCCACCCGGGGACACGACCCGACCCGGGGTTTTTTGGCCTGTATGGGGAATCGAACCTGAGACCACGGGTGCCGGGGTCCCAACATCACCCTGTGACGCCACCCGGGGACCCGAGCCGATCCGGGTTTTTTTGACCGGTATGGGGAATCGAACGTGGGACCTCGGGTGCCGGGGTCCCGACATCACCCTGTGACGCCACCTGGGGACCCGACCCGACCCGGGTTTTTTTGACCGGTATGGGGAATCGAACGTGGGACCTCGGGTGCCTGGGTCCCGACATCACCCTGTGACGCCACCTGGGGACCCGACCCGACCCGGGGTTTTTTGGCCGATATGGGGAATCGAACGTGGGACCTCAGGTGCCGGGGTCCCGACATCACCCTGTGATGCTACCCAGGGACCCGACCCGACCCGGGGTTTTTTGGCCGGTATGGGGAATCGAACGTGGGACCTCGGGTTCCGGGGTCCCGACAGCACCCTGTGACGCCACCCGGGGACCCAACCTGACCCGGGGTCCAGAGGCTTGTATGGGGAATCGAAGCTTGGACCTCGGGTGCTGGGGTCCCGACATCACCCTGTGACACCCCCCGGGGACCCGACCCCACCCGGGGTCCAGTGACCGGTATGGGGTATCGAACCTCGGACCTCGCGTGCCGGGGTCCCGACAGCACCCTGTGACGCCACCCGGGGACCCGATCCTACCCGAGGTTTTTTGACCGGTATGGGGAATCGAACCTGGGACCTCGGGTTCCGGGGTCCCGACATCACCCTGTGACGGCACCCGGGGACCCGACCCGACCCGGGGTTTTTTGGCCGGTATGGGGAATCGAACCTGGGATCTCGCGTTCCAGGGTCCCGACATCACCCTGTGACGCCACCCAAGGACCCGACTCGACCCGGGGTTTTTTGGCCGGTATGGGGAATCGAACCTGGGACCTCAGGTGCCGGGATCCCGACATCACCCTGTGACGCCACCCGGGGACCCGACCCGACCCGGGGTCCAGGGGCCGGTATGGGGAATCGAACCTGGGACCTCGGGTGCCGGGGTCCCGACATCACCCTGTGACGCCACCCGGGGACCCGACCCGACCCGGGGTCCAGGGGCCGGTATGGGGTATCGAACCTGGGACCTCGCGTGCCGGGGTCCCGACATCACCCTGTGACGCCACTCAGGGACCCGAGCAGACCGGGAAATTTTTTGGACAGTATGGGGTATCGAATGTGGGACCTCGGGTGCGGGGGTCCCGACATCACCCTGTGACGCCACCCGGGGACCCGACCCGACCCGGTGTTTTTTGGCCGGTATGGGGAATCGAACGTGGGACCTCGGGTGCCGGGATCCCGACATCACCCTGTGACGCCACCCGGGGACCCGACCCGACCCGGGGTTTTTTGGCCGGTGTGGGGAATCGAACCTGGGACCTCGCGTGCCAGGGTCCCGACATCACCTTGTGACACCACCCGGGGACCCGAGCCGACACGGAATTTTTTTGGCTGGTATGGGGAATCGAACTTGGGACCTCAGGTGCCGGGGTCCCGACATCACCCTGTGACGCCACCCGGGGACCCGACCCGACCCGGGGTTTTTTGGCCGGTATGGGGAATCGAACCTGGGAGCTCGAGTGCCAGTGTCCCGACAGCATCCTGTGACGCCACCCAGGGTCCTGACCCGACCCGGGGTTTTTTGGCCAGTATGGGGAATAGAACCTGTGACCTCGGGTGCCGGGGTCCCGACATCACCCTGTGACGCCACCCGGGGACCCGACCCGACCCGGGGTCCAGGGGCCGGTATGGGGAATCCAACCTGGGACCTCGCGTTCCGGAGTCCCGACAGCACCCTGTGACGCCACCCGGGGACCCGACTCGACCCAGGGTTTTTTAGCCGGTATGGGGAATCGAACCTGGGACCTCGGCTGCCGGGGTCCCAATATCACCCTGTGACGCCACACGGGGACCAGACCCGACCCGGGGTTTTTTGTCGGTATGGGGAATTGAACCTGGGACCTCGCGTGCCGGGGTCCCGACATCACCCTGTGACGCCACCTGGGGTCCCGACAACAACTGCGGTTTTTTGACAGGTATGGGGAATCGAACGTGGGACCTCGGGTGCCGGGGTCCTGACATCACCCTGTGACGCCACCCGGGGACCCGACCACACCCGGGGTCCAGGGGCCGATATGGGGAATCGAACCTGGGACCTTGGGTGACGGGGTCCCGACAGAACCCTGTGACGCCACCCGGGGACCCGACCCGACCCGGGGTTTTTTGGCCGGTATTGTGAATCGAACCTGGGACCTCGGGTGCCAGCATCCCGACATCACCCTGTGACGCCACCCAAGGACCCGACTCGACCCGGGGTTTTTTGGCCGGTATGGGGAATCGAACCTGGGACCTCAGGTGCCGGGATCCCGACATCACCCTGTGACGCCACCCGGGGACCCGACCCGACCCGGGGTCCAGGGGCCGGTATGGGGAATCGAACCTGGGACCTCGGGTGCCGGGGTCCCGACATCACCCTGTGACGCCACCCGGGGACCCGACCCGACCCGGGGTCCAGGGGCCGGTATGGGGTATCGAACCTGGGACCTCGCGTGCCGGGGTCCCGACATCACCCTGTGACGCCACTCAGGGACCCGAGCAGACCGGGAAATTTTTTGGACAGTATGGGGTATCGAATGTGGGACCTCGGGTGCGGGGGTCCCGACATCACCCTGTGACGCCACCCGGGGACCCGACCCGACCCGGTGTTTTTTGGCCGGTATGGGGAATCGAACGTGGGACCTCGGGTGCCGGGATCCCGACATCACCCTGTGACGCCACCCGGGGACCCGACCCGACCCGGGGTTTTTTGGCCGGTGTGGGGAATCGAACCTGGGACCTCGCGTGCCAGGGTCCCGACATCACCTTGTGACACCACCCGGGGACCCGAGCCGACACGGAATTTTTTTGGCTGGTATGGGGAATCGAACTTGGGACCTCAGGTGCCGGGGTCCCGACATCACCCTGTGACGCCACCCGGGGACCCGACCCGACCCGGGGTTTTTTGGCCGGTATGGGGAATCGAACCTGGGAGCTCGAGTGCCAGTGTCCCGACAGCATCCTGTGACGCCACCCAGGGTCCTGACCCGACCCGGGGTTTTTTGGCCAGTATGGGGAATAGAACCTGTGACCTCGGGTGCCGGGGTCCCGACATCACCCTGTGACGCCACCCGGGGACCCGACCCGACCCGGGGTCCAGGGGCCGGTATGGGGAATCCAACCTGGGACCTCGCGTTCCGGAGTCCCGACAGCACCCTGTGACGCCACCCGGGGACCCGACTCGACCCAGGGTTTTTTAGCCGGTATGGGGAATCGAACCTGGGACCTCGGCTGCCGGGGTCCCAATATCACCCTGTGACGCCACACGGGGACCAGACCCGACCCGGGGTTTTTTGTCGGTATGGGGAATTGAACCTGGGACCTCGCGTGCCGGGGTCCCGACATCACCCTGTGACGCCACCTGGGGTCCCGACAACAACTGCGGTTTTTTGACAGGTATGGGGAATCGAACGTGGGACCTCGGGTGCCGGGGTCCTGACATCACCCTGTGACGCCACCCGGGGACCCGACCACACCCGGGGTCCAGGGGCCGATATGGGGAATCGAACCTGGGACCTTGGGTGACGGGGTCCCGACAGAACCCTGTGACGCCACCCGGGGACCCGACCCGACCCGGGGTTTTTTGGCCGGTATTGTGAATCGAACCTGGGACCTCGGGTGCCAGCATCCCGACATCACCCTGTGACGCCACCCGGGGACCCGACCCGACCCGGGGTTTTTTGGCCGGTGTGGGGAATCGAACCTGGGAACTCTGGTGCCGTGGTCCCGACATCACGCTGTGACGCCACCCGGGGACACGACCCGACCCGGGGTTTTTTGGCCGGTATGGGGAATCGAACCTGAGACCACGGGTGCCGGGGTCCCGACATCACCCTGTGACGCCACCCGGGGACCCGAGCCGATCCGGGTTTTTTTGACCGGTATGGGGAATCGAACGTGGGACCTCAGGTGCCGGGGTCCCGACATCACCCTGTGACGCCACCTGGGGACCCGACCCGACCCGGGTTTTTTAGACCGGTATGGGGAATCGAACGTGGGACCTCGGGTGCCTGGGTCCCGACATCACCCTGTGACGCCACCTGGGGACCCGACCCGACCCGGGGTTTTTTGGGCGATATGGGGAATCGAACGTGGGAGCTTGGGTGCCGGGGTCCCGACATCACCCTGTGACGCCACCCGGGGACCGGACCCGACCCAGAGTTTTTTGGCCGGTATGGGGAATCGAACCTGGGACCTCGCGTGCCGGGGTCCTGACATCACCCTGTGATGCCACCCAGGGACCCGACCCGACCCGGGGTTTTTTGGCCGGTATGGGGAATCGAACGTGGGACCTCGGGTGCCGGGGTCCCGACAGCACCCTGTGACGCCACCCGGGGACCCAACCTGACCCGGGGTCCAGAGGCTTGTATGGGGAATCGAAGCTTGGACCTCGGGTGCTGGGGTCCCGACATCACACTGTGACACCCCCCGGGGACCCGACCCCACCCGGGGTCCAGTGACCGGTATGGGGTATCGAACCTGGGACCTCGCGTGCCGGGGTCCCGACAGCACCCTGTGACGCCACCCGGGGACCCGATCCTACCCGAGGTTTTTTGACCGGTATGGGGAATCGAACCTGGGACCTCGGGTTCCGGGGTCCCGACATCACCCTTTGACGCCACCCGGGGACCCGACCCGACCCGGGGTTTTTTGGCCGGTATGGGGAATCGAACCTGGGATCTCGCGTTCCAGGGTCCCGACATCACCCTGTGACGCCACCCAAGGACCCGACTCGACCCGGGGTTTTTTGCCCGGTATGGGGAATCGAACCTGGGACCTCGGGTGCCGGGATCCCGACATCACCCTGTGACGCCACCCGGGGACCCGACCCGACCCGGGGTCCAGGGGCCGGTATGGGGTATCGAACCTGGGACCTCGCGTGCCGGGGTCCCGACAGCACCCTGTGACGCCACTCAGGGACCCGAGCAGACCGGGAAATTTTTTGGACAGTATGGGGTATCGAATGTGGGACCTCGGGTGCGGGGGTCCCGACATCACCCTGTGACGCCACCCGGGGACCCGACCCGACCCGGTGTTTTTTGGCCGGTATGGGGAATCGAACGTGGGACCTCGGGTGCCGGGATCCCGACATCACCCTGTGACGCCACCCGGGGACCCGACCCGACCCGGGGTTTTTTGGCCGGTATGGGGAATCGAACCTGGGACCTCGCGTGCCAGGGTCCCGACATCACCTTGTGACACCACCCGGGGACCCGAGCCGACACGGAATTTTTTTGGCTGGTATGGGGAATCGAACTTGGGACCTCAGGTGCCGGGGTCCCGACATCACCCTGTGACGCCACCCGGGGACCCGACCCGACCCGGGGTTTTTTGGCCGGTATGGGGAATCGAATCTGAGACCTCGTGTGCCGGGGTCCCGACATCACCCTGTGACGCCACCCGGGGACCCGACCCGACCCGGAATTTTTTTGGCCGGTATGTGGTATCGAACGTGGAGCCTCGGGTGCCTGGGTCACGACATCACCCTGTGACGCCACCCGGGGACCCGACCCGACCCGGGGTTTTTTGGCCGGTATGGGGAATCGAACGTGGGACGTCGGGTGCCGGGTTCCCGACATCACCCTGTGACGCCACCCGGGGACCCGACCCGATCCGGGTTTTTTTGACCGGTATGGGGAATCGAACGTGGGACCTCGGGTGCCGGGGTCCCGACATCACCCTGTGACGCCACCCGGGGACCCGAACCGCCCCGGGGTTTTTTGACCGGTATGGGGTATCGAACCTGGGACCTCGCGTGCCGGGGTCCCGACAGCACCCTGTGACGCCACCCAGGGACCTGACCCGACCCGGTGTTTTTTGGCCGGTATGGGGAATCGAACGTGGGACCTCGGATGCCGGGATCCCGACATCACCCTGTGACGCCACCCGGGGACCCAACCCGACCCGGGGTCCAGGGGCCTGTATGGGGAATCGAACCTGGGACCTCAGGTGCCGGGGTCCCGACATCACCCTGTGACGCCACTCAGGGACCCGAGCAGACCGGGAAATTTTTTGGACAGTATGGGGTATCGAATGTGGGACCTCGGGTGCGGGGGTCCCGACATCACCCTGTGACGCCACCCGGGGACCCGAGCCGATCCGGGTTTTTTTAACCGGTATGGGGAATCGAACGTGGGACCTCGGGTGCCGGGATCCCGACATCACCCTGTGACGCCACCCGGGGACCCGACCCGACCCGGGGTTTTTTGGCCGGTATGGGGAATCGAACCTGGGACCTCGCGTGCCAGGGTCCCGACATCACCTTGTGACACCACCCGGGGACCCGAGCCGACACGGAATTTTTTTGGCTGGTATGGGGAATCGAACTTGGGACCTCAGGTGCCGGGGTCCCGACATCACCCTGTGACGCCACCCGGGGACCCGACCCGACCCGGGGTTTTTTGGCCGGTATGGGGAATCGAATCTGAGACCTCGTGTGCCGGGGTCCCGACATCACCCTGTGACGCCACCCGGGGACCCGACCCGACCCGGGGTTTTTTGGCCGGTATGGGGAATCGAACGTGGGACGTCGGGTGCCGGGTTCCCGACATCACCCTGTGACGCCACCCGGGGACCCGACCCGATCCGGGTTTTTTTGACCGGTATGGGGAATCGAACGTGGGACCTCGGGTGCCGGGTTCCCGACATCACCCTGTGACGCCACCTGGGGACCCGAACCGACCCGGGGTTTTTTGGCCGATATGGGGAATCGAACGTGGGACCTCGGGTGCCGGGGTCCCGACATCACCCTGTGACGCCACCCGGGGACCCGAACCGCCCCGGGGTTTTTTGACCGGTATGGGGAATCGAACGTGGGACCTCGGGTGACGGGGTCCCGACATCACCCTGTGACGCCACCCAAGGACCCGACCCGACCCGGGGTCAAGGGGCCGGTATGGGGAATCGAACATGGGACCTCGGGTGCTGGGGTCCCGACATCACCCTGTGACGCCACCCGGGAATCCAACCCGACCCGGGGTTTTTTGGCCGGTATGGGGAATCGAACCTGGGAGCTCGGGTGCCGGGGTCCCGACATCACCCTGTGACGCCACCCTGGGTCCTGACCCGACCCGGGGTTTTTTGGCCAGTATGGGGAATAGAACCTGTGACCTCGGGTGCCTGGTTCTTGACATCACCCTGTGACGCCACCTGGGGACACGACCCGACCCGGAATTTTTTTGGCTGGTATGGGGAATCGAACCTGGGACCTCGGGTGCCGGGATCCCGACATCACCCTGTGACGCCACCTGGGGACCCGACCCGACCCGGGGTTTTTTGGCCGGTATGGGGAATCGAACCTGGGACCTCGGGTGCCTGGGTCCCGACAGCACCCTGTGACGCCACCCAGGGACCCGACTCGACCCTTGGTTTTTTGGCCGGTATGGGGAATCGAACCTGGGACCTCGCGTGCCAGGGTCCTGACATCACCTTGTGACACCACCCGGGGACCCGAGCCGACACGGAATTTTTTGGACGGTATGGGGAATCGAACGTGGGACCTCGGATGCCGGGATCCCGACATCACCCTGTGACGCCACCCGGGGACCCGACCCGACCCGGGGTTTTTTGGCCGGTATGGGGAATTGAACCTGGGACCTCGGGTGCCGGGGTCCCGACATCACCCTGTGACGCCCCCCGGTGACCCAAGCCGACCCGGGGTTTTTTGGCCGGTATGGGGAATCGAATCTGAGACCTCGGGTGCCGGGGTCCCGACATCACCCTGTGATGCCACCCGGGGACCCGACCCGACCCGGAATTTTTTTGGCCGGTATGTGGTATCGAACGTGGAGCCTCGGGTGCCTGGGTCCCGACATCACCCTGTGACGCCACCCGGGGACCCGACCCGACCCGGGGTTTTTTGGCCGGTATGGGGAATCGAACGTGGGACGTCGGGTGCCGGGTTCCCGACATCACCCTGTGACGCCACCCGGGGACCCGAGCCGATCCGGGTTTTTTTAACCGGTATGGGGAATCGAACGTGGGACCTCGGGTGCCGGGGTCCCGACATCACCCTGTGACGCCACCCGGGGACCCGACCCGACCCGGGGTTTTTTGGCCGATATGGGGAATCGAACCTGGGATCTCGGGTGCCGGGGTCCCGACATCACCCTGTGATGCCACCCGGGGACCCGACCCGATCCGAGGTTTTTTGACCGGTATGGGGAATCGAACGTGGGACCTCGGGTGCCGGGGTCCCGACATCACCCTGTGACGCCACCCAAGGACCCGACCCGACCCGGGGTCCAGGGGCCGGTATGGGGAATCGAACATGGGACCTCGGGTGCTGGGGTCCCGACATCACCCTGTGACGCCACCCGGGAATCCAAACCGACCCGGGGTTTTTTGGCCGGTATGGGGAATCGAACCTGGGACCTCGGGTGCCGGGATCCCGACATCACCCTGTGACGCCACCTGGGGACCCGACCCGACCCGGGGTTTTTTGGCCGGTATGGGGAATCTAACCTGGGACCTCGGGTGCCGGGGTCCCGACATCACCCTGTGACGCCACCCGGGGACCCGACCCGACCCGGGGTCCAGGGGCCGGTATGGGGAATCCAACCTGGGACCTCGCGTTCCGGAGTCCCGACAGCACCCTGTGACGCCACCTGGGGACCCGACCCGATCCGGGGTTTTTTGGCCGGTATGGGGAATCGAACCTGGGACCTCAGGTGCCTGGGTCCCGACATCACCCTGTGACGCCACCCGGGGACCCGACCCGACCCGGGGTTTTTTGGCTGGTATGGGGAATCGAACGTGGGACCTCGCGTGCCGGGGTCCCGACATCACCTTGTGACGCCACCCGGGGAACCGAACCGACCCAGAATTTTTTTGGCCGGTATGGGGAATCGAACCTCGGACCTCGGGTGCCGGGGTCCCGACATCACCCTGTGACGCCACCCGGGGACCCGACCCGAACGGGGGGTTTTTGGCTGATATGGAAAATCGAACTTGGGACCTCGCGTGCCGGGGTCCCGACATCACCTTGTGACTCCACCCGGGGACCCGACTCGACCCAGGGTTTTTTAGCCGGTATGGGGAATCGAACCTGGGACCTCGGCTGACGGGGTCCCAATATCACCCTGTGACGCCACACGGGGACCAGACCCGACCCGGGGTTTTTTGTCGGTATGGGGAATTGAACCTGGGACCTCGCGTGCCGGGGTCCCGACATCACCCTGTGACGCCACCTGGGGTCCCGACCACAACTGCGGTTTTTTGACAGGTATGGGGAATCGAACCTGGGACCTCAGGTGCCGGGGTCCCGATATCACCCTGTGACGCCACCCGGGGACCCGACCCGACCCGGGGTTTTTTGGCCGGTATGGGGAATCGAACCTGGGACCTCGGGTGCCGGGGTCCCGACATCACCCTGTGACGCCCCCCGGTGACCCAAGCCGACCCGGGGTTTTTTGGCCGGTATGGGGAATCGAATCTGAGACCTTGGGTGCCGGGGTCCCGACATCACCCTGTGACGCCACCCGAGGACCCGACCACACCCGGAATTTTTTTGGCCGGTACGTGGTATCGAATGTGGAGCCTCGGGTGCCTGGGTCCCGACATCACCCTGTGACGCCACCCGGGGACCCGACCCGACCCGGGGTTTTTTGGCCGGTATGGGGAATCGAACGTGGGACGTCGGGTGCCGGGGTCCCGACATCACCCTGTGACGCCACCCGGGGACCCGAGCCGATCCGGGTTTTTTTGACCGGTATGGGGAATCGAACGTGGGACCTCGGGTGCCTGGTTCTTGACATCACCCTGTGACGCCACCCGGGGACACGACCCGACCCGGAATTTTTTTGGCCGGTATGGGGAATCGAACCTGGGACCTCGGGTGCCGGGATCCCGACATCACCCTGTGACGCCACCTGGGGACCCGACCCGACCCGGGGTTTTTTGACCGGTATGGGGAATCGAACCTGGGACCTCAGGTGCCTGGGTCCCGACATCACCCTGTGACGCCACCCGGGGACCCGACCCGACCCGGGGTTTTTTGGCCGGTATGGGGAATCGAACGTGGGACCTCGGGTGCCGGGGTCCCGACATCACCCTGTGACGCCACCCGGGGACCCGAACCGCCCCGGGGTTTTTTGGCCGATATGGGGAATCGAACCTGGGATCTCGGGTGCCGGGGTCCCGACATCACCCTGTGATGCCACTCGGGGACCCGACCCGACTAGGGGTTTTTTGGCCGGTATGGGGAATCGAACGTGGGACCTCGGGTGCCGGGGTCCCGACATCACCCTGTGACTCCACCCAAGGACCCGACCCGACCCGGGGTCCAGGGGCCGGTATGGGGAATCGAACATGGGACCTCGGGTGCTGGGGTCCCGACATCACCCTGTGACGTCACCCGGGAATCCAAACCGACCCGGGGTTTTTTGGCCGGTATGGGGAATCGAACCTGGGAGCTCGGGTGCCGGTGTCCCAATAGCATCCTGTGACGCCACCCAGGGTCCTGACCCGACCCGGGGTTTTTTGGCCAGTATGGGGAATAGAACCTGTGACCTCGGGTGCCTGGTTCTTGACATCACCCTGTGACGCCACCCGGGGACACGACCCGACCCGGAATTTTTTTGGCCGGTATGGGGAATCGAACCTGGGACCTCGGGTGCCGGGATCCCGACATCACCCTGTGACGCCACCCGGGGACCCGACCCGACCCGGGGTTTTTTGGCCGGTATGGGGAATCGAACGTGGGACCTCGGGTTCCGGGGTCCCGACAGCACCCTGTGACGCCACCCGGGGACCCAACCTGACCCGGGGTCCAGAGGCTTGTATGGGGAATCGAAGCTTGGACCTCGGGTGCTGGGGTCCCGACATCACCCTGTGACACCCCCCGGGGACCCGACCCCACCCGGGGTCCAGTGACCGGTATGGGGTATCGAACCTCGGACCTCGCGTGCCGGGGTCCCGACAGCACCCTGTGACGCCACCCGGGGACCCGATCCTACCCGAGGTTTTTTGACCGGTATGGGGAATCGAACCTGGGACCTCGGGTTCCGGGGTCCCGACATCACCCTGTGACGGCACCCGGGGACCCGACCCGACCCGGGGTTTTTTGGCCGGTATGGGGAATCGAACCTGGGATCTCGCGTTCCAGGGTCCCGACATCACCCTGTGACGCCACCCAAGGACCCGACTCGACCCGGGGTTTTTTGGCCGGTATGGGGAATCGAACCTGGGACCTCAGGTGCCGGGATCCCGACATCACCCTGTGACGCCACCCGGGGACCCGACCCGACCCGGGGTCCAGGGGCCGGTATGGGGAATCGAACCTGGGACCTCGGGTGCCGGGGTCCCGACATCACCCTGTGACGCCACCCGGGGACCCGACCCGACCCGGGGTCCAGGGGCCGGTATGGGGTATCGAACCTGGGACCTCGCGTGCCGGGGTCCCGACATCACCCTGTGACGCCACTCAGGGACCCGAGCAGACCGGGAAATTTTTTGGACAGTATGGGGTATCGAATGTGGGACCTCGGGTGCGGGGGTCCCGACATCACCCTGTGACGCCACCCGGGGACCCGACCCGACCCGGTGTTTTTTGGCCGGTATGGGGAATCGAACGTGGGACCTCGGGTGCCGGGATCCCGACATCACCCTGTGACGCCACCCGGGGACCCGACCCGACCCGGGGTTTTTTGGCCGGTGTGGGGAATCGAACCTGGGACCTCGCGTGCCAGGGTCCCGACATCACCTTGTGACACCACCCGGGGACCCGAGCCGACACGGAATTTTTTTGGCTGGTATGGGGAATCGAACTTGGGACCTCAGGTGCCGGGGTCCCAACATCACCCTGTGACGCCACCCGGGGACCCGACCCGACCCGGGGTTTTTTGGCCGGTATGGGGAATCGAACCTGGGAGCTCGGGTGCCAGTGTCCCGACAGCATCCTGTGACGCCACCCAGGGTCCTGACCCGACCCGGGGTTTTTTGGCCAGTATGGGGAATAGAACCTGTGACCTCGGGTGCCGGGGTCCCGACATCACCCTGTGACGCCACCCGGGGACCCGACCCGACCCGGGGTCCAGGGGCCGGTATGGGGAATCCAACCTGGGACCTCGCGTTCCGGAGTCCCGACAGCACCCTGTGACGCCACCCGGGGACCCGACTCGACCCAGGGTTTTTTAGCCGGTATGGGGAATCGAACCTGGGACCTCGGCTGCCGGGGTCCCAATATCACCCTGTGACGCCACACGGGGACCAGACCCGACCCGGGGTTTTTTGTCGGTATGGGGAATTGAACCTGGGACCTCGCGTGCCGGGGTCCCGACATCACCCTGTGACGCCACCTGGGGTCCCGACAACAACTGCGGTTTTTTGACAGGTATGGGGAATCGAACGTGGGACCTCGGGTGCCGGGGTCCTGACATCACCCTGTGACGCCACCCGGGGACCCGACCACACCCGGGGTCCAGGGGCCGATATGGGGAATCGAACCTGGGACCTTGGGTGACGGGGTCCCGACAGAACCCTGTGACGCCACCCGGGGACCCGACCCGACCCGGGGTTTTTTGGCCGGTATTGTGAATCGAACCTGGGACCTCGGGTGCCAGCATCCCGACATCACCCTGTGACGCCACCCGGGGACCCGACCCGACCCGGGGTTTTTTGGCCGGTGTGGGGAATCGAACCTGGGAACTCTGGTGCCGTGGTCCCGACATCACGCTGTGACGCCACCCGGGGACACGACCCGACCCGGGGTTTTTTGGCCGGTATGGGGAATCGAACCTGAGACCACGGGTGCCGGGGTCCCGACATCACCCTGTGACGCCACCCGGGGACCCGAGCCGATCCGGGTTTTTTTGACCGGTATGGGGAATCGAACGTGGGACCTCAGGTGCCGGGGTCCCGACATCACCCTGTGACGCCACCTGGGGACCCGACCCGACCCGGGTTTTTTAGACCGGTATGGGGAATCGAACGTGGGACCTCGGGTGCCTGGGTCCCGACATCACCCTGTGACGCCACCTGGGGACCCGACCCGACCCGGGGTTTTTTGGGCGATATGGGGAATCGAACGTGGGAGCTTGGGTGCCGGGGTCCCGACATCACCCTGTGACGCCACCCGGGGACCGGACCCGACCCAGAGTTTTTTGGCCGGTATGGGGAATCGAACCTGGGACCTCGCGTGCCGGGGTCCTGACATCACCCTGTGATGCCACCCAGGGACCCGACCCGACCCGGGGTTTTTTGGCCGATATGGGGAATCGAACGTGGGACCTCGGGTGCCGGGGTCCCGACAGCACCCTGTGACGCCACCCGGGGACCCAACCTGACCCGGGGTCCAGAGGCTTGTATGGGGAATCGAAGCTTGGACCTCGGGTGCTGGGGTCCCGACATCACACTGTGACACCCCCCGGGGACCCGACCCCACCCGGGGTCCAGTGACCGGTATGGGGTATCGAACCTGGGACCTCGCGTGCCGGGGTCCCGACAGCACCCTGTGACGCCACCCGGGGACCCGATCCTACCCGAGGTTTTTTGACCGGTATGGGGAATCGAACCTGGGACCTCGGGTTCCGGGGTCCCGACATCACCCTTTGACGCCACCCGGGGACCCGACCCGACCCGGGGTTTTTTGGCCGGTATGGGGAATCGAACCTGGGATCTCGCGTTCCAGGGTCCCGACATCACCCTGTGACGCCACCCAAGGACCCGACTCGACCCGGGGTTTTTTGGCCGGTATGGGGAATCGAACCTGGGACCTCGGGTGCCGGGATCCCGACATCACCCTGTGACGCCACCCGGGGACCCGACCCGACCCGGGGTCCAGGGGCCGGTATGGGGTATCGAACCTGGGACCTCGCGTGCCGGGGTCCCGACAGCACCCTGTGACGCCACCCAGGGACCTGACCCGACCCGGTGTTTTTTGGCCGGTATGGGGAATCGAACGTGGGACCTCGGGTGCCGGGATCCCGACATCAACCTGTGACGCCACCCGGGGACCCGACCCGACCCGGGGTTTTTTGGCCGGTATGGGGAATCGAACCTGGGACCTCGCGTGCCAGGGTCCCGACATCACCTTGTGACACCACCCGGGGACCCGAGCCGACACGGAATTTTTTTGGCTGGTATGGGGAATCGAACTTGGGACCTCAGGTGCCGGGGTCCCGACATCACCCTGTGACGCCACCCGGGGACCCGACCCGACCCGGGGTTTTTTGGCCGGTATGGGGAATCGAATCTGAGACCTCGTGTGCCGGGGTCCCGACATCACCCTGTGACGCCACCCGGGGACCCGACCCGACCCGGAATTTTTTTGGCCGGTATGTGGTATCGAACGTGGAGCCTCGGGTGCCTGGGTCACGACATCACCCTGTGACGCCACCCGGGGACCCGACCCGACCCGGGGTTTTTTGGCCGGTATGGGGAATCGAACGTGGGACGTCGGGTGCCGGGTTCCCGACATCACCCTGTGACGCCACCCGGGGACCCGACCCGATCCGGGTTTTTTTGACCGGTATGGGGAATCGAACGTGGGACCTCGGGTGCCGGGTTCCCGACATCACCCTGTGACGCCACCTGGGGACCCGAACCGACCCGGGGTTTTTTGGCCGATATGGGGAATCGAACGTGGGACCTCGGGTGCCGGGGTCCCGACATCACCCTGTGACGCCACCCGGGGACCCGAACCGCCCCGGGGTTTTTTGACCGGTATGGGGTATCGAACCTGGGACCTCGCGTGCCGGGGTCCCGACAGCACCCTGTGACGCCACCCAGGGACCTAACCCGACCCGGTGTTTTTTGGCCGGTATGGGGAATCGAACGTGGGACCTCGGATGCCGGGATCCCGACATCACCCTGTGACGCCACCCGGGGACCCAACCCGACCCGGGGTCCAGGGGCCTGTATGGGGAATCGAACCTGGGACCTCAGGTGCCGGGGTCCCGACATCACCCTGTGACGTCACTCAGGGACCCGAGCAGACCGGGAAATTTTTTGGACAGTATGGGGTATCGAATGTGGGACCTCGGGTGCGGGGGTCCCGACATCACCCTGTGACGCCACCCGGGGACCCGAGCCGATCCGGGTTTTTTTAACCGGTATGGGGAATCGAACGTGGGACCTCGGGTGCCGGGATCCCGACATCACCCTGTGACGCCACCCGGGGACCCGACCCGACCCGGGGTTTTTTGGCCGGTATGGGGAATCGAACCTGGGACCTCGCGTGCCAGGGTCCCGACATCACCTTGTGACACCACCCGGGGACCCGAGCCGACACGGAATTTTTTTGGCTGGTATGGGGAATCGAACTTGGGACCTCAGGTGCCGGGGTCCCGACATCACCCTGTGACGCCACCCGGGGACCCGACCCGACCCGGGGTTTTTTGGCCGGTATGGGGAATCGAATCTGAGACCTCGTGTGCCGGGGTCCCGACATCACCCTGTGACGCCACCCGGGGACCCGACCCGACCCGGAATTTTTTTGGCCGGTATGTGGTATCGAACGTGGAGCCTCGGGTGCCTGGGTCACGACATCACCCTGTGACGCCACCCGGGGACCCGACCCGACCCGGGGTTTTTTGGCCGGTATGGGGAATCGAACGTGGGACGTCGGGTGCCGGGTTCCCGACATCACCCTGTGACGCCACCCGGGGACCCGACCCGATCCGGGTTTTTTTGACCGGTATGGGGAATCGAACGTGGGACCTCGGGTGCCGGGTTCCCGACATCACCCTGTGACGCCACCTGGGGACCCGAACCGACCCGGGGTTTTTTGGCCGATATGGGGAATCGAACGTGGGACCTCGGGTGCCGGGGTCCCGACATCACCCTGTGACGCCACCCGGGGACCCGAACCGCCCCGGGGTTTTTTGACCGGTATGGGGTATCGAACCTGGGACCTCGCGTGCCGGGGTCCCGACAGCACCCTGTGACGCCACCCAGGGACCTGACCCGACCCGGTGTTTTTTGGCCGGTATGGGGAATCGAACGTGGGACCTCGGATGCCGGGATCCCGACATCACCCTGTGACGCCACCCGGGGACCCAACCCGACCCGGGGTCCAGGGGCCTGTATGGGGAATCGAACCTGGGACCTCAGGTGCCGGGGTCCCGACATCACCCTGTGACGCCACTCAGGGACCCGAGCAGACCGGGAAATTTTTTGGACAGTATGGGGTATCGAATGTGGGACCTCGGGTGCGGGGGTCCCGACATCACCCTGTGACGCCACCCGGGGACCCGAGACGATCCGGGTTTTTTTAACCGGTATGGGGAATCGAACGTGGGACCTCGGGTGCCGGGATCCCGACATCACCCTGTGACGCCACCCGGGGACCCGACCCGACCCGGGGTTTTTTGGCCGGTATGGGGAATCGAACCTGGGACCTCGCGTGCCAGGGTCCCGACATCACCTTGTGACACCACCCGGGGACCCGAGCCGACACGGAATTTTTTTGGCTGGTATGGGGAATCGAACTTGGGACCTCAGGTGCCGGGGTCCCGACATCACCCTGTGACGCCACCCGGGGACCCGACCCGACCCGGGGTTTTTTGGCCGGTATGGGGAATCGAATCTGAGACCTCGTGTGCCGGGGTCCCGACATCACCCTGTGACGCCACCCGGGGACCCGACCCGACCCGGGGTTTTTTGGCCGGTATGGGGAATCGAACGTGGGACGTCGGGTGCCGGGTTCCCGACATCACCCTGTGACGCCACCCGGGGACCCGACCCGATCCGGGTTTTTTTGACCGGTATGGGGAATCGAACGTGGGACCTCGGGTGCCGGGTTCCCGACATCACCCTGTGACGCCACCTGGGGACCCGAACCGACCCGGGGTTTTTTGGCCGATATGGGGAATCGAACGTGGGACCTCGGGTGCCGGGGTCCCGACATCACCCTGTGACGCCACCCGGGGACCCGAACCGCCCCGGGGTTTTTTGACCGGTATGGGGAATCGAACGTGGGACCTCGGGTGACGGGGTCCCGACATCACCCTGTGACGCCACCCAAGGACCCGACCCGACCCGGGGTCAAGGGGCCGGTATGGGGAATCGAACATGGGACCTCGGGTGCTGGGGTCCCGACATCACCCTGTGACGCCACCCGGGAATCCAACCCGACCCGGGGTTTTTTGGCCGGTATGGGGAATCGAACCTGGGAGCTCGGGTGCCGGGGTCCCGACATCACCCTGTGACGCCACCCTGGGTCCTGACCCGACCCGGGGTTTTTTGGCCAGTATGGGGAATAGAACCTGTGACCTCGGGTGCCTGGTTCTTGACATCACCCTGTGACGCCACCTGGGGACACGACCCGACCCGGAATTTTTTTGGCTGGTATGGGGAATCGAACCTGGGACCTCGGGTGCCGGGATCCCGACATCACCCTGTGACGCCACCTGGGGACCCGACCCGACCCGGGGTTTTTTGGCCGGTATGGGGAATCGAACCTGGGACCTCGGGTGCCTGGGTCCCGACAGCACCCTGTGACGCCACCCAGGGACCCGACTCGACCCTTGGTTTTTTGGCCGGTATGGGGAATCGAACCTGGGACCTCGCGTGCCAGGGTCCTGACATCACCTTGTGACACCACCCGGGGACCCGAGCCGACACGGAATTTTTTGGACGGTATGGGGAATCGAACGTGGGACCTCGGATGCCGGGATCCCGACATCACCCTGTGACGCCCCCCGGTGACCCAAGCCGACCCGGGGTTTTTTGGCCGGTATGGGGAATCGAATCTGAGACCTCGGGTGCCGGGGTCCCGACATCACCCTGTGATGCCACCCGGGGACCCGACCCGACCCGGAATTTTTTTGGCCGGTATGTGGTATCGAACGTGGAGCCTCGGGTGCCTGGGTCCCGACATCACCCTGTGACGCCACCCGGGGACCCGACCCGACCCGGGGTTTTTTGGCCGGTATGGGGAATCGAACGTGGGACGTCGGGTGCCGGGTTCCCGACATCACCCTGTGACGCCACCCGGGGACCCGAGCCGATCCGGGTTTTTTTAACCGGTATGGGGAATCGAACGTGGGACCTCGGGTGCCGGGGTCCCGACATCACCCTGTGACGCCACCCGGGGACCCGAACCGCCCCGGGGTTTTTTGGCCGATATGGGGAATCGAACCTGGGATCTCGGGTGCCGGGGTCCCGACATCACCCTGTGATGCCACCCGGGGACCCGACCCGATCCGAGGTTTTTTGACCGGTATGGGGAATCGAACGTGGGACCTCGGGTGCCGGGGTCCCGACATCACCCTGTGACGCCACCCAAGGACCCGACCCGACCCGGGGTCCAGGGGCCGGTATGGGGAATCGAACATGGGACCTCGGGTGCTGGGGTCCCGACATCACCCTGTGACGCCACCCGGGAATCCAAACCGACCCGGGGTTTTTTGGCCGGTATGGGGAATCGAACCTGGGACCTCGGGTGCCGGGATCCCGACATCACCCTGTGACGCCACCTGGGGACCCGACCCGACCCGGGGTTTTTTGGCCGGTATGGGGAATCTAACCTGGGACCTCGGGTGCCGGGGTCCCGACATCACCCTGTGACGCCACCCGGGGACCCGACCCGACCCGGGGTCCAGGGGCCGGTATGGGGAATCCAACCTGGGACCTCGCGTTCCGGAGTCCCGACAGCACCCTGTGACGCCACCTGGGGACCCGACCCGATCCGGGGTTTTTTGACCGGTATGGGGAATCGAACCTGGGACCTCAGGTGCCTGGGTCCCGACATCACCCTGTGACGCCACCCGGGGACCCGACCCGACCCGGGGTTTTTTGGCTGGTATGGGGAATCGAACGTGGGACCTCGCGTGCCGGGGTCCCGACATCACCTTGTGACGCCACCCGGGGAACCGAACCGACCCAGAATTTTTTTGGCCGGTATGGGGAATCGAACCTCGGACCTCGGGTGCCGGGGTCCCGACATCACCCTGTGACGCCACCCGGGGACCCGACCCGACCGGGGGGTTTTTGGCTGATATGGAAAATCGAACTTGGGACCTCGCGTGCCGGGGTCCCGACATCACCTTGTGACGCCACCCGGGGACCCGACTCGACCCAGGGTTTTTTAGCCGGTATGGGGAATCGAACCTGGGACCTCGGCTGCCGGGGTCCCAATATCACCCTGTGACGCCACACGGGGACCAGACCCGACCCGGGGTTTTTTGTCGGTATGGGGAATTGAACCTGGGACCTCGCGTGCCGGGGTCCCGACATCACCCTGTGACGCCACCCGGGGTCCCGACCACAACTGCGGTTTTTTGACAGGTATGGGGAATCGAACCTGGGACCTCAGGTGCCGGGGTCCCGATATCACCCTGTGACGCCACCCGGGGACCCGACCCGACCCGGGGTTTTTTGGCCGGTATGGGGAATCGAACCTGGGACCTCGGGTGCCGGGGTCCCGACATCACCCTGTGACGCCCCCCGGTGACCCAAGCCGACCCGGGGTTTTTTGGCCGGTATGGGGAATCGAATCTGAGACCTTGGGTGCCGGGGTCCCGACATCACCCTGTGACGCCACCCGGGGACCCGACCACACCCGGAATTTTTTTGGCCGGTACGTGGTATCGAATGTGGAGCCTCGGGTGCCTGGGTCCCGACATCACCCTGTGACGCCACCCGGGGACCCGACCCGACCCGGGGTTTTTTGGCCGGTATGGGGAATCGAACGTGGGACGTCGGGTGCCGGGGTCCCGACATCACCCTGTGACGCCACCCGGGGACCCGAGCCGATCCGGGTTTTTTTGACCGGTATGGGGAATCGAACGTGGGACCTCGGGTGCCTGGTTCTTGACATCACCCTGTGACGCCACCTGGGGACACGACCCGACCCGGAATTTTTTTGGCCGGTATGGGGAATCGAACCTGGGACCTCGGGTGCCGGGATCCCGACATCACCCTGTGACGCCACCTGGGGACCCGACCCGACCCGGGGTTTTTTGACCGGTATGGGGAATCGAACCTGGGACCTCAGGTGCCTGGGTCCCGACATCACCCTGTGACGCCACCCGGGGACCCGACCCGACCCGGGGTTTTTTGGCCGGTATGGGGAATCGAACGTGGGACCTCGGGTGCCGGGGTCCCGACATCACCCTGTGACGCCACCCGGGGACCCGAACCGCCCCGGGGTTTTTTGGCCGATATGGGGAATCGAACCTGGGATCTCGGGTGCCGGGGTCCCGACATCACCCTGTGATGCCACCCGGGGACCCGACCCGATCCGAGGTTTTTTGACCGGTATGGGGAATCGAACGTGGGACCTCGGGTGCCGGGGTCCCGACATCACCCTGTGACTCCACCCAAGGACCCGACCCGACCCGGGGTCCAGGGGCCGGTATGGGGAATCGAACATGGGACCTCGGGTGCTGGGGTCCCGACATCACCCTGTGACGTCACCCGGGAATCCAAACCGACCCGGGGTTTTTTGGCCGGTATGGGGAATCGAACCTGGGAGCTCGGGTGCCGGTGTCCCAATAGCATCCTGTGACGCCACCCAGGGTCCTGACCCGACCCGGGGTTTTTTGGCCAGTATGGGGAATAGAACCTGTGACCTCGGGTGCCTGGTTCTTGACATCACCCTGTGACGCCACCCGGGGACACGACCCGACCCGGAATTTTTTTGGCCGGTATGGGGAATCGAACCTGGGACCTCGGGTGCCGGGATCCCGACATCACCCTGTGACGCCACCTGGGGACCCGACCCGACCCGGGGTTTTTTGACCGGTATGGGGAATCGAACGTGGGACCTCGGGTGCCGGGTTCCCGACATCACCCTGTGACGCCACCTGGGGACCCGAACCGACCCGGGGTTTTTTGGCCGATATGGGGAATCGAACGTGGGACCTCGGGTGCCGGGGTCCCGACATCACCCTGTGACGCCACCCGGGGACCCGAACCGCCCCGGGGTTTTTTGACCGGTATGGGGAATCGAACGTGGGACCTCGGGTGACGGGGTCCCGACATCACCCTGTGACGCCACCCAAGGACCCGACCCGACCCGGGGTCAAGGGGCCGGTATGGGGAATCGAACATGGGACCTCGGGTGCTGGGGTCCCGACATCACCCTGTGACGCCACCCGGGAATCCAACCCGACCCGGGGTTTTTTGGCCGGTATGGGGAATCGAACCTGGGAGCTCGGGTGCCGGGGTCCCGACATCACCCTGTGACGCCACCCTGGGTCCTGACCCGACCCGGGGTTTTTTGGCCAGTATGGGGAATAGAACCTGTGACCTCGGGTGCCTGGTTCTTGACATCACCCTGTGACGCCACCTGGGGACACGACCCGACCCGGAATTTTTTTGGCTGGTATGGGGAATCGAACCTGGGACCTCGGGTGCCGGGATCCCGACATCACCCTGTGACGCCACCTGGGGACCCGACCCGACCCGGGGTTTTTTGGCCGGTATGGGGAATCGAACCTGGGACCTCGGGTGCCTGGGTCCCGACAGCACCCTGTGACGCCACCCAGGGACCCGACTCGACCCTTGGTTTTTTGGCCGGTATGGGGAATCGAACCTGGGACCTCGCGTGCCAGGGTCCTGACATCACCTTGTGACACCACCCGGGGACCCGAGCCGACACGGAATTTTTTGGACGGTATGGGGAATCGAACGTGGGACCTCGGATGCCGGGATCCCGACATCACCCTGTGACGCCCCCCGGTGACCCAAGCCGACCCGGGGTTTTTTGGCCGGTATGGGGAATCGAATCTGAGACCTCGGGTGCCGGGGTCCCGACATCACCCTGTGATGCCACCCGGGGACCCGACCCGACCCGGAATTTTTTTGGCCGGTATGTGGTATCGAACGTGGAGCCTCGGGTGCCTGGGTCCCGACATCACCCTGTGACGCCACCCGGGGACCCGACCCGACCCGGGGTTTTTTGGCCGGTATGGGGAATCGAACGTGGGACGTCGGGTGCCGGGTTCCCGACATCACCCTGTGACGCCACCCGGGGACCCGAGCCGATCCGGGTTTTTTTAACCGGTATGGGGAATCGAACGTGGGACCTCGGGTGCCGGGGTCCCGACATCACCCTGTGACGCCACCCGGGGACCCGAACCGCCCCGGGGTTTTTTGGCCGATATGGGGAATCGAACCTGGGATCTCGGGTGCCGGGGTCCCGACATCACCCTGTGATGCCACCCGGGGACCCGACCCGATCCGAGGTTTTTTGACCGGTATGGGGAATCGAACGTGGGACCTCGGGTGCCGGGGTCCCGACATCACCCTGTGACGCCACCCAAGGACCCGACCCGACCCGGGGTCCAGGGGCCGGTATGGGGAATCGAACATGGGACCTCGGGTGCTGGGGTCCCGACATCACCCTGTGACGCCACCCGGGAATCCAAACCGACCCGGGGTTTTTTGGCCGGTATGGGGAATCGAACCTGGGACCTCGGGTGCCGGGATCCCGACATCACCCTGTGACGCCACCTGGGGACCCGACCCGACCCGGGGTTTTTTGGCCGGTATGGGGAATCTAACCTGGGACCTCGGGTGCCGGGGTCCCGACATCACCCTGTGACGCCACCCGGGGACCCGACCCGACCCGGGGTCCAGGGGCCGGTATGGGGAATCCAACCTGGGACCTCGCGTTCCGGAGTCCCGACAGCACCCTGTGACGCCACCTGGGGACCCGACCCGATCCGGGGTTTTTTGACCGGTATGGGGAATCGAACCTGGGACCTCAGGTGCCTGGGTCCCGACATCACCCTGTGACGCCACCCGGGGACCCGACCCGACCCGGGGTTTTTTGGCTGGTATGGGGAATCGAACGTGGGACCTCGCGTGCCGGGGTCCCGACATCACCTTGTGACGCCACCCGGGGAACCGAACCGACCCAGAATTTTTTTGGCCGGTATGGGGAATCGAACCTCGGACCTCGGGTGCCGGGGTCCCGACATCACCCTGTGACGCCACCCGGGGACCCGACCCGACCGGGGGGTTTTTGGCTGATATGGAAAATCGAACTTGGGACCTCGCGTGCCGGGGTCCCGACATCACCTTGTGACGCCACCCGGGGACCCGACTCGACCCAGGGTTTTTTAGCCGGTATGGGGAATCGAACCTGGGACCTCGGCTGCCGGGGTCCCAATATCACCCTGTGACGCCACACGGGGACCAGACCCGACCCGGGGTTTTTTGTCGGTATGGGGAATTGAACCTGGGACCTCGCGTGCCGGGGTCCCGACATCACCCTGTGACGCCACCCGGGGTCCCGACCACAACTGCGGTTTTTTGACAGGTATGGGGAATCGAACCTGGGACCTCAGGTGCCGGGGTCCCGATATCACCCTGTGACGCCACCCGGGGACCCGACCCGACCCGGGGTTTTTTGGCCGGTATGGGGAATCGAACCTGGGACCTCGGGTGCCGGGGTCCCGACATCACCCTGTGACGCCCCCCGGTGACCCAAGCCGACCCGGGGTTTTTTGGCCGGTATGGGGAATCGAATCTGAGACCTTGGGTGCCGGGGTCCCGACATCACCCTGTGACGCCACCCGGGGACCCGACCACACCCGGAATTTTTTTGGCCGGTACGTGGTATCGAATGTGGAGCCTCGGGTGCCTGGGTCCCGACATCACCCTGTGACGCCACCCGGGGACCCGACCCGACCCGGGGTTTTTTGGCCGGTATGGGGAATCGAACGTGGGACGTCGGGTGCCGGGGTCCCGACATCACCCTGTGACGCCACCCGGGGACCCGAGCCGATCCGGGTTTTTTTGACCGGTATGGGGAATCGAACGTGGGACCTCGGGTGCCTGGTTCTTGACATCACCCTGTGACGCCACCTGGGGACACGACCCGACCCGGAATTTTTTTGGCCGGTATGGGGAATCGAACCTGGGACCTCGGGTGCCGGGATCCCGACATCACCCTGTGACGCCACCTGGGGACCCGACCCGACCCGGGGTTTTTTGACCGGTATGGGGAATCGAACCTGGGACCTCAGGTGCCTGGGTCCCGACATCACCCTGTGACGCCACCCGGGGACCCGACCCGACCCGGGGTTTTTTGGCCGGTATGGGGAATCGAACGTGGGACCTCGGGTGCCGGGGTCCCGACATCACCCTGTGACGCCACCCGGGGACCCGAACCGCCCCGGGGTTTTTTGGCCGATATGGGGAATCGAACCTGGGATCTCGGGTGCCGGGGTCCCGACATCACCCTGTGATGCCACCCGGGGACCCGACCCGATCCGAGGTTTTTTGACCGGTATGGGGAATCGAACGTGGGACCTCGGGTGCCGGGGTCCCGACATCACCCTGTGACTCCACCCAAGGACCCGACCCGACCCGGGGTCCAGGGGCCGGTATGGGGAATCGAACATGGGACCTCGGGTGCTGGGGTCCCGACATCACCCTGTGACGTCACCCGGGAATCCAAACCGACCCGGGGTTTTTTGGCCGGTATGGGGAATCGAACCTGGGAGCTCGGGTGCCGGTGTCCCAATAGCATCCTGTGACGCCACCCAGGGTCCTGACCCGACCCGGGGTTTTTTGGCCAGTATGGGGAATAGAACCTGTGACCTCGGGTGCCTGGTTCTTGACATCACCCTGTGACGCCACCCGGGGACACGACCCGACCCGGAATTTTTTTGGCCGGTATGGGGAATCGAACCTGGGACCTCGGGTGCCGGGATCCCGACATCACCCTGTGACGCCACCTGGGGACCCGACCCGACCCGGGGTTTTTTGACCGGTATGGGGAATCGAACGTGGGACGTCGGGTGCCGGGGTCCCGACATCACCCTGTGACGCCACCCGGGGACCCGAGCCGATCCGGGTTTTTTTGACCGGTATGGGGAATCGAACGTGGGACCTCGGGTGCCTGGTTCTTGACATCACCCTGTGACGCCACCCGGGGACACGACCCGACCCGGAATTTTTTTGGCCGGTATGGGGAATCGAACCTGGGACCTCGGGTGCCGGGATCCCGACATCACCCTGTGACGCCACCTGGGGACCCGACCCGACCCGGGGTTTTTTGACCGGTATGGGGAATCGAACCTGGGACCTCAGGTGCCTGGGTCCCGACATCACCCTGTGACGCCACCCGGGGACCCGACCCGACCCGGGGTTTTTTGGCCGGTATGGGGAATCGAACGTGGGACCTCGGGTGCCGGGGTCCCGACATCACCCTGTGACGCCACCCGGGGACCCGAACCGCCCCGGGGTTTTTTGGCCGATATGGGGAATCGAACCTGGGATCTCGGGTGCCGGGGTCCCGACATCACCCTGTGATGCCACCCGGGGACCCGACCCGATCCGAGGTTTTTTGACCGGTATGGGGAATCGAACGTGGGACCTCGGGTGCCGGGGTCCCGACATCACCCTGTGACTCCACCCAAGGACCCGACCCGACCCGGGGTCCAGGGGCCGGTATGGGGAATCGAACATGGGACCTCGGGTGCTGGGGTCTCGACATCACCCTGTGACGTCACCCGGGAATCCAAACCGACCCGGGGTTTTTTGGCCGGTATGGGGAATCGAACCTGGGAGCTCGGGTGCCGGTGTCCCAACAGCATCCTGTGACGCCACCCAGGGTCCTGACCCGACCCGGGGTTTTTTGGCCAGTATGGGGAATAGAACCTGTGACCTCGGGTGCCTGGTTCTTGACATCACGCTGTGACGCCACCCGGGGACACGACCCGACCCGGAATTTTTTTGGCCGGTATGGGGAATCGAACCTGGGACCTTGGGTGCCGGGATCCCGACATCACCCTGTGACGCCACCTGGGGACCCGACCCGACCCGGGGTTTTCTGGCCGGTATGGGGAATCTAACCTGGGACCTCGGGTGCCGGGGTCCCGACATCACCCTGTGACGCCACCCGGGGACCCGACCCGACCCGGGGTCCAGGGGCCGGTATGGGGAATCCAACCTGGGACCTCGCGTTCCGGAGTCCCGACAGCACCCTGTGACGCCACCCGGGGACCCGACCCGATCCGGGGTTTTTTGACCGGTATGGGGAATCGAACCTGGGACCTCAGGTGCCTGGGTCCCGACATCACCCTGTGACGCCACCCGGGGACCCGACCCGACCCGGGGTTTTTTGGCCGGTATGGGGAATCGAACCTGGGACCTCGCATGCCGGGGTCCCGACATCACCTTGTGACGCCACCCGGGGAACCGAAACGACCCAGAATTTTTTTGGCCGGTATGGGGAATCGAACCTCGGACCTCGGGTGCCGGGGTCCCGACATCACCCTGTGACGCCACCCGGGGACTCGACCCGACCCGGGGGTTTTTGGCCGATATGGAAAATCGAACTTGGGACGTCGCGTGCCGGGGTCCCGACATCACCCTGTGACGCCACCCGGGGACCCGACTCGACCCAGGGTTTTTTAGCCGGTATGGGGAATCGAACCTGGGACCTCGGGTGCTGGGGTCCCGACATCACCCTGTGACGCCACCCGGGAATCCAAACCGACACGGGGTTTTTTGGCCGGTATGGGGAATCGAACCTGGGAGCTCGGGTGCCAGTGTCCCGACAGCATCCTGTGACGCCACCCAGGGTCCTGACCCGACCCGGGGTTTTTTGGCCAGTATGGGGAATAGAACCTGTGACCTCGGGTGCCGGGGTCCCGACATCACCCTGTGACGCCACCCGGGGACCCGACTCGACCCAGGGTTTTTTAGCCGGTATGGGGAATCGAACCTGGGACCTCGGCTGCCGGGGTCCCAATATCACCCTGTGACGCCACACGGGGACCAGACCCGACCCGGGGTTTTTTGTCGGTATGGGGAATTGAACCTGGGACCTCGCGTGCCGGGGTCCCGACATCACCCTCTGACGCCACCTGGGGTCCCGACAACAACTGCGGTTTTTTGACAGGTATGGGGAATCGAACGTGGGACCTCGGGTGCCGGGGTCCTGACATCACCCTGTGACGCCACCCGGGGACCCGACCACACCCGGGGTCCAGGGGCCGATATGGGGAATCGAACCTGGGACCTTGGGTGACGGGGTCCCGACAGAACCCTGTGACGCCACCCGGGGACCCGACCCGACCCGGGGTTTTTTGGCCGGTATTGTGAATCGAACCTGGGACCTCGGGTGCCAGCATCCCGACATCACCATGTGACGCCACCCGGGGACCCGACCCGACCCGGGGTTTTTTGGCCGGTGTGGGGAATCGAACCTGGGAACTCTGGTGCCGTGGTCCCGACATCACGCTGTGACGCCACCCGGGGACACGACCCGACCCGGGGTTTTTTGGCCTGTATGGGGAATCGAACCTGAGACCACGGGTGCCGGGGTCCCAACATCACCCTGTGACGCCACCCGGGGACCCGAGCCGATCCGGGTTTTTTTGACCGGTATGGGGAATCGAACGTGGGACCTCGGGTGCCGGGGTCCCGACATCACCCTGTGACGCCACCTGGGGACCCGACCCGACCCGGGTTTTTTTGACCGGTATGGGGAATCGAACGTGGGACCTCGGGTGCCTGGGTCCCGACATCACCCTGTGACGCCACCTGGGGACCCGACCCGACCCGGGGTTTTTTGGCCGATATGGGGAATCGAACGTGGGACCTTGGGTGCCGGGGTCCCGACATCACCCTGTGATGCCACCCAGGGACCCGACCCGACCCGGGGTTTTTTGGCCGGTATGGGGAATCGAACGTGGGACCTCGGGTTCCGGGGTCCCGACAGCACCCTGTGATGCCACCCGGGGACCCAACCTGACCCGGGGTCCAGAGGCTTGTATGGGGAATCGAAGCTTGGACCTCGGGTGCTGGGGTCCCGACATCACCCTGTGACACCCCCCGGGGACCCGACCCCACCCGGGGTCCAGTGACCGGTATGGGGTATCGAACCTCGGACCTCGCGTGCCGGGGTCCCGACAGCACCCTGTGACGCCACCCGGGGACCCGATCCTACCCGAGGTTTTTTGACCGGTATGGGGAATCGAACCTGGGACCTCGGGTTCCGGGGTCCCGACATCACCCTGTGACGGCACCCGGGGACCCGACCCGACCCGGGGTTTTTTGGCCGGTATGGGGAATCGAACCTGGGATCTCGCGTTCCAGGGTCCCGACATCACCCTGTGACGCCACCCAAGGACCCGACTCGACCCGGGGTTTTTTGGCCGGTATGGGGAATCGAACCTGGGACCTCAGGTGCCGGGATCCCGACATCACCCTGTGACGCCACCCGGGGACCCGACCCGACCCGGGGTCCAGGGGCCGGTATGGGGAATCGAACCTGGGACCTCGGGTGCCGGGGTCCCGACATCACCCTGTGACGCCACCCGGGGACCCGACCCGACCCGGGGTCCAGGGGCCGGTATGGGGTATCGAACCTGGGACCTCGCGTGCCGGGGTCCCGACATCACCCTGTGACGCCACTCAGGGACCCGAGCAGACCGGGAAATTTTTTGGACAGTATGGGGTATCGAATGTGGGACCTCGGGTGCGGGGGTCCCGACATCACCCTGTGACGCCACCCGGGGACCCGACCCGACCCGGTGTTTTTTGGCCGGTATGGGGAATCGAACGTGGGACCTCGGGTGCCGGGATCCCGACATCACCCTGTGACGCCACCCGGGGACCCGACCCGACCCGGGGTTTTTTGGCCGGTGTGGGGAATCGAACCTGGGACCTCGCGTGCCAGGGTCCCGACATCACCTTGTGACACCACCCGGGGACCCGAGCCGACACGGAATTTTTTTGGCTGGTATGGGGAATCGAACTTGGGACCTCAGGTGCCGGGGTCCCGACATCACCCTGTGACGCCACCCGGGGACCCGACCCGACCCGGGGTTTTTTGGCCGGTATGGGGAATCGAACCTGGGAGCTCGGGTGCCAGTGTCCCGACAGCATCCTGTGACGCCACCCAGGGTCCTGACCCGACCCGGGGTTTTTTGGCCAGTATGGGGAATAGAACCTGTGACCTCGGGTGCCGGGGTCCCGACATCACCCTGTGACGCCACCCGGGGACCCGACCCGACCCGGGGTCCAGGGGCCGGTATGGGGAATCCAACCTGGGACCTCGCGTTCCGGAGTCCCGACAGCACCCTGTGACGCCACCCGGGGACCCGACTCGACCCAGGGTTTTTTAGCCGGTATGGGGAATCAAACCTGGGACCTCGGCTGCCGGGGTCCCAATATCACCCTGTGACGCCACACGGGGACCAGACCCGACCCGGGGTTTTTTGTCGGTATGGGGAATTGAACCTGGGACCTCGCGTGCCGGGGTCCCGACATCACCCTGTGACGCCACCTGGGGTCCCGACAACAACTGCGGTTTTTTGACAGGTATGGGGAATCGAACGTGGGACCTCGGGTGCCGGGGTCCTGACATCACCCTGTGACGCCACCCGGGGACCCGACCACACCCGGGGTCCAGGGGCCGATATGGGGAATCGAACCTGGGACCTTGGGTGACGGGGTCCCGACAGAACCCTGTGACGCCACCCGGGGACCCGACCCGACCCGGGGTTTTTTGGCCGGTATTGTGAATCGAACCTGGGACCTCGGGTGCCAGCATCCCGACATCACCCTGTGACGCCACCCGGGGACCCGACCCGACCCGGGGTTTTTTGGCCGGTGTGGGGAATCGAACCTGGGAACTCTGGTGCCGTGGTCCCGACATCACGCTGTGACGCCACCCGGGGACACGACCCGACCCGGGGTTTTTTGGCCGGTATGGGGAATCGAACCTGAGACCACGGGTGCCGGGGTCCCGACATCACCCTGTGACGCCACCCGGGGACCCGAGCCGATCCGGGTTTTTTTGACCGGTATGGGGAATCGAACGTGGGACCTCAGGTGCCGGGGTCCCGACATCACCCTGTGACGCCACCTGGGGACCCGACCCGACCCGGGTTTTTTAGACCGGTATGGGGAATCGAACGTGGGACCTCGGGTGCCTGGGTCCCGACATCACCCTGTGACGCCACCTGGGGACCCGACCCGACCCGGGGTTTTTTGGGCGATATGGGGAATCGAACGTGGGAGCTTGGGTGCCGGGGTCCCGACATCACCCTGTGACGCCACCCGGGGACCGGACCCGACCCAGAGTTTTTTGGCCGGTATGGGGAATCGAACCTGGGACCTCGCGTGCCGGGGTCCTGACATCACCCTGTGATGCCACCCAGGGACCCGACCCGACCCGGGGTTTTTTGGCCGGTATGGGGAATCGAACGTGGGACCTCGGGTGCCGGGGTCCCGACAGCACCCTGTGACGCCACCCGGGGACCCAACCTGACCCGGGGTCCAGAGGCTTGTATGGGGAATCGAAGCTTGGACCTCGGGTGCTGGGGTCCCGACATCACACTGTGACACCCCCCGGGGACCCGACCCCACCCGGGGTCCAGTGACCGGTATGGGGTATCGAACCTGGGACCTCGCGTGCCGGGGTCCCGACAGCACCCTGTGACGCCACCCGGGGACCCGATCCTACCCGAGGTTTTTTGACCGGTATGGGGAATCGAACCTGGGACCTCGGGTTCCGGGGTCCCGACATCACCCTTTGACGCCACCCGGGGACCCGACCCGACCCGGGGTTTTTTGGCCGGTATGGGGAATCGAACCTGGGATCTCGCGTTCCAGGGTCCCGACATCACCCTGTGACGCCACCCAAGGACCCGACTCGACCCGGGGTTTTTTGGCCGGTATGGGGAATCGAACCTGGGACCTCGGGTGCCGGGATCCCGACATCACCCTGTGACGCCACCCGGGGACCCGACCCGACCCGGGGTCCAGGGGCCGGTATGGGGTATCGAACCTGGGACCTCGCGTGCCGGGGTCCCGACAGCACCCTGTGACGCCACCCAGGGACCTGACCCGACCCGGTGTTTTTTGGCCGGTATGGGGAATCGAACGTGGGACCTCGGATGCCGGGATCCCGACATCACCCTGTGACGCCACCCGGGGACCCAACCCGACCCGGGGTCCAGGGGCCTGTATGGGGAATCGAACCTGGGACCTCAGGTGCCGGGGTCCCGACATCACCCTGTGACGCCACTCAGGGACCCGAGCAGACCGGGAAATTTTTTGGACAGTATGGGGTATCGAATGTGGGACCTCGGGTGCGGGGGTCCCGACATCACCCTGTGACGCCACCCGGGGACCCGACCCGACCCGGTGTTTTTTGGCCGGTATGGGGAATCGAACGTGGGACCTCGGGTGCCGGGATCCCGACATCACCCTGTGACGCCACCCGGGGACCCGACCCGACCCGGGGTTTTTTGGCCGGTATGGGGAATCGAACCTGGGACCTCGCGTGCCAGGGTCCCGACATCACCTTGTGACACCACCCGGGGACCCGAGCCGACACGGAATTTTTTTGGCTGGTATGGGGAATCGAACTTGGGACCTCAGGTGCCGGGGTCCCGACATCACCCTGTGACGCCACCCGGGGACCCGACCCGACCCGGGGTTTTTTGGCCGGTATGGGGAATCGAATCTGAGACCTCGTGTGCCGGGGTCCCGACATCACCCTGTGACGCCACCCGGGGACCCGACCCGACCCGGAATTTTTTTGGCCGGTATGTGGTATCGAACTTGGAGCCTCGGGTGCCTGGGTCACGACATCACCCTGTGACGCCACCCGGGGACCCGACCCGACCCGGGGTTTTTTGGCCGGTATGGGGAATCGAACGTGGGACGTCGGGTGCCGGGTTCCCGACATCACCCTGTGACGCCACCCGGGGACCCGACCCGATCCGGGTTTTTTTGACCGGTATGGGGAATCGAACGTGGGACCTCGGGTGCCGGGTTCCCGACATCACCCTGTGACGCCACCTGGGGACCCGAACCGACCCGGGGTTTTTTGGCCGATATGGGGAATCGAACGTGGGACCTCGGGTGCCGGGGTCCCGACATCACCCTGTGACGCCACCCGGGGACCCGAACCGCCCCGGGGTTTTTTGACCGGTATGGGGTATCGAACCTGGGACCTCGCGTGCCGGGGTCCCGACAGCACCCTGTGACGCCACCCAGGGACCTAACCCGACCCGGTGTTTTTTGGCCGGTATGGGGAATCGAACGTGGGACCTCGGATGCCGGGATCCCGACATCACCCTGTGACGCCACCCGGGGACCCAACCCGACCCGGGGTCCAGGGGCCTGTATGGGGAATCGAACCTGGGACCTCAGGTGCCGGGGTCCCGACATCACCCTGTGACGTCACTCAGGGACCCGAGCAGACCGGGAAATTTTTTGGGCAGTATGGGGTATCGAATGTGGGACCTCGGGTGCGGGGGTCCCGACATCACCCTGTGACGCCACCCGGGGACCCGAGCCGATCCGGGTTTTTTTAACCGGTATGGGGAATCGAACGTGGGACCTCGGGTGCCGGGATCCCGACATCACCCTGTGACGCCACCCGGGGACCCGACCCGACCCGGGGTTTTTTGGCCGGTATGGGGAATCGAACCTGGGACCTCGCGTGCCAGGGTCCCGACATCACCTTGTGACACCACCCGGGGACCCGAGCCGACACGGAATTTTTTTGGCTGGTATGGGGAATCGAACTTGGGACCTCAGGTGCCGGGGTCCCGACATCACCCTGTGACGCCACCCGGGGACCCGACCCGACCCGGGGTTTTTTGGCCGGTGTGGGGAATCGAATCTGAGACCTCGTGTGCCGGGGTCCCGACATCACCCTGTGACGCCACCCGGGGACCCGACCCGACCCGGAATTTTTTTGGCCGGTATGTGGTATCGAACGTGGAGCCTCGGGTGCCTGGGTCACGACATCACCCTGTGACGCCACCCGGGGACCCGACCCGACCCGGGGTTTTTTGGCCGGTATGGGGAATCGAACGTGGGACGTCGGGTGCCGGGTTCCCGACATCACCCTGTGACGCCACCCGGGGACCCGACCCGATCCGGGTTTTTTTGACCGGTATGGGGAATCGAACGTGGGACCTCGGGTGCCGGGTTCCCGACATCACCCTGTGACGCCACCTGGGGACCCGAACCGACCCGGGGTTTTTTGGCCGATATGGGGAATCGAACGTGGGACCTCGGGTGCCGGGGTCCCGACATCACCCTGTGACGCCACCCGGGGACCCGAACCGCCCCGGGGTTTTTTGACCGGTATGGGGTATCGAACCTGGGACCTCGCGTGCCGGGGTCCCGACAGCACCCTGTGACGCCACCCAGGGACCTGACCCGACCCGGTGTTTTTTGGCCGGTATGGGGAATCGAACGTGGGACCTCGGATGCCGGGATCCCGACATCACCCTGTGACGCCACCCGGGGACCCAACCCGACCCGGGGTCCAGGGGCCTGTATGGGGAATTGAACCTGGGACCTCGCGTGCCGGGGTCCCGACATCACCCTGTGACGCCACTCAGGGACCCGAGCAGACCGGGAAATTTTTTGGACAGTATGGGGTATCGAATGTGGGACCTCGGGTGCGGGGGTCCCGACATCACCCTGTGACGCCACCCGGGGACCCGAGCCGATCCGGGTTTTTTTAACCGGTATGGGGAATCGAACGTGGGACCTCGGGTGCCGGGATCCCGACATCACCCTGTGACGCCACCCGGGGACCCGACCCGACCCGGGGTTTTTTGGCCGGTATGGGGAATCGAACCTGGGACCTCGCGTGCCAGGGTCCCGACATCACCTTGTGACACCACCCGGGGACCCGTGCCGACACGGAATTTTTTTGGCTGGTATGGGGAATCGAACTTGGGACCTCAGGTGCCGGGGTCCCGACATCACCCTGTGACGCCACCCGGGGACCCGACCCGACCCGGGGTTTTTTGGCCGGTATGGGGAATCGAATCTGAGACCTCGTGTGCCGGGGTCCCGACATCACCCTGTGACGCCACCCGGGGACCCGACCCGACCCGGGGTTTTTTGGCCGGTATGGGGAATCGAACGTGGGACGTCGGGTGCCGGGTTCCCGACATCACCCTGTGACGCCACCCGGGGACCCGACCCGATCCGGGGTCAAGGGGCCGGTATGGGGAATCGAACATGGGACCTCGGGTGCTGGGGTCCCGACATCACCCTGTGACGCCACCCGGGAATCCAACCCGACCCGGGGTTTTTTGGCCGGTATGGGGAATCGAACCTGGGAGCTCGGGTGCCGGGGTCCCGACATCACCCTGTGACGCCACCCTGGGTCCTGACCCGACCCGGGGTTTTTTGGCCAGTATGGGGAATAGAACCTGTGACCTCGGGTGCCTGGTTCTTGACATCACCCTGTGACGCCACCTGGGGACACGACCCGACCCGGAATTTTTTTGGCTGGTATGGGGAATCGAACCTGGGACCTCGGGTGCCGGGATCCCGACATCACCCTGTGACGCCACCTGGGGACCCGACCCGACCCGGGGTTTTTTGGCCGGTATGGGGAATCGAACCTGGGACCTCGGGTGCCTGGGTCCCGACAGCACCCTGTGACGCCACCCAGGGACCCGACTCGACCCTTGGTTTTTTGGCCGGTATGGGGAATCGAACCTGGGACCTCGCGTGCCAGGGTCCTGACATCACCTTGTGACACCACCCGGGGACCCGAGCCGACACGGAATTTTTTGGACGGTATGGGGAATCGAACGTGGGACCTCGGATGCCGGGATCCCGACATCACCCTGTGACGCCACCCGGGGACCCGACCCGACCCGGGGTTTTTTGGCCGGTATGGGGAATTGAACCTGGGACCTCGGGTGCCGGGGTCCCGACATCACCCTGTGACGCCCCCCGGTGACCCAAGCCGACCCGGGGTTTTTTGGCCGGTATGGGGAATCGAATCTGAGACCTCGGGTGCCGGGGTCCCGACATCACCCTGTGATGCCACCCGGGGACCCGACCCGACCCGGAATTTTTTTGGCCGGTATGTGGTATCGAACGTGGAGCCTCGGGTGCCTGGGTCCCGACATCACCCTGTGACGCCACCCGGGGACCCGACCCGACCCGGGGTTTTTTGGCCGGTATGGGGAATCGAACGTGGGACGTCGGGTGCCGGGTTCCCGACATCACCCTGTGACGCCACCCGGGGACCCGAGCCGATCCGGGTTTTTTTAACCGGTATGGGGAATCGAACGTGGGACCTCGGGTGCCGGGGTCCCGACATCACCCTGTGACGCCACCCGGGGACCCGAACCGCCCCGGGGTTTTTTGGCCGATATGGGGAATCGAACCTGGGATCTCGGGTGCCGGGGTCCCGACATCACCCTGTGATGCCACCCGGGGACCCGACCCGATCCGAGGTTTTTTGACCGGTATGGGGAATCGAACGTGGGACCTCGGGTGCCGGGGTCCCGACATCACCCTGTGACGCCACCCAAGGACCCGACCCGACCCGGGGTCCAGGGGCCGGTATGGGGAATCGAACATGGGACCTCGGGTGCTGGGGTCCCGACATCACCCTGTGACGCCACCCGGGAATCCAAACCGACCCGGGGTTTTTTGGCCGGTATGGGGAATCGAACCTGGGACCTCGGGTGCCGGGATCCCGACATCACCCTGTGACGCCACCTGGGGACCCGACCCGACCCGGGGTTTTTTGGCCGGTATGGGGAATCTAACCTGGGACCTCGGGTGCCGGGGTCCCGACATCACCCTGTGACGCCACCCGGGGACCCGACCCGACCCGGGGTCCAGGGGCCGGTATGGGGAATCCAACCTGGGACCTCGCGTTCCGGAGTCCCGACAGCACCCTGTGACGCCACCTGGGGACCCGACCCGATCCGGGGTTTTTTGACCGGTATGGGGAATCGAACCTGGGACCTCAGGTGCCTGGGTCCCGACATCACCCTGTGACGCCACCCGGGGACCCGACCCGACCCGGGGTTTTTTGGCTGGTATGGGGAATCGAACCTGGGACCTCGCGTGCCGGGGTCCCGACATCACCTTGTGACGCCACCCGGGGAACCGAACCGACCCAGAATTTTTTTGGCCGGTATGGGGAATCGAACCTCGGACCTCGGGTGCCGGGGTCCCGACATCACCCTGTGACGCCACCCGGGGACCCGACCCGACCGGGGGGTTTTTGGCTGATATGGAAAATCGAACTTGGGACCTCGCGTGCCGGGGTCCCGACATCACCTTGTGACGCCACCCGGGGACCCGACTCGACCCAGGGTTTTTTAGCCGGTATGGGGAATCGAACCTGGGACCTCGGCTGCCGGGGTCCCAATATCACCCTGTGACGCCACACGGGGACCAGACCCGACCCGGGGTTTTTTGTCGGTATGGGGAATTGAACCTGGGACCTCGCGTGCCGGGGTCCCGACATCACCCTGTGACGCCACCTGGGGTCCCGACCACAACTGCGGTTTTTTGACAGGTATGGGGAATCGAACCTGGGACCTCGGGTGCCGGGATCCCGACATCACCCTGTGACGCCACCCGGGGACCCGACCACACCCGGGGTCCAGGGGCCGATATGGGGAATCGAACCTGGGACCTTGGGTGACGGGGTCCCGACAGAACCCTGTGACGCCACCCGGGGACCTGACCCGACCCGGGGTTTTTTGGCCGGTATTGTGAATCGAACCTGGGACCTCGGGTGCCAGCATCCCGACATCACCCTGTGACGCCACCCGGGGACCCGACCCGACCCGGGGTTTTTTGGCCGGTGTGGGGAATCGAACCTGGGAACTCTGGTGCCGTGGTCCCGACATCACGCTGTGACGCCACCCGGGGACACGACCCGACCCGGGGTTTTTTGGCCGGTATGGGGAATCGAACCTGAGACCACGGGTGCCGGGGTCCCGACATCACCCTGTGACGCCACCCGGGGACCCTAGCCGATCCGGGTTTTTTTGACCGGTATGGGGAATCGAACGTGAGACCTCGGGTGTCGGGGTCCCGACATCACCCTGTGACGCCACCTGGGGACCCGACCCGACCCGGGTTTTTTTGACCGGTATGGGGAATCGAACGTGGGACCTCGGGTGCCGGGGTCCCGACATCACCCTGTGACGCCACCTGGGGACCCGACCCGACCCGGGGTTTTTTGGCCGATATGGGGAATCGAACGTGGGACCTTGGGTGCCGGGGTCCCGACATCACCCTGTGACGCCACCCGGGGACCGGACCCGACCCAGAGTTTTTTGGCCGGTATGGGGAATCGAACGTGGCACCTCGGGTGCCGGGGTCCCGACAGCACCCTGTGACGCCACCCGGGGACCCGACCCGACCCGGGGTCCAGAGGCTTGTATGGGGAATCGAACCTGGGACGTCGGGTGCCGGGGTCCTGACATCACCCTGTGACGCCACCCGGGGACACGACCCGACCCGGAATTTTTTTGGCCGGTATGGGGAATCGAACCTGGGACCTCGGGTGCTGGGGTCCCGACATCACCCTGTGACGCCACCAGGGGACTCGAGCCGACCCGGAGTATTTTGGCCAGTATGGGGAATCGAACGTGGGACCTGGGGTGCCAGGGTCCCGACATCACCCTGTGACGCCACCCGGGAACCCGACCCGACCCGGGGTTTTTTGGCCGGTATGGGGAATCTAACCTGGGACCTCGCGTTACGGGGTCCCGACATCACCCTGGGACGCCACCCGGGGACCCGACCCGACCCGGGGTCCAGGGGCCGGTATGGGGAATCGAACGTGGGACCTCGGGTTTCGGGGTCCCGACATCAACCTGTGACGCCACCAGGGGACTCGAGCCGACCCGGAGTATTTTGGCCGGTATGGGGAATTGAACCTGGGACCTTGGGTGCCAGGGTCCCGACATCAACCTGTGACGCCACCACGGGACCCGACCCGACCCGGGGTTTTTTGGCCGGTATGGGGAATCGAACCTGGGATCTCGCGTTCCAGGGTCCCGACATCACCCTGTGACGCCACCCGGGGACCCGACCCGACCCGGGGTTTTTTGGCCGGTATGGGGAATCGAACCTGAGACCACGGGTGCCGGGGTCCCGACATCACCCTGTGACGCCACCCGGGGACCCAACCCGACCCGGGGTTTTTTGGCCGGTATGGGGAATCGAACCTGGGACGTCGGGTGCCGGGGTCCCGACATCACCCTGTGATGCCACCCGGGGACCCGACCCGATCCGGGGTCCAGGGGCCGGTATGGGGAATCGAAGCTTGGACCTCGGGTGCTGGGGTCCCGACAGCACCCTGTGACGCCTCCCAAGGACCCGACCCGACCCGGGGTTTTTTGGCCAGTATGGGGAATAGAACCTGTGACCTCGGGTGCCTGGTTCTTGACATCACCCTGTGACGCCACCCGGGGACACGACCCGACCCGGAATTTTTTTGGCCGGTATGGGGAATCGAACCTGGGACCTCGGGTGCCGGGATCCCGACATCACCCTGTGACGCCACCCGGGGACCCGACCCGACCCGGGGTTTTCTGGCCGGTATGGGGAATCGAACCTGGGACCTCGCGTTCCGGAGTCCCGACAGCACCCTGTGATGCCACCCTGGGACCCGACCCGACCCGGGGTTTTTTGGCCGGTATGGGGAATCGAACCTCGGACCTCGGGTGCCGGGGTCCCGACATCACCCTGTGACGCCACCCGGGGACCCGACCCGACCCGGGAGTTTTTGGCCGATATGGAAAATCGAACTTGGGACCTCGCGTGCCGGGGTCCCGACATCACCCTGTGACGCCACCACGGGACCCGACCCGACCCAGGGTTTTTTGGCCGGTATGGGGAATCGAACCTCGGACCTCGGCTGCCGGGGTCCCAATATCACCCTGTGACGCCACAAGGGGACCAGACCCGACCCGGGGTTTTTTGTCGGTATGGGGAATTGAACCTGGGACCTCGCGTGCCGGGGTCCCGATATCACCCTGTGACGCCACCTGGGGACCCGACCACAACTGCGGTTTTTTGACCGGTATGGGGAATCGAACGTGGGACCTCGGGTGCCGGGGTCCTGACATCACCCTGTGACGCCACCCGGGGACCCGACCACACCCGGGGTCCAGGGGCCGATATGGGGAATCGAACCTGGGACCTTGGGTGACGGGGTCCCGACAGAACCCTGTGACGCCACCCGGGGACCCGACCCGACCCGGGGTTTTTTGGCCGGTATTGTGAATCGAACCTGGGACCTCGGGTGCCAAGGTCCCGACATCACCCTGTGACGCCACCCGGGGACCCGACCTGACCCGGGGTTTTCTGGCCGGTGTGGGGAATCGAACCTGGGACCTCGGGTGCCAAGGTCCCGACATCACCCTGTGACGCCACCCGGGGACCCGACCTGACCCGGGGTTTTTTGGCCGGTATGGGGAATCCAACCTGGGACCTCGCGTTCCGGAGTCCCGACATCACCCTGTGACGCCACCCGGGGACCCGACCCGACCCGGGGTTTTTTGACCGGTATGGGGAATCGAACGTGGGACCTCGGGTGCCGGGGTCCCGACATCACCCTGTGACGCCACCCGGGGACACGACCCGACCCGGGGTCTAGGGGCCGGTATGGGGAATCGAACCTGGGACGTCGGGTGCCGGGTTCCCGACATCACCCTGTGACGCCACCCGGGGACCCGAGCCGATCCGGGTTTTTTTGACCGGTATGGGGAATCGAACGTGGGATCTCGGGTGCCGGGGTCCCGACATCACCCTGTGACGCCACCCGGGGACCCGAACCGCCCCGGGGTTTTTTGGCCGGTATGGGGAATCGAACCTGGGATCTCGGGTGCCGGGGTCCCGACATCACCCTGTGATGCCACCCGAGGACCCGACCCGATCCGAGGTTTTTTGACCGGTATGGGGAATCGAACGTGGGACCTCGGGTGCCGGGGTCCCGACATCACCCTGTGACGCCACCCAAGGACCCGACCCGACCCGGGGTCCAGGGGCCGGTATGGGGAATCGAACATGGGACCTCGGGTGCTGGGGTCCCGACATCACCCTGTGACGCCACCCGGGAATCCAAACCGACCCGGGGTTTTTTGGCCGGTATGGGGAATCGAACCTGGGAGCTCGGGTGCCGGTGTCCCGACAGCATCCTGTGACGCCACCCAGGGTCCTGACCCGACCCGGGGTTTTTTGGCCAGTATGGGGAATAGAACCTGTGACCTCGGGTGCCTGGTTCTTGACATCACCCTGTGACGCCACCCGGGGACCCGACCCGACCCGGGGTTTTTTGGCCGGTATGGGGAATCGAACCTGGGACCTCGCGTGCCGGGGTCCCGACATCACCCTGTGACGCCACCCGGGGAACCGAACCGACCCAGAATTTTTTTGGCCGGTATGGGGAATCGAACCTGGGACCTCGGGTGCCGGGGTCCCGACATCACCCTGTGACGCCACCCGGGGACCCGACCCGACCCGGGGTTTTTTGACCGGTATGGGGAATTGAACCTGGGACCTCGCGTGCCGGGGTCCCGACATCACCCTGTGACGCCACCTGGGGTCCCGACCACAACTGCGGTTTTTTGACAGGTATGGGGAATCGAACGTGGGACCTCGGGTGCCGGGGTCCTGACATCACCCTGTGACGCCACCCGGGGACCCGACCACACCCGGGGTCCAGGGGCCGATATGGGGAATCGAACCTGGGACCTTGGGTGACGGGGTCCCGACAGAACCCTGTGACGCCACCCGGGGACCCGACCCGACCCGGGGTTTTTTGGCCGGTATTGTGAATCGAACCTGGGACCTCGGGTGCCAGCATCCCGACATCACCCTGTGACGCCACCCGGGGACCCGACCCGACCCGGGGTTTTTTGGCCGGTGTGGGGAATCGAACCTGGGAACTCTGGTGCCGTGGTCCCGACATCACGCTGTGACGCCACCCGGGGATACGACCCGACCCGGGGTTTTTTGGCCGGTATGGGGAATCGAACCTGAGACCACGGGTGCCGGGGTCCCGACATCACCCTGTGACGCCACCCGGGGACCCGAGCCGATCCGGGTTTTTTTGACCGGTATGGGGAATCGAACGTGGGACCTCGGGTGCCGGGGTCCCGACATCACCCTGTGACGCCACCTGGGGACCCGACCCGACCCGGGTTTTTTTGACCGGTATGGGGAATCGAACGTGGGACCTCGGGTGCCGGGGTCCCGACATCACCCTGTGACGCCACCTGGGGACCCGACCCGACCCGGGGTTTTTTGGCCGATATGGGGAATCGAACGTGGGACCTCGGGTGCCGGGGTCCCGACATCACCCTGTGACGCCACCCGGGGACCGGACCCGACCCAGAGTTTTTTGGCCGGTATGGGGAATCGAAGCTTGGACCTCGGGTGCTGGGGTCCCGACATCACCCTGTGACACCCCCCGGGGACCCGACCCCACCCGGGGTCCAGTGACCGGTATGGGGTATCGAACCTCGGACCTCGCGTGCCGGGGTTCCGACAGCACCCTGTGACGCCACCCGGGGACCAGATCCTACCCGAGGTTTTTTGACCGGTATGGGGAATCCAACCTGGGACCTCGGGTTCCGGGGTCCCGACATCACCCTGTGACGCCACCCGGGGACCCGACCCGACCCGGGGTTTTTTGGCCGGTATGGGGAATCGAACCTGGGATCTCGCGTTCCAGGGTCCCGACATCACCCTGTGACGCCACCCAAGGACCCGACCCGACCCGGGGTTTTTTGGCCGGTATGGGGAATCGAACCTGGGACCTCGGGTGCCGGGATCCCGACCTCACCCTGTGACGCCACCCGGGGACCCGACCCGACCCGGGGTCCAGGGGCCGGTATGGGGAATCGAACCTGGGACCTCGGGTGCCGGGGTCCCGACATCACCCTGTGACGCCACCCGGGGACCCGACCCGACCTGGGGTCCAGGGGCCGGTATGGGGTATCGAACCTGGGACCTCGCGTGCCGGGGTCCCGACAGCACCCTGTGACGCCACCCAGGGACCTGACCCGACCCGGTGTTTTTTGGCCGGTATGGGGAATCGAACGTGGGACCTCGGATGCCGGGATCCCGACATCACCCTGTGACGCCACCCGGGGACCCAACCCGACCCGGGGTCCAGGGGCCTGTATGGGGAATCGAACCTTGGACCTCGGGTGCCGGGGTCCTGACATCACCCTGTGACGCCACCCGGGGACCCGACCCGACCCGGGATCCAGGGGCCGATATGGGGAATCGAACCTGGGACCTCGGGTGCCGGGGTCCTGACATCACCCTGTGACGCCACCCGGGGACCCGACCCGACCCGGGGTCCAGGGGCCGATATGGGGAATCGAACCTGGGACCTCGGGTGCCGGGGTCCCGACATTACCCTGCGACGCCACCTGGGGACCCGACCCGACCAGGGGTCCAGGGGCCGGTATGGGGAATCGAACCTGGGACCTCGGGTGCCGGGGTCCCGACATCACCCTGTGACGCCACCCGGGGACCCGACCCGACCCGGGGTCCAGGGGCCGGTATGGGGAATCGAACCTGGGACCTCGGGTGCCGGGGTCCTGACATCACCCTGTGACGCCACCCGGGGACCCGACCCGACCCGGAATTTTTTTGGCCGGTATGGGGAATCGAATCTGGGACCTCGGGTGCCGGGATCCCGACATCACCCTGTGACGCCACCCGGGGACCCGACCCGACCCGGGGTTTTCTGGCCGGTATGGGGAATCGAACCTGGGACCTCGGGTGCCGGGGTCCCGACATCACCCTGTGACGCCACCCGGGGACCCGACCTGACCCGGGGTCCAGGGGCCGGTATGGGGAATCCAACCTGGGACCTCGCGTTCCGGAGTCCCGACAGCACCCTGTGACGCCACCTGGGGACCCGACCCGACCCGGGGTTTTTTGACCGGTATGGGGAATCGAACCTGGGACCTCAGGTGCCTGGGTCCCGACATCACCCTGTGACGGCACCCGGGGACCCGACCCGACCCGGGGTTTTTTGGCCGGTATGGGGAATCGAACCTGGGACCTCAGGTGCCGGGGTCCCGACATCACCCTGTGACGCCACCCGGGGACCCGACCACACCCGAGGTTTTTTGGCAGGTATGGGCAATGGAACCTGGGACCTCGGGTGCCGGAGTCCCGAAATCACCCTGTTACGCCACCCGGAGACCCGACCCGACCCGGGGTCCACAGGCTGGTATGGGGAATCGAATGCGGTACCTCGGGTGCTGGGGACCCGACAACACTCTGTGACGCCACCCAGGGACCCGACATCACCCTGTGACGCCACCCAAGGACCCGACCCGACCCGGGGTTTTTTGGCCGGTATGGGGAATCGAACCTGGAACCTCGGGTGCCGGGGTCCCGACATCAACCTGTGACGCCACCAGGGGACTCGAGCCGACCCGGAGTATTTTGGCCGGTATGGGGAATCGAACCTGGGACCTTGGGTGCCAGGGTCCCGACATCAACCTGTGACGCCACCACGGGACCCGACCCGACCCGGGGTTTTTTGGCCGGTATGGGGAATCGAACCTGGGATCTCGCGTTCCAGGGTCCCGACATCACCCTGTGACGCCACCCGGGGACCCGACCCGACCCGGGGTTTTTTGGCCGGTATGGGGAATCGAACCTGAGACCACGGGTGCCGGGGTCCCGACATCACCCTGTGATGCCACCTGGGGACCCGACCCGACCCGGGTTTTTTTGACCGGTATGGGGAATCGAACGTGGGACCTCGGGTGCCGGGGTCCCGACATCGCCCTGTGACGCCACCTGGGGACCCGACCCGACCCGGGGTTTTTTGGCCGATATGGGGAATCGAACGTGGGACCTTGGGTGCCGGGGTCCCGACATCACCCTGTGACGCCACCCGGGGACCGGACCCGACCCAGAGTTTTTTGGCCGGTATGGGGAATCGAACCTGGGACCTCGCGTGCCGGGGTCCCGACATCACCCTGTGACGCCACCCAGGGACCCGACCCGACCCAGGGTTTTTTGGCCGGTATGGGGAATCGAACGTGCTACCTCGGGTGCCGGGGTCCCGACAGCACCCTGTGACGCCACCCGGGGACCCGACCTGACCCGGGGTCCAGAGGCTTGTATGGGGAATCGAAGCTTGGACCTCGGGTGCTGGGGTCCCGACATCACCCTGTGACACCCCCCGGGGACCCGACCCCACCCGGGGTCCAGTGACCGGTATGGGGTATCGAACCTCGGACCTCGCGTGCCGGGGTTCCGACAGCACCCTGTGACGCCACCCGGGGACCAGATCCTACCCGAGGTTTTTTGACCGGTATGGGGAATCGAACCTGGGACCTCGGGTTCCGGGGTCCCGACATCACCCTGTGACGCCACCCGGGGACCCGACCCGACCCGGGGTTTTTTGGCCGGTATGGGGAATCGAACCTGGGATCTCGCGTTCCAGGGTCCCGACATCACCTTGTGACGCCACCCAAGGACCCGACCCGACCCGGGGTTTTTTGACCGGTATGGGGAATCGAACCTGGGACCTCGGGTGCCGGGATCCCGACCTCACCCTGTGACGCCACCCGGGGACCCGACCCGACCCGGGGTCCAGGGGCCGGTATGGGGAATCGAACCTGGGACCTCGGGTGCCGGGGTCCCGACATCACCCTGTGACGCCACCCGGGGACCCGACCCGACCTGGGGTCCAGGGGCCGGTATGGGGTATCGAACCTGGGACCTCGCGTGCCGGGGTCCCGACAGCACCCTGTGACGCCACCCAGGGACCTGACCCGACCCGGTGTTTTTTGGCCGGTATGGGGAATCGAACGTGGGACCTCGGATGCCGGGATCCCGACATCACCCTGTGACGCCACCCGGGGACCCAACCCGACCCGGGGTCCAGGGGCCTGTATGGGGAATCGAACCTTGGACCTCGGGTGCCGGGGTCCTGACATCACCCTGTGACGCCACCCGGGGACCCGACCCGACCCGGGATCCAGGGGCCGATATGGGGAATCGAACCTGGGACCTCGGGTGCCGGGGTCCTGACATCACCCTGTGACGCCACCCGGGGACCCGACCCGACCCGGGGTCCAGGGGCCGATATGGGGAATCGAACCTGGGACCTCGGGTGCCGGGGTCCCGACATTACCCTGCGACGCCACCTGGGGACCCGACCCGACCAGGGGTCCAGGGGCCGGTATGGGGAATCGAACCTGGGACCTCGGGTGCCGGGGTCCCGACATCACCCTGTGACGCCACCCGGGGACCCGACCCGACCCGGGGTCCAGGGGCCGGTATGGGGAATCGAACCTGGGACCTCGGGTGCCGGGGTCCTGACATCACCCTGTGACGCCACCCGGGGACCCGACCCGACCCGGGGTTTTTTGGCCGGTATGGGGAATCGAACCTGGGACCTCGGGTGCCGGGGTCCTGACATCACCCTGTGACGCCACCCGGGGACACGACCCGACCCGGAATTTTTTTGGCCGGTATGGGGAATCGAACCTGGGACCTCGGGTGCCGGGATCCCGACATCACCCTGTGACGCCACCCGGGGACCCGACCCGACCCGGGGTTTTCTGGCCGGTATGGGGAATCGAACCTGGGACCTCGGGTGCCGGGGTCCCGACATCACCCTGTGACGCCACCCGGTGACCCGACCTGACCCGGGGTCCAGGGGCCGGTATGGGGAATCCAACCTGGGACCTCGCGTTCCGGAGTCCCGACAGCACCCTGTGACGCCACCTGGGGACCCGACCCGACCCGGGGTTTTTTGACCGGTATGGGGAATCGAACCTGGGACCTCAGGTGCCTGGGTCCCGACATCACCCTGTGACGGCACCCGGGGACCCGACCCGACCCGGTGTTTTTTGGCCGGTATGGGGAATCGAACCTGGGACCTCAGGTGCCGGGGTCCCGACATCACCCTGTGACGCCACCCGGGGACCCGACCACACCCGGGGTTTTTTGGCAGGTATGGGCAATGGAACCTGGGACCTCGGGTGCCGGAGTCCTGAAATCACCCTGTTAAGCCACCCGGAGACCCGACCCGACCCGGGGTCCACAGGCTGGTATGGGGAATCGAACGCGGTACCTCGGGTGCTGGGGACCCGACAACACTCTGTGACGCCACCCAGGGACCCGACATCACCCTGTGACGCCACCCAAGGACCCGACCCGACCCGGGGTTTTTTGGCCGGTATTGTGAATCAAACCTGGAACCTCGGGTGCCGGGGTCCCGACATCAACCTGTGACGCCACCAGGGGACTCGAGCCGACCCGGAGTATTTTGGCCGGTATGGGGAATCGAACCTGGGACCTTGGGTGCCAGGGTCCCGACATCAACCTGTGACGCCACCACGGGACGCGACCCGACCCGGGGTTTTTTGGCCGGTATGGGGAATCGAACCTGGGATCTCGCGTTCCAGGGTCCCGACATCACCCTGTGACGCCACCCGGGGACCCGACCCGACCCGGGGTTTTTTGGCCGGTATGGGGAATCGAACCTGGGACCTCGGGTGCTGGGGTCCCGACAACACTCTTTGACGCCACCAGGGGACTCGAGCCGACCCGGAATATTTTTGCCGGTAAGGGGAATCGAACGAGGGACCTCGGGTGCCGGGATCCCGACATCACCCTGTGACGCCACCCGGGGACCCAACCCGACCCGGATTTTTTTCGCCGGTATGGGGAATCGAACGAGGGACCTCGCGTGCCGGGGTCCCGACATCACCCTGTGACGCCACCCGGGGACCCGACCCGACCCGCGGTTTTTTGTCCGGTAAGGGGAATCGAACCTGGGACCTCGGGTGCCGGGATCCCGACAACACCCTGTGACGCCACCCGGGGACCCAACCCGACCTGGAATATTTTTGCCGATAAGGGGAATCGAACGAGGGACCTCGGGTGCCGGGATCCTGACATCACCCTGTGACGCCACCCGGGAACCCGACCCGACCCGGGGTTTTTTGGCCGGTGAGGGGTATCGAACGAGGGACCTCGCGTGCCGGGGTCCCGACATCACCCTGTGACGCCACCCGGGGACCCGACCCGACCAGTGGTCCAGGGGCCGGTATGGGGAATCGAACCTGGGACCTCGCGTGCCGGGGTCCCGACATCACCCTGTGACGCCACCCGGGGACCCGAGCCGACACGGGGTTTTTTGGCCGGTATGGGGAATCGAACCTGGGACCTCGGGTGACGGGGTCCCGACATCACCCTGTGACGCCACCCGGGGACCCGACCCGACCCGGGGTTTTTTGGCCGGTATGGGGAATCGAACCTGGGACCTCAGGTGCCGGGGTCCCGACATCACCCTGTGACGCCACCCGGGGACCCGACCACACCCGGGGTTTTTTGGCAGGTATGGGCAATGGAACCTGGGACCTCGGGTGCCGGAGTCCCGAAATCACCCTGTTACGCCACCCGGAGACCCGACCCGACCCGGGGTCCACAGGCTGGTATGGGGAATCGAACGCGGTACCTCGGGTGCTGGGGACCCGACAACACTCTGTGACGCCACCCAGGGACCCGACATCACCCTGTGACGCCACCCGGGGACCCGACCCGACCCGGGGTTTTTTGGCCGGTATGGGGAATCGAACCTGGGACCTCGGGTGCCAGCATCCCGACATCACCCTGTGACGCCACCCGGGGACCCAACCCGACCCGGGGTTTTTTGGCCGGTATGGGGAATCGAACCTGGAACGTCGGGTGCCGGGGTCCCGACATCACCCTGTGACGCCACCCGGGGACCCGACCCGATCCGGGGTCCAGGGGCCGGTATGGGGAATCGAACGTGGGACCTCGGGTGCCGGGGTCCCGACAGCACCCTGTGACGCCTCCCAAGGACCCGACCCGACCCGGGGTTTTTTGGCCAGTATGGGGAATAGAACCTGTGACCTCGGGTGCCTGGTTCTTGACATCACCCTGTGACGCCACCCGGGGACACGACCCGACCCGGAATTTTTTTGGCCGGTATGGGGAATCGAACCTGGGACCTCGGGTGCCGGGATCCCGACATCACCCTGTGACGCCACCCGGGGACCCGACCCGACCCGGGGTTTTCTGGCCGGTATGGGGAATCGAACCTGGGACCTCGCGTTCCGGAGTCCCGACAGCACCCTGTGATGCCACCCTGGGACCCGACCCGACCCGGGGTTTTTTGGCCGGTATGGGGAATCGAACCTGGGACCTCGGGTGCCGGGGTCCCGACATCACCCTGTGACGTCACCCGGGGACCCGACCCGACCCGGGAGTTTTTGGCCGATATGGAAAATCGAACTTGGGACCTCGCGTGCCGGGGTCCCGACATCACCCTGTGACGCCACCCGGGGACCCGACTCGACCCAGGGTTTTTTAGCCGGTATGGGGAATCGAACCTGGGACCTCGGCTGCCGGGGTCCCAATATCACCCTGTGACGCCACACGGGGACCAGACCCGACCCGGGGTTTTTTGTCGGTATGGGGAATTGAACCTGGGACCTCGCGTGCCGGGGTCCCGATATCACCCTGTGACGCCACCCGGGGACCCGACCACAACTGCGGTTTTTTGACCGGTATGGGGAATCGAACCTGGGACCTCGGGTGCCGGGGTCCTGACATCACCCTGTGACGCCACCCGGGGACCCGACCACAACCGGGGTCCAGGGGCCGATATGGGGAATCGAACCTGGGACCTTGGGTGACGGGGTCCCGACATCACCCTGTGACGCCACCCGGGGACCCGACCCGACCCGGGGTTTTCTGGCCGGTATGGGGAATCGAACCTGGGACCTCGGGTGCCGGGGTCCCGACATCACCCTGTGACGCCACCCGGGGACCCGACCTGACCCGGGGTTTTTTGGCCGGTATGGGGAATCCAACCTGGGACCTCGCGTTCCGGAGTCCCGACATCACCCTGTGACGCCACACGGGGACCCGACCCGACCCGGGGTTTTTTGACCGGTATGGGGAATCGAACGTGGGACCTCGGGTGCCGGGGTCCCGACATCACCCTGTGACGCCACCCGGGGACACGACCCGACCCGGGGTCTAGGGACCGGTATGGGGAATCGAACCTGGGACCTCGGGTGCCAGCATCCCGACATCACCCTGTGACGCCACCCGGGGACCCAACCCGACCCGTGGTTTTTTGGCCGGTATGGAGAATCGAACCTGGGACGTCGGGTGCCGGGGTCCCGACATCACCCTGTGATGCCACCCGGGGACCCGACCCGATCCGGGGTCCAGGGGCCGGTATGGGGAATCGAACGTGGGACCTCGGGTGCCGGGGTCCCGACAGCACCCTGTGACGCCTCCCAAGGACCCTACCCGACCCGGGGTTTTTTGGCCAGTATGGGGAATAGAACCTGTGACCTCGGATGCCTGGTTCTTGACATCACCCTGTGACGCCACCCGGGGACACGACCCGACCCGGAATTTTTTTGGCCGGTATGGGGAATCGAACCTGGGACCTCGGGTGCCGGGATCCCGACATCACCCTGTGACGCCACCCGGGGACCCGACCCGACCCGGGGTTTTCTGGCCGGTATGGGGAATCGAACCTGGGACCTCGGGTGCCGGGGTCCCGACATCACCCTGTGACGCCACCCGGGGACCCGACCTGACCCGGGGTCCAGGGGCCGGTATGGGGAATCCAACCTGGGACCTCGCGTTCCGGAGTCCCGACAGCACCCTGTGACGCCACCCGGGGACCCGACCCGACCCGGGGTTCTTTGACCGGTATGGGGAATCGAACGTGGGACCTCAGGTGCCTGGGTCCCGACATCACCCTGTGACGGCACCCGGGGACCCGAGCCGACACGGGGTTTTTTGGCTGGTATGGGGAATCGAACCTGGGACCTCGCGTGCCGGGGTCCCGACATCACCTTGTGACGCCACCTGGGGAACCGAACCGACCCAGAATTTTTTTGGCCGGTATGGGGAATAGAACCTCGGACCTCGGGTGCCGGGGTCCCGACATCACCCTGTGACGCCACCCGGGGACCCGACCCGACCCGGGGGTTTTTGACCGATATAGAAAATCGAACTTGGGACCTCGCGTGCCGGGGTCCCGACATCACCCTGTGACGCCACCCTGGGACCCGACTCGACCCAGGGTTTTTTAGCCGGTATGGGGAATCGAACCTGGGACCTCGGCTGCCGGGGTCCCAATATCACCCTGTGACGCCACCCGGGGACCCGACCACACCCGGGGTCCAGGGGCCAATATGGGGAATCGAACCTGGGACCTTGGGTGACGGGGTCCCGACAGAACCCTGTGACGCCACCCGGGGACCCGACCCGACCCGGGGTTTTTTGGCCGGTACAAGGAATCGAACCTGGGACCTCGGGTGCCAGCATCCCGACATCACCCTGTGACGCCACCCGGGGACCCAACCCGACCCGTGGTTTTTTGGCCGGTATGGGGAATCGAACCTGGGAACTATGGTGCCGTGGTCCCGACATCACCCTGTGACGCCACCCGGGGACACGACCCGACCCGGGGTCTAGGGGCCGGTATGGGGAATCGAACCTGGGACCTCGGGTGCCAGCATCCCGACATCACCCTGTGACGCCACCCGGGGACCCGACCCGACCCGGGGTTTTTTGGCCGGTATGGGGAATCGAACCTGGGACGTCGGGTGCCGGGGTCCCGACATCACCCTGTGATGCCACCCGGGGACCCGACCCGATCCGGGGTCCAGGGGCCGGTATGGGGAATCGAACGTGGGACCTCGGGTGCCGGGGTCCCGACATCACCCTGTGACGCCTCCCAAGGACCCGACCCGACCCGGGGTTTTTTGGCCAGTATGGGGAATAGAACCTGTGACCTCGGGTGCCTGGTTCTTGACATCACCCTGTGACGCCACCCGGGGACACGACCCGACCCGGAATTTTTTTGGCCGGTATGGGGAATCGAACCTGGGACCTCGGGTGCCAGCATCCCGACATCACCCTGTGACGCCACCCGGGGACCAGACCCGACCCGGGGTCCAGGGGCCGGTATGGGGAATCGAACCTTGGACCTCAGGTGCCGGGATCCCGACATCACCCTGTGACGCCACCCGGGGACCCGACCTGACCCGGGGTCCAGGGGCCGGTATGGGGAATCCAACCTGGGACCTCGCGTTCCGGAGTCCCGACAGCACCCTGTGACGCCACCCGGGGACCCGACCCGACCCGGGGTTTTTTGGCCGGTATGGGGAATCGAACCTGGGACCTCGCGTGCCGGGGTCCCGACATCACCCTGTGACGCCACCTGGATACGCGACCCGTTCCGGGGTTTAGGGGCCGGTGTGGGGAATCGAACCTGGAACATTAGGTGCCGGGGTTCCGACATCACCCTGTGACTCCATACAGGGACCCGACCCGACCCGGGGTTTTTTGGCCAGTATGGGGAATAGAACATGGGACCTCGGGTGCCGGGGTCCCGACATCACCCTGTGACACCACCTGGGGACCCTACCTGACTAGGGGTCCAGGGGCCGGTATGGGGATTCGAACCTGGGACGTCGGGTGCCGGGGTCCCGACATCACCCTGTGACGTCACCCGGGGACCCAACCCGACCCGTGGTTTTTTGGCCGGTATGGGGAATCGAAACTGCGACCTCGGGTGCCGGGGTCCCGACATCACCCTGTGACGTCACCCGGGGACCCGACCCAACCCGAGGTCCAGGGGCCGCTATGGGGAATCGAACCTGGGACCTCGGGTGCCGGGGTCCCGACATCACCCTGTGACGCTACCCGGGGACCTGACCCGACCCGGGGTTTTTTGGCCGGTATGGGGAATCGAACGTGGGACCTTGGGTGCCGGGGTCCCGACATCACCCTGTGACGCCACCTGGAGACGCGACCCGTTCCGGGGTTTAGGGTCCGGTGTGGGGAATCAAACCTGGAACATCGGGTGCCGGGGTCCCGACATCACCCTGTGACACCACCCGGGGACGCGACCCGACCCTTGGTCCAGGGGTCGGTATGGGAAATCGAACCTGCGAGCTCGGGTGCCGGGGTCCCGACATCACCCTTTGACGCCACCCAGGGACCCGACCCGACCCGGGTTTTTTTGGCCGGTATGGGGAATCGAACCTGGGACCTCGGGGACCGGGGTCCCGACATCTCTCTGTGATGCCACCCGGGGACCCTACCCGACCCATGATTTTTTGGCCGGTATGGGGAATCGAACCTGGGACCTCGGGTGCCGGGGTCCCGACATCACCCTGTGACGCTAACCGGGGACCCGACCCATCCCGGGGTTTAGGGGCCGGTTTTGGGAATCGAACCTGGGACCTCTGGTGCCGCGGTCCTGACATCACCCTCTGACGCCACTCTGGGACCCGACCCGACCCGGGGTTTTTTGGCCGGTATGGGGAATCGAACCTGGGACCTCGGGGACCGGGGTCCCGACATCTCTCTTTGATGCCACAGGGGGACCAGATTTGACCCGAGGTCCAGGGGCCGCTATGGGGAATCGAACCTGGGACCTCGGGTGCCGGGGTCCCGACATCACCCTGTGACGCCACCCGGGGACCAGACCCGACCCGGGGTCCAGGGGCCGGTATGGGGAATCGAACCTGGGACCTCAGGTGCCGGGGTCCCGACATCACCCTGTGACGCCACCCGGGGACCCGACCCGACCCGGGGTATTTTGGCACGTATGGGGAATCGAACCTGGGACCTCAGGTGCCGCGGTCCTGACATCTCCCTGTGACGCCACCCGGGGACCCGACCCGACCCATGATTTTCTGGCCGGTATGGGGAATCGAACCTGGGACCTCGGGTGCCGGGGTCCCGACATCACCCTGTGACGCCACACGGGGACCAGACCCGACCCGGGGTTTTTTGTCGGTATGGGGAATTGAACCTGGGACCTCGCGTGCCGGGGTCCCGATATCACCCTGTGACGCCACCTGGGGACCCGACCACAACTGCGGTTTTTTGACCGGTATGGGGAATCGAACGTGGGACCTCGGGTGCCGGGGTCCTGACATCACCCTGTGACGCCACCCGGGGACCCGACCACACCCGGGGTCCAGGGGCCGATATGGGGAATCGAACCTGGGACCTTGGGTGCCGGGGTCCCGACATCACCCTGTGACGCCACCCGGGGACCCGACCCGACCCGGGGTTTTCTGGCCGGTATGGGGAATCGAACCTGGGACCTCGGGTGCCGGGGTCCCGACATCACCCTGTGACGCCACCCGGGGACCCGACCTGACCCGGGGTTTTTTGGCCGGTATGGGGAATCCAACCTGGGACCTCGCGTTCCGGAGTCCCGACATCACCCTGTGACGCCACACGGGGACCCGACCCGACCCGGGGTTTTTTGACCGGTATGGGGAATCGAACGTGGGACCTCGGGTGCCGGGGTCCCGACATCACCCTGTGACGCCACCCGGGGACACGACCCGACCCGGGGTCTAGGGGCCGGTATGGGGAATCGAACCTGGGACCTCGGGTGCCAGCATCCCGACATCACCCTGTGACGCCACCCGGGGACCCAACCCGACCCGTGGTTTTTTGGCCGGTATGGAGAATCGAACCTGGGACGTCGGGTGCCGGGGTCCCGACATCACCCTGTGATGCCACCCGGGGACCCGACCCGATCCGGGGTCCAGGGGCCGGTATGGGGAATCGAACGTGGGACCTCGGGTGCCGGGGTCCCGACAGCACCCTGTGACGCCACCCGGGGACCCGACCCGACCCGGGGTTTTTTGGCCAGTACAAGGAATCGAACCTGGAACCTCGGGTGCCAGCATCCCGACATCACCCTGTGACGCCACCCGGGGACCCAACCCGACCCGTGGTTTTTTGGCCGGTATGGGGAATCGAACCTGGGAACTATGGTGCCGTGGTCCCGACATCACCCTGTGACGCCACCCGGGGACACGACCCGACCCGGGGTCTAGGGGCCGGTATGGGGAATCGAACCTGGGACCTCGGGTGCCAGCATCCCGACATCACCCTGTGACGCCACACGGGGACCCAACCCGACCCGTGGTTTTTTGGCCGGTATGGGGAATCGAACCTGGGAACTATGGTGCCGTGGTCCCGACATCACCCTGTGACGCCACCCGGGGACACGACCCGACCCGGGGTCTAGGGGCCGGTATGGGGAATCGAACCTGGGACCTCGGGTGCCAGCATCCCGACATCACCCTGTGACGCCACCCGGGGACCCGACCCGACCCGGGGTTTTTTGGCCGGTATGGGGAATCGAACCTGGGACGTCGGGTGCCGGGGTCCCGACATCACCCTGTGATGCCACCCGGGGACCCGACCCGATCCGGGGTCCAGGGGCCGGTATGGGGAATCGAACGTGGGACCTCGGGTGCCGGGGTCCCGACAGCACCCTGTGACGCCTCCCAAGGACCCGACCCGACCCGGGGTTTTTTGGCCAGTATGGGGAATAGAACCTGTGACCTCGGGTGCCTGGTTCTTGACATCACCCTGTGACGCCACCCGGGGACACGACCCGACCCGGAATTTTTTTGGCCGGTATGGGGAATCGAACCTGGGACCTCTGGTGCCGGGATCCCGACATCACCCTGTGACGCCACCCGGGGACCAGACCCGACCCAGGGTCCAGGGGCCGATATGGGGAATCGAACCTGGGACCTCAGGTGCCGGGATCCCGACATCACCCTGTGACGCCACCCGGGGACCCGACCTGACCCGGGGTCCAGGGGCCGGTATGGGGAATCCAACCTGGGACCTCGCATTCCGGAGTCCCGACAGCACCCTGTGACGCCACCCGGGGACCCGACCCGACCCGGGGTTTTTTGGCCGGTATGGGGAATCGAACCTGGGAGCTCGGGTGCCGGGGTCCCGACATCACCCTGTGACGCCACCTGGATACGCGACCCGTTCCGGGGTTTAGGGGCCGGTGTGGGGAATCGAACCTGGAACATTAGGTGCCGGGGTCCCGACATCACCCTGTGACTCCATACAGGGACCCGACCCGACCCGGGGTTTTTTGGCCAGTAGGGGAATAGAACATGGGACCTCGGGTGCCGGGGTCCCGACATCACCCTGTGACTCCACCCGGGGACCCGACCCGACCCGGGGTTTTTTGGCCGGTATGGGGAATCGAACGTGGGACCTTGGGTGCCGGGGTCCCGACATCACCCTGTGACGCCACCTGGAGACGCGACCCGTTCCGGGGTTTAGGGTCCGGTGTGGGGAATCAAACCTGGAACATCGGGTGCCGGGGTCCCGACATCACCCTGTGACACCACCCGGGGACGCGACCCGACCCTTGGTCCAGGGGTCGGTATGGGAAATCGAACCTGCGAGCTCGGGTGCCGGGGTCCCGACATCACCCTTTGACGCCACCCAGGGACCCGACCCGACCCGGGGTTTTTTGGCCGGTATGGGGAATCGAACCTGGGACCTCGGGGACCGGGGTCCCGACATCTCTCTGTGATGCCACCCGGGGACCCTACCCGACCCATGATTTTTTGGCCGGTATGGGGAATCAAACCTGGGACCTCGGGTGCCGGGGTCCCGACATCACCCTGTGACGCTAACAGGGGACCCGACCCATCCCGGGGTTTAGGGGCCGGTTTGGGGAATCGAACCTGGGACCTCTGGTGCCGCGGTCCTGACATCACCCTCTGACGCCACTCTGGGACCCGACCCGACCCGGGGTTTTTTGGCCGGTATGGGGAATCGAACCTGGGACCTCGGGGACCGGGGTCCCGACATCTCTCTGTGATGCCACAGGGGGACCAGATTTGACCCGAGGTCCAGGGGCCGCTATGGGGAATCGAACCTGGGACCTCGGGTGCCGGGGTCCCGACATCACCCTGTGACGCCACCCGGGGACCAGACCCGACCCGGGGTCCAGGGGCCGGTATGGGGAATCGAACCTGGGACCTCAGGTGCCGGGGTCCCGACATCACCCTGTGACGCCACCCGGGGACCCGACCCGACCCGGGGTATTTTGGCACGTATGGGGAATCGAACCTGGGACCTCAGGTGCCGCGGTCCTGACATCTCCCTGTGACGCCACCCGGGGACCCGACCCGACCCATGATTTTCTGGCCGGTATGGGGAATCGAACCTGGGACCTCGGGTGCCGGGGTCCCGACATCTCTCTGTGATGCCACAGGGGGACCCGACCCGACCCGGGGTTTTTTGGCACGTATGGGGAATCGAACCTGGGACCTCGGGTGCCGGGGTCCCGACATCACCCTGTGACGCCACCCGGGGACCCGACCCGACCCATGATTTTTTGGCCGGTATGGGGAATTGAACCTGGGACCTCGGGTGCTTGGGGTCCCGACATCTCCCTGTGAAGCCACCCGCGGACCCGACCTGACCCGGGGTCCAGGGGCCGGTATGGGGAATCGAACCTGGGACGTCGGGTGCCGGGGTCCCGACATCACCCTGTGACACCACCCAGGGACGCGACCCGTTCCGGGGTTTAGGGTCCGGTGTGGGGAATCGAACCTGGAACATCGGGTGCGGGGTCCCGACATCACCCTGTGACGCTAACCGGGGACCCGACCCGACCCGGGGTTTTTTGGCCGGTATGGGGAATCGAACCTGGGATCTCGGGTGCCAGGGTCCCGACATCACCCTGTGACGCTACCCGGGGACCCGACCCGACCCGGGGTTTTTTGGCCGGTATGGGGAATCGAACCTGGGACCTCGGGTGCCGGGGTCCCGACATCACCCTGTGACGCCACCTGCAGATGCGACCCGTTCCGGGGTTTTTTGGCCGGTGTGGGGAATCGAACCTGGAACATCGGGTGCCGGGGTCCCGACATCACCCTGTGACTCCACCCGGGGACGCGACCCGTTCCGGGGTTTACGGGCCAGTATGGGGAATCGAACTTGGAACATCGGGTGCCGGGGTCCCGACATCACCCTGTGACGCCACCCGGAGATTCGACCCGACCCATGATTTTTTGGCCCATAAGGGGAATCGAATCTGGGACCTCCTGTGCCGGGGTCCCGACATCACCCTGTGACGCCACCCGGGGACCCAACCCGACCCGGGGTTTTTTGGCCGGTATGGGGAATCGAACCTGGGACCTCGGGTGCCGGGGTCCCGACATCACCCTGTGACGCCACCCGGGCACCCGACCCGACTCGGGGTCCAGGGGCCGGTATGGGGAATCGAACGTGGGACCTCGGGTGCCGGTGTCCCGACATCACCCTGTGATGCCACCCGGGCACCCGACCCGACTAGGGGTTTTTTGGCCGGTATGGGGAATCGAACCTGGGACCTCGGGTGCGGGGTCCAGACATCACCCTGTGACGCCACCCGGGGACCCGACCCGACCCGGGGTTTTTTGGCCGGTATGGGGAATCGAACGTGGGACGTCGGGTGCCGGGTTCCCGACATCACCCTGTGACACCTCCCGGGGACCAGACCCGTTCCGGGGTTTAGGGGCCGGTATGGGGAATCAAACCTGGAACATCGGGTGCCGGGGTCCCGACATCACCCTGTGACTCCACCCGGGGACCAGACCCGACCCGGGGTTTTTTGGCCGGTATGGGGAATCGAACGTGGGACCTCGGGTGCCGGGGTCCCGACATCACCCTGTGACGCTACCCGGGGACCCGACCCGACCCGGGGTTTTTTGGCCGGTATGGAGAATCGAACGTGGTACCTCGGGTGCCGGGGTCCCGACATCACCCTGTGACGCCACCTGGATACGCGACCCGTTCCGGGGTTTAGGGTCCGGTGTCGGGAATCGAACCTGGAACATCGGGTGCCGGGGTCCCGAAATCACCCTGTGACGCCACCCGGGGACCCGACCCGACCCGTGGTCCAGGGGCCGGTATGGGGAATCGAACCTGGGACCTCGGGTGCCGGGGTCCCGACATCACCATTTGACGCCACCCAGGGACCAGACCCGACACGGGGTTTTTTGGCCGGTATGGAGATCGAACCTTGGACCTCAGGTGCCGCGGTTCTGACATCTCCCTGTGACGCCGCCCGAGGACCCGACCCGACCCGGGGTTTTTTGGCCGGTATGGGGAATTGAACCTGGGACCTCGGGTGCCGGGGTCCCGACATCACCCTGTGACGCCACCCGGGGACACGACCCGACCCGGAATTTTTTTGGCCGGTATGGGGAATCGAACCTGGGACCTCGGGTGCTGGGGTCCCGACATCACTCTTTGACGCCACGAGGGGACTCGAGCCGACCCGGAGTATTTTGGCCAGTATGGGGAATCGAACGTGGGACCTGGGGTGCCAGGGTCCCGACATCACCCTGTGACGCCACCCGGGAACCCGACCCGACCCAGGGTTTTTTGGCCGGTATGGGGAATCGAACCTGGGACCTCGCGTTACGGGGTCCCGACATCACCCTGGGACGCCACCCGGGGACCCGACCCGACCCGGGGTCCAGGGGCCGGTATGGGGAATCGAACGTGGGACCTCGCGTGCCGGGGTCCCGACATCACCCTGTGACGCCACCCGGGGACCCGACCCGACCCGGGGTCCAGGGGCCATTATGAGGAATCGAACGTGGGACCTCGGGTATCGGGGTCCCGACATCACTCTTTGACGCCACCAGGGGACTCGAGCCGACCCGGAATATTTTTGCCGGTAAGGGGAATCGAACGAGGGACCTCGGGTGCCGGGATCCCGACATCACCCTGTGACGCCACCCGGGGACCCGACCCGACCCGCGGTTTTTTGTCCGGTAAGGGGAATCGAACGAGGGACCTCGGGTGCCGGGATCCCGACATCACCCTGTGACGCCACCCGGGGACCCAACCCGACCCGGAATATTTTTGCCGGTAAGGGGAATCGAACGAGGGACCTCGGGTGCCGGGATCCTGACATCACCCTGTGACGCCACCCAGGAACCCGACCCGACCCGGGGTTTTTTGGCCGGTAAGGGGAATCGAACGAGGGACCTCGCGTGCCGGGGTCCCGACATCACCCTGTGACGCCACCCGGGGACCCGACCCGACCAGTGGTCCAGGGGCCGGTATGGGGAATCGAACCTGGGACCTCGCGTGCCGGGGTCCCGACATCACCCTGTTACGCCACCCGGAGACCCGACCCGACCCGGGGTCCACAGGCTGGTATGGGGAATCGAACGCGGTACCTCGGGTGCTGGGGACCCGACAACACTCTGTGACGCCACCGAGGGACCCGACATCAACCTGTGACGCCACCAGGGGACTCGAGCCGACCCGGAGTATTTTGGCCGGTATGGGGAATCGAACCTGGGACCTTGGGTGCCAGGGTCCCGACATCAACCTGTGACGCCACCACGGGACCCGACCCGACCCAGGGTTTTTTGGCCGGTATGGGGAATCGAACCTGGGATCTCGCGTTCCAGGGTCCCGACATCACCCTGTGACGCCACCCGGGGACCCAACCCGACCCGGGGTTTTTTGGCACGTATGGGGAATCGAACCTGGGACGTCGGGTGCCGGGGTCCCGACATCACCCTCTGATGCCACCCGGGGACCCGACCTGACCCGGGGTCCAGAGGCTTGTATGGGGAATCGAAGCTTAAACCTCGCGTGCTGGGGTCCCGACATCACCCTGTGACACCCCCCGGGGACCCGACCCCACCCGGGGTCCAGTGACCGGTATGGGGTATCGAACCTCGGACCTCGCGTGCCGGGGTTCCGACAGCACCCTGTGACGCCACCCGGGGACCCGATCCTACCCGAGGTTTTTTGACCGGTATGGGGAATCGAAGCTTGGACCTCGGGTTCCGGGGTCCCGACATCACCCTGTGACGCCACCCGGGGACCCGACCCGACCCGGGGTTTTTTGGCCGGTATGGGGAATCGAACCTGGGATCTCGCGTTCCAGGGTCCCGACATCACCCTGTGACGCCACCCAAGGACCCGACCCGACCCGGGGTTTTTTGGCCGGTATGGGGAATCGAACATGGGACCTCGGGTGCCGGGATCCCGACCTCACCCTGTGACGCCACCCGGGGACCCGACCCGACCCGGGGTCCAGGGGCCGGTATGGGGAATCGAACCTGGGACCTCGGGTGCCGGGGTCCCGACATCACCCTGTGACGCCACCCGGGGACCCGACCCGACCTGGGGTCCAGGGGCCGGTATGGGGTATCGAACCTGGGACCTCGCGTGCCGGGGTCCTGACATCACCCTGTGACGCCACCCGGGGACACGACCCGACCGGGAATTTTTTTGGCCGGTATGGGGAATCGAACCTGGGACCTCGGGTGCCGGGATCCCGACATCACCCTGTGACGCCACCCGGGGACCCGACCCGACCCGGGGTTTTCTGGCCGGTATGGGGAATCGAACCTGGGACCTCGGGTGCCGGGGGTCCCGACATCACCCTGTGACGCCACCCGGGGACCCGACCTGACCCGGGGTCCAGGGGCCGGTATGGGGAATCCAACCTGGGACCTCGCGTTCCGGAGTCCCGACAGCACCCTGTGACGCCACCTGGGGACCCGACCCGATCCGGGGTTTTTTGACCGGTATGGGGAATCGAACCTGGGACCTCAGGTGCCTGGGTCCCGACATCACCCTGTGACGGCACCCGGGGACCCGACCCGACCCGGGGTTTTTTGGCCGGTATGGGGAATCGAACCTGGGACCTCAGGTGCCGGGGTCCCGACATCACCCTGTGACGCCACCCGGGGACCCGACCACACCCGGGGTTTTTTGGCAGGTATGGGCAATGGAACCTGGGACCTCGGGTGCCGGAGTCCCGAAATCACCCTGTTACGCCACCCGGAGACCCGACCCGACCCGGGGTCCACAGGCTGGTATGGGGAATCGAACCTGGAACCTCGGGTGCCGGGGTCCCGACATCAACCTGTGACGCCACCAGGGGACTCGAGCCGACCCGGAGTATTTTGGCCGGTATGGGGAATCGAACCTGGGACCTTGGGTGCCAGGGTCCCGACATCAACCTGTGACGCCACCACGGGACCCGACCCGACCCGGGGTTTTTTGGCCGGTATGGGGAATCGAACCTGGGATCTCGCGTTCCAGGGTCCCGACATCACCCTGTGACGCCACCCGGGGACCCGACCCGACCCGGGGTTTTTTGGCCGGTATGGGGAATCGAACCTGAGACCACGGGTGCCGGGGTCCCGACATCACCCTGTGACGCCACCCGGGGACCCGAGCCGATCCGGGTTTTTTTTGACCGGTATGGGGAATCGAACGTGGGACCTCGGGTGCTGGGGTCCCGACATCACCCTGTGACGCCACCTGGGGACCCGACCCGACACGGATTTTTTTGACCGGTATGGGGAATCGAACGTGGGACCTCGGGTGCCGGGGTCCCGACATCACCCTGTGACGCCACCTGGGGACCCGACCCGACCCGGGGTTTTTTGGCCGATATGGGGAATCGAACGTGGGACCTTGGGTGCCGGGGTCCCGACATCACCCTGTGACGCCACCCGGGGACCGGACCCGACCCAGAGTTTTTTGGCCGGTATGGGGAATCGAACCTGGGACCTCGCGTGCCGGGGTCCCGACATCACCCTGTGACGCCACCCAGGGACCCGACCCGACCCGGGGTTTTTTGGCACGTATGGGGAATCGAACGTGGGACCTCGGGTGCCGGGGTCCCGACAGCACCCTGTGACGCCACCCGGGGACCCGACCTGACCCGGGGTCCAGAGGCTTGTATGGGGAATCGAAGCTTGGACCTCGGGTGCTGGGGTCCCGACATCACCCTGTGACACCCCCCGGGGACCCGACCCCACCCGGGGTCCAGTGACCGGTATGGGGTATCGAACCTCGGACCTCGCGTGCCGGGGTCCCGACATCACCCTGTGACGCCACCCGGGGACCCGACCTGACCCGGGGTCCAGAGGCTTGTATGGGGAATCGAAGCTTGGACCTCGGGTGCTGGGGTCCCGACATCACCCTGTGACACCCCCCGGGGACCCGACCCCACCCGGGGTCCAGTGACCGGTATGGGGTATCGAACCTCGGACCTCGCGTGCCGGGGTCCCGACATCACCCTGTGACGCCACCCGGGGACCCGACCTGACCCGGGGTCCAGGGGCCGGTATGGGGAATCCAACCTGGGACCTCGCGTTCCGGAGTCCCGACAGCACCCTGTGACGCCACCTGGGGACCCGACCCGACCCGGGGTTTTTTGACCGGTATGGGGAATCGAACCTGGGACCTCAGGTGCCTGGGTCCCGACATCACCCTGTGACGGCACCCGGGGACCCGACCCGACCCGGGGTTTTTTGGCCGGTATGGGGAATCGAACCTGGGACCTCAGGTGCCGGGGTCCCGACATCACCCTGTGACGCCACCCGGGCACCCGACCCGACCCGGGGTCCACAGTCTGGTATGGGGAATCGAACGCGGTACCTCGGGTGCTGGGGACCCGACAACACTCTGTGACGCCACCCAGGGACCCGACATCACCCTGTGACGCCACCCAAGGACCCGACCCGACCCGGGGTTTTTTGGCCGGTATGGGGAATCGAACCTGGAACCTCGGGTGCCGGGGTCCCGACATCAACCTGTGACGCCACCAGGGGACTCGAGCCGACCCGGAGTATTTTGGCCGGTATGGGGAATCGAACCTGAGACCTTGGGTGCCAGGGTCCCGACATCAACCTGTGACGCCACCACGGGACCCGACCCGACCCGGGGTTTTTTGGCCGGTATGGGGAATCGAACCTGGGATCTCGCGTTCCAGGGTCCCGACATCACCCTGTGACGCCACCCGGGGACCCGACCCGACCCGGGGTTTTTTGGCCGGTATGGGGAATCGAACCTGAGACCACGGGTGCCGGGGTCCCGACATCACCCTGTGACGCCACCCGGGGACCCGAGCCGATCCGGGTTTTTTTGACCGGTATGGGGAATCGAACGTGGGACCTCGGGTGCCGGGGTCCCGACATCACCCTGTGACGCCACCTGGGGACCCGACCCGACCCGGGTTTTTTTGACCGGGATGGGGAATCGAACGTGGGACCTCGGGTGCCGGGGTCCCGACATCACCCTGTGACGCCACCTGGGGACCCGACCCGACCCGGGGTTTTTTGGCCGATATGGGGAATCGAACGTGGGACCTTGGGTGCCGGGGTCCCGACATCACCCTGTGACGCCACCCGGGGACCGGACCCGACCCAGATTTTTTTGGCCGGTATGGGGAATCGAACCTGGGACCTCGCGTGCCGGGGTCCCGACATCACCCTGTGATGCCACCCAGGGACCCGACCCGACCCGGGGTTTTTTGGCCGGTATGGGGAATCGAACGTGGGACCTCGGGTGCCGGGGTCCCGACAGCACCCTGTGACGCCACCCGGGGACCCGACCTGACCCAGGGTCCAGAGGCTTGTATGGGGAATCGAAGCTTGGACCTCGGGTGCTGGGGTCCCGACATCACCCTGTGACACCCCCCGGGGACCCGACCCCAACCGGGGTCCAGTGACCGGTATGGGGTATCGAACCTCGGACCTCGCGTGCCGGGGTTCCGACAGCACCCTGTGACGCCACCCGGGGACCCGATCCTACCCGAGGTTTTTTGACCGGTATGGGGAATCGAACCTGGGACCTCGGGTTCCGGGGTCCCGACATCACCCTGTGACGCCACCCGGGGACCCGACCCGACCCGGGGTTTTTTGGCCGGTATGGGGAATCGAACCTGGGACCTCGGATGCCGGGATCCCGACATCACCCTGTGACGCCACCCGGGGACCTGACCCGACCCGGGGTCCAGGGGCCTGTATGGGGAATCGAACCTTGGACCTCGGGTGCCGGGGTCCTGACATCACCCTGTGACGCCACCCAGGGACCCGACCCGACCCGGGATCCAGGGGCCGATATGGGGAATCGAACCTGGGACCTCGGGTGCCGGGGTCCTGACATCACCCTGTGACGCCACCCGGGGACCCGACCCGACCCGGGGTCCAGGGGCCGATATGGGGAATCGAACCTGGGACCTCGGGTGCCGGGGTCCCGACATTACCCTGCGACGCCACCTGGGGACCCGACCCGACCAGGGGTCCAGGGGCCGGTATGGGGAATCGAACCTGGGACCTCGGGTGCCGGGGTCCCGACATCACCCTGTGACGCCACCCGGGGACCCGACCCGACCCGGGGTCCAGGGGCCGGTATGGGGAATCGAACCTGGGACCTCGGGTGCCGGGGTCCTGACATCACCCTGTGACGCCACCCGGGGACCCGACCCGACCCGGGGTTTTTTGGCCGGTATGGGGAATCGAACCTGGGACCTCGGGTGCCGGGGTCCTGACATCACCCTGTGACGCCACCCGGGGACACGACCCGACCCGGAATTTTTTTGGCCGGTATGGGGAATCGAACCTGGGACCTCGGGTGCCGGGATCCCGACATCACCCTGTGACGCCACCCGGGGACCCGACCCGACCCGGGGTTTTCTGGCCGGTATGGGGAATCGAACCTGGGACCTCGGGTGCCGGGATCCCGACATCACCCTGTGACGCCACCTGGGGACCCGACCCGACCCGGGGTTTTCTGGCCGGTATGGGGAATCTAACCTGGGACCTCGGGTGCCGGGGTCCCGACATCACCCTGTGACGCCACCTGGGGACCCGACCCGACCCGGGGTTTTTTGACCGGTATGGGGAATCGAACCTGGGACCTCAGGTGCCTGGGTCCCGACATCACCCTGTGACGGCACCCGGGGACCCGACCCGACCCGGGGTTTTTTGGCCGGTATGGGGAATCGAACCTGGGACCTCAGGTGCCGGGGTCCCGACATCACCCTGTGACGCCACCCGGGGACCCGACCACACCCGGGGTTGTTTGGCAGGTATGGGCAATGGAACCTGGGACCTCGGGTGCCGGAGTCCCGAAATCACCCTGTTACGCCACCCGGAGACCCGACCCGACCCGGGGTCCACAGGCTGGTATGGGGAATCGAACGCGGTACCTCGGGTGCTGGGGACCCGACAACACTCTGTGACGCCACCCAGGGACCCGACATCACCCTGTGACGCCACCCAAGGACCCGACCCGACCCGGGGTTTTTTGGCCGGTATGGGGAATCGAACCTGGAACCTCGGGTGCCGGGGTCCCGACATCAACCTGTGACGCCACCAGGGGACTCGAGCCAACCCGGAGTATTTTGGCCGGTATGGGGAATCGAACGAGGGACCTCGCGTGCCGGGGTCCCGACATCACCCTGTGACGCCACCCGGGGACCCGACCCGACCCGCGGTTTTTTGTCCGGTAAGGGGAATCGAACCTGGGACCTCGGGTGCCGGGATCCCGACATCACCCTGTGACGCCACCCGGGGACCCAACCCGACCTGGAATATTTTTGCCGGTAAGGGGAATCGAACGAGGGACCTCGGGTGCCGGGATCCTGACATCACCCTGTGACGCCACCCGGGAACCCGACCCGACCCGGGGTTTTTTGGCCGGTGAGGGGAATCGAACGAGGGACCTCGCGTGCCGGGGTCCCGACATCACCCTGTGACGCCACCCGGGGACCCGACCCGACCAGTGGTCCAGGGGCCGGTATGGGGAATCGAACCTGGGACCTCGCGTGCCGGGGTCCCGACATCACCCTGTGACGCCACCCGGGGACCCGACCACACCCGGGGTTTTTTGGCAGGTATGGGCAATGGAACCTGGGACCTCGGGTGCCGGAGTCCCGAAATCACCCTGTTACGCCACCCGGAGACCCGACCCGACCCGGGGTCTACAGGCTGGTATGGGGAATCGAACGCGGTACCTCGGGTGCTGGGGACCCGACAACACTCTGTGACGCCACCCAGGGACCCGACATCACCCTGTGACGCCACCCGGGGACCCGACCCGACCCGGGGTTTTTTGGCCGGTATGGGGAATCGAACCTGGGACCTCGGGTGCCAGCATCCCGACATCACCCTGTGACGCCACCCGGGGACCCAACCCGACCCATGATTTTTTGGCCGGTGTGGGGAATCGAACCTGGGACCTCGGGTGCCGGGGTCCCGACATCACCCTGTGATGCCACCCGGGGACCCGACCCGATCCGGGGTCCAGGGGCCGGTATGGGGAATCCAACCTGGGACCTCGCGTTCCGGAGTCCCGACAGCACCCTGTGATGCCACCCTGGGACCCGACCCGACCCGGGGTTTTTTGGCCGGTATGGGGAATCGAACCTCGGACCTCGGGTGCCGGGGTCCCGACGTCACCCTGTGACGTCACCCGGGGACCCGACCCGACCCGGGAGTTTTTGGCCGATATGGAAAATCGAACTTGGCACCTCGCGTGCCGGGGTCCCGACATAACCCTGTGACGCCACCCGGGGACCCGACTCGACCCAGGGTTTTTTAGCCGGTATGGGGAATCGAACCTCGGACCTCGGCTGCCGGGGTCCCAATATCACCCTGTGACGCCACACGGGGACCAGACCCGACCCGGGGTTTTTTGTCGGTATGGGGAATTGAACCTGGGACCTCGCGTGCCGGGGTCCCGATATCACCCTGTGACGCCACCTGGGGACCCGACCACAACTGCGGTTTTTTGACCGGTATGGGGAATCGAACGTGGGACCTCGGGTGCCGGGGTCCTGACATCACCCTGTGACGCCACCCGGGGACCCGACCACACCCGGGGTCCAGGGGCCGATATGGGGAATCGAACCTGGGACCTTGGGTGACGGGGTCCCGACATCACCCTGTGACGCCACCCGGGGACCCGACCCGACCCGGGGTATTTTGGCCGGTATTGTGAATCGAACCTGGGACCTCGGGTGCCGGGGTCCCGACATCACCCTGTGACGCCACCCGGGGACACGACCCGACCCGGGGTCTAGGGGCCGGTATGGGGAATCGAACCTGGGACCTCGGGTGCCAGCATCCCGACATCACCCTGTGACGCCACCCGGGGACCCAACCCGACCCGGGGTTTTTTGGCCGGTATGGAGAATCGAACCTGGGACGTCGGGTGCCGGGGTCCCGACATCACCCTGTGATGCCACCCGGGGACCCGACCCGATCCGGGGTCCAGGGGCCGGTATGGGGAATCGAACGTGGGACCTCGGGTGCCGGGGTCCCGACAGCACCCTGTGACGCCTCCCAAGGACCCGACCCGACCCGGGGTTTTTTGGCCAGTATGGGGAATAGAACCTGTGACCTCGGATGCCTGGTTCTTGACATCACCCTGTGACGCCACCCGGGGACACGACCCGACCCGGAATTTTTTTGGCCGGTATGGGGAATCGATCCTGGGACCTCGGGTGCCGGGATCCCGACATCACCCTGTGACGCCACCCGGGGACCCGACCCGACCCGGGGTTTTCTGGCCGGTATGGGGAATCGAAACTGCGACCTCGGGTGCCGGGGTCCCGACATCACCCTGTGACGCCACCCGGGGACCCGACCCGACCCGGGGTCCAGGGGCCGGTATGGGGAATCCAACCTGGGACCTCGCGTTCCGGAGTCCCGACAGCACCCTGTGACGCCACCCGGGGACCCGACCCGACCCGGGGTTCTTTGACCGGTATGGGGAATCGAACGTGGGACCTCAGGTGCCTGGGTCCTGACATCACCCTGTGACGGCACCCGGGGACCCGAGCCGACACGGGGTTTTTTGGCTGGTATGGGGAATCGAACCTGGGACCTCGCGTGCCGGGGTCCCGACATCACTTTGTGACGCCACCCGGGGAACCGAACCGACCCAGAATTTTTTTGGCCGGTATGGGGAATCGAACCTCGGACCTCGGGTGCCGGGGTCCCGACATCACCCTGTGACGCCACCCGGGGACCCGACCCGACCCGGGGGTTTTTGACCGATATGGAAAATCGAACTTGGGACCTCGCGTGCCGGGGTCCCGACATCACCCTGTGACGCCACCCGGGGACCCGACCACACCCGGGGTCCAGGGGCCAATATGGGGAATCGAACCTGGGACCTTGGGTGACGGGGTCCCGACAGAACCCTGTGACGCCACCCGGGGACCCGACCCTACCCGGGGTTTTTTGGCCGGTACAGGGAATCGAACCTGGGACCTCGGGTGCCAGCATCCCGACATCACCCTGTGACGCCACCCGGGGACCCAACCCGACCCGTGGTTTTTTGGCCGGTATGGGGAATCGAACCTGGGAACTATGGTGCCGTGGTCCCGACATCACCCTGTGACGCCACCCGGGGACACGACCCGACCCGGGGTCTAGGGGCCGGTATGGGGAATCGAACCTGGGACCTCGGGTGCCAGCATCCCGACATCACCCTGTGACGCCACCCGGGGACCCGACCCGACCCGGGGTTTTTTGGCCGGTATGGGGAATCGAACCTGGGACGTCGGGTGCCGGGGTCCCGACATCACCCTGTGATGCCACCCGGGGACCCGACCCGATCCGGGGTCCAGGGGCCGGTATGGGGAATCGAACGTGGGACCTCGGGTGCCGGGGTCCCGACAGCACCCTGTGACGCCTCCCAAGGACCCGACCCGACCCGGGGTTTTTTGGCCAGTATGGGGAATAGAACCTGTGACCTCGGGTGCCTGGTTCTTGACATCACCCTGTGACGCCACCCGGGGACACGACCCGACCCGGAATTTTTTTGGCCGGTATGGGGAATCGAACCTGGGACCTCTGGTGCCGGGATCCCGACATCACCCTGTGACGCCACCCGGGGACCAGACCCGACCCGGGGTCCAGGGGCCGGTATGGGGAATCGAACCTGGGACCTCGCGTGCCGGGGTCCCGACATCACCCTGTGACGCCACCCGGGGACCCGACCTGACCCGGGGTCCAGGGGCCGGTATGGGGAATCCAACCTGGGACCTCGCATTCCGGAGTCCCGACAGCACCCTGTGACGCCACCCGGGGACCCGACCCGACCCGGGGTTTTTTGGCCGGTATGGGGAATCGAACCTGGGACCTCGCGTGCCGGGGTCCCGACATCACCCTGTGACACAACCCGGGGACCCGACCCGACCCGGGGTTTTTTGGCCAGTATGGGGAATAGAACATGGGACCTCGGGTGCCGGGGTCCCGACATCACCCTGTGACACCACCCGGGGACCCTACCTGACTAGGGGTCCAGGGGCCGGTATGGGGATTCGAACCTGGGACGTCGGGTGCCGGGGTCCCGACATCACCCTGTGACGCCACCCGGGGACCCAACCCGACCCGTGGTTTTTTGGCCGGTATGGGGAATCGAAACTGCGACCTCGGGTGCCGGGGTCCCGACATCACCCTGTGACGTCACCCGGGGACCCGACCCAACCCGAGGTCCAGGGGCCGCTATGGGGAATCGAACCTGGGACCTCGGGTGCCGGGGTCCCGACATCACCCTGTGACGGCACCCGGGGACCCGACCCGACCCGGGGGTTTTTTGGCCGGTATGGGGAATCGAACGTGGGACCTTGGGTGCTGGGGTCCCGACATCACCCTGTGACGCCACCTGGAGACGTGACCCGTTCCGGGGTTTAGGGTCCGGTGTGGGGAATCAAACCTGGAACATCGGGTGCCGGGGTCCCGACATCACCCTGTGACACCACCCGGGGACGCGACCCGACCCTTGGTCCAGGGGTCGGTATGGGAAATCGAACCTGGGAGCTCGGGTGCCGGGGTCCCGACATCACCCTTTGACGCCACCCAGGGACCCGACCCGACCCGGGGTTTTTTGGCCGGTATGGAGAATCGAACCTTGGACCTCAGGTGCCGCGGTCCTGACATCTCCCTGTGACGCCACCCGGGGACCCTACCCGACCCATGATTTTTTGGCCGGTATGGGGAATCGAACCTGGGACCTCGGGTGCCGGGGTCCCGACATCACCCTGTGACGCTAACCGGGGACCCGACCCATCCCGGGGTTTAGGGACCGGTTTGGGGAATCGAACCTGGGACCTCTGGTGCCGCGGTCCTGACATCACCCTCTGACGCCACTCTGGGACCCGACCCGACCCGGGGTTTTTTGGCCGGTATGGGGAATCGAACCTGGGACCTCGGGGACCGGGGTCCCGACATCTCTCTGTGATGCCATAGGGGGACCAGATTTGACCCGAGGTCCAGGGGCCGCTATGGGGAATCGAACCTGGGACCTCGGGTGCCGGGGTCCCGACATCACCCTGTGACGCCACCCGGGGACCAGACCCGACCCGGGGTCCAGGGGCCGGTATGGGGAAACGAACCTGGGACCTCAGGTGCCGGGGTCCCGACATCACCCTGTGACACCACCCGGGGACCCGACCCGACCCGGGGTATTTTGGCACGTATGGGGAATCGAACCTGGGACCTCAGGTGCCGCGGTCCTGACATCTCCCTGTGACGCCACCCGGGGACCCGACCCGACCCATGATTTTCTGGCCGGTATGGGGAATCGAACCTGGGACCTCGGGTGCCGGGGTCCCGACATCTCTCTGTGATGCCACAGGGGGACCCGACCCGACCCTGGGTTTTTTGGCACGTATGGGGAATCGAACGTGGGACCTCGGGTGCCGGGGTCCCGACATCACCCTGTGACGCCACCCGGGGCCCCAACCCGACCCGGGGTTTTTTGGCCCGTAAGGGGAATCGAACCTGGGACGTCGGGTGCCGGGGTCCCGACATCACCCTGTGACGCCACCCGGGGACCCGACCCGACCCATGATTTTTTGGCCGGTATGGGGAATCGAACGTGGGACCTCGCGTGCCGGGGTCCCGACATCACCCTGTGACACCACCCGGGGACCCGACCCGACCCGGGGTTTTTTGGCCGGTATGGGGAATCGAACCTGGGACCTCTGGTGCCGGGGTCCTGACATCTCCCTGTGACGCCACCCGGGGACCCGACCCGACCCATGATTTTTTGGCCGGTATGGGGAATCGAACCTGGGACCTCGGGTGCTTGGGGTCCCGACATCTCCCTGTGAAGCCACCCGCGGACCCGACCTGACCCGGGGTCCAGGGGCCGGTATGGGGAATCGAACCTGGGACGTCGGGTGCCGGGGTCCCGACATCACCCTGTGACGCCACCCAGGGACGCGACCCGTTCCGGGGTTTAGGGTCCGGTGTGGGGAATCGAACCTGGAACATCGGGTGCGGGGTCCCGACATCACCCTGTGACGCTAACCGGGGACCCGACCCGACCCGGGGTTTTTTGGCCGGTATGGGGAATCGAACCTGGGACCTCGGGTGCCAGGGTCCCGACATCACCCTGTGACGCTACCCGGGGACCCGACCCGACCCGGGGTTTTTTGGCCGGTATGGGGAATCAAACCTGGGACCTCGGGTGCCGGGGTCCCGACATCACCCTGTGACGCCACCTGCAGATGCGACCCGTTCCGGGGTTTTTTGGCCGGTGTGGGGAATCGAACCTGGAACATCGGGTGCCGGGGTCCCGACATCACCCTGTGACTCCATCCGGGGACGCGACCCGTTCCGGGGTTTACGGGCCAGTATGGGGAATCGAACTTGGAACATCGGGTGCCGGGGTCCCGACATCACCCTGTGACGCCACCCGGAGATTCGACCCGACCCATGATTTTTTGGCCCGTAAGGGGAATCGAATCTGGGACCTCCTGTGCCGGGGTCCCGACATCACCCTGTGACGCCACCCGGGGACCCAACCCGACCCGGGGTTTTTTGGCCGGTATGGGGAATCGAACCTGGGACCTCGGGTGCAGGGGTCCCGACATCACCCTGTGACGCCACCCGGGCACCCGACCCGACTCGGGGTCCAGGGGCCGGTATGGGGAATCGAACGTGGGACCTCGGGTGCCGGTGTCCCGACATCACCCTGTGATGCCACCCGGGCACCCGACCCGACTAGGGGTTTTTTGGCCGGTATGGGGAATCGAACCTGGGACCTCGGGTGCGGGGTCCAGACATCACCCTGTGACACAACCCGGGGACCCGACCCGACCCGGGGTTTTTTTGGCCGGTATGGGGAATCGAACGTGGGACGTCGGGTGCCGGGTTCCCGACATCACCCTGTGACACCTCCCGGGGACCAGACCCGTTCCGGGGTTTAGGGGCCGGTATGGGGAATCAAACCTGGAACATCGGGTGCCGGGGTCCCGACATCACCCTGTGACTCCACCCGGGGACCCGACCCGACCCGGGGTTTTTTGGCCGGTATGGGGAATCGAACGTGGGACCTCGGGTGCCGGGGTCCCGACATCATCCTGTGACGCTACCCGGGGACCCGACCCGACCCGGGGTTTTTTGGCCGGTATGGAGAATCGAACGTGGTACCTCGGGTGCCGGGGTCCCGACATCACCCTGTGACGCCACCTGGATACGCGACCCGTTCCGGGGTTTAGGGTCCGGTGTCGGGAATCGAACCTGGAACATCGGGTGCCGGGGTCCCGAAATCACCCTGTGACGCCACCCGGGGACCCGACCCGACCCGGGGTCCAGGGGCCGGTATGGGGAATCGAACCTGGGACGTCGGGTGCCGGGGTCCCGACATCACCCTGTGACGCCACCCGGGGACCCGACCCGACCCATGATTTTTTGGCCGGTATGGGGAATCGAACGTGGGACCTCGGGTGCCGGGGTCCCGACATCACCCTGTGACACCACCCGGGGACCCGACCCGACCCGGGGTTTTTTGGCCGGTATGGGGAATCGAACCTGGGACCTCTGGTGCCGGGGTCCTGACATCTCCCTGTGACGCCACCCGGGGACCCGACCCGACCCATGATTTTTTGGCCGGTATGGGGAATCGAACCTGGGACCTCGGGTGCTTGGGGTCCCGACATCTCCCTGTGAAGCCACCCGCGGACCCGACCTGACCCGGGGTCCAGGGGCCGGTATGGGGAATCGAACGTGGGACGTCGGGTGCCGGGGTCCCGACATCACCCTGTGACGCCACCCAGGGACGCGACCCGTTCCGGGGTTTAGGGTCCGGTGTGGGGAATCGAACCTGGAACATCGGGTGCGGAGTCCCGACATCACCCTGTGACGCTAACCGGGGACCCGACCCGACCCGGGGTTTTTTGGCCGGTATGGGGAATCGAACCTGGGACCTCGGGTGCCAGGGTCCCGACATCACCCTGTGACGCTACCCGGGGACCCGACCCGACCCGGGGTTTTTTGGCCGGTATGGGGAATCGAACCTGGGACCTCGGGTGCCGGGGGTCCCGACATCACCCTGTGACGCCACCTGCAGATGCGACCCGTTCCGGGGTTTTTTGGCCGGTGTGGGGAATCGAACCTGGAACATCGGGTGCCGGGGTCCCGACATCACCCTGTGACTCCATCCGGGGACGCGACCCGTTCCGGGGTTTACGGGCCAGTATGGGGAATCGAACTTGGAACATCGGGTGCCGGGGTCCCGACATCACCCTGTGACGCCACCCGGAGATTCGACCCGACCCATGATTTTTTGGCCCGTAAGGGGAATCGAATCTGGGACCTCCTGTGCCGGGGTCCCGACATCACCCTGTGACGCCACCCGGGGACCCAACCCGACCCGGGGTTTTTTGGCCGGTATGGGGAATCGAACCTGGGACCTCGGGTGCAGGGGTCCCGACATCACCCTGTGACGCCACCCGGGCACCCGACCCGACTCGGGGTCCAGGGGCCGGTATGGGGAATCGAACGTGGGACCTCGGGTGCCGGTGTCCCGACATCACCCTGTGATGCCACCCGGGCACCCGACCCGACTAGGGGTTTTTTGGCCGGTATGGGGAATCGAACCTGGGACCTCGGGTGCGGGGTCCAGACATCACCCTGTGACACAACCCGGGGACCCGACCCGACCCGGGGTTTTTTGGCCGGTATGGGGAATCGAACGTGGGACGTCGGGTGCCGGGTTCCCGACATCACCCTGTGACACCTCCCGGGGACCAGACCCGTTCCGGGGTTTAGGGGCCGGTATGGGGAATCAAACCTGGAACATCGGGTGCCGGGGTCCCGACATCACCCTGTGACTCCACCCGGGGACCCGACCCGACCCGGGGTTTTTTGGCCGGTATGGGGAATCGAACGTGGGACCTCGGGTGCCGGGGTCCCGACATCATCCTGTGACGCTACCCGGGGACCCGACCCGACCCGGGGTTTTTTTGGCCGGTATGGAGAATCGAACGTGGTACCTCGGGTGCCGGGGGTCCCGACATCACCCTGTGACGCCACCTGGATACGCGACCCGTTCCGGGGTTTAGGGTCCGGTGTCGGGAATCGAACCTGGAACATCGGGTGCCGGGGTCCCGAAATCACCCTGTGACGCCACCCGGGGACCCGACCCGACCCGGGGTCCAGGGGCCGGTATGGGGAATCGAACCTGGGACCTCGGGTGCCGGGGTCCCGACATCACCATTTGACGCCACCTGGGGACCCGACCCGACCCGGGGTTTTTTGGCCGGTATGGGGAATTGAACCTGGGACCTCGGGTGCCGGGGTCCCGACATCACCCTGTGACCCTACCCGGGGACCCGACCACACCCGGGGTCCAGGGGCCGGTATGGGGAATCGAACCTGGGACCTTGGGTGACGGGGTCCCGACAGAACCCTGTGACGCCACCCGGGCACCCGACCCGATCCGGGGTTTTTTGGCCGGTATGGGGAATCGAACCTGGGACCTCGGGGACGGGGGGTCCCGACATCTCTCTGTGATGCCACAGGGGGACCAGATTCGACCCGGGGTCCAGGGGCCGGTATGGGGAATCGAACCTGGGACCTCTGGTGCCAGGGTCCCGACATCACCCTTTGACGCCACCCGGGGACCAGACCCAACCTGGGGTCCAGGGGCCGGTATGGGGAATCGAACCTGGGACCTCGCGTGCCGGGGTCCCGACATCACCTTGTGACGCCACCCGGGGAACCGAACCGACCCAGAATTTTTTTGGCCGGTATGGGGAATCGAACCTCGGACCTCGGGTGCCGGGGTCCCGACATCACCCTGTGACGCCACCCGGGGACCCGAGCCGACCCGGGGGTTTTTGGCCGATATGGAAAATCGAACTTGGGACCTCGCGTGCCGGCGTCCCGACATCATCCTGTGACGCCACCCTGGGACCCGACTCGACCCGGGGTTTTTTAGCCGGTATGGGGAATCGAACCTGGGACCTCGGCTGCCGGGGTCCCAATATCACCCTGTGACGCCACACGGGGACCAGACCCGACCCGGGGTTTTTTGTCGGTATGGGGAATTGAACCTGGGACCTCGCGTGCCGGGATCCCGATATCACCCTGTGACGCCACCTGGGGACCCGACCACAACTGCGGTTTTTTGACAGGTATGGGGAATCGAACGTGGGACCTCGGGTGCCAGCATCCCGACATCACCCTGTGACGCCACCCGGGGACCCAACCCGACCCGGGGTTTTTTGGCCGGTATGGGGAATCGAACCTGGGACCTCGGGTGCCGGGGTCCCGACATCACCCTGTGACGCCACCCGGGGACCCGACCTGACCCGGGGTCCAGGGGCCGGTATGGGGAATCCAACCTGGGACCTCGCATTCCGGAGTCCCGACAGCACCCTGTGATGCCACCCTGGGACCCGACCCGACCCAGGGATTTTTGGCCGGTATGGGGAATCGAACGTGGGACCTCAGGTGCCGGGGTCCCGACATCACCCTGTGACGGCACCCGGGGACCCGACCCGACCCGGGGTTTTTTGGCCGGTATGGGGAATCGAACCTGGGATCTCGCGTGCCGGGGTCCCGACATCACCTTGTGACGCCATCCGGGGAACCGAACCGACCCAGAATTTTTTTGGCCGGTATGGGGAATCGAACCTCGGACCTCGGGTGCCGGGGTCCCGACATCACCCTGTGACGCCACCCGGAGATTCGACCCGACCCGGGGTTTTTTGGCCCGTAAGGGGAATCAAATCTGGGACCTCCTGTGCCGGGGTCCCGACATCACCCTGTGACGCCACCCGGGGACCCAACCCGACCCGGGGTTTTTTGGCCGGTATGGGGAATCGAACCTGGGACCTCGGGTGCCGGTGTCCCGACATCACCCTGTGATGCCACCCGGGCACCCGACCCGACTAGGGGTTTTTTGGCCGGTATGGGGAATCGAACCTGGGACCTCGGGTGCGGGGTCCAGACATCACCCTGTGACACGACCCGGGGACCCAACCCGACCCGGGGTTTTTTGGCCGGTATGGGGAATCGAACCTGGGAGCTCGGGTGCCGGGGTCCCGACATCACCCTGTGACGCCACCCAGGGACGCGACCCGTTCCGGGGTTTAGGGGCCGGTATGGGGAATCGAACCTGGAACATCGGGTGCCGGGGTCCCGACATCACCCTGTGACTCCACCCGGGGACCCGACCCGACCCGGGGTTTTTTGGCCGGTATGGGGAATCGAACGTGGGACCTCGGGTGCCGGGGTCCCGACATCACCCTGTGACGCTACCCGGGGACCCGACCCGACCCGGGGTTTTTTGGCCGGTATGGAGAATCGAACTTGGTACCTCGGGTGCCGGGGGTCCCGACATCACCCTGTGACGCCACCTGGATACGCGACCCGTTCCGGGGTTTAGGGTCCGGTGTCGGGAATCGAACCTGGAACATCGGGTGCCGGGGTCCCGAAATCAACCTCTGACGCCACCCGGGGACCCGACCCGACCCGTGGTCCAGGGGCCGGTATGGGGAATCGAACCTGGGACCTCGGGTGCCGGGGTCCCGATATCACCCTTTAACGCCACCCAGGGACCAGACCCGACACGGGGTTTTTTGGCCGGTATGGAGAATCGAACCTTGGACCTCAGGTGCCGCGGTCCTGACATCTCCCTGTGACGCCGCCCGAGGACCCGACCCGACCCATGATTTTTTGGCCGGTATGGGGAATCGAACCTGGGACCTCGGGTGCCGGGGTCCCGACATCACCCTGTGACGCCACCCGGGGACCCGACCACACCCGGGGTCCAGGGGCCGGTATGGGGAATCGAACCTGGGACCTTGGGTGACGGGGTCCCGACAGAACCCTGTGATGCCACCCGGGCACCCGACCCGACCCGGGGTTTTTTGGCCGGTATGGGGAATCGAACCTGGGACCTCGGGGACCGGGGTCCCGACATCTCTCTGTGATGCCACAGGGGGACCAGATTCGACCCGGGGTCCAGGGGCCGGTATGGGGAATCGAACCTGGGACCTCTGGTGCCAGGGTCCCGACATCACCCTTTGACGCCACCCGGGGACCAGACCCGACCTGGGGTCCAGGGGCCGGTATGGGGAATCGAACCTGGGACCTCGGCTGCCGGGGTCCCAATATCACCCTGTGACGCCACACGGGGACCAGACCCGACCCGGGGTTTTTTGTCGGTATGGGGAATTGAACCTGGGACCTCGCGTGCCGGGGTCCCGATATCACCCTGTGACGCCACCTGGGGACCCGACCACAACTGCGGTTTTTTGACAGGTATGGGGAATCGAACGTGGGACCTCGGGTGCCGGGGTCCTGACATCACCCTGTGACGCCACCCGGGGACCCGACCACACCCGGGGTCCAGGGGCCGATATGGGGAATCGAACCTGGGACCTTGGGTGACGGGGTCCCGACAGAACCCTGTGACGCCACCCGGGGACCCGACCCGACCCGGGGTATTTTGGCCGGTATTGTGAATCGAACCTGGGACCTCGGGTGCCAGCATCCCGACATCACCCTGTGACGCCACCCGGGGACCCAACCCGACCCGGGGTTTTTTGGCCGGTATGGGGAATCGAACCTGGGACCTCGGGTGCCAGCGTCCCGACATCACCCTGTGACGCCACCTGGAGATGCGACCCGTTCCGGGGTTTAGGGGCCGGTGTGGGGAATCGAACCTGGAACATCGGGTGCCGGGGTCCCGACATCACCCTGTGACGCCACCCGGGGACGCGACCCGTTCCGGGGTTTATGGGCCAGTATGGGGAATCGAACTTGGAACATCGGGTGCCGGGGTCCCGACATCACCCTGTGACGCCACCCGGAGATTCGACCCGACCCGGGGTTTTTTGGCCCGTAAGGGGAATCGAATCTGGGACCTCCTGTGCCGGGGTCCCGACATCACCCTGTGACGCCACCCGGGGACCCAACGCGACCCGGGGTTTTTTGGCCGGTATGGGGAATCGAACCTGGGACCTCGGGTGCCGGGGTCCCGACATCACCCTGTGACGCCACCCGGGCACCCGACCCGACCCGGGGTCCAGGGGCCGGTATGGGGAATCGAACCTGGGACCTCGGGTGCCGGTGTCCCGACATCACCCTGTGATGCCACCCGGGCACCCGACCCGACCCGGGGTTTTTTGGCCGGTATGGGGAATCGAACCTGGGAGCTCGGGTGCCGGGGTCCCGACATCACCCTGTGACGCCACCCAGGGACGCGACCTGTTCCGGGGTTTAGGGGCCGGTATGGGGAATCGAACCTGGAACATCGGGTGCCGGGTTCCCGACATCACCCTGTGACTCCACCCGGGGACCCGACCCGACCCGGGGTTTTTTGGCCGGTATGGGGAATCGAACCTGGGAGCTCGGGTGCCGGGGTCCCGACATCACCCTGTGACGCCACCCGGGGACCCGACCCGACCCGGGGTTTTTTGGCCGGTATGGGGAATCGAACGTGGGACCTCGGGTGCCGGGGTCCCGACATCACCCTGTGACGCCACCTGGAGATGCGACCCGTTCCGGGGTTTTTTGGCCGGTGTGGGGAATCGAACCTCGGACCTCGGGTGCCGGTGTCCCGACATCACCCTGTGACGCCACCCGGGGACGCGACCCGTTCCGGGGTTTACGGGCCAGTATGGGGAATCGAACTTGGAACATCGGGTGCCGGGGTCCCGACATCACCCTGTGACGCCACCCGGAGATTCGACCCGACCCGGGGTTTTTTGGCCGGTATGGGGAATCGAACCTGGGACCTCCTGTGCCGGGGTCCCGACATCACCCTGTGACGCCACCCGGGGACCCAACCCGACCCGGGGTTTTTTGGCCGGTATGGGGAATCGAACCTGGGACCTCGGGTGCCAGTGTCCCGACATCACCCTGTGATGCCACCCGGGCACCCGACCCGACTAGGGGTTTTTTGGCCGGTATGGGGAATCGAACCTGGGACCTCGGGTGCGGGGTCCAGACATCACCCTGTGACTCCACCCGGGGACCCGACCCGACCCGGGGTTTTTTGGCCGGTATGGGGAATCGAACGTGGGACCTCCTGTGCCAGTGTCCCGACATCACCCTGTGATGCCACCCGGGCACCCGACCCGACTAGGGGTTTTTTGGCCGGTATGGGGAATCGAACCTGGGACCTCGGGTGCGGGGTCCAGACATCACCCTGTGACTCCACCCGGGGACCCGACCCGACCCGGGGTTTTTTGGCAGGTATGGGGAATCGAACGTGGGACCTCGGGTGCCGGGGTCCCGACATCACCCTGTGACGCCACCTGGATACGCGACCCGTTCCGGGGTTTAGGGTCCGGTGTCGGGAATCGAACCTGGAACATCGGGTGCCGGGGTCCCGAAATCACCCTGTGACGCCACCCGGGGACCCGACCCGACCCGTGGTCCAGGGGCCGGTATGGGGAATCGAACCTGGGACCTCGGGTGCCGGGGTCCCGACATCACCATTTGACGCCACCCATGGACCAGACCCGACACGGGGTTTTTTGGCCGGTATGGAGAATCGAACCTTGGACCTCAGGTGCCGCGGTCCTGACATCTCCCTGTGACGCCGCCCGAGGACCCGACCCGACCCATGATTTTTTGGCCGGTATGGGGAATTGAACCTGGGACCTCGGGTGCCGGGGTCCCGACATCACCCTGTGACCCTACCCGGGGACCCGACCACACCCGGGGTCCAGGGGCCGGTATGGGGAATCGAACCTGGGACCTTGGGTGACGGGGTCCCGACATCTCTCTGTGATGCCACAGGGGGACCAGATTCGACCCGGGGTCCAGGGGCCGGTATGGGGAATCGAACCTGGGACCTCTGGTGCCAGGGTCCCGACATCACCCTTTGACGCCACCCGGGGACCAGACCCTTCCTGGGGTCCAGGGGCCGGTATGGGGAATCGAACCTGGGACCTCTGGTGCCGCGGTCCTGACATCTCCCTGTGACGCCACCCGGGGACCCGACCCGACCCATGATTTTTTGGCCGGTATGGGGAATCGAACCTGGGACCTCGGGGACCGGGGTCCCGACATCTCTCTGTGATGCCACAGGGGGACCAGATTCGACCCGGGGTCCAGGGGCCGGTATGGGGAATCGAACCTGGGACCTCGGGTGTCAGTGTCCCGACATCACCCTGTGACGCCACCCGGGGACCCGAGCCGACCCGGGGGTTTTTGGCCGATATGGAAAATCGAACTTGGGACCTCGCGTGCCGGCGTCCCGACATCATCCTGTGACGCTACCCTGGGACCCGACTCGACCCGGGGTTTTTTAGCCGGTATGGGGAATCGAACCTGGGACCTCGGCTGCCGGGGTCCCAATATCACCCTGTGACGCCACACGGGGACCAGACCCGACCCGGGGTTTTTTGTCGGTATGGGGAATTGAACCTGGGACCTCGCGTGCCGGGGTCCCGATATCACCCTGTGACGCCACCTGGGGACCCGACCACAACTGCGGTTTTTTGACAGGTATGGGGAATCGAACGTGGGACCTCGGGTGCCAGCATCCCGACATCACCCTGTGACGCCACCCGGGGACCCAACCCGACCCGGGGTTTTTTGGCCGGTATGGGGAATCGAACCTGGGACCTCGGGTGCCGGGGTCCCGACATCACCCTGTGACGCCACCCGGGCACCCGACCCGACCCGGGGTCCAGGGGCCGGTATGGGGAATCCAACCTGGGACCTCGCATTCCGGAGTCCCGACAGCACCCTGTGATGCCACCCTGGGACCCGACCCGACCCAGGGATTTTTGGCCGGTATGGGGAATCGAACGTGGGACCTCAGGTGCCTGGGTCCCGACATCACCCTGTGACGGCAACCGGGGACCCGACCCGACCCGGGGTTTTTTGGCCGGTATGGGGAATCGAACCTGGGATCTCGCGTGCCGGGGTCCCGACATCACCTTGTGACGCCACCCGGGGAACCGAACCGACCCAGAATTTTTTTGGCCGGTATGGGGAATCGAACCTGGGACCTCGGGTGCCGGGGTCCCGACATCACCCTGTGACGCCACCCGGAGATTCGACCCGACCCGGGGTTTTTTGGCCCGTAAGGGGAATCGAACCTGGGACCTCGGGTGCCGGGGTCCCGACATCACCCTGTGACGCCACCCGGGGACCCAACCCGACCCGGGGTTTTTTGGCCGGTATGGGGAATCGAACCTGGGACCTCGGGTTCCTGGGTCTCGACATCACCCTGTGACGCCACCCGGGCACCCGACCCGACCCGGGGTCCAGGGGCCGGTATGGGGAATCGAACGTGGGACCTCGGGTGCCGGTGTCCCGACATCACCCTGTGATGCCACCCGGGCACCCGACCCGACCCGGGGTTTTTTGGCCGGTATGGGGAATCGAACCTGGGACCTCGGGTGCGGGGTCCAGACATCACCCTGTGACACGACCCGGGGACCCGACCCGTTCCGGGGTTTAGGGGCCGGTATGGGGAATCGAACCTGGAACATCGGGTGCCGGGGTCCCGACATCACCCTGTGACTCCACCCGGGGACCCGACCCGACCCGGGGTTTTTTGGCCGGTATGGGGAATCGAACGTGGGACCTCGGGTGCCGGGGTCCCGACATCACCCTGTGACGCTACCCGGGGACCCGACCCGACCCGGGGTTTTTTGGCCGGTATGGAGAATCGAACGTGGTACCTCGGGTGCCGGGGTCCCGACATCACCCTGTGACGCCACCTGGATACGCGACCCGTTCCGGGGTTTAGGGTCCGGTGTCGGGAATCGAACCTGGAACATCGGGTGCCGGGGTCCCGAAATCACCCTGTGACGCCACCCGGGGACCCGACCCGACCCGTGGTCCAGGGGCCGGTATGGGGAATCGAACCTGGGACCTCGGGTGCCGGGGTCCCGATATCACCCTTTGACGCCACCCAGGGACCAGACCCGACACGGGGTTTTTTGGCCGGTATGGAGAATCGAACCTTGGACCTCAGGTGCCGCGGTCCTGACATCTCCCTGTGACGCCGCCCGAGGACCCGACCCGACCCATGATTTTTTGGCCGGTATGGGGAATCGAACCTGGGACCTCGGGTGCCGGGGTCCCGACATCACCCTGTGACCCTACCCGGGGACCCGACCACACCCGGGGTCCAGGGGCCGGTATGGGGAATCGAACCTGGGACCTTGGGTGACGGGGTCCCGACAGAACCCTGTGATGCCACCTGGGCACCCGACCCGACCCGGGGTTTTTTGGCCGGTATGGGGAATCGAACCTGGGACCTCGGGGACCGGGGTCCCGACATCTCTCTGTGATGCCACAGGGGGACCAGATTCGACCCGGGGTCCAGGGGCCGGTATGGGGAATCGAACCTGGGACCTCTGGTGCCAGGGTCCCGACATCACCCTTTGACGCCACCCGGGGACCAGACCCGACCTGGGGTCCAGGGGCCGGTATGGGGAATCGAACCTGGGACCTCGCGTGCCGGGGTCCCGACATCACCTTGTGACGCCACCCGGGGAACCGAACCGACCCAGAATTTTTTTGGCCGGTATGGGGAATCGAACCTCGGACCTCGGGTGCCGGGGTCCCGACATCACCCTGTGATGCCACCCGGGGACCCGAGCCGACCCGGGGGTTTTTGGCCGATATGGAAAATCGAACTTGGGACCTCGCGTGCCGGCATCCCGACATCACCCTTTGACGCCACCCGGGGACCCGACTCGAACCAGGGTTTTTTAGCCGGTATGGGGAATCGAACCTGGGACCTCGGCTGCCGGGGTCCCAATATCACCCTGTGACGCCTCACGGGGACCAGACCCGACCCGGGGTTTTTTGTCGGTATGGGGAATTGAACCTGGGACCTCGCGTGCCGGGGTCCCGATATCACCCTGTGACGCCACCTGGGGACCCGACCACAACTGCGGTTTTTTGACAGGTATGGGGAATCGAACGTGGGACCTCGGGTGCCGGGGTCCTGACATCACCCTGTGACGCCACCCGGGGACCCGACCACACCCGGGGTCCAGGGGCCGATATGGGGAATCGAACCTGGGACCTTGGGTGACGGGGTCCCGACAGAACCCTGTGACGCCACCCGGGGACCCGACCCGACCCGGGGTATTTTGGCCGGTATTGTGAATCGAACCTGGGACCTCGGGTGCCAGCATCCCGACATCACCCTGTGACGCCACCCGGGGACCCAACCCGACCCGGGGTTTTTTGGCCGGTATGGGGAATCGAACCTGGGACCTCGGGTGCGGGGTCCAGACATCACCCTGTGACACAACCCGGGGACCCGACCCGACCCGGGGTTTTTTGGCCCGTATGGGGAATCGAACCTGGGAGCTCGGGTGCCGGGGTCCCGACATCACCCTGTGACGCCACCCAGGGACGCGACCTGTTCCGGGGTTTAGGGGCCGGTATGGGGAATCGAACCTGGAACATCGGGTGCCGGGTTCCCGACATCACCCTGTGACTCCACCCGGGGACCCGACCCGACCCGGGGTTTTTTGGCCGGTATGGGGAATCGAACCTGGTACCTCGGGTGCCGGGGTCCCGACATCACCCTGTGACGCCACCTGGAGATGCGACCCGTTCCGGGGTTTTTTGGCCGGTGTGGGGAATCGAACCTCGGACCTCGGGTGCCGGGGTCCCGACATCACCCTGTGACGCCACCCGGGGACGCGACCCGTTCCGGGGTTTACGGGCCAGTATGGGGAATCGAACTTGGAACATCGGGTGCCGGGGTCCCGACATCACCCTGTGACGCCACCCGGAGATTCGACCCGACCCGGGGTTTTTTGTCGGTATGGGGAATCGAATCTGGGACCTCCTGTGCCGGGGTCCCGACATCACCCTGTGACGCCACCCGGGGACCCAACCCGACCCGGGGTTTTTTGGCCGGTATGGGGAATCGAACCTGGGACCTCGGGTGCCGGGGTCCCGACATCACCCTGTGACGCCACCCGGGCACCCGACCCAACCCGGGGTCCAGGGGCCGGTATGGGGAATCGAACGTGGGACCTCGGGTGCCAGTGTCCCGACATCACCCTGTGATGCCACCCGGGCACCCGACCCGACCCGGGGTTTTTTGGCCGGTATGGGGAATCGAACCTGGGACCTCGGGTGCGGGGTCCAGACATCACCCTGTGACTCCACCCGGGGACCCGACCCGACCCGGGGTTTTTTGGCCGGTATGGGGAATCGAACGTGGGACCTCGGGTGCCGGGGTCCCGACATCACCCTGTGACGCCACCTGGATACGCGACCCGTTCCGGGGTTTAGGGTCCGGTGTCGGGAATCGAACCTGGAACATCGGGTGCCGGGGTCCCGAAATCACCCTGTGACGCCACCCGGGGACCCGACCCGACCCGTGGTCCAGGGGCCGGTATGGGGAATCGAACCTGGGACCTCGGGTGCCGGGGTCCCGACATCACCATTTGACCCCACCCATGGACCAGACCCGACCCGGGGTTTTTTGTCGGTATGGGGAATTGAACCTGGGACCTCGCGTGCCGGGGTCCCGATATCACCCTGTGACGCCACCTGGGGACCCGACCACAACTGCGGTTTTTTGACAGGTATGGGGAATCGAACGTGGGACCTCGGGTGCCAGCATCCCGACATCACCCTGTGACGCCACCCGGGGACCCAACCCGACCCGGGGTTTTTTGGCCGGTATGGAGAATCGAACCTTGGACCTCAGGTGCCGCGGTCCTGGCATCTCCCTGTGACGCCGCCCGAGGACCCGACCCGACCTGGGGTTTTTTGGCCGGTATGGGGAATCGAACCTGGGAGCTCGGGTGCCGGGATCCCGACATCACCCTGTGACGCCACCCGGGATCCCGATCCGACTAGGGGTTTTTTGGCCGGTATGGGGAATCGAACTTGGGAGCTCGGGTGACGGGGTCCCGACATCACCCTGTGACGCCACCCGGGGACCCGACCCGACCCGGGGTATTTTGGCCGGTATGGGGAATCGAACCTGGGACCTCAGGTGCCGCGGTCCTGACATCTCCCTGTGACGCCACCCGGGGACCCGACCCGACCCGGGGTTTTTTGGCCGGTATTGTGAATCGAACCTGGGACCTCGGTTGCCGGGATCCCGACATCACCCTGTGACGCCACCCGGCGACCCGACCCGACCCGGGGTATTTTGGCACGTATGGGGAATCGAACCTGGGACCTCGGGTGCCGCGGTCCTGACATCTCCCTGTGACGCCACCCGGGGACCCGACCCGACCCGGGGTTTTTTGGCACGTATGGGGAATCGAACATGGGACCTCAGGTGCCGGGGTCCCGACATCATCCTGTGACGCCACCCGGGGCCCCAACCCGACCCGGGGTTTTTTGGCCCGTAAGGGGAATCGAACGTGGGACCTCGGGTGCCGGGGTCCCGACATCACCCTGTGACACCACCCGGGGACCCGACCCGACACGGGGTTTTATGGCACGTATGGGGAATCGAACCTGGGACCTCGGGTGCCACAGTCCTGACATCTCCCTGTGACGCCACCCGGGGACCCGACACGACCCATGATTTTTTGGCCGGTATGGGGAATCGAACCTGGGACCTCGGGTGCTCGGGGTCCCGACATCTCCCTTTGAAGCCACCCGCGGACCCGACCTGACCCGGGGTCCAGGGGCCGGTATGGGTAATCGAACGTGGGACCTCAGGTGCCGGGGTCCCGACATCACCCTGTGACTCCACCTAGGGACCCGACCCGATCCGGGGTTTTTTGGCCGGTATGGGGAATCGAACCTGGTACCTCGGGTGCCAGGTTCCCGACATCACCCTGTGACGCTACCCGGGGACCCGACCCGACCCGGGGTTTTTTGGCCGGTATGGGGAATCGAACCTGGGACCTCGGGTGCCGGGGTCCCGACATCACCCTGTGACGCCACCTGGAGTTGCGACCCGTTCCGAGGTTTAGGGGCCGGTGTGGGGAATCGAGCCTGGAACATCGGGTGCCGGGGTCCCGACATCACCCTGTGACGCCACCCGGGGACGAGACCCGTTCCGGGGTTTACGGGCCAGTATGGGGAATCGAACTTGGAACATCGGGTGCCGGGGTCCCGACATCACCCTGTGACGCCACTCGGAGATTCGACCCGACCCGGGGTTTTTTGGCCCGTAAGGGGAATCGAATCTGGGACCTCAGTTGCCGGGGTCCCGACATCACCCTGTGACGCCACCCGGGGACCCGACCCGATCTGGGGTTTTTTGGCCGGTATGGGGAATCGAACCTGGGAGCTCGGGTGCCGGGGTCCCGACATCACCCTGTGACGCCACCCAGGGACGCGACCCATTCCGGGGTTTAGGGGCCGGTATGGGGAATCGAACCTGGAACATCGGGTGCCGGGGTCCCGAAATCACCCTGTGACGCCACCCGGGGACCCGACCCGACCCGTGGTCCAGGGGCCGGTATGGGGAGTCGAACCTGGGACCTCGGGTGCCGCGGTCCTGACATCTCCCTGTGACGCCGCCCGAGGACCCGACCCGACCCATGATTTTTTGGCCGGTATGGGGAATTGAACCTGGGACCTCGGGTGCCGGGGTCCCGACATCACCCTGTGACCCTACCCGGGGACCCGACCACACCCGGGGTCCAGGGGCCGGTATGGGGAATCGAACCTGGGACCTTGGGTGACGGGGTCCCGACAGAACCCTGTGACGCCACCCGGGCACCCGACCCGACCCGGGGTTTTTTGGCCGGTATGGGGAATCGAACCTGGGACCTCGGGGACCGGGGTCCCGACATCTCTCTGTGATGCCACAGGGGGACCAGATTCGACCCGGGGTCCAGGGGCCGGTATGGGGAATCGAACCTGGGACCTCTGGTGCCAGGGTCCCGACATCACCCTTTGACGCCACCCGGGGACCAGACCCGACCTGGGGTCCAGGGGCCGGTATGGGGAATCGAACCTGGGACCTCGCGTGCCGGGGTCCCGACATCACCTTGTGACGCCACCCGGGGAACCGAACCGACCCAGAATTTTTTTGGCCGGTATGGGGAATCGAACCTCGGACCTCAGGTGCCGGGGTCCCGACATCACCCTGTGACGCCACCCGGGGACCCGAGCCGACCCGGGGGTTTTTGGCCGATATGGAAAATCGAACTTGGGACCTCGCGTGCCGGCGTCCCGACATCATCCTGTGACGCCACCCTGGGACCCGACTCGACCCAGGGTTTTTTAGCCGGTATGGGGAATCGAACCTGGGACCTCGGCTGCCGGGGTCCCAATATCACCCTGTGACGCCACACGGGGACCAGACCCGACCCGGGGTTTTTTGTCGGTATGGGGAATTGAACCTGGGACCTCGCGTGCCGGGGTCCCGACAGAACCCTGTGACGCCACCCGGGGACCCGACCCGACCCGGGGTATTTTGGCACGTATGGGGAATCGAACCTCGGACCCCGGGTGCCGGGGTCCCGACATCACCCTGTGACGCCACCCGGGGACCCAACCCGACCCGGGGTTTTTTGGCCGGTATGGGGAATTGAACCTGGGACCTCGGGTGCCGGCGTCCCGACATCACCCTGTGACGCCACCTGGAGATGCGACCCGTTCCGGGGTTTAGGGGCCGGTGTGGGGAATCGAACCTGGAACATCGGGTGCCGGGGTCCCGACATCACCCTGTGACGCCACCCGGGGACGCGACCCGTTCCGGGGTTTACGCGCCAGTATGGGGAATCGAACTTGGAACATCGGGTGCCGGGGTCCCGACATCACCCTGTGACGCCACCCGGAGATTCGACCCGACCCGGGGTTTTTTGGCCCGTAAGGGGAATCGAATCTGGGACCTCCTGTGCCGGGGTCCCGACATCACCCTGTGACGCCACCCGGGGACCCAACGCGACCCGGGGTTTTTTGGCCGGTATGGGGAATCGAACCTGGGACCTCGGGTGCCGGGGTCCCGACATCACCCTGTGATGCCACCCGGGCACCCGACCCGACTAGGGGTTTTTTGGCCGGTATGGGGAATCGAACCTGGGACCTCGGGTGCGGGGTCCAGACATCACCCTGTGACGCCACCCAGGGACACGACCCGTTCCGGGGTTTAGGGGCCGGTATGGGGAATCGAACCTGGGAGCTCGGGTGCCGGGGTCCCAACATCACCCTGTGACGCCACCCAGGGACACGACCCGTTCCGGGGTTTAGGGGCCGGTATGGGGAATCGAACCTGGAACCTCGGGTGCCGGGGTCCCGACATCACCCTGTGACTCCACCCGGGGACCCGACCCGACCCGGGGTCCATGGGCCGGTATGGGGAATCGAACCTGGGACCTCGGGTGCCGGGGTCCCGACATCACCCTGTGACGCCACCCGGGGACACGACCCGACCCGGGGTTTTTTGGCTGGTATGGGGAATCGAACGTGGTACCTCAGGTGCCGGGGTCCCGACATCACCCTGTGACGCCACCTGGAGACGCGACCCGTTCCGGGGTTTAGGGTCCGGTGTGGGGAATCGAACCTGGAACATCGGGTGCCGGGGTCCCGAAATCACCCTGTGACACCACCCGGGGACCCGACCCGACCCGTGGTCCAGGGGTCGGTATGGGGAATCGAACCTGGGAGCTCGGGTGCCGGGGTCCCGACATCACCCTTTGACGCCACCCGGGGACCCGACCCGACCCGGGGTTTTTTGGCCGGTATGGAGAATCGAACCTTGGACCTCAGGTGCCGCGGTCCTGACATCTCCCTGTGACGCCGCCCGGGGACCCGACCCGACCCATGATTTTTTGGCCGGTATGGGGAATCGAACCTGGGACCTCGGGTGCCAGGGTCCCGACATCACCCTGTGACGCTAACCGGGGACCCGACCCAACCCGGGGTTTAGGGGCCGGTTTGGGGAATCGAACCTGGGACCTCTGGTGCCGCGGTCCTGACATCTCCCTGTGACGCCACCCGGGGACCCGACCCGACCCATGATTTTTTGGCCGGTATGGGGAATCGAACCTGGGACCTCGGGGACCGGGGTCCCGACATCTCTCTGTGATGCCACAGGGGGACCAGATTCGACCCGGGGTCCAGGGGCCGGTATGGGGAATCGAACGTGGGACCTCGGGTGCCGGGGTCCCGACATCACCCTTTGACGCCACCCGGGGACCCTACCCGACCCGGGGTTTTTTGGCCGGTATGGGGAATTGAACCTGGGACCTCAGGTGCCGGGGTCCCGACATCACCCTGTGACGCCACCCGGGGACCCGACCCGACCTGGGGTTTTTTGGCCGGTATGGGGAATCGAACCTGGGAGCTCGGGTGCCGGGATCCCGACATCACCCTGTGATGCCACCCTGGGACCCGACCTGACCCGGGGTTTTTTAGCCGGTATGGGTAATTGAACCTGGGACCTCGGGTGCCGGGGTCCCGACATCACCCTGTGACGCCACCCGGGAACCCGATCCGACTAGGGGTTTTTTGGCCGGTATGGGGAATCGAACCTGGGAGCTCGGGTGACGGGGTCCCGACATCACCCTGTGACGCCACCCGGGGACCCGACCCGACCCGGTGTATTTTGGCACGTATGGGGAATCGAACCTTGGACCTCAGGTGCCGCGGTCCTGACATCTCCCTGTGACGCCACCCGGGGACCCCACCCGACCCATGATTTTTTGGCCGGTATTGTGAATCGAACCTGGGACCTCGGGTGCCGGGGTCTCGACATCACCCTGTGACGCCACCCGGGGACCCGACCACACCCGGGGTATTTTGGCACGTATGGGGAATCGAACCTGGGACCTCGGGTGCCGCGGTCCTGACATCTCCCTGTGACGCCACCCGGGGACCCGACCCGACCCGGGGTTTTTTGGCACGTATGGGGAATCGAACATGGGACCTCGGGTGCCGGGGTCCCGACATCACCCTGTGACGCCACCCGGGGCCCCAACCCGACCCGGGGTTTTTTGGCCCGTAAGGGGAATCGAACCTGGGACCTCGGGTGCCGGGGTCCCGACATCACCCTGTGACACCACCCGGGGACCCGACCCGACACGGGGTTTTTTGGCACGTATGGGGAATCGAACCTGGGACCTCGGGTGCCACGGTCCTGACATCTCCCTGTGACGCCACCCGGGGACCCGACACGACCCATGATTTTTTGGCCGGTATGGGGAATCGAACCTGGGACCTCGGGTGCCGGGGTCCCGACATCACCCTGTGACGCCACCCGGGCACCCGACCCGACCCGGGGTCCAGGGGCCGGTATGGGGAATCGAACGTGGGACCTCGGGTGCCGGTGTCGCGACATCACCCTGTGATGCCACCCGGGCACCCGACCCGACTAGGGGTTTTTTGGCCGGTATGGGGAATCGAACCTGGGACCTCGGGTGCGGGGTCCAGACATCACCCTGTGACGCCACCCAGGGACGCGACCCGACCCGGGGTTTTTTGGCCGGTATGGGGAATTGAACCTGGGAGCTCGGGTGCTGGTGTCCCGACATCACCCTGTGACGCCACCCAGGGACGCGACCCGTTCCGGGGTTTAGGGGCCGGTATGGGGAATCGAACCTGGAACATCGGGTGCCGGGTTCCCGACATCACCCTGTGACTCCACCCGGGGACCCGACCCGACCCGGGGTTTTTTGGCCGGTATGGGGAATCGAACCTGGGACCTCGGGTGCCGGGGTCCCGACATCACCCTGTGACGCCACCTGGAGACGCGACCCGTTCCGGGGTTTTTTGGCCGGTGTGGGGAATCGAACCTGGAACATCGGGTGCCGGGGTCCCGAAATCACCCTGTGACGCTACCTGGGGACCCGACCCAACCCGGGGTTTAGGGGCCGGTTTGGGGAATCGAACCTGGGACCTCTGGTGCCGCGGTCCCGACATCACCCTGTGATGCCACCCGGGGACCCGACCCGACCCGGGGTTTTTTGGCCGGTATGGGGAATTGAACCTGGTACCTCAGGTGCCGGGGTCCCGACATCACCCTGTGATGCCACCCGGGGACCCGACCCGACTAGGGGTTTTTTGGCCGGTATGGGGAATCGAACCTGGGAGCTCGGGTGCCGGGGTCCCGACATCACCCTGTGACGCCACCCGGGGACCCGACCACACCCGGGGTATTTTGGCACGTATGGGGAATCGAACCTGGGACCTCAGGTGCCTCGGTCCTGACATCTCCCTGTGACGCCACCCGGGGACCCGACCCGACCCATGATTTTTTGGCCAGTATGGGGAATCGAACCTGGGAGCTCGGGTGCCGGGGTCCCGACATCTCTCTGTGATGCCACAGGGGGACCCGACCCGCCCCGGGGGTCCAGGGGCCGGTATGGGGAATCGATCCTGGGACCTCAGGTGCTCAGGGTCCCGACATCTCCCTGTGACGCCACCCGGGGACCCGACCCGTTCCGGGGTTTAGGGTCCGGTGTGGGGAATCGAACCTGGGACGTCGGGTGCCGGGGTCCCGACATCACCCTGTGACGCCACCCGGGGACCCGACCGGACCCGAAGTTTTTGGCCGGTATGGGGAATCGAACCTGGGACCTCGGGTGCCGGGGTCCCGACATCACCCTGTGACGCCACCTGGAGACGCGACCCGTTCCGGGGTTTAGGGTCCGGTGTGGGGAATCGAACCTGGAACATCGGGTGCCGGGGTCCCGAAATCACCCTGTGACGCCACCCGGGGACCCGACCCGACCCGTGGTCCAGGGGTCGGTATGGGGAATCGAACCTGGGAGCTCGGGTGCCGGGGTCCCGACATCACCCTTTGACGCCACCCAGGGACCCGACCCGACCCGGGGTTTTTTGGCCGGTATGGGGAATCGAACCTGGTACCTCGGGTGCCAGGTTCCCGACATCTCCCTGTGACGCTACCCGGGGACCCGACCCAACCCGGGGTTTAGGGGCCGGTTTGGGGAATCGAACCTGGGACCTCGGGTGCCGCGGTCCTGACATCACCCTGTGACGCCACCCGGGCACCCGACCCGACCCGGGGTTTTTTGGCCGGTATGGGGAATCGAACCTGGGACCTCGGGGACCGGGATCCCGACATCTCTCTGTGATGCCACAGGGGGACCAGATTCGACCCGGGGTCCAGGGGCCGGTATGGGGAATCGAACATGGGACCTCGGGTGCCAGGGTCCCGACATCACCCTTTGACGCCACCCGGGGACCAGACCCGACCCGGGGTCCAGGGGCCGGTATGGGGAATCGAACCTGGGACATCAGGTGCCGGGGTCCCGACATCACCCTGTGACGCCACCCGGGGACCCGACCCGACTAGGGGCTTTTTGGCCGGTATGGGGAATCGAACCTGGGAGCTCGGGTGCCGGGGTCCCGACATCACCCTGTGACGCCACCCGGGGACCCGACCCGACCCGGGGTATTTTGGCCGGTATGGGGAATCGAACCTGGGACCTCAGGTACCTCGGTCCTGACATCTCCCTGTGACGCCACCCGGGGACCCGACCCGACCCATGATTTTTTGGCCGGTATGGGGAATCGAACCTGGGAGCTCGGGTGCCGGGGTCCCGACATCTCTCTGTGATGCCACAGGGGGACCCGACCCGCCCCGGGGTCCAGGGGCCGGTATGGGGAATCGAACCTGGGACCTCGGGTGCTCAGGGTCCCGACATCTCCCTGTGACGCCACCCGGGGACCCGACCCGACCCGGGGTTTTTTGGCCGGTATGGGGAATCGAACCTGGGACCTCGGCTGCCGGGGTCCCGATATCACCCTGTGACGCTACCCGGGGACCCGACCCAAGCCGGGGTTTTCTGGCCGGTATGGGGAATCGAACGTGGGACCTTGGGTGCTGGGGTCCCGACTTCACCCTGTGACGCCACCCGGGGACGCGACCCGTTCCGGGGTTTAGGGTCCGGTGTGGGGAATCGAACCTGGGACGTCGGGTGCCGGGGTCCCGACATCACCCTGTGATGCCACCCGGGGACCCGACCGGACCCGAAGTTTTTGGCACGTATGGGGAATCGAACCTGGGACCTTAGGTGCCGGGGTCCTGACATCACCCTGTGACGCCACCCGGGGACCCGACCCGACCCGGGGTTTTTTGGCCCGTATGGGGAATCGAACCTGGGACGTCGGGTGCCGGGGTCCCGACATCACCCTGTGACGCCACCCGGGGACCCGACCCGACCCGGGGTTTTTTGGCCGGTATGGGGAATCGAACCTGGGAGCTCGGGTGCCGGGGTCCCGACATCACCCTGTGACACCACCCGGGGACCCGACCCGACCCATGATTTTTTGGCCGGTATGGGGAATCGAACCTGGGACCTCGGGTGCTCGGTGTCCTGACATCTCCCTGTGCAGCCACCCGAGGACCCGACCTGACCCGGGGTCCAGGGGCCGGTATGGGGAATCGAACCTGGGACCTCGGGTGCCGGGGTCTCGACATCACCCTGTGACGCCACCTTGGGACCCTACCTGTCCCGGGTTCCAGGGGCCGGTATGGGGAATCGAACCTGGGAACTTGGGTGCCGGGGTCCCGACATCACCCTGTGACGCCACCTGGGGACGTGACCCGTTCCGGGGTTTAGGGTCCGGTGTGGGGAATCGAACCTGGGACGTCAGGTGCCGGGGTCCCGACATCACCCTGTGACTCCACCTGGGGACCCGACCCGACCCGGGGTTTTTTGGCCGGTATGGGGATTCGAACCTGGGACCTCAGGTGCCGGGGTCCCGACATCACCCTGTGACGCCACCCAGGGACCCGACCCGACCCGGGGTTTTTTGGCAGGTATGGGGAATCGAACCTGGGACGTCGGGTGCCGGGGTCCCGACATCACCCTGTGACGCCACCCGGGGACCCGACCCGACCCGGGGTTTTTTGGCACGTATGGGGAATCGAACCTGGGACCTCGGGTGCCGGGGTCACGACATCACCCTGTGAGGCCACCCCGGGACCCGACCCGACTAGGGGTTTTTTGGCCGGTATGGGGAATCAAACCTGGGACCTCGGGTGCCAGGGTCCCGACATCACCCTGTGACGCCACCCGGGGACCCGACCTGACCCGGGGTTGTATGGCCGGTATGGGGAATCGAACCTGGGACCTCGGGTGCTGGTGTCCCGACATCAAACTGTGACGCCACCCGGGGACCCGACCCGCCCCGGGGTATTTTGGCCGGTATGGGGAATCGAACCTGGGACCTCGGGTGCCAGGTTCCCGACATCACCCTGTGACGCTACCCGGGGACCCGACCCGACCCGGGGTTTTTTGGCCGGTATGGGGAATCGAACCTGGGACCTCGGGTGCCGGGGTCCCGACATCACCCTGTGACGCCACCTGCAGATGCGACCCGTTCCGAGGTTTAGGGGCCGGTGTGGGGAATCGAGCCTGGAACATCGGGTGCCGGGGTCCCAACATCACCCTGTGACGCCACCCGGGGACGAGACCCGTTCCGGGGTTTACGGGCCAGTATGGGGAATCGAACTTGGAACATCGGGTGCCGGGGTCCCGACATCACCCTGTGACGCCACCCGGAGATTCGACCCGACCCGGGGTTTTTTGGCCCGTAAGGGGAATCGAATCTGGGACCTCCTGTGCCGGGGTCCCGACATCACCCTGTGACGCCACCCGGGGACCCAACCCGACCCGGGGTTTTTTGGCCGGTATGGGGAATCGAACCTGGGACCTCGGGTGCCGGGGTCCCGACATCACCCTGTGACGCCACCCGGGCACCCGACCCGACCCGGGGTCCAGGGGCCGGTATGGGGAATCGAACGTGGGACCTCGGGTGCCGGTGTCCCGACATCACCCTGTGATGCCACCCGGGCACCCGACCCGACTAGGGGTTTTTTGGCCGGTATGGGGAATCGAACCTGGGACCTTGGGTGCGGGGTCCAGACATCACCCTGTGACACAACCCGGGGACCCGACCCGACCCGGGGTTTTTTGGCCGGTATGGGGAATCGAACCTGGGAGCTCGGGTGCCGGGGTCCCGACATCACCCTGTGACGCCACCCAGGGACGCGACCCGTTCCGGGGTTTAGGGGCCGGTATGGGGAATCGAACCTGGAACATCGGGTGCCGGGGTCACGACATCACCCTGTGACTCCACCCGGGGACCCGACCCGACCCGGGGTTTTTTGGCCGGTATGGGGAATCGAACCTGGGACCTCGGGTGCCGGGGTCCCGACATCACCCTGTGACGCCACCTGGAGACGCGACCCGTTCCGGGGTTTAGGGTCCAGTGTGGGGAATCGAACCTGGAACATCGGGTGCCGGGGTCCCGAAATCACCCTGTGACGCTACCCGGGGACCCGACCCAACCCGGGGTTTAGGGGCCGGTTTGGGGAATCGAACCTGGGACCTCTGGTGCCGCGGTCCCGACATCACCCTGTGATGCCACCCTGGGACCCGACCCGACCCGGGGTTTTTTGGCCGGTATGGGGAATCGAACCTGGTACCTCAGGTGCCGGGGTCCCGACATCACCCTGTGACGCCACCCGGGGACCCGACCCGACTAGGGGTTTTTTGGCCGGTATGGGGAATCGAACCTGGGAGCTCGGGTGCCGGGGTCCCGACATAAACCTGTGACGCCACCCGGGGACCCGACCCGACCCGGGGTATTTTGGCACGTATGGGGAATCGAACCTGGGACCTCAGGTGCCTCGGTCCCGACATCTCCCTGTGACGCCACCCGGGGACCCGACCCGTTCCGGGGTTTAGGGTCCGGTGTGGGGAATCGAACCTGGGACGTCGGGTGCCGGGGTCTCGACATCACCCTGTGACGCCACCCGGGGACCCGACCGGACCCGAAGTTTTTGGCCGGTATGGGGAATCGAACCTGGGACCTCGGGTGCCGGGGTCCCGACATCACCCTGTGACGCCACCTGGAGACGCGACCCGTTCCGGGGTTTAGGGTCCGGTGTGGGGAATCGAACCTGGAACATCGGGTGCTGGGGTCCCGACTTCACCCTGTGACGCCACCCGGGGATGCGACCCGTTCCGGGGTTTAGGGTCCGGTGTGGGGAATCGAACCTGGGACGTCGGGTGCCGGGGTCCCGACATCACCCTGTGATGCCACCCGGGGACCCGACCGGACCCGAAGTTTTTGGCACGTATGGGGAATCGAACCTGGGACCTTAGGTGCCGGGGTCCTGACATCACCCTGTGACGCCACCCGGGGACCCGACCCGACCCGGGGTTTTTTGGCCCGTATGGGGAATCGAACCTGGGACGTCGGGTGCCGGGGTCCCGACATCACCCTGTGACGCCACCCGGGGACCCGACCCGACCCGGGGTTTTTTGGCCGGTATGGGGAATCGAACCTGGGAGCTCGGGTGCCGGGGTCCCGACATCACCCTGTGACACCACCCGGGGACCCGACCCGACCCATGATTTTTTGGCCGGTATGGGGAATCGAACCTGGTACCTCGGGTGCTCGGTGTCCTGACATCTCCCTGTGCAGCCACCCGCGGACCCGACCTGACCCGGGGTCCAGGGGCCGGTATGGGGAATCGAACCTGGGACCTCGGGTGCCGGGGTCTCGACATCACCCTGTGACGCCACCTTGGGACCCGACCTGTCCCGGGTTCCAGGGGCCGGTATGGGGAATCGAACCTGGGAACTTGGGTGCCGGGGTCCCGACATCACCCTGTGACGCCACCTGGGGACGTGACCCGTTCCGGGGTTTAGGGTCCGGTGTGGGGAATCGAACCTGGGACGTCAGGTGCCGGGGTCCCGACATCACCCTGTGACTCCACCTGGGGACCCGACCCGACCCGGGGTTTTTTGGCCGGTATGGGGATTCGAACCTGGGACCTCAGGTGCCGGGGTCCCGACATCACCCTGTGACGCCACCCAGGGACCCGACCCGACCCGGGGTTTTTTGGCAGGTATGGGGAATCGAACCTGGGACGTCGGGTGCCGGGGTCCCGACATCACCCTGTGACGCCACCCGGTGACCCGACCCGACCCGGGGTTTTTTGGCACGTATGGGGAATCGAACCTGGGACCTCGGGTGCCGGGGTCACGACATCACCCTGTGAGGCCACCCCGGGACCCGACCCGACTAGGGGTTTTTTGGCCGGTATGGGGAATCAAACCTGGGACCTCGGGTGCCAGGGTCCCGACATCACCCTGTGACGCCACCCGGGGACCCGACCTGACCCGGGGTTGTATGGCCGGTATGGGGAATCGAACCTGGGACCTCGGGTGCCGGGGTCTCGACATCACCCTGTGACGCCACCTTGGGACCCGACCTGTCCCGGGTTCCAGGGGCCGGTATGGGGAATCGAACCTGGGAACTTGGGTGCCGGGGTCCCGACATCACCCTGTGACGCCACCTGGGGACGTGACCCGTTCCGGGGTTTAGGGTCCGGTGTGGGGAATCGAACCTGGGACGTCAGGTGCCGGGGTCCCGACATCACCCTGTGACTCCACCTGGGGACCCGACCCGACCCGGGGTTTTTTGGCCGGTATGGGGATTCGAACCTGGGACCTCAGGTGCCGGGGTCCCGACATCACCCTGTGACGCCACCCAGGGACCCGACCCGACCCGGGGTTTTTTGGCAGGTATGGGGAATCGAACCTGGGACGTCGGGTGCCGGGGTCCCGACATCACCCTGTGACGCCACCCGGGGACCCGACCCGCCCCGGGGTATTTTGGCCGGTATGGGGAATCGAACCTGGGACCTCGGGTGCCAGGTTCCCGACATCACCCTGTGACGCTACCCGGGGACCCGACCCGACCCGGGGTTTTTTGGCCGGTATGGGGAATCGAACCTGGGACCTCGGGTGCTCGGTGTCCTGACATCTCCCTGTGCAGCCACCCGCGGACCCGACCTGACCCGGGGTCCAGGGGCCGGTATGGGGAATCGAACCTGGGACCTCGGGTGCCGGGGTCTCGACATCACCCTGTGACGCCACCTTGGGACCCGACCTGTCCCGGGTTCCAGGGGCCGGTATGGGGAATCGAACCTGGGAACTTGGGTGCCGGGGTCCCGACATCACCCTGTGACGCCACCTGGGGACGTGACCCGTTCCGGGGTTTAGGGTCCGGTGTGGGGAATCGAACCTGGGACGTCAGGTGCCGGGGTCCCGACATCACCCTGTGACTCCACCTGGGGACCCGACCCGACCCGGGGTTTTTTGGCCGGTATGGGGATTCGAACCTGGGACCTCAGGTGCCGGGGTCCCGACATCACCCTGTGACGCCACCCAGGGACCCGACCCGACCCGGGGTTTTTTGGCAGGTATGGGGAATCGAACCTGGGACGTCGGGTGCCGGGGTCCCGACATCACCCTGTGACGCCACCCGGGGACCCGACCCGCCCCGGGGTATTTTGGCCGGTATGGGGAATCGAACCTGGGACCTCGGGTGCCAGGTTCCCGACATCACCCTGTGACGCTACCCGGGGACCCGACCCGACCCGGGGTTTTTTGGCCGGTATGGGGAATCGAACCTGGGACCTCGGGTGCCGGGGTCCCGACATCACCCTGTGACGCCACCTGCAGATGCGACCCGTTCCGAGGTTTAGGGGCCGGTGTGGGGAATCGAGCCTGGAACATCGGGTGCCGGGGTCCCGACATCACCCTGTGACGCCACCCGGGGACGAGACCCGTTCCGGGGTTTACGGGCCAGTATGGGGAATCGAACTTGGAACATCGGGTGCCGGGGTCCCGACATCACCCTGTGACGCCACCCGGAGATTCGACCCGACCCGGGGTTTTTTGGCCCGTAAGGGGAATCGAATCTGGGACCTCCTGTGCCGGGGTCCCGACATCACCCTGTGACGCCACCCGGGGACCCAACCCGACCCGGGGTTTTTTGGCCGGTATGGGGAATCGAACCTGGGACCTCGGGTGCCGGGGTCCCGACATCACCCTGTGACGCCACCCGGGCACCCGACCCGACCCGGGGTCCAGGGGCCGGTATGGGGAATCGAACGTGGGACCTCGGGTGCCGGTGTCCCGACATCACCCTGTGATGCCACCCGGGCACCCGACCCGACTAGGGGTTTTTTGGCCGGTATGGGGAATCGAACCTGGGACCTTGGGTGCGGGGTCCAGACATCACCCTGTGACACAACCCGGGGACCCGACCCGACCCGGGGTTTTTTGGCCGGTATGGGGAATCGAACCTGGGACCTCGGGTGCCGGGGTCCCGACATCACCCTGTGACGCCACCCAGGGACGCGACCCGTTCCGGGGTTTAGGGGCCGGTATGGGGAATCGAACCTGGAACATCGGGTGCCGGGGTCCCGACATCACCCTGTGACTCCACCCGGGGACCCGACCCGACCCGGGGTTTTTTGGCCGGTATGGGGAATCGAACCTGGGACCTCGGGTGCCGGGGTCCCGACATCACCCTGTGACGCCACCTGGAGACGCGACCCGTTCCGGGGTTTAGGGTCCAGTGTGGGGAATCGAACCTGGAACATCGGGTGCCGGGGTCCCGAAATCACCCTGTGACGCTACCCGGGGACCCGACCCAACCCGGGGTTTAGGGGCCGGTTTGGGGAATCGAACCTGGGACCTCTGGTGCCGCGGTCCCGACATCACCCTGTGATGCCACCCTGGGACCCGACCCGACCCGGGGTTTTTTGGCCGGTATGGGGAATCGAACCTGGTACCTCAGGTGCCGGGGTCCCGACATCACCCTGTGACGCCACCCGGGGACCCGACCCGACTAGGGGTTTTTTGGCCGGTATGGGGAATCGAACCTGGGAGCTCGGGTGCCGGGGTCCCGACATAAACCTGTGACGCCACCCGGGGACACGACCCAACCCGGGGTATTTTGGCACGTATGGGGAATCGAACCTGGGACCTCAGGTGCCTCGGTCCCGACATCTCCCTGTGACGCCACCCGGGGACCCGACCCGTTCCGGGGTTTAGGGTCCGGTGTGGGGAATCGAACCTGGGACGTCGGGTGCCGGGGTCCCGACATCACCCTGTGACGCCACCCGGGGACCCGACCGGACCCGAAGTTTTTGGCCGGTATGGGGAATCGAACCTGGGACCTCGGGTGCCGGGGTCCCGACATCACCCTGTGACGCCACCTGGAGACGCCACCCGTTCCGGGGTTTAGGGTCCGGTGTGGGGAATCGAACGTGGGACCTCGGGTGCCGGGGTCCCGAAATCACCCTGTAACGCCACCCAGGGACCCGACCCGACCCGGGGTTTTTTGGCCGGTATGGGGAATCGAACCTGGTACCTCGGGTGCCAGGTTCCCGACATCTCCCTGTGACGCTACCCGGGGACCAGACCCAACCCGGGGTTTAGGGGCCGGTTTGGGGAATCGAACCTGGGACCTCGGGTGCCGCGGTCCTGACATCACCCTGTGACGCCACCCGGGCACCCGACCCGACCCGGGGTTTTTTGGCCGGTATGGGGAATCGAACCTGGGACCTCGGGGACCGGGATCCCGACATCTCTCTGTGATGCCACAGGGGGACCAGATTCGACCCGGGGTCCAGGGGCCGGTATGGGGAATCGAACATGGGACCTCGGGTGCCAGGGTCCCGACATCACCCTTTGACGCCACCCGGGGACCAGACCCGACCCGGGGTCCAGGGGCCGGTATGGGGAATCGAACCTGGGACATCAGGTGCCGGGGTCCCGACATCACCCTGTGACGCCACCCGGGGACCCGACCCGACCCGTCGTCCAGGGGCCGGTATGGGGAATCGAACCTGGGACCTCGGGTGCCGGGGTCCCGACATCACCATTTGACGCCACCCATGGACCAGACCCGACACGGGGTTTTTTGGCCGGTATGGAGAATCGAACCTTGGACCTCAGGTGCCGCGGTCCTGACATCTCCCTGTGACGCCGCCCGAGGACCCGACCCGACCCATGATTTTTTGGCCGGTATGGGGAATTGAACCTGGGACCTCGGGTGCCGGGGTCCCGACATCACCCTGTGACCCTACCCGGGGACCCGACCACACCCGGGGTCCAGGGGCCGGTATGGGGATTCGAACCTGGGACCTTGGGTGACGGGGTCCCGACAGAACCCTGTGACGCCACCCGGGCACCCGACCCGACCCAGGGTTTTTTGGCCGATATGGGGAATCGAACCTGGGACCTCGGGGACGGGGGTCCCGACATCTCTCTGTGATGCCACAGGGGGACCAGATTCGACCCGGGGTCCAGGGGCCGGTATGGGGAATCGAACCTGGGACCTCTGGTGCCAGGGTCCCGACATCACCCTTTGACGCCACCCGGGGACCAGACCCGACCTGGGGTCCAGGGGCCGGTATGGGGAATCGAACCTGGGACCTCTGGTGCCGCGGTCCTGACATCTCCCTGTGACGCCACCCGGGGACCAGACCCGACCCATGATTTTTTGGCCGGTATGGGGAATCGAACCTGGGACCTCGGGGACCGGGGTCCCGACATCTCTCTGTGATGCCACAGGGGGACCAGATTCGACCCGGGGTCCAGGGGCCGGTATGGGGAATCGAACGTGGGACCTCGGGTGCCGGGGTCCCGACATCACCCTTTGACGCCACCCGGGGACCCGACCCGACCCGGGGTTTTTTGGCCGGTATGGGGAATTGAACCTGGGACCTCAGGTGCCGGGGTCCCGACATCACCCTGTGACGCCACCCGGGGACCCGACCCGACCTGGGGTTTTTTGGCCGGTATGGGGAATCGAACCTGGGAGCTCGGGTGCCGGGATCCCGACATCACCCTGTGACGCTACCCGGGAACCCGATCCGACTAGGGGTTTTTTGGCCGGTATGGGGAATCGAACCTGGGAGCTCGGGTGACGGGGTCCCGACATCACCCTGTGACGCCACCCGGGGACCCGACCCGACCCGGGGTATTTTGGCCGGTATGGGGAATCGAACCTGGGACCTCAGGTGCCGCGGTCCTGACATCTCCCTGTGACGCCACCCGGGGACCCGACCCGACCCGGGGTTTTTTGGCCGGTATTGTGAATCGAACCTGGGACCTCGGTTGCCGGGATCCCGACATCACCCTGTGACGCCACCCGGTGACCCGACCCGACCCGGGGTTTTTTGGCACGTATGGGGAATCGAACCTGGGACCTCGGGTGCCGTGGTCCTGACATCTCCCTGTGACGCCACCCGGGGACCCGACCCGACCCGGGGTTTTTTGGCACGTATGGGGAATCGAACATGGGACCTCAGGTGCCGGGGTCCCGACATCATCCTGTGACGCCACCCGGGGCCCCAACCCGACCCGGGGTTTTTTGGCCCGTAAGGGGAATCGAACGTGGGACCTCGGGTGCCGGGGTCCCGACATCACCCTGTGACACCACCCGGGGACCCGACCCGACACGGGGTTTTTTGGCACGTATGGGGAATCGAACCTGGGACCTCGGGTGCCACAGTCCTGACATCTCCCTGTGACGCCACCCGGGGACCCGACACGACCCATGATTTTTTGGCCGGTATGGGGAATCGAACCTGGGACCTCGGGTGCTCGGGGTCCCGACATCTCCCTTTGAAGCCACCCGCGGACCCGACCTGACCCGGGGTCCAGGGGCCGGTATGGGGAATCGAACGTGGGACGTCGGGTGCCGGGGTCCCGACATCACCCTGTGACTCCACCCTGGGACCCGACCCGATCCGGGGTTTTTTGGCCGGTATGGGGAATCGAACCTGGTACCTCGGGTGCCAGGTTCCCGACATCACCCTGTGACGCTACCCGGGGACCCGACCCGACCCGGGGTTTTTTGGCCGGTATGGGGAATCGAACCTGGGACCTCGGGTGCCGGGGTCCCGACATCACCCTGTGACGCCACCTGGAGTTGCGACCCGTTCCGAGGTTTAGGGGCCGGTGTGGGGAATCGAGCCTGGAACATCGGGTGCCGGGGTCCCGACATCACCCTGTGACGCCACCCGGGGACGAGACCCGTTCCGGGGTTTACGGGCCAGTATGGGGAATCGAATTTGGAACATCGGGTGCCGGGGTCCCGACATCACCCTGTGACGCCACTCGGAGATTCGACCCGACCCGGGGTTTTTTGGCCCGTAAGGGGAATCGAATCTGGGACCTCCTGTGCCGGGGTCCCGACATCACCCTGTGACACATCCCGGGGACCCGACCCGATCCGGGGTTTTTTGGCCGGTATGGGGAATCGAACCTGGGAGCTCGGGTGCCGGGGTCCCGACATCACCCTGTGACGCCACCCAGGGACGCGACCCATTCCGGGGTTTAGGGGCCGGTATGGGGAATCGAACCTGGAACATCGGGTGCCGGGGTCCCGAAATCACCCTGTGACGCCACCCGGGGACCCGACCCGACCCGTGGTCCAGGGGCCGGTATGGGGAGTCGAACCTGGGACCTCGGGTGCCGGGGTCCCGACATCACCATTTGACGCCACCCAGGGACCAGACCCGACACGGGGTTTTTTGGCCGGTATGGAGAATCGAACCTTGGACCTCAGGTGCCGCGGTCCTGACATCTCCCTGTGACGCCGCCCGAGGACCCGACCCGACCCATGATTTTTTGGCCGGTATGGGGAATTGAACCTGGGACCTCGGGTGCCGGGGTCCCGACATCACCCTGTGACCCTACCCGGGGACCCGACCACACCCGGGGTCCAGGGGCCGGTATGGGGAATCGAACCTGGGACCTTGGGTGACGGGGTCCCGACAGAACCCTGTGACGCCACCCGGGCACCCGACCCGACCCGGGGTTTTTTGGCCGGTATGGGGAATCGAACCTGGGACCTCGGGGACCGGGGTCCCGACATCTCTCTGTGATGCCACATGGGGACCAGATTCGACCCGGGGTCCAGGGGCCGGTATGGGGAATCGAACCTGGGACCTCTGGTGCCAGGGTCCCGACATCACCCTTTGACGCCACCCGGGGACCAGACCCGACCTGGGGTCCAGGGGCCGGTATGGGGAATCGAACCTGGGACCTCGCGTGCCGGGGTCCCGACATCACCTTGTGACGCCACCCGGGGAACCGAACCGACCCAGAATTTTTTTGGCCGGTATGGGGAATCGAACCTCGGACCTCAGGTGCCGGGGTCCCGACATCACCCTGTGACGCCACCCGGGGACCCGAGCCGACCCGGGGGTTTTTGGCCGATATGGAAAATCGAACTTGGGACCTCGCGTGCCGGCGTCCCGACATCATCCTGTGACGCCACCCTGGGACCCGACTCGACCCAGGGTTTTTTAGCCGTTATGGGGAATCGAACCTGGGACCTCGGCTGCCGGGGTCCCAATATCACCCTGTGACGCCACACGGGGACCAGACCCGACCCGGGGTTTTGTCGGAATGGGGAATTGAACCTGGGACCTCGCGTGCCGGGGTCCCGACAGAACCCTGTGACGCCACCCGGGGACCCGACCCGACCCGGGGTATTTTGGCACGTATGGGGAATCGAACCTCGGACCCCGGGTGCCGGGGTCCCGACATCACCCTGTGACGCCACCCGGGGACCCAACCCGACCCGGGGTTTTTTGGCCGGTATGGGGAATTGAACCTGGGACCTCGGGTGCCGGCGTCCCGACATCACCCTGTGACGCCACCTGGAGATGCGACCCGTTCCGGGGTTTAGGGTCCGGTGTGGGGAATCGAACCTGGAACATCGGGTGCCGGGGTCCCGACATCACCCTGTGACGCCACCCGGGGACGAGACCCGTTCCGGGGTTTACGGGCCAGTATGGGGAATCGAACTTGGAACATCGGGTGCCGGGGTCCCGACATCACCCTGTGACGCCACCCGGAGATTCGACCCGACCCGGGGTTTTTTGGCCCGTAAGGGGAATCGAATCTGGGACCTCCTGTGCCGGGGTCCCGACATCACCCTGTGACGCCACCCAGGGACCCAACGCGACCCGGGGTTTTTTGGCCGGTATGGGGAATCGAACCTGGGACCTCGGGTGCCGGGGTCCCGACATCACCCTGTGATGCCACCCAGGGACACGACCCATTCCGGGGTTTAGGGGCCGGTATGGGGAATCGAACCTGGAACATCGGGTGCCGGGGTCCCGACATCACCCTGTGACTCCACCCGGGGACCCGACCCGACCCGGGGTCCATGGGCCGGTATGGGGAATCGAACCTGGGACCTCGGGTGCCGGGGTCCCGACATCACCCTGTGACGCCACCCGGGGACCCGACCCGACCCGGGGTTTTTTGGCCGGTATGGGGAATCGAACGTGGTACCTCAGGTGCCGGGGTCCCGACATCACCCTGTGACGCCACCTGGAGACGCGACCCGTTCCGGGGTTTAGGGTCCGGTGTGGGGAATCGAACCTGGAACATCGGGTGCCGGGGTCCCGAAATCACCCTGTGACACCACCCGGGGACCCGACCCGACCCGTGGTCCAGGGGTCGGTATGGGGAATCGAACCTGGGAGCTCGGGTGCCGGGGTCCCGACATCACCCTTTGACGCCACCCGGGGACCCGACCCGACCCGGGGTTTTTTGGCCGGTATGGAGAATCGAACCTTGGACCTCAGGTGCCGCGGTCCTGACATCTCCCTGTGACGCCGCCCGGGGACCCAACCCGACCCATGATTTTTTGGCCGGTATGGGGAATCGAACCTGGGACCTCGGGTGCCAGGGTCCCGACATCACCCTGTGACGCTAACCGGGGACCCGACCCAACCCGGGGTTTAGGGGCCGGTTTGGGGAATCGAACCTGGGACCTCTGGTGCCGCGGTCCTGACATCTCCCTGTGACGCCACCCGGGGACCCGACCCGACCCATGATTTTTTGGCCGGTATGGGGAATCGAACCTGGGACCTCGGGGACCGGGGTCCAGACATCTCTCTGTGATGCCACAGGGGGACCAGATTCGACCCGGGGTCCAGGGGCCGGTATGGGGAATCGAACGTGGGACCTCGGGTGCCGGGTCCCGACATCACCCTTTGACGCCACCCGGGGACCCGACCGGACCCGAAGTTTTTGGCCGGTATGGGGAATCGAACCTGGGACCTTAGGTGCCGGGGTCCCGACATCACCCTGTGACGCCACCCTGGGACCCGACCCGACCCGGGGTTTTTTGGCCGGTATGGGGAATCGAACCTGGGAGCTCGGGTGCCGGGGTCCCGACATCACCCTGTGACACCACCCGGGGACCCGACCCGACCCATGATTTTTTGGCCGGTATGGGGAATCGAACCTGGGACCTCGGGTGCTCGGTGTCCTGACATCTCCCTGTGCAGCCACCCGCGGACCCGACCTGACCCGGGGTCCAGGGGCCGGTATGGGGAATCGAACCTGGGACCTCGGGTGCCGGGGTCCCGACATCACCCTGTGACGCCACCTTGGGACCCGACCTGTCCCGGGTTCCAGGGGCCGGTATGGGGAATCGAACCTGGGAACTTGGGTGCCGGGGTCCCGACATCACCCTGTGACGCCACCTGGGGACGTGACCCGTTCCGGGGTTTAGGGTCCGGTGTGGGGAATCGAACCTGGGACGTCAGGTGCCGGGGTCCCGACATCACCCTGTGACTCCACCTGGGGACCCGACCCGACCCGGGGTTTTTTGGCCGGTATGGGGAATCGAACCTGGGACCTCAGGTGCCGGGGTCCCGACATCACCCTGTGACGCCACCCAGGGACCCGACCCGACCCGGGGTTTTTTGGCAGGTATGGGGAATCGAACCTGGGACGTCGGGTGCCGGGGTCCCGACATCACCCTGTGACGCCACCCGGTGACCCGACCCGACCCGGGGTTTTTTGGCACGTATGGGGAATCGAACCTGGGACCTCGCGTGCCGGGGTCACGACATCACCCTGTGAGGCCACCCCGGGACCCGACCCGACTAGGGGTTTTTTGGCCGGTATGGGGAATCAAACCTGGGACCTCGGGTGCCAGGGTCCCGACATCACCCTGTGACGCCACCCGGGGACCCGACCTGACCCGGGGTTGTATGGCCGGTATGGGGAATCGAACCTGGGACCTCGGGTGCTGGTGTCCCGACATCAAACTGTGACTCCACCCGGGGACCCGACCCGCCCCGGGGTATTTTGGCCGGTATGGGGAATCGAACCTGGGACCTCGGGTGCCAGGTTCCCGACATCACCCTGTGACGCTACCCGGGGACCCGACCCGACCCGGGGTTTTTTGGCCGGTATGGGGAATCGAACCTGGGACCTCGGGTGCCGGGGTCCCGACATCACCCTGTGACGCCACCTGCAGATGCGACCCGTTCCGAGGTTTAGGGGCCGGTGTGGGGAATCGAGCCTGGAACATCGGGTGCCGGGGTCCCGACATCACCCTGTGACGCCACCCGGGGACGAGACCCGTTCCGGGGTTTACGGGCCAGTATGGGGAATCGAACTTGGAACATCGGGTGCCGGGGTCCCGACATCACCCTGTGACGCCACCCGGAGATTCGACCCGACCCGGGGTTTTTTGGCCCGTAAGGGGAATCGAATCTGGGACCTCCTGTGCCGGGGTCCCGACATCACCCTGTGACGCCACCCGGGGACCCAACCCGACCCGGGGTTTTTTGGCCGGTATGGGGAATCGAACCTGGGACCTCGGGTGCCGGGGTCCCGACATCACCCTGTGACGCCACCCGGGCACCCGACCCGACCCGGGGTCCAGGGGCCGGTATGGGGAATCGAACGTGGGACCTCGGGTGCCGGTGTCCCGACATCACCCTGTGATGCCACCCGGGCACCCGACCCGACTAGGGGTTTTTTGGCCGGTATGGGGAATCGAACCTGGGACCTTGGGTGCGGGGTCCAGACATCACCCTGTGACACAACCCGGGGACCCGACCCGACCCGGGGTTTTTTGGCCGGTATGGGGAATCGAACCTGGGACCTCGGGTGCCGGGGTCCCGACATCACCCTGTGACGCCACCCAGGGACGCGACCCGTTCCGGGGTTTAGGGGCCGGTATGGGGAATCGAACCTGGAACATCGGGTGCCGGGGTCCCGACATCACCCTGTGACTCCACCCGGGGACCCGACCCGACCCGGGGTTTTTTGGCCGGTATGGGGAATCGAACCTGGGACCTCGGGTGCCGGGGTCCCGACATCACCCTGTGACGCCACCTGGAGACGCGACCCCTTCCGGGGTTTAGGGTCCAGTGTGGGGAATCGAACCTGGAACATCGGGTGCCGGGGTCCCGAAATCACCCTGTGACGCTACCCGGGGACCCGACCCAACCCGGGGTTTAGGGGCCGGTTTGGGGAATCGAACCTGGGACCTCTGGTGCCGCGGTCCCGACATCACCCTGTGACTCCACCTAGGGACCCGACCCGACCCGGGGTTTTTTGGCCGGTATGGGGAATCGAACCTGGTACCTCAGGTGCCGGGGTCCCGACATCACCCTGTGACGCCACCCGGGGACCCGACCCGACTAGGGGTTTTTTGGCCGGTATGGGGAATCGAACCTGGGAGCTCGGGTGCCGGGGTCCCGACATAAACCTGTGACGCCACCCGGGGACCCGACCCGACCCGGGGTATTTTGGCACGTATGGGGAATCGAACCTGGGACCTCAGGTGCCTCGGTCCCGACATCTCCCTGTGACGCCACCCGGGGACCCGACCCGTTCCGGGGTTTAGGGTCCGGTGTGGGGAATCGAACCTGGGACGTCGGGTGCCGGGGTCCCGACATCACCCTGTGACGCCACCCGGGGACCCGACCGGACCCGAAGTATTTGGCCGGTATGGGGAATCGAACCTGGGACCTCGGGTGCCGGGGTCCCGACATCACCCTGTGACGCCACCTGGAGACGCGACCCGTTCCGGGGTTTAGGGTCCGGTGTGGGGAATCGAACGTGGGACCTCGGGTGCCGGGGTCCCGAAATCACCCTGTAACGCCACCCAGGGACCCGACCCGACCCGGGGTTTTTTGGCCGGTATGGGGAATCGAACCTGGTACCTCGGGTGCCAGGTTCCCGACATCTCCCTGTGACGCTACCCGGGGACCCGACCAAACCCGGGGTTTAGGGGCCGGTTTGGGGAATCGAACCTGGGACCTCGGGTGCCGCGGTCCTGACATCACCCTGTGACGCCACCCGGGCACCCGACCCGACCCGGGGTTTTTTGGCCGGTATGGGGAATCGAACCTGGGACCTCGGGGACCGGGATCCCGACATCTCTCTGTGATGCCACAGGGGGACCAGATTCGACCCGGGGTCCAGGGGCCGGTATGGGGAATCGAACATGGGACCTCGGGTGCCAGGGTCCCGACATCACCCTTTGACGCCACCCGGGGACCAGACCCGACCCGGGGTCCAGGGGCCGGTATGGGGAATCGAACCTGGGACATCAGGTGCCGGGGTCCCGACATCACCCTGTGACGCCACCCGGGGACCCGACCCGACTAGGGGTTTTTTGGCCGGTATGGGGAATCGAACCTGGGAGCTCGGGTGCCGGGGTCCCGACATCACCCTGTGACGCCACCCGGGGACCCGACCCGACCCGGGGTATTTTGGCACGTATGGGGAATCGAACCTGGGACCTCAGGTGCCTCGGTCCTGACATCTCCCTGTGACGCCACCCGGGGACCCGACCCGACCCATGATTTTTTGGCGGGTATGGGGAATCGAACCTGGGAGCTCGGGTGCCGGGGTCCCGACATCTCTCTGTGATGCCACAGGGGGACCCGACCCGCCCCGGGGTCCAGGGGCCGGTATGGGGAATCGAACCTGGGACCTCGGGTTCTCAGGGTCCCGACATCTCCCTGTGACGCCACCCGGGGACCCGACCCGACCCGGGGTTTTTTGGCTGGTATGGGGAATCGAACCTGGGACCTCGGCTGCCGGGGTCCCGATATCACCCTGTGACGCTACCCGGGGACCTGACCCAAGCCGGGGTTTTCTGGCCGGTATGGGGAATCGAACGTGGGACCTTGGGTGCTGGGGTCCCGACATCACCCTGTGACGCCACCCGGGGACGCGACCCGTTCCGGGGTTTAGGGTCCGGTGTGGGGAATCGAACCTGGGACGTCGGGTGCCGGGGTCCCGACATCACCCTGTGACGCCACCCGGGGACCCGACCGGACCCGAAGTTTTTGGCCGGTATGGGGAATCGAACCTGGGACCTCAGGTGCCGGGGTCCTGACATCACCCTGTGACGCCACGTGGGGACCCGACCCGACCCGGGGTTTTTTGGCCCGTATGGGGAATCGAACCTGGGACGTCGGGTGCCGGGGTCCCGACATCACCCTGTGACGCCACCCGGGGACCCGACCCGACAAGGGGTTTTTTGGCCGGTATGGGGAATCGAACCTGGGACCTCGGGTGCCGGGGTCCCGACATCACCCTGTGACACCACCCGGGGACCCGACCCGACCCATGATTTTTTGGCCGGTATGGGGAATCGAACCTGGGACCTCGGGTGCTCGGGGTCCAGACATCTCCCTGTGCAGCCAGCCGCGGACCCGACCTGACCCGGGGTCCAGGGGCCGGTATGGGGAATCGAACCTGGGACCTCGGGTGCCGGGGTCTCGACATCACCCTGTGACGCCACCTTGGGACCCGACCTGTCCCGGGTTCCAGGGGCCGGTATGGGGAATCGAACCTGGGAACTTGGGTGCCGGGGTCCCGACATCACCCTGTGACGCCACCTGGGGACGTGACCCGTTCCGGGGTTTAGGGTCCGGTGTGGGGAATCGAACCTGGGACGTCGGGTGCCGGGGTCCCGACATCACACTTTGACTCCACCTGGGGACCCGACCCGACCCAGGGTTTTTTGGCCGGTATGGGGAATCGAACCTGGGACCTCGGGTGTCGGGGTCCCGACATCACCCTGTGACGCCATCCGGGCACCCGACCCGACCCATGATTTTTTAGTCGGTATGGGGAATCGAACCTGGGACCTCGCGTGCCGGGGTCCCGACATCACCCTGTGACGCCACCCGGGTACCCGACCCGACTAGGGGTCCAGGGGCCGGTATGGGGAATCGAACCTGGGACCTCAGGTGCCGGGGTCCCGACATCACCCTGTGACGCCACCCAGGGACCCGACCCGACCCGGGGTTTTTTGGCAGGTATGGGGAATCGAACCTGGGACGTCGGGTGCCGGGGTCCCGACATCACCCTGTGACGCCACCCGGTGACCCGACCCGACCCGGGGTTTTTTGGCACGTATGGGGAATCGAACCTGGGACCTCGGGTGCCGGGGTCACGACATCACCCTGTGAGGCCACCCCGGGACCCGACCCGACTAGGGGTTTTTTGGCCGGTATGGGGAATCAAACCTGGGACCTCGGGTGCCAGGGTCCCGACATCACCCTGTGACGCCACCCGGGGACCCGACCTGACCCGGGGTTGTATGGCCGGTATGTGGAATCGAACCTGGGACCTCGGGTGCTGGTGTCCCGACATCAAACTGTGACGCCACCCGGGGACCCGAACCGCCCCGGGGTATTTTGGCCCGTATGGGGAATCGAACCTGGGATCTCGGGTGCAGCGGTCCTGACAACTCCCTGTGACTCTACCCGGGGACCCGACCCAACCCGGGGTTTTTTGGCCGGTATGGGGAATCGAACCTGGGACCTCGGGTGCCAGGGTCCCGACATCACCCTGTGACGCCACAGGGGGACCAGATTCGACCCGGGGTCCAGGGGCCGCTATGAGGAATCGAACCTGGGACCTCGGGTGCTGGGGTCCCGACATCACCCTTTGACGCCACCCGGGGACCCGACCCGACCCATGATTTTTTGGCCGGTATGGGGAATCGAACCTGGGACCTCGGGTGCCGGGGTCCTGACAACTCCCTGTGACGCCACCCGGGGACCCGACCCGACCCATGATTTTTTGGCCGGTATGGGGAATCAAACCTGGGACCTCGGGTGCCGGGGTCCCGACATCTCTCTGTGATGCCACAGGGGGACCAGATTCGACCCGGGGTCCAGGGGCCGGTATGGGGAATCGAACGTGGGACCTCGGGTGCCGGGGTCCCGACATCACCCTTTGACGCCACCCGGGGACCCGACCCGACCCGTGGTTTTTTGGCCGGTATGGGGAATCGAACCTGGGACCTCGCGTGCCGGGGTCCCGACATCTCCCTGTGACGCCACCCGGGGACCCGACCTGACCCGGGTTCCAGGGGCAGTTATGGGGAATCGAATGTGGGACCTCGGGTGCCGGGGTCCCGACATCACCCTGTGACGCCACCCGGGGACCCGACCCGACCCGGGTTCCAGGGGCCGGTATGGGGAATCGAACCTCGGACCTTGGGTGCCGGGGTCCCGACTTCACCCTGTGACGCTACCCGGGGACCCGACCCAAGCCGGGGTTTTTTGGTCGGTATAGGGAATCGAACGTGGGACCTTGGCTGCCGGGGTCCCGACATCACCCTGTGACGCCACCCGGGGACACGACCCGTTCCGGGGTTTAGGGTCCGGTATGGGGATTCGAACCTGGGACCTCGCGTGCCGGGGTCCCGACAGCACCCTGTGACGCCACCCGGGCACCCGACCCGACCCGGGTTTTTTTGGCCGGTATGGGGAATCAAAACTGGGACCTCGGGTGCTGGGGTCCCGACATCACCCTGTGACGCCACCCGGGGACCCGACCCGACCCGGGGTTTTTTGGCCCGTATGGGGAATCGAACCTGGGACCTCGGGTGCCGCGGTCCTGACATATCCCTGTGACGCCACCCGGGGACAAGACCCGACCCAGGGTTTTTTGGCCGGTATGGGGAATCGAACCTGGGACCTCGGGTGCCGGGGTCCCGACATCCCTTTGTGATGCCACAGGGGGACCAGATTCGACCCGGGGTCCAGGGGCCGGAATGGGGAATCGAACCTGGGACCTCAGGTGACGGGGTCCCGAAATCACCCTGTGACGCCACCCGGGGACCCGACCCAACCCATGATTTTTTGGCCAGTATGGGGAATCGAACCTGGGACCTCGGGTGCGGGGTCCCGACATCTCTCTGTGATGCCACAGTGCGACCCGACCCGACCCGGGGTTTTTTGGTCGGTATGGGGAATCGAACGTGGGACCTTAGGTGTCGGGGTACCGACATCACCCTGTGACGCCACCCGGGGACCCGACCCGACCCGGGGTTCAGGGGCCAGTATGGGGAATCGAACCTGGGAGCTCGGGTGCCGGGGTCCCGACATCACCCTGTGACGCCACCCGGGGACCCGACCCGATCTGGGGTTTGTTGGCTAGTATGGGGAATCGAACGTGGGACCTCGGCTGCCGGTGTCCCAATATCACCCTGTGACGCCACCCAGGGACCCGACCCGACCCGGGGTTTTTTGGCTGGTATGGGGAATCGAACGTGTGACCTCGGGTGCCCGGGTCCCAACATCACTCACCCTGTGACGCCACCCGGGGACCCGACCCAACCCGGGGTTTTTTTGCCGGTATGGTGAATCGAACGTGGGACCTCGTGTGCCGGGGTCCCGACATCACCCTGTGATGCCACCCGGGGACCCGACCCGACCCCTGGTCCAGGGGCTGGTATGGGGAATTGAACGTGGGACCTCGGGTGCCGGGGTTTAGACATCACCCTTTGACGCCACCCGGGGACCCGACACGGCCCGACCCGGGGTTTTTTGGCTGGTATGGGGAATCGAACGTGGGACCTCGGTGCAGGGGTGTCAACATCACCCTGTGATGCCACCAGGGAACCCGACCCGAAACGTGGTCCAGTGGCCGGTATGGGGAATCAAACGTGGGACCTCGGGTTCCGGGGTCCCGACATCACCCTGTGACTCCACCCAGGGACCCGACCCGAACTTGGGTTTTTTGGCCGGTATGGGGAATCAAACCTTGGACCTCGGTGCCGGGGTCTCGACACCACCCTGTGACGCCACCCGGGGACCCGACCCGACACGAGGTCCAGGGGCCGGTATGGGGAATCGAACCTGGGACCTCAGGTGCCGGGGTGTCAACATATCCCTGTGACGCCACCCGGGGACCCGACCCAACCCGGGGTCCAAGGGCCGGTGTGGAGAATCGAACCTGGGACCTCGGGTGCCAGGGTCCCGACATCACCATGTGACACCACCCGGGGACCCGAACCTACTCGGTGTTTTTTGACCAGTATGGAGAATCGAACGTGGCACCTCGGGTGCCTGGGTCTCGACATCACCCTGTGACGCCACCCGGGGACCCGACCCGACCCGGGTTTTTTTGGCCGATATGGAAAATCGAACTTGGGACCTCGCGTGCCGGGGTCCCGACAGGACCCTGTGACGACAGCCGGGGACCCGACCACACCTGCGGTTTTTTGACCGGTATGGGGAATCGAACTTGGGACCTCAGGTGCCTGGGTCCCGACATCACCCTGTGACGCCACATGGGGACCCGACCCGACACGGGGTTTTTTGGCCGGTATGGGGATTCGAACCTATGATCTCGCGTGCCGGGGTACCGACATCACCCTGTAACGCCACACGGGGACCCGACCCGACCCGGGGTCCAGGGGCCGGTATGGGGAATCGAACCTGGGACCTCGGGTGACGGGGTCTCGACATCACCCTGTGACGCCACTCAGGGACCCAAGCCGACCCGGAAATTTTTTGGCCGGTATGGGGAATCGAACGTGGGACCTCGGGTGCCGGGGTCCCGACATCACCCTGTGACGCCACCCGGGGACCCGACCCGATCCGGGGTCCAGGGGCCGGTATGGGGAATCGAACGTGGGACCTCGTGTGCCGGGGTCCCGACATCACCCTGTGACGGCACCCGTGGACCCGAGCCGACCCGTGGTCCAGGGGCCGGTATGGGGAATCGAACGTGGGACCTCGTGTGCCGGGGTCCCGACATCACCCTGTGACGCCACCCGGGGACCCGACCCGATCCGGGGTCCAGGGGCCGGTATGGGGAATCGAACGTGGGACCTCGGGTGCCGGGATCCCGACATCACCCTGTGACGCCACCCGTGGACCCGAGCCTACACGGGGTCCAGGGGCCGGTATGGGGAATCGAACGTGGGACCTCGGGTGCCGGGGTCCCGACATCACCCTGTGACGCCACCCGGGGACCCGACCCGACCCTGGGTTTTTTGGCCGGTATGGGGAATCGAACCTGGGACCTCGGGTGCCGGGATCCCGACATCACCCTGTGACGCCACCCGGGGACCCGACCCGACCTGGGGTTTTTTGGCCGTTATGGGGAATCGAACGTGGGACCTCGGGTGCCGGGGTCCCGACATCACCCTGTGATGCCACACGGGGACCCGACCCGACCCGGGATTTTTTGGCCGGTATGGGGAATTGAACCTTGGACCTCGGTTCCGGGGTCTCGACATCACCCTGTGATGCCACCCGGCGACCTGACCCGACCAGGGGTCCAGGGGCCGTTATGGGGAATCGAACGTGGGTTCTCGGGTGCTGGGGTCTCGAAATCACCCTGTGATGCCACCCTGCTACCTGACTCGACCTGGGGTTTTTTGGCCGGTATGGGGAATCGAACCTGGGACCTCACGTGCCGGGGTTCCGACATCACCCTGTGACGCCACCCGGGGACCAGACCTGACCCGGGGTTTTTTGGCCGGTATGGGGAATTGAAACTTGGACCTCGGTTCCGGGGTCTCGACATCACCCTGTGATGCCACCCGGCGACCTGACCCGACCAGGGGCCCAGGGGCCGTTATGGGGAATCGAACCTGGCACCTCGCGTGCCGGGGTCCCGACATCACTCTGTGACGCCACCCGGCGATACGACCCGACACGGGGATTTTAGGCCGTTATGGGGAATCGAACCTGGGACCTCGGGTGCCGGGGTCCCGACATCACCCTGTGACGCCTCCCGGGGACCCGACCCGACCTGGGGTCTAATGGCCGATATGGGGAATCGAACCTGGGACCTCAGTTGCCGGGGTCCCGACATCACCCTGTGACACCTCCCGGGGACCAGACCCGACCCGGGGTTTTTTGGCCGGTATGGGGAATTGAACCTGGGACCTCGGGTGCCGGGGTCCCGACATCACCCTGTGACGCCACCCGGGGACCCGACGCGACCTGGGGTCTAATGGCCGATATGGGGAATCGAACCTGGGACCTCTTGTGCCGGGGTCCCGACATCACCCTGTGACACCACCCGGGGACCCGACCCGACCTGGGGTTTTTTGGCCGGTATGGGGAATTGAACGTGGGACCTCGGGTGCCGGGGTCCCGACATCACCCTGTGATGCCACCCGGGGACCCGACCCGACCCGTGGTTTTTTGGCCAGTATGGGGAATCGAACCTGCGACCTCGGGTGCCGGGGTCCTGACATCACCCTGTGACGCCACCCGGGGACCCGACCCGTGGTTTTTTGGCCCGTATGGGGAATCAAACCTCGGACCTCGATGCCGGGGTCTCGACATCACCCTGTGAGGCTAGCCAGGGACCCGACCCGACACGGGGTCCAGGGGCCGGTATGGGGAATCGAACGTGGGACCTCGCTGCCAGGGTTTTGACATCACCCTGTGATGCCACCCGGCGACACGACCCGACCAGGGTTCCAGGCGCCGTTATGGGGAATGGAACCTGGGACCTCGGGTGCCGGGGTCCTAATATCACCCTGTGACGCCACCCGGGGACCCGACCCGACCCGGTGTTTTTTGACCGGTATGGGGAATCGAACCTGGGACCTCGCGTGCCGGGGTCCCGACATCACCCTGTGACGCCACCCGGGGACCCGACCTGACCCGGGGTTTTTAGGCCGGTATGGGGAATCGAACCTGGGAGCTCGCGTGCCGGGGTCCCGACATCACCCTGTGACGCCACACGGGGACCAGACCCGACCCGGTGTTTTTTGGCCGGTACGGGGAATCGAACCTGGGACCTCAGTTGCCGGGGTCCCGACATCACCCTGTGACACCACCCGGGGACCAGACCCGACCCGGGGTTTTTTGGCCGGTATGGGGAATTGAACCTGGGACCTCGGGTGCCGGGGTTCCGACATCACCCTGTGACGCCACCCGGGGACCCGACCTGTGGTTTTTTGGCCAGTATGTGGAATCGAACCTGGGACCTCGGGTGCCGGGATCCCGACATCACCCTGTGACGCCACCCGGGGACCCGACCCGACCTGGTGTTTTTTGGCCGGTATGGGGAATCGAACGTGGGACCTTGTTGCAGGAAGCACGGCCGAAAGCACGACAGACACCGGTAGAGTCAGATCATGCTCCCTTTTATTGCCCGAATAGCCTAACTTTTATAGTGAACTTAACAGGGGCGGATAGTGTCTCACACAAGATTATTGGTCAAAAGCACTCAGACAAACAACTACAAGAAAACAACCCCACCTGCAAGAAAACAACCCCCTTGTGATTAGCAGTCACATAGACCTTGTCCTTGAAGCCAGCTACTGGTAACAATATTTTTCTGAATTCCTCAATTGGGCGATGTGGGAACACTGTCATGGGAACTTCTCATAGTTGCCCTGGTAGCTTGGTTTGCTCAGCTACAGTAAGCCATGGGATTTTTGCTGTTTCAAAAATCCCTCAACAATTCCCCCCTTTTTTTTTCTAAATCCCTCAACAATTCCCCCCCCCCTTTTTTTTTTTGAGCAAACCACGCCCAATATAACATTTTTGCAAGTAACCCTTTAACCACATTTATCACAATACCACATGCAATGATGATTGACACCACAGCAAACAGAATCCTTAATCCCTCTTTGACTAATCCCAGTACCCGTCTATGCATCGTTTCAAACAAATCAGTGAACCATTGATTGAAAGGATTGATACCATATTGAATCTTTCTCATGTGCTCTTTCAGGAAAGTAATGGATTTGTGAATTGACTCATTATGATCAAAAAGGTTTAAACAGTACATTCCCTTAAAGTCCTCACACCCATTCCTTTGAGCCAAAAGCAAGTAGTCAATAGCAGCTCGATCCTGTAAGAGCACATGTCGCAGACTATTTTGATCTGGTAACATCTCCTCAAGTATCTCTGTCGTGGCATAGGCTTGCTTCTCGGCCCAGCATACCAATTTTTCTAAGTTGTTACGTGCGGCCGCAGATGCCACTCCAGGCACTAAAATTGCCAATGCCGCTCTAGCTGCAACCCCACACAATTCAACATTATCATTGCAATCCGGTGCAAGCAACGCCCATTTATGTCTGGTGATCTCACGCAACTGTAACAAGCTAGGAGCAAATGCAATGAGTTATATAAGTAACATGGACATCTGATAGCATTTGCAGGGATACATTGCCAGGCCCTATCCCCACAAATCAGAGAAACATCAGGAGGTAAGGCCAGAGCTGTACAATTGTTCCAAACACTATAGTTGTTACCCCTTGTCTCCGTGCCATAAGCCCCTAAACCCTGCTTAGCAGTGTCATTGTAATCACGGGTGTTATTTGTATTTCTGTACCCGTATGGCCCTTTCCAGGTTCCTGTAGCAGGATTCATCTGATAGCCACGGCTACATTCACATTTGTAGCCACCTTTCAGGTTGATACAGATTTGACTACAGATACCAGGGTTTTGGCATTCATCAATATCTCCACAGTTTCTGTTGTCTACAAACTCAAACCCAGCTGGACAGTCACATTCATTTATGTTGCATTCCTTCAGGGGCTCATCACCCCAGTCCTTGCAGTCTCTCTGCTGGTTACACACTTTATTGATATCTATGCATTCTCCACTTCTACACTTGAATTTGCTAGGTCCAGAGCACTGAATAACATTGTTACAGTTTGCTTCATCAGTGCCATCCAGACAGTCTCTCACACCACTGCACTGCCTACTCCCATGGACACAGTTCCCATCTTCACATCTGCACTGGTCTGGCTTGCAGGTCCGAGAAGGGCAGTTAATTTCATCACTTCCACCCTTGCAATCAGGATCTCTGTCACAGTCTTTTTCACCATCACAATTCCAGGACACTGGGATACACTGGGTTGACTGAGGATCACAGCTGATTTCATTTACCCGGCATGTTCTCATATGACACAGCTCAGCACTCTTGTCAGACCCATCTTCACAGTCCAGATCCCCATCACACTGCCATCTGTTTGGCACACATTGACCACTGTTGCACACAAAGTCAGATTCAGCACACGTCTTCTTCACACAAGCACTCTCATCACTGCCATCTGAGCAGTCTTCATCACCATCGCATTCCCAGAGTAAAGGAATACAGCGTCCATTACTACATAGGAACTGGGATTCTTCACATTTTGCTCTAGCACCGTCGGCAGCAGTGCACAGGCAGGCGAGGGCGAGCAGCAGGCAGAGTGCCCCGCAGTGCGGCAGGGCCCGCCGCCGCCCCACTCCGTCACCTGTGTCACTTTTACTACTCCTATTACCCATGCTGTTAGTGTCAGTGGCATCCTCCTGGTACCATTTCTGTCTTTGTCGCCCCTTACTCTCCCCCTTTTCTTTTTGCCACTGACCATTCACCACAAATAGATGAGACACATGATTACTAGTTAGGAAAGAGAGTGTAACGTCTGCTATACGGCTGCAGGCAGTGCCAGCTGCAACCTTAGAGGCTATTTGTGAAAGAGCCTGCGGGTGGTCATTTGGCAGTGTAATCTGCGTCTCTGCACTCCTGCCCCGCAATAGAGCTAAATCGTCATTAGTAATCCGTAGAATGTGGCAACCCCACGGAATGTTATCCAGAAACATAGTTATAACACCGATCTGGGGACGAATAGTCTTTTTTGCATTGCAAGATAAACCTCTTATAAAAAGAATGCTAGAGAGAAGCAGCACAGCCGCCGCTGCCTCCATGGTTACGTCAGACAGGCTGCAGGGTCCTGCTCTCCGCCCCTCTGCTATGTGCCGACTCGCCGCACGGTGAGGGTCGGCTGCCGTTGCCCACTGACGCCTCTGGTCTCCCGTAGCAACTCGATCTCGGATGTCCCGCGTCGTACCGCGATTACTTCAATTTCCCGCGTTTTCCGCGGCTCCCACGTCCCTCCGTGGCTCCCGCATCCCCCCGCGGTTCCCCTTTTCCCGCGTCCCCCCGCGGCTCCGTTTCCCGCGTCCCCCCGCGGATCTTTTCCCGCGTCCCACCGTGGGTCCTTTGTCCAGGTCGGTGCTTGGAGTTTCTCAATGTCTCTCAGGTGTTCCGTTTTCTGCCAGGTCTGTCCGTGTCTCTCGTAGTCGGCCGTAGCCCTGCAGCGTCAGTCAGTGCTCTCTCCATGCGGTGGTAGGCTTTCCGTGTGCCTCGGGTCTCCCGGCGCCGCCCCGATGTCCCGGAGCTGCTCCGATCCCTCTGCCTGTGTGGGCCTCAGCCTGTTCGGGCCTCAGCCTGTTCGGGTCTCAGCGAGTCCGGGTCTTGGCCTGTGCGGGCCTCAGCCTGTTCGGGTCTCAGTCCCTGTTCGGGCGCCATATGTTGCAGGAAGCACGGCCGAAAGCACGACAGACACCGGTAGAGTCAGATCATGCTCCCTTTTATTGCCCGAATAGCCTAACTTTTATAGTGAACTTAACAGGGGCGGATAGTGTCTCACACAAGATTATTGGTCAAAAGCACTCAGACAAACAACTACAAGAAAACAACCCCACCTGCAAGAAAACAACCCCCTTGTGATTAGCAGTCACATAGACCTTGTCCTTGAAGCCAGCTACTGGTAACAATATTTTTCTGAATTCCTCAATTGGGCGATGTGGGAACACTGTCATGGGAACTTCTCATAGTTGCCCTGGTAGCTTGGTTTGCTCAGCTACAGTAAGCCATGGGATTTTTGCTGTTTCAAAAATCCCTCAACAGGACCTCGGGTGCCGGGGTCCAGATATTACCCTGTGACGCCACCCGGGGACCGAAGCTGATCCGGGGTCCAGGGGCTGGTATGGGGAATCGAACCTGGGACCTCGGGTGCCGGGATCCCGACATCACCCTGTGACGCCACCCGGGGACCTGACCCGACCCGGGGTTTTTTGGCTGGTATGGGGAATTGAAACTTGGACCTCGGTTCCCGGGTCTCGACATCACCCTGTGATGCCACCCGGCGACCTGACCCGACCAGGGGCCCAGGGGCCGTTATGGGGAATCGAACCTGGGACCTCGCGTGCCGGGGTCCCGACATCACTCTGTGACGCCACCCGGGGACCCGACCCGACACGGGGATTTTAGGCCGTTATGGTGATTCGAACCTGGGACCTCTTGTGCCGGGGTCCCAATATCACCCTGTGACACCACCCGGGGACCAGACCCGACCCGGGGTTTTTTGGCCGGTATGGGGAATTGAACCTGGGACCTCGGGTGCCGGGGTCCCGACATCACCCTGTGACGCCACCCGGGGACCAGACCCGACCCGGGGTTTTTTGGCCGGTATGGGGAATTGAACCTGGGACCTCGGGTGCCGGGGTTCCGACATCACCCTGTGACGCCACCGGGGGACCCGACCTGTGGTTTTTTGGCCAGTATGTGGAATCGAACCTGGGACCTCGGGTGCCGGGATCCCGACATCACCCTGTGACGCCACCCGGGGACCCGACCCGACCTGGTGTTTTTTGGCTGGTATGGGGAATCGAACGTGGGACCTCGGGCGCCGGGGTCCAGACATTACCCTGTGACGCCACCCGGGGACCGAAGCTGATCCGGGGTCCAGGGGCCGGTATGGGGAATCGAACCTGGGACCTCGGGTGCCGGGATCCCGACATCACCCTGTGACGCCACCCGGGGACCCGACCCGACCCGGGGTTTTTTGGCCGGTATGGGGAATTGAAACTTGGATCTCTGTTCCCGGGTCTCGACATCACCCTGTGATGCCACCCGGCGACCTGACCCGACCAGGGGCCCAGGGGCCGTTATGGGGAATCGAACCTGCGACCTCGGGTGCCGGGGTCCTGACATCACCCTGTGACGCCACCCGGGGACCCGACCCGTGGTTTTTTGGCCCGTATGGGGAATCAAACCTCGGACCTCGATGCCGGGGTCTCGACATCACCCTGTGAGGCTAGCCAGGGACCCGAGCCGACCCGGGGTCCAGGGGCCGGTATGGGGAATCGAACGTGGGACCTCGCTGCCGGGGTTTTGACATCACCCTGTGACGCCACCCGGCGACCCGACACGACCTGGGGTCTAAAGGCCGATATGGGGAATCGAACCTGGGACCTCAGTTGCCGGGGTCCCGACATCACCCTGTGACACCACCCGGGGACCCGACCCGACCCGGGGTCCAGGGGCCGGTATGGGGAATCGAAGTTGGGTTCTCGGGTGCTGGGGTCCCGACATCACCCTGTGACGCCACCCGGGGACCCGACCCATGGTTTTTTGGCCGGTATGGGGAATAGAACCTGCGACCTCGGGTTTCCTGGTCCCAATATCACCCTGTGACGCCACCCAGGGACCCGACCCGACCCGGGTTTTTTTGGCCGGTATGGGGAATCGAACCTGGGACCTCGGGTGCCCGGGTCCCGACATCACCTTGTGACGCCACCCGGGGACACAACCCGACCCATGGTTTTTTGGCCGGTATGGGGAATCGAACCTGGGACCTCAGTTGCCGGGGTCCCAATATCAACCTGTGACACCACCCGGGGACCCGACGCGACCCGTGGTTTTTTGGCCGGTATGGGGAATCGAATGTGGGACCTCGGGTGCCGGGGTCCCAACATCACCCTGTGACGCCACCCGGGGACCTGACCCGATCCGGGGTTTTTTGGCCGGTATGGGGAATCAAACGTGGGACCTCGGTTCCGGGGTCTCGACATCACCCTGTGATGCCACCTGGCGAACCGACCCGACAAGGGGTCCAGGGGCAGGTATGGGGAATCGAACGTGGGTTCTCGGGTGTCGGGGTCCCGACTTCACCCTGTGACGCCACCCGGGGACCCGACCCGACCTGGGGTCAAGGGTTCCGGTATGGGGAATCGAACCTGGGACCTCGGTGCCGGGGTCCCGACATCACCCTGTGACGCCACCCGGGGACCCGACCCGACCCGGGGTTTTTTGGCCGGTATGGGGAATCGTACGTGGGACCTCGGTTCCGGGGTCTCGACATCACCCTGTGATGCCACCCGGCGAACCGACCCGACAAGGGGTCCAGGGGCCGGTATGGGGAATCGAACCTGGGTTCTCGGGTGCCGGGGTCCCGACATCACCCTCTGACGCCACCCAGGGACCCGACCCGACCTGGGGTTTTTTGGCTGGTATGGGGAATCGAATGTGGGATCTCGGCTGCCGGGGTCCCGACATCACCCTGTGACGCCACCCGGGGACCCGACCCGACCCGGGGTTTTCTGGCCGGTATGGGGAATCGAACGTTGGTTCTCGGGTGCCGGGGTCCCGACATCACCCTGTGACGCCACCCGGGGACCCGACCCGACCCAGGGTTTTTTGATTGGTATGGGGAATCGAACGTGGGACCTCAGGTGCCGGGGTGCCAACATCACCCTGTGACGCCACCCGGGGACCCGACCCGAAGCGTGGTTTTATGGCTGGTAATGGGGAATATAACCTGGGACATCGCATACCAGGGTCCTGACATCACCCTGTGATGCCACCCGGGGACCCGACCCGACCTGGGGTCAAGGGTTGCGGTATGGGGAATCGAACGTGGGACCTCGGGTGCCGGGGTCCCGACATCACTCTCTGACGCCACCCGGGGACCCAATCCGACCTGGGGTCAAGGGGTCGGTATGGGGAATCGAACGTGGGACCTCGGGTGCCGGGGTCCCGACATCAACCTGTGACGCCACCCGGGGACCCGACCCGAACCGTGGTTTTATGGCCAGAATGAGGAATGGAACCTGGGACCTCGGGTACCAGGTTCCCGACATCATCCTGTGACGCCATGCGGGGACCAGACCAGACCCGGGGTTTTTTGGCCGGTATGGGGAATTGAACATTGGACCTCGGTTCCGGGGTCACGACATCACCCTGTGATGCCACCCGGGGACCCGACCCGAAGCGTGGTTTTATGGCTGGAATGGGGAATGGAACCTGGGACATCGCGTACCAGGGTCCTGACATCACCCTGTGATGCCACCCGGCGACCTGACTCGACCAGGGGTCCAGGCGCCGTTATGGGGAATCGAACCTGCTACCTCGGGTGCCGGGGTCCTGACATCACCCTGTGACGCCACCCGGGGACCCAATCCGACCTGGGGTCAAGGGGTCGGTATGGGGAATCGAACGTGGGACCTCGGGTGCCGGGGTCTCGACATCACCCTGTGATGCCACCCGGCGACCTGACCCGACCTGGGGTTTTTTGGCCAGTATGGGGAATCGAACCTGGGACCTCGGGTGTCCGGGTCCCAATATCACCCTGTGACGCCACCCAGGGACCCGACCCGACCCGGGGTTTTTTGGCCGGTATGGGGAATCGAACCTGGGACCTCGGGTGCCCGGGTCCAGACATCACCCTGTGACGCCACCCGGGGACCAGACCCGACCCGGGGTTTTCTGGCCGGTATGGGGAATCGAACCTGGGAGCTCGCTGCCGGGGTTTTGACATCACCCTGTGATGCCACCCGAGGACCAGACCCGACCAGGGGTCCAGGCGCCGTTATGGGGAATCGAACGTGGGACCTCGGGTGCCGGGGTCCCGATAGCACCCCGTGACGCCACCCGGGGACCCGACCCGACCCGGGGTTTTTTGGCCGGTATGGGGAATCGAATGTGGGACCTCGGCTGCCGGGGTCCCAATATCACCCTGTGACGCCACCCGGGGACCCGACTCGACCCAGGGTTTTTTGGCCGGTATGGGGAATCAAACCTGGGACCTCGGGTGCCGGGGTCCCGACATCACCCTCTGACGCCACCCTGGGACCCGACCCGACACGGAGATTTTAGGCCGGTATGGGGAATCGAACCTGGGACCTCAGTTGCCGGAGTACCGACATCACCCTGTGACGCCAACCGGGGACCCGACCCGACCTGGGATTTTTGGCCGGTATGGGGAATTGAACGTGGGACCTCGGGTGCCGGGGTCCCGACATCACCCTGTGATGCCACCCGGGGACCCGACCCGACCCAGGGTTTTTTGGCCAGTATGGGGAATCGAACCTGCGACCTCGGGTGCCGGGGTCCTGACATCACCCTGTGACGCCACCCGGGGACCCGACCCGTGGTTTTTTGGCCCGTATGGGGAATCAAACCTCGGACCTCGATGCCGGGGTCTCGACATCACCCTGTGAGACTAGCCAGGGACCCGACCCGACACGGGGTCCAGGGGCCGGTATGGGGAATCGAACCTGGGAGCTCAGGTGCCGGGGTCCCGACATCACCCTGTGACGCCACCCGGGGACCTGACCCGACCTGGGGTTTTTTGGCTGGTATGGGGAATCGAACCTGGGACCTCGGGTGTCCGGGTCCCAATATCACCCTGTGACGCCACCCAGGGACCCGACCCGACCCGGGGTTTTTTGGCCGGTATGGGGAATCGAACGTGGGACCTCGGGTGCCCGGGTCCAGACATCACCCTGTGACGCCACCCGGGGACCCGACCCGACACGGGGATTTTTGGCCGGTATGGGGAATCGAACCTGGGACCTCAGTTGCCGGAGTACCGACATCACCCTGTGACGCCAACCGGGGACCCGACCCGACCTGGGATTTTTGGCCGGTATGGGGAATTGAACGTGGGACCTCGGGTGCCGGGGTCCCGACATCACCCTGTGATGCCACCCGGGGACCCGACCCGACCCAGGGTTTTTTGGCCAGTATGGGGAATCGAACCTGCGACCTTGGGTGCCGGGGTCCTGACATCACCCTGTGACGCCACCCGGGGACCAGACCCGTGGTTTTTTGGCCCGTATGGGGAATCAAACCTCGGACCTCGATGCCGGGGTCTCGACATCACCCTGTGAGACTAGCCAGGGACCCGACCCGACACGGGGTCCAGGGGCCGGTATGGGGAATCGAACCTGGGACCTCAGGTGCCGGGGTCCCGACATCACCCTGTGACGCCACCCGGCGACCCGAGCCGACCCGGGGATTTTAGGCCTGTATGGGGAATCGAACCTGGGACCTCGCGTGCCGGGGTCCCGACATCACCCTGTGACGCCACCCGGGGACCAGACCCGAACCGAGGTTTTTTGGCCGGTATGGGGAATTGAACCTGGGACCTCGGGTGCCGGGGTTCCGACATCACCCTGTGACGCCACCCGGGGACCCGACCCGACCTGGTGTTTTTTGGCTGGTATGGGGAATCGAACGTGGGACCTCGCGTGCCGGGGTCCCGACATCACTCTGTGACGCCACCCGGGGACCCGACCCGACACCGGGATTTTAGGCCGTTATGGGGATTCGAACCTGGGACCTCGGGTGCCGGGGTCCCAATATCACCCTGTGACGCCACCCAGGGACCTGACTCGACCCGGGGTTTTTTGGCCGGTATGGGGAATTGAACCTGGCGACTCGGGTGCCGGGGTCCCGACATCACCCTGTGACGCCACCCGGGGACCCGACGCGACCTGGGGTCTAATGGCCGATATGGGGAATCGAACGTGGGACCTCAGTTGCGGGGGTCCCGACATCACCCTGTGACACCACCCGGGGACCCGACCCGACCTGGGGTTTTTTGGCCGGCATGGGGAATTGAACGTGGGACCTCGGGTGCCGGGGTCCCGACATCACCCTGTGATGCCACCCGGGGACCCGACCCGACCACGGGTCCATGGGCCGGTATGGGGAATTGAACCTGCGACCTCGGGTGCCGGGGTCCTGACATCACCCTGTGACGCCAACCGGGGACCCGACCCGTGGTTTTTTGGCCCGTATGGGGAATCAAACCTCGGACCTCGATGCCGGGGTCTCGACATCACCCTGTGAGGCTAGCCAGGGACCCGACCCGACCCGGGGTCCAGGGGCCGGTATGGGGAATCGAACGTGGGACCTCGCTGCCGGGGTTTTGACATCACCCTGTGATGCCACCTGGCGACACGACCCGACCAGGGTTCCAGGCGCCGTTATGGGGAATGGAACCTGGGACCTCGGCTTCCGGGGTCCTAATATCACCCTGTGACGCCACCCGGGGACCCGACCCGACACGGGGTTTTTTGGCCGGTATGGGGAATCGAATGTGGGACCTCGGGTGCCCGGGGCCCGACATCACCTTGTGACGCCACCCGGGGACACAACCCGACCCGTGGTTTAATGGCCGGTATGGGGAATTGAACCTGGGACCTCGGGTGCCGGGGTCCCGACATCACCCTGTGACGCCACCCGGGGACCCGACGCAACCCGGGTTCTAATGGCCGATATGGGGAATCAAACCTGGGACCTCGGGTGCCGGGGTCCCGACATCACCCTGTGACGCCACCCTGGGACCCGACCCGAACCGGGGTTTTCTGTCCGGTATGGGGAATCGAACCTGCGACCTCGGGTGCCGGGATCCCGACAGAACCCTGTGACACCACCCGGGGACCCGACCCAACCCGGGCTTTTTTGGCCGGTATGGGGAATCGAACGTGGGACCTCGGGTGCCTGGGTCCCGACATCACCCTGTGACGCCACCCGGGGACCTGACCCGACCCAGGTTTTTTGGCCGGTATGGGGAATCGAACGTGGGACCTCGGTTCCAGGGTCTCGACATCACCCTGTGATGCCACCTGGCGAACCGACCCGACAAGGGGTCCAGGGGCCGGTATGGGGAATTGAACGTGGGTTCTCGGGTGCCGGGGTCCCGACTTCACCCTGTGACGCCACCCGGGGACTCGACGCGACCTGGGGTCAAGGGTTCCGGTATGGGGAATCGAACGTGGGACCTCGGGTGCCGGGGTCCCGACATCACCCTGTGACGCCACCCGGGGACCCGACCCGACCTGGGGTCAAGGGGTCGGTATGGGGAATCGAACCTGGGACCTCAGGTGCTGGGGTCCCGACATCACCCTGTGACGCCACCCGGGGACCCGACCCGACCCGGGGATTTTAGGCCGGTATGGGGAATCGAACCTGGGACCTCAGGTGCCGGGGTCCCGACATCACCCTGTGACACCACCCGGGGACCCGACACGACCCGGGGTTTTTTGGCCGGTATGGGGAATCGAACGTGGGACCTCGGGTGCCGGGGTCCCGACATCACCCTGTGATGCCACCCGGGGACCCGACCTGACCTGGGGTCAAGGGGCCGGTATGGGGAATCGAACGTGGGTTCTCTGGTGCCGGGGTCCCGACATCACCCTGTGACGCCACCCGGGGACCTGACCCGATCCGGGGTTTTTTGGCCGGTATGGGGAATCAAACGTGGGACCTCGGTTCCGGGGTCTCGACATCACCCTGTGATGCCACCTGGCGAACCGACCCGACAAGGGGTCCAGGGGCAGGTATGGGGAATCGAACGTGGGTTCTCGGGTGTCGGGGTCCCGACTTCACCCTGTGACGCCACCCGGGGACCCGACCCGACCTGGGGTCAAGGGTTCCGGTATGGGGAATCGAACCTGGGACCTCGGTGCCGGGGTCCCGACATCACCCTGTGACGCCACCCGGGGACCCGACCCGACCCGGGGTTTTTTGGCCGGTATGGGGAATCGTACGTGGGACCTCGGTTCCGGGGTCTCGACATCACCCTGTGATGCCACCCGGCGAACCGACCCGACAAGGGGTCCAGGGGCCGGTATGGGGAATCGAACCTGGGTTCTCGGGTGCCGGGGTCCCGACATCACCCTCTGACGCCACCCAGGGACCCGACCCGACCTGGGGTTTTTTGGCTGGTATGGGGAATCGAATGTGGGATCTCGGCTGCCGGGGTCCCGACATCACCCTGTGACGCCACCCGGGGACCCGACCCGACCCGGGGTTTTCTGGCCGGTATGGGGAATCGAACGTTGGTTCTCGGGTGCCGGGGTCCCGACATCACCCTGTGACGCCACCCGGGGACCCGACCCGACCCAGGGTTTTTTGATTGGTATGGGGAATCGAACGTGGGACCTCAGGTGCCGGGGTGCCAACATCACCCTGTGACGCCACCCGGGGACCCGACCCGAAGCGTGGTTTTATGGCTGGTAATGGGGAATATAACCTGGGACATCGCATACCAGGGTCCTGACATCACCCTGTGATGCCACCCGGGGACCCGACCCGACATGGGGTCAAGGGTTGCGGTATGGGGAATCGAACGTGGGACCTCGGGTGCCGGGGTCCCGACATCACTCTCTGACGCCACCCGGGGACCCAATCCGACCTGGGGTCAAGGGGTCGGTATGGGGAATCGAACGTGGGACCTCGGGTGCCGGGGTCCCGACATCAACCTGTGACGCCACCCGGGGACCCGACCCGAACCGTGGTTTTATGGCCAGAATGAGGAATGGAACCTGGGACCTCGGGTACCAGGTTCCCGACATCATCCTGTGACGCCATGCGGGGACCAGACCAGACCCGGGGTTTTTTGGCCGGTATGGGGAATTGAACATTGGACCTCGGTTCCGGGGTCACGACATCACCCTGTGATGCCACCCGGGGACCCGACCCGAAGCGTGGTTTTATGGCTGGAATGGGGAATGGAACCTGGGACATCGCGTACCAGGGTCCTGACATCACCCTGTGATGCCACCCGGCGACCTGACTCGACCAGGGGTCCAGGCGCCGTTATGGGGAATCGAACCTGCTACCTCGGGTGCCGGGGTCCTGACATCACCCTGTGACGCCACCCGGGGACCCAATCCGACCTGGGGTCAAGGGGTCGGTATGGGGAATCGAACGTGGGACCTCGGGTGCCGGGGTCTCGACATCACCCTGTGATGCCACCCGGCGACCTGACCCGACCTGGGGTTTTTTGGCCAGTATGGGGAATCGAACCTGGGACCTCGGGTGTCCGGGTCCCAATATCACCCTGTGACGCCACCCAGGGACCCGACCCGACCCGGGGTTTTTTGGCCGGTATGGGGAATCGAACCTGGGACCTCGGGTGCCCGGGTCCAGACATCACCCTGTGACGCCACCCGGGGACCAGACCCGACCCGGGGTTTTCTGGCCGGTATGGGGAATCGAACCTGGGAGCTCGCTGCCGGGGTTTTGACATCACCCTGTGATGCCACCCGAGGACCAGACCCGACCAGGGGTCCAGGCGCCGTTATGGGGAATCGAACGTGGGACCTCGGGTGCCGGGGTCCCGATAGCACCCCGTGACGCCACCCGGGGACCCGACCCGACCCGGGGTTTTTTGGCCGGTATGGGGAATCGAATGTGGGACCTCGGCTGCCGGGGTCCCAATATCACCCTGTGACGCCACCCGGGGACCCGACTCGACCCAGGGTTTTTTGGCCGGTATGGGGAATCAAACCTGGGACCTCGGGTGCCGGGGTCCCGACATCACCCTCTGACGCCACCCTGGGACCCGACCCGACACGGAGATTTTAGGCCGGTATGGGGAATCGAACCTGGGACCTCAGTTGCCGGAGTACCGACATCACCCTGTGACGCCAACCGGGGACCCGACCCGACCTGGGATTTTTGGCCGGTATGGGGAATTGAACGTGGGACCTCGGGTGCCGGGGTCCCGACATCACCCTGTGATGCCACCCGGGGACCCGACCCGACCCAGGGTTTTTTGGCCAGTATGGGGAATCGAACCTGCGACCTCGGGTGCCGGGGTCCTGACATCACCCTGTGACGCCACCCGGGGACCCGACCCGTGGTTTTTTGGCCCGTATGGGGAATCAAACCTCGGACCTCGATGCCGGGGTCTCGACATCACCCTGTGAGACTAGCCAGGGACCCGACCCGACACGGGGTCCAGGGGCCGGTATGGGGAATCGAACCTGGGAGCTCAGGTGCCGGGGTCCCGACATCACCCTGTGACGCCACCCGGGGACCTGACCCGACCTGGGGTTTTTTGGCTGGTATGGGGAATCGAACCTGGGACCTCGGGTGTCCGGGTCCCAATATCACCCTGTGACGCCACCCAGGGACCCGACCCGACCCGGGGTTTTTTGGCCGGTATGGGGAATCGAACGTGGGACCTCGGGTGCCCGGGTCCAGACATCACCCTGTGACGCCACCCGGGGACCCGACCCGACACGGGGATTTTTGGCCGGTATGGGGAATCGAACCTGGGACCTCAGTTGCCGGAGTACCGACATCACCCTGTGACGCCAACCGGGGACCCGACCCGACCTGGGATTTTTGGCCGGTATGGGGAATTGAACGTGGGACCTCGGGTGCCGGGGTCCCGACATCACCCTGTGATGCCACCCGGGGACCCGACCCGACCCAGGGTTTTTTGGCCAGTATGGGGAATCGAACCTGCGACCTTGGGTGCCGGGGTCCTGACATCACCCTGTGACGCCACCCGGGGACCAGACCCGTGGTTTTTTGGCCCGTATGGGGAATCAAACCTCGGACCTCGATGCCGGGGTCTCGACATCACCCTGTGAGACTAGCCAGGGACCCGACCCGACACGGGGTCCAGGGGCCGGTATGGGGAATCGAACCTGGGACCTCAGGTGCCGGGGTCCCGACATCACCCTGTGACGCCACCCGGCGACCCGAGCCGACCCGGGGATTTTAGGCCTGTATGGGGAATCGAACCTGGGACCTCGCGTGCCGGGGTCCCGACATCACCCTGTGACGCCACCCGGGGACCAGACCCGAACCGAGGTTTTTTGGCCGGTATGGGGAATTGAACCTGGGACCTCGGGTGCCGGGGTTCCGACATCACCCTGTGACGCCACCCGGGGACCCGACCCGACCTGGTGTTTTTTGGCTGGTATGGGGAATCGAACGTGGGACCTCGCGTGCCGGGGTCCCGACATCACTCTGTGACGCCACCCGGGGACCCGACCCGACACCGGGATTTTAGGCCGTTATGGGGATTCGAACCTGGGACCTCGGGTGCCGGGGTCCCAATATCACCCTGTGACGCCACCCAGGGACCTGACTCGACCCGGGGTTTTTTGGCCGGTATGGGGAATTGAACCTGGCGACTCGGGTGCCGGGGTCCCGACATCACCCTGTGACGCCACCCGGGGACCCGACGCGACCTGGGGTCTAATGGCCGATATGGGGAATCGAACGTGGGACCTCAGTTGCGGGGGTCCCGACATCACCCTGTGACACCACCCGGGGACCCGACCCGACCTGGGGTTTTTTGGCCGGCATGGGGAATTGAACGTGGGACCTCGGGTGCCGGGGTCCCGACATCACCCTGTGATGCCACCCGGGGACCCGACCCGACCACGGGTCCATGGGCCGGTATGGGGAATTGAACCTGCGACCTCGGGTGCCGGGGTCCTGACATCACCCTGTGACGCCAACCGGGGACCCGACCCGTGGTTTTTTGGCCCGTATGGGGAATCAAACCTCGGACCTCGATGCTGGGGTCTCGACATCACCCTGTGAGGCTAGCCAGGGACCCGACCCGACCCAGGGTCCAGGGGCCGGTATGGGGAATCGAACGTGGGACCTCGCTGCCGGGGTTTTGACATCACCCTGTGATGCCACCCGGCGACACGACCCGACACGGGGTTTTTTGGCCGGTATGGGGAATCGAATGTGGGACCTCGGGTGCCCGGGGCCCGACATCACCTTGTGACGCCACCCGGGGACACAACCCGACCCGTGGTATAATGGCCGGTATGGGGAATTGAACCTGGGACCTCGGGTGCCGGGGTCCCGACTTCACCCTGTGACGCCACCCGGGGACTCGACGCGACCTGGGGTCAAGGGTTCCGGTATGGGGAATCGAACGTGGGACCTCGGGTGCCGGGGTCCCGACATCACCCTGTGACGCCACCCGGGGACCCGACCCGACCTGGGGTCAAGGGGTCGGTATGGGGAATCGAACCTGGGACCTCAGGTGCTGGGGTCCCGACATCACCCTGTGACGCCACCCGGGGACCCGACCCGACCCGGGGATTTTAGGCCGGTATGGGGAATCGAACGTGGGTTCTCTGGTGCCGGGGTCCCGACATCACCCTGTGACGCCACCCAGGGACCCGACCCGACCCGGGGTTTTCTGGCCGGTATGGGGAATCGAACCTGGGACCTCGGGTGCCGGGGTCCCGACATCACCCTGTGACGCCACCCGGGGACCCGACCCGACCCAGGGTTTTTTGATTGGTATGGGGAATCGAACGTGGGACCTCAGGTGCCGGGGTGCCAACATCACCCTGTGATGCCACCCGGGGACCCGACCCGACCCGTGGTTTTTTGGCCAGTATTGGGAATCGAACCTGCGACCTCGGGTGCCGGGGTCCTGACATCACCCTGTGACGCCACCCGGGGACCCGACCCGTGGTTTTTTGGCCCGTATGGGGAATCAAACCTCGGACCTCGATGCCGGGGTCTCGACATCACCCTGTGAGGCTAGCCAGGGACCCGACCCGACACGGGGTCCAGGGGCCGGTATGGGGAATCGAACGTGGGACCTCGCTGCCAGGGTTTTGACATCACCCTGTGATGCCACCCAGCGACACGACCCGACCAGGGTTCCAGGCGCCGTTATGGGGAATGGAACCTGAGACCTCGGGTGCCGGGGTCCCAATATCACCCTGTGACGCCACCCGGGGACCCGCCTCGACCCAGGGTTTTTTGGCCGGTATGGGGAATCGTACGTGGGACCTTGGTTCCGGGGTCTCGACATCACCCTGTGATGCCACCCGGCGAACCGACCCGACAAGGGGTCCAGGGGCCAGTATGGGGAATCGAACGTGGGTTCTCGGGTGCCGGGGTCCCGACATCACCCTGTGACGCCACCCGGGGACCCGACCCGACCTGGGGTTTTTTGGCTGGTATGGGGAATCGAACTTGGGACCTCGGGTGCCGGGGTCCCGACATCACCCTGTGACGTCACCCGGGGACCCGACCCGACCCGGGGTTTTCTGGCCGGTATGGGGAATCGAACCTGGGACCTCGGGTGCCGGGGTCCCGACATCACCCTCTGATGCCACCCGGGGATCCGATCCGACCTGCGGTCAAGGGGTCGGTATGGGGAATCGAACGTTGTGCCTCGGGTGCCGGGGACCCGACATCACCCTGTGACGCCACCCGGGGACCCGACCCGACCTGGGGTTTTTTGGCCAGTATGGGGAATCGAACCTGGGACCTCGGGTGCCGGGGTCTCAATATCACCCTGTGACACCACCCGGGGACCCGACCCGACCCGTGGTTTTTTGGCCGGTATGGGGAATTGAACCTGGGACCTCGGGTGCCGGGGTCCCGACATCACCCTGTGACGCCACCCGGGGACCTGACCCGATCCGGGGTTTTTTGGCCGGTATGGGGAATCGAACGTGGGACCTCGGTTCCGGGGTCTCGACATCACCCTGTGATGCCACCTGGCGAACCGACCCGACAAGGGGTCCAGGGGCCGGTATGGGGAATCGAACCTGGGACCTCGCGTGCCGGGGTCCCGACGTCACCCTGTGACGCCACCCGGGGACCCGACCCGACCTGGGGTCAAGGGTTCCGGTATGGGGAATCGAACCTGGGACCTCAGTTGCCGGGGTCCCGACATAACCCTGTGACGCCACCCGGGGACCCGACCCGACCTGGGGTCAAGGGGTCGGTATGGGGAATCGAACCTGGGACCTCAGTTGCCGGGGTCCCGACATCACCATGTGACACCACCCGGGGACCCGACTGGACCCGAGGTTTTTTGGCCGGTATGGGGAATCGAATGTGGGACCTCGGGTGCCGGGGTCCCGACATCACCCTGTGACGCCACCCGGAGACCCGACCCGACCTGGGGTCCAGGGGCCGGTATGGGGAATCGAACCTGAAACCTCGCGTGCCGGTGTCCCGACATCACCCTGTGACGCCACCCGGGGACCCGACCCGACCCAGGGTTTTTTGGCCGGTATGGGGAATCGTACGTGGGACCTCGGTTCCGGGGTCTCGACATCACCCTGTGATGCCACCCGGCGAACCGACCCGACAAGGGGTCCAGGGGCCGGTATGGGGAATCGAACCTGGGACCTCCGGTGCCTGGGTCCTGACAGCACCCTGTGACGCCACCCGGGGACCCGACTCGACCCAGGGTTTTTTGGCCGGTATGGGGAATCGTACGTGGGACCTCGGGTGCCGGGGTCCCGACATCACCCTCTGACGCCACCCGGGGATCCGATCCGACCTGGGGTCAAGGGGTCGGTATGGGGAATCGAACGTTGTGCCTCGGGTGCCGGGGACCCGACATCACCCTGTGACGCCACCCGGGGACCCGACCCGAACCGTGGTTTTATGGCCAGAATGAGGAATGGAACCTGGGACCTCGGGTACCAGGGTCCTGACATCATCCTGTGACGCCATGCGGGGACCCGACCAGACCCGTGGTTTTTTGGCCGGTATGGGGAATTGAACCTTGGACCTCGGTTCCGGGATCTCGACATCACCCTGTGATGCCACCCGGCGACCTGACTCGACCAGGGGTCCAAGGGCCGTTATGGGGAATCGAACATGGGACCTCGGGTGCCGGGGTCTCGACATCACCCTGTGATGCCACCCGGCGACCTGACCTGACCTGGGGTTTTTTGGCCGGTATGGGGAATCGAACCTGGGACCTCGCGTGCCGGGGTCCCGACATCACCCTGTGATGCCACCCGGGGACCCAACCCGACCCGGGGTTTTTTGGCCGGTATGGGGAATCGAACGTGGGACCTCGGGTGCCCGGGTCCAGCCATCACCCTGTGACGCCACCCGGGGACCCGACCCGACCCGGGGTTTTCTGGCCGGTATGGGGAATCGAACCTGGGACCTCGCTGCCGGGGTTTTGACGTTACCCTGTGATGCCACCCGGCGACACGACACGACCAGGGGTTTTTTGGCCGGTATGGCGAATCGAATGTGGGACCTTGGCTGCCGGGGTCCCAATATCACCCTGTGACGCCGCCCGGGGACCCGACTCGACCCAGGGTTTTTTGGCCGGTATCGGGAATCAAACCTGGGACCTCGGGTGCCGGGGTCCCGACATCACCCTGTGACGCCATCCAGGGACCCGACCCGACCCGTGGTTTTTTGGCCGGTATGGGGAATCGAACGTGGGACCTCGGGTGCCGGGATCCCGACATCACCCTGTGACACCACCCGGGGACCCGAGCCGACCCGGGGTCCAGGGGCCGGTATGGGGAATCGAATGTGGGACCTCGGGTGCCGGGGTCTCGACATCACCCTGTGATGCTACCCGGCAACCCGACCCGACCTGGGGTTTTTTGGCCGGTATGGGGAATTGAAACTTGGACCTCGGTGCCGGGGTTTTGACGTTACCCTGTGATGCCACCCGGCGACACGACACGACCAGGGGTTTTTTGGCCGGTATGGGGAATCGAATGTGGGACCTCGGCTGCCGGGGTCCCAATATCACCCTGTGACGCCGCCCGGGGACCCGACTCGACCCAGGGTTTTTTGGCTGGTATGGGGAATCAAACCTGGGACCTCGGGTGCCGGGGTCCCGACATCACCCTGTGACGCCATCCAGGGACCCGACCCGACCCGTGGTTTTTTGGCCGGTATGGGGAATCGAACGTGGGACCTCGGGTGCCGGGATCCCGACATCACCCTGTGACGCCACCCGGGGACCCGAGCCGACCCGGGGTCCAGGGGCCGGTATGGGGAATCGAATGTGGGACCTCGGGTGCCGGGGTCTCGACATCACCCTGTGATGCCACCCGGCAACCCGACCCGACCTGGGGTTTTTTGGCCGGTATGGGGAATTGAAACTTGGACCTCGGTGCCGGGGTCTCGACATCACCCTGTGACGCCACCCGGGGACCCGACGCGACCCGGGTTCTAATGGCCGATATGGGGAATCGAACCTGGGACCTCGGGTGCCGGGGTCCCGACATCACCCTGTGACGCCACCCGGGGACCCGACCCGACCCGGGGTTTTCTGGCCGGTATGGGGAATCGAACCTGCGACCTCGGGTGCCGGGATCCCGACAGAACCCTGTGACACCACCCGGGGACCCAACCCAACCCGGTCTTTTTTGGCCGGTATGGGGAATCGAACGTGGGACCTCGGGTGCCGGGGTCCCGACATCACCCTGTGATGCCACCCGGCAACCCGACCCGACCTGGGGTCCATTGGCCGGTATGGGGAATCGAACCTGGGACCTCAGGTGACAGGGTCCCGACATCACCCTGTGATGCCACCCGGGGACCTGACCCGACCCGGGTTTTTTGGCCGGTATGGGGAATCGAACGTGGGACCTCGGTTCCGGGGTCTCGACATCACCCTGTGATGCCACCTGGCGAACCGACCCGACAAGGGGTCCAGGGGCCGGTATAGGGAATCGAACGTGGGTTCTCGGGTGCCGGGGTCCCGACTTCACCCTGTGACTCCACCCGGGGACCCGACCCGACCAGGGGTCAAGGGTTCCGGTATGGCGAATCGAACCTGGGACCTCGGGTGCCGGGGTCTCGACATAACCCTGTGACGCCACCCGGGGACCCGACCCGACCTGGGGTCAAGGGGTCGGTATGGGGAATTGAACTTGGGACCTCGGGTGCCGAGGTCCCGACATCACCCTGTGACGCCACCCGGGGACCCGACCCGACCCAGGGTTTTCTGGCCGGTATGGGGAATCGAACCTGGGACCTCGGGTTCCGGGGTCCCGAAATCACCCTGTGACACCACCTGGGGACCCGAGCCGACCCGAGGTTTTTTGGCCGGTATGGGGAATCGAATGTGGGACCTCGGGTGCCGGGGTCCCGACATCACCCTGTGACGCCACCCGGGGACCCGACCCGACCTGGGGTCCAGGGGCCGGTATGGGGAATCGAACCTGAAACCTCGCGTGCCGGGGTCCCGACATCACCCTGTGACGCCACCCGGGACCCGACCCGACCTGGGGTCAAGGGTTCCGGTATTGGGAATCGAACCTGGGACCTCGGGTGCCGGGGTCTCGACATCACCCTGTGATGCCACCCGGCGAACCGACCCGACAAGGGGTCCAGGGGCCGGTATGGGAAATCGAACGTGGGACCTCGGGTGCCGGTGTCCCGACATCACCCTGTGACGCCACCCGGGGACCCGACCCGACCCGAGGTCCAGGGGCCGGTATGGGGAATCGAACCTGGGACCTCGGGTGCCGGGGTCCCGACATCACCCTCTGACGCCACCCGGGGACCCGACCCGACCCAGGGTTTTTTGATTGGTATGGGGAATGGAACCTGGGACCTCAGTTGCCGGGGTCCCAACATCACCCTGTGACGCCACCCGGGGACCGGACCCGACCTGGGGTCAAGGGTTCCGGTATGGGGAATCGAACGTGTGACCTCGGGTGCCGGGGTCCCGACATCACCCTCTGACGCCACCCGGGGACCCGATCCGACCTGGGGTCAAGGGGTCGGTATGGGGAATCGTACGTGGGACCTCGGGTGCCGGGGTCCCGACATCACCCTGTGACGCCACTCGGGGACCTGACCCGAACCGTGGTTTTATGGCCAGAGTGAGGAATGGAACCTGGGACCTCGGGTACCAGGGTCCCGACATCATCCTGTGACGCCATGCGGGGACCCAACCCGACCCGGAATTTTTTTGGCCGGTATGGGGAGTCAAACCTGGGACCTTGGGTGCCGAGGTCCCGACATCACCCTCTGACGCCACCCGGGGACCCGACCCCACCCAGGATACAGGGGCCGGTACAGGGAATGGAACCTGCGACCTTGGGTGCCGCGGTCCCGACATCACCCTGTGACGCCACCCGGGGAACCGACCCGACCTCGGGTTTTTTGCCCGGTATGGGGAATATAACCTGGGACTTTTGGTGCCGGGGTCCCGACATCACCCTGTGATTCCACCCGGGGTCCCGACCCGACCCGGGGTCCAGGGGCCGGTACGGGGAATGGAACCTGGGAACTCGGGTGCCGATGTCCCGACATCACCCTGTGACGCCACCCGCGGACCCTACCCGACCCGAGGTCCAGGGGCCGGTACGGGGAATGGAACCTCCGACCTCGGGTGCCGGGGTCCCGACATCACCCTGTGATGCCACCCGGGGACCAGACCCGTCCCGGGGTTTTTTTGCCTGTATGGGGAATCGAACCTGGGACCTTGGGTGCCGGGGTCCCGACATCACCCTGTGACACTACCCGGGGACCCGACCCGACCCGGAGTTTTTTGGCCGGTATGGGGAATCGATCCTGGGACCTCGGGTGCAGGGGTCCCAACATCACCCTGTGACGCCACCCGGGGACCCGACCCGACCTGGGGTCCAGGGGCCGGTATGGGGAATCGAACGTGGGACCTCGGGTGCCGGGGTCCCGACATCACCCTCTGACGCCACCCGGGGACCCGACTCGACCCGGGGTCTAATGGCCGATATGGGGAATCGAACCTGGGACCTCAGTTGCCGGGGTCCTGACATTACCCTGTGACGCCACCCGGGGAACCGACCCGACCCGGGGTCCAGGGGCCGGTATGGGGAATGGAACCTGGGACCTCGGGTGCCGGGGTCCCAATATCACCCTGTGACACCACCCGGGGACCCGACCCGACCCGGGGGTTTTTGGCTGGTATGGGGAATCGAACTTGGGACCTCGGGTGCTTGGGTCCCAACATCACTCACCCTGTGACGCCACCCGGGGACCAGACCCAACCCGGGGTTTTTTGGCCGGTATGGGGAATCGAATGTGGGACCTCGGGTGCCGGGGTCCCAACATCACCCTCTGACGCCACCCGGGGACCCGACACGGCCCAACCCAGTGTTTTTTTCCCGGTATGGAGAATCGAACGTGGGACCTCGGTGCAGGGGTGTCAACATCACCCTGTGACGCCACTCGGGAACCCGACCCGAAACGGGGTCCAGGGGCTGGTATTGGGAATCGAAAGTTGGACCTCGGTGCAGGGGTGTCAACATCACCCTGTGACGCCACCCGGGGACCCGACCCAACCCGGGGTCCAAGGGCCGGTGTGGGGAATCGAACCTGGGACCTCAGGTGCCAGGGTCCCGATATCACCCTGTGACACCACCCGGGGACCCGAACCTACTCGGTGTTTTTTGACCAGTATGGAGAATCGAACGTGGGACCTCGGGTGCCGGGGTCCCGACATCACCCTGTGATGCCACCCGGGTATCCGAAACGACCCCTGGTCCAGGGGCCGGTATGGGGAATTGAATGTGGGACCTCGGGTGCCGGGGTGCCGACATCACCCTGTGAGGCCACTTGGGGACCCGACTGACCTGGGGTTTTTTGGCCGGTATGGGGAATCGAACGTGGGACCTTGGTTCTGGGGTCCCGATATCACCATGTGACGCAACCTGGGGACCCGATCCGACCCGGGGTTTTCTGGCCGGTATGGGGAATCGAACCTGGGACCTCGGTACCGGGGTCTCGAAATCACCCTGTGACGCCACCCAGCGACCCGACCCGACCTGGGGTTTTTTGGCCGGTATGGGGAATCAAACCTCGGACCTCAGTGCCGGGGTCTCGACATCACCCTGTGACGCCACTCAGGGACCCGACCCGACCCGGGGTTTTTTGGCCGGTATGGGGAATCGAACGTGGGACCTCGGGTGCCGGGGTCCCGACATCACCCTGTGACGCCACCCGGGGACCTGACCCGACCCGGATTTTTTTGGCCGGTATGGCGAATCGAATGTTGGACCTCGGGTGCCGGTGTCCTGATATCAACCTGTGACGCAACTTGGGGACCCGATCCGACCCGGGGTTTTTTGGCTGTTATGGGGAATCGAACCTGGGACCTCGGTGCCGGGGTCTCGACATCACCCTGTGACGCCACCCGGGGACCCAACACGACCCGGGGTCCAGAGGCCGGTATGGGGAATCAAACCTGGGACCTCGGGTGCCGGCGTCCCGACATCACCCTGTGACGCCACCCGGGGACCCGACCCAACCCGGCGTCCAAGGGCCGGATTGGGGAATCGAATCTGGGACCTCGGGTGCCAGGGTCCTGACATCACCCTGTGACGCCACCCGGGGACCCGACCCAACCCGCGTTCCAAGGGCCAGTATGGGGAATCAAACCTGGGACCTCGGGTGCCAGGGTCCCGACATCACCCTGTGACGCCACCCGGGGACTTGACCCGACCCGGCCCAAGGTTTTTTGGCCGGTTTGGAAATCGAACCTGGGACCTCGCGTGCCGGGTTCCCGACATCATTCTGTGACGCCACCCGGGCACCGGACTAGACCCAGGGTTTTTTGGCCGGTATGGGGAATCAAACCTGGGACCTCGGGTGCCGGCGTCCCGACATTACCCTGTGACGCCACCCAGGGACCTGACCCGATCCGGGGTTTTTTGGCCAGGATGGGGAATCGAACCTGGGACATCGGGTGCCAGGGTCCCGACGACAGCCTGTGATGCCACCTGGGGACCCGACCCGACCCGGGGTTTTTTTGCCGGTATGGTGAATCGAACGTGGGACCTCGGGTGCCGGGGTCATGACATCACCCTGTGACGCCACCCGGCGACCCGACCCAACCCGGCGTCCAAGGGCCGGAGTGGGGAATCGAATCTGGGACCTCGGGTGCCAGGGACCTGACATCACGCTGTGACGCCACCCGGGGACCCGACCCGACCCGGGGTCCAGGGGCCGGTATGGGGAATCAAACCTGGGACCTCGGTGCCGGGGTCTTGACATCACCCTGTGAAGCCACCCGGCGACCCGAGCCGACCTAGGGTTTTTTGGCCAGCATGGGGAATCGAAACTCTGACCTCGGTGCCGGGGTCTCGACCTCACGCTGTGACGCCACACGGGGACCGACCCGACCCGGGGTCCAGGGGCCAGTATGGGGAATCGTACCTGGGACCTCGGGTGCCAGGGTCCTTACATCACCCTGTGATGCCACCCGGCGAACAGACCCGACCTGGGGTTTTTTGGCCGTTATGGGGAATCGAACGTGGGACCTCGGGTGCCGGGGTCCTGACATCACCCTGTGACGCCACCCGGGGACCCGACCCTACCAGGGTTTTTTTGGCCGATATGGGGAATCCAACCTGGGACCTCGGGTGCCGGCGTCCCGACATTACCCTGTGACGCCACCCAGGAATCCGACATAACCCTGGGTTTTTTGGCCGGTATGGGGAATCGATCGTGGGACCTCTGGTTCTGGGGTCCCGACATCACCCTGTGACGCCACCCGGCAACCCGACCCAACCGGGGTCCAAGGAGCGGAATGGGGAATCAAACCTGGGACCTCGGGTGCCAGGGTCACGACATCACCCTGTGACGCCAACTGGGGACCCGATCCGACCCGGGGTCCAGGGGCCAGTATGGGGAATCGTACCTGGGACCTCGGGTGCCAGGGTCCTTACATCACCCTGTGATGCCACCCGGCGACCTGACCCGACCTGGGGTTTTTTGGCCGGTATGGGGAATCGAACGTGGGACCTCGGGTGCCGGGGTCCCGATACCACCCTTTGATGCCACCCAGGGACCCAACCCGATCCGTGGTTTTCTGGCCGGTATGGGGAATCTAACCTGGGACCTCGGGTGTCCGGGTCCCAATATCACCCTGTGACGCCACCCAGGGACCCGACCCGACCCGGGGTTTTTTGGCCGGTATGAGGAATCGAACGTGGGACCTCGGGTGCCAGGGTCCAGACATCACCCTGTGACGCCACCCGGGGACCCGACCCGACCCAGGTTTTTCTGGCCGGTATGGGGAATCGAACCTGGGACCTCGCTGCCGGGGTTTTGACATCACCCTGTAATGCCACCCGGCGACACGACCCGACCAGGGGCCCAGGCGCCGTTATGGGGAATCGAACGTGGGACCTCGGGTGCCGGGGTCCCGACAGCACCCTGTGACGCCACCCGGGGACCCGACCCGACCCGGGGTTTTTTGGCCGGTATGGGGAATCGAATGTGGGACCTCGGCTGCCGGGGTCCCAATATCACCCTGTGACGCCACCTGGGGACCCGACTCGACATAGGGTTTTTTGGCCGGTATGGGGAATCAAACGTGGGACCTCGGGTGCCGGGGTCTCGACATCACCCTCTGACGCCACCCGGGGACCCGACCCGACACGGATATTTTAGGCCGGTATGGGGAATCGAACCCTGGACCTTGGGTTCCGGGGTCCTGACATCACCCTGTGACGCCACACGGGGACCAGACCCGACCCGGTGTTTTTTGGCCGGTATGGGGAATTGAACCTGGGACCTTGGGTGCCAGGGTCCCGACATCACCCTGTGACGCCACCCGGGGACCCGACCCGTGGTTTTTTGACCAGTATGTGGAATCGAACCTGGGACCTCGGGTGCCGGGATCCCGACATCACCCTGTGACGCCACCCGGGGACCCAAGCCGATCCGGGGGCCAGGGGCCGGTATGGGGAATCAAACCTGGGACCTCCGGTGCCGGGGTCCCGACATCACCCTGTGACGCCACCCGGGGACCCGACCCGACCCGGGGTTTTTTGGCCGGTATGGGTAATTGAAACTTGGACCTTGGTTCCGGGGTCTCGACATCACCCTGTGATGCCACCCGGCGACCTGACCCGACCAGGGGCCCAGGGGCCGTTATGGGGAATCGAACCTGGGACCTCGCGTGCCGGGGTCCCGACATCACCCTGTGACGCCACCCGGGGACCCGACCCGACACGGGGATTTTAGGCCAGTATGGGGAATCGAACCTTGGACCTCGGTTTCCGGGGTCCTGACATCACCCTGTGACGCCACCCGGGGACCCGACCCGACCCGTGGTTTTTTGGCCGGTATGGGGAATCGAACCTGGGACCTCGGGTGCCGGGATCCCGACATCACCCTGTGAGGCCACCCGGGGACCCGAGACGACCCGGGGTCCAGGGGCCGGTATGGGGAATCAAACCTGGGACCTTGGGTGCCGGGGTCATGACATCACCCTGTGACGCCACCCGGGGACCCGACCCGATCCGTGGTTTTCTGGCCGGTATGGGGAATCGAACCTGGGACCTCGCTGCCGGGGTTTTGACATCACCCTGTGATGCCACCCGGCGACACGACCCGACCAGGGGTCCAGGCGCCGTTATGGGGAATCGAACGTGGGACCTCGGGTGCCGGGGTCCCGACATCACCCTGTGACACCACCCGGGGACCCGACCCTACCCGGGGTTTTTTGGCCAGTATGGGGAATCGAACCTGCGACCTCGGGTGCCGGGGTCCCGACATCACCCTGTGACGCCACCCGGGGACCCGACGCGACCTGGGGTCTAATGGCCGATATGGGGAATCGAACCTGGGACCTCAGTTGCCGGGGTCCCGACATCACCCTGTGTCGCCACCCGGGGACCCGACCCATGGTTTTTTGGCCGGTATGGGGAATTGAACCTGCGACCTCGGGTGTCCGGGTCCCAATATCACCCTGTGACGCCACCCAGGGACCCGACCCGATCCGGGGTTTTTTGGCCGGTATGGGAATCGAATGTGGGACCTTGGGTGCCCGGGTCCCGACATCACCTTGTGACGCCACCCGGGGACACAACCCGACACGGGGTTTTTTGGCCGGTATGGGGAATCGAACATGGGACCTCGGGTGCCGGGGTCCTGTTGCAATCCCTTTTGTTGCAATTTCCAGATATTGACGGAAGGAAGACACAGTCGCTCAATATGAGTGATCAGTGAACTTCGATTTATTGAACAATCTAGCCGTCTTTTATGTGATACTATATAATTAGCTCATACATATTACAAAAGCTAAGCTCATGATTGGTTATAGATACATCTTGTTTTTCTCAGTTATTTTCTACATACCGTTAACTACATTTTTTCTTTATCAATGTTATTTCAGCACAACGAGTACAGCATGACCCAGCCCCTGATTGGTTACATCCACCTGTGTGCATAACTAGCCCCACACAAACTGTGTCTGATACTTGGCATGCTCCTTATCGCCAAGCTGCTTCACTTTCCCATGCCCTATTTTGTCTAACCATTCCTCCACAGGGTCCCAATATCACCCTGTGACACCACCCGGGGACCCAACCCGACCCGTGGTTTTTTGGCCGGTATGGGGAATTGAACCTGGGACCTCGGGTGCCGTGGTCCCGACATCACCCTGTGACGCCACCCGGGGACCCGACGCGACACGGTTTCTAATGGCCGATATGGGGAATCGAACGTGGGACCTCGGGTGCCGGGGTCCCGACATCACCCTGTGACGCCACCCGGGGACCCGACCCGACCCGGGGTTTTCTGGCCGGTATGGGGAATCGAACCTGGGACCTCGGGTGCCGGGATCCCGACATCACCCTGTGACACCACCCGGGGACCCGACCCAACCCGGGCTTTTTTGGCCGGTATGGGGAATCGAACGTGGGACCTCGCTGCCGGGGTTTTGACATCACCCTGTGATGCCACCCGGCGACACGACCCGACCAGGGGTCCAGGCGCCGTTATGGGGAATCGAACGTGGGACCTCGGGTGCCGGGGTCCCGACAGCACCCTGTGACGCCACCTGGGGACCCGACTCGACATAGGGTTTTTTGGCCGGTATGGGGAATCAAACGTGGGACCTCGGGTGCCGGGGTCTCGACATCACCCTCTGACGCCACCCGGGGACCCGACCCGACACGGGGATTTTAGGCCGGTATGGGGAATCGAACCCTGGACCTTGGGTTCCGGGGTCCTGACATCACCCTGTGACGCCACACGGGGACCAGACCCGACCCGGTGTTTTTTGGCCGATATGGGCAATTGAACCTAGGACCTCGAGTGCCGGGGTCCCGACATCACCCTGTGACGCCACCCGGGGACCCGACCCGTGTTTTTTTGGCCAGTATGTGGAATCGAACCTGGGACCTCGGGTGCCGGGATCCCGACATCACCCTGTGACGCCACCCAGAGACCCGACCCGACCTGGGGTTTTTTGGCCGGTATGGGGAATCGAACGTGGGACCTCGGGTGCCGGGGTCCCGACATCACCCTGTGACGCCACCCGGGGACCCAAGCCGATCCGGGGGCCAGGGGCCGGTATGGGGAATTGAAACTTGGACCTCGTTTCCGGGGTCTCGACATCACCCTGTGATGCCACCCGGCGACCTGAACCGACCAGGGGCCCAGGGGCCGTTATGGGGAATCGAACCTGGGACCTCGCGTGCCGGGGTCCCAACATCACCCTGTGACGCCACCCGGGGACCCGACCCGACCCGGGGTTTTTTGGCCGGTATGGGGAATCGAACGTGGGACTTCGGTTCCGGGGTCTCGACATTACCCTGTGACTCCACCCGGGGACCCGACCCGAACTGGGGTCAAGGGTTCCGGTATGGGGAATCGAACCTGGGACCTCGGTTTCCGGGGTCCCGACATTACCCTGTGACGCCACCCGGGGACCCGACCCGACCTGGGGTCAAGGGGTCGGTATGGGGAATCGAACCTGGGACCTCGGGTGCCAGGGTCCCGACATCACCCTGTGACGCAACCCGGGGACCCGACCCGAACCGGGGTTTTCTGGCCGGTATGGGGAATCGAACGTGGGACCTCGGGTGCCGGGGTCCCGACATCACCCTGTGACGCCACCCGGGGACCCGACCCGACCCGAGGTTTTTTGGCCGGTATGGGGAATCGAACGTGGGACCTCAGTTGCCGGGGTCCCGACTTCACCCTGTGATGCCACCCGGGGACCCGACCCGACCTGGGGTCCAGGGGCCGGTATGGGGAATCGAACCTGAAACCTCGCGTGCCGGGGTCCCGACATCACTCTGTGATGCCACCCGGGGACCCGAACCTACTCGGGGTTTTTTGGCCGGTATGGGAATCGTACGTGGGACCTCGGTTCCGGGGTCTCGACATCACCCTGTGATGCCACCCGGCGAAGCGACCCGACAAGGGGTCCAGGGGACGGTATGGGGAATCGAACGTGGGTTCTCGGGTGCCGGGGTCCCGACATCACCCTGTGACGCCACCCAGGGACCCGACCCGACCTGGGGTTTTTTGGCTGGTATGGGGAATCGAACTTGGGACCTCGGGTGCCGGGGTCCTGACATCACCCTGTGACGCCACCCGGGGACCCGACCCAACCCAGGGTTTTTTGATTGGTATGGGGAATCGAACTTGGGACCTCAGGTGCCGGGGTGCCAACATCACCCTGTGACGCCACCCGGGGACCCGACCCAACCCAGGGTTTTTTGATTGGTATGGGGAATCGAACTTGGGACCTCGGGTGCCGGGGTCCCGACATCACCCTGTGACGCCACCCGAGGACCCGAACCTACTCGGGGTTTTTTGGTCAATATGGAGAATCGAACCTTGGACCTCGGGTGCCTGGCTACAAATATCACACTGTGACGCCACCCGGGGACCCGACCCGACCCGGGGTTTTTTGGAAGGTATGGGGAATCGAACGTGGAACCTAGGGTGCTTGGGTCCCAACATCACTCACCCTGTGACGCCACCCGGGGACCCGACCCAACCCGGGGTTTTTTGGCCGGTATGGGGAATTGAATGTGGGACCTCGGATGCCGGGGTCCCGACATCACCCTGTGACGCCACCCGGGGACCCGACACGGCCCAACCCAGTGTTTTTTTCCCGGTATGGGGAATCGAACGTGGGACCTCGGTGCAGGGGTGTCAACAGCACCCTGTGACGCCACCCGGGAACCCGACCCGAAACGGGGTCCAGGGGCTGGTATGGGGAATCGAACGTTGGACCTCGGTGCAGGGGTGTCAACATCACCCTGTGACGCCACCCGGGGACCCGACCCAACCCGGGGTCCAAGGGCCGGTGTGGGGAATCGAACCTGGGACCTCAGGTGCCAGGGTCCCGATATCACCCTGTGACACCACCCGGGGACCCGAACCTACTCGGTGTTTTTTGACCAGTATGGAGAATCGAACATGGGACCTCGGGTGCCGGGGTCTCGACATCACCTTGTGACGCCACCCGGGGACCCAATCCGACCTGTGGTCCAGGGGCCGGTATGGAGAATCGAACCTGGGACCTCGGGTGCCGGGGTCCCGACATCACCCTGTGATGCCACCCGGGGATCCGACCCGACCCCTGGTCCAGGGGCCGGTATGGGGAATTGAATGTGGGACCTCGGGTGCCGGGGTCCCGACATCACCCTGTGATGCCACTTGGGGACCCGACTGACCTGTGATTTTTGGCCGGTATGGGGTATCGAAACTGGTTACCTCGGTGCCGGGGTCTTGACATTGCTCTGTGACGCCACCCGGGGACCCGACCCGACCCGGGGTTTTTTGGCCGGTGTGGGGAATCGAACCTGGGACCTCGGGTGCCAGGGTCCCGACATCAGCCTGTGACTCCACCCAGGGTCCTGACCCGACCCGGAGTTTTTTTGCCGGTATAGCGAATCGAACGTGGGACCTCGGGTGCCGGTGTCCTGATATCAACCTGTGACGCAACTTGGAGACCCGATCCGACCCGGGGTTTTTTGGCTGTTATGGGGAATCGAACCTGGGACCTCGGTGCCGGGGTCTCGACATCACCCTGTGACGCCACTCGGGGACCCGATCCGACCCCGGGTTTTTTGGCCGGTATGGGGAATCGAACCTGGGACATCGGGTTCCAGGGGTCCTGACATCACCCTGTGATGCCACCCGGGGACCCGACCCTACCAGGGGTTTTTTGACCGGTATGGGGAATCGAACCTGGGACCTCGGGTGCTGGGGTCTCAACATCACCCTGTGACGCCACCCGGCGACCCGAACTGACCTAGGGTTTTTTGGCCAGCATGGGGAATCGAACCTCGGACCTCGGTGCTGGGGTCTCGACATCACGCTGTGACGCCACATGGGGACCCGACCCGACCCGGGGTCCAGGGGACGGTATGGGGAATCGATCCTGGGACCTCGGGTGCCGGGGTCCCGACATCACCCTGTGATGCCACCCGGGGACCCGACCCAGCCTGGGGTCCAAGGGCCGTTATGGGGAATCGAACCTGGGACATCGGGTTCCAGGGGTCCTGACATTACCCTGTGACGCCACCCTAGGACGCGACCCTACCAGGGGTTTTTTGGCTGGTATGGGGAATCGAACCTGGGACCTCGGGTGCCAGGGTCCCGACGTCAGCCTGTGACGCCACCCGGGGACCCGACCCGACCCGGGGTTTTTTGACCGGTATGGGGAATCGAACCATGGACCTCTATGCCGGCGTCTTGACATCACCCTGTGACGCCACCTGGGGACCCGACCCTACCAGGGTTTTTTTGGCCGGTATGGGGAATTCAACCTGGGACCTCAGGTGCCAGGGTCCCGACATCACCATGTGACGCCCCGGCGACCCGATCCGACCCGGGGTTTTTTGGCCGGTATGGGGAATCGAACGTGGGACCTCGGTGCCAGGGTCTCGACTATCCCTGTGACGCCACCCGACCCAACCCGGAGTACAAGGGCCAGTATGGGGAATCGAACCTGGGACCTCGGGTGTCAGGGTCCCGACGTCAGCCTGTGACGCCACCCGGGGACCAGAACCAACCCGGGGTTTTTTGGCCGGTATGGGGAATCGAACCTGGGACCTCGGTGCCGGGGTCTCGACATCACCCTGTGACGCCACCCGGGGACCCGACCCGACCAGGGGTCCAGGGGCAGGTATGGGGAATCGAACCTGGAACCTCGGGTGCCGGGGTCATGACATCACCCTGTGACGCCACCCGGCGACCCGACCCAACCCGGCGTCCAAGGTGCGGAGTGGGGAATCGAAACTGGGACCTCGGGTGCCAGGGTCCTGACATATCCCTGTGACGCCACCCGGGGACCCGAACCGACCTGGGGTCCAGAGGCCGGTATGGGGAATCAAACCTGGGACCTCGGTGCCGGGGTCTTGACATCACCCTGTGACGCCACCCGGCGACCCGACCCGACCTAAGGTTTTTTGGCCAGCATGGGGAATCGAAACTCGGACCTCGGTGCCGGGGTCTCGACATCACGCTGTGACGCCACACGGGGACCCGACCCGACCCGGGGTCCAGGGGCCGGTATGGGGAATCAAACGTGGGACCTCGGGTGCCAGGGTCCTTACATCACCCTGTGATGCCACCCGGGGACCCGACCCAACCTGGGGTTTTTTGACCGGTATGGGGAAACAAACCTGGGACCTCGGGTGCCGGGGTCCCGACATCACCCTGTGACGCCACCCGGGGACCCGACCCTACCAGGGTTTTTTTGGCCGGTATGGGGAATTCAACCTGGGACCTCAGGTGCCAGGGTCCTGACATCACCATGTGACGCCCCGGCGACCCGATCCGACCCGGGGTTCTTTGGCCGGTATGGGGAATCGAACCTGGGACCTCGGTGCCAGGGTCTCGACTATCCCTGTGACGCCACCCGACCCAACCCGGAGTACAAGGGCCGGTATGGGGAATCGAACCTGGGACCTCGGGTGTCAGGGTCCCGACGTCAGCCTGTGACGCCACCCGGGGACCAGAACCAACCCGGGGTTTTTTGGCCGGTATGGGGAATCGAACCTGGGACCTCGGGTGCCGGGGTCCCGACATCACCCTGTGACGCCACGTGGGGACCCGACCCTACCCGGGGTTTTTTGGCCGGTATGGGGAATCAAACCTTGGACCTCGGGTGCCAGGGGTCCCGACATCACCCTGTGACGCCACCCGGGGACCCGACCCTACCAGGGGTTTTTTGACCGGTATGGGGAATCGAACCTGGGACCTCGGGTGCCGGGGTCTCGACATCACCCTGTGACGCCACCCGGGGACCCGATCCGACCCGGGGTTTTTTGGCTGGTATGGGGAATTTAACGTGGAACCTCGGGTGCCGGGGTCCCGACATCACCCTGTGACGCCACCCGGCGACCCGACCTGACCTAGGGTTTTTTGGCCAGCATGGGGAATCGAACCTCGGACCTCGGTGCTGGGGTCTCGACATCACGCTGTGATGCCACATGGGAACCCGACCCGACCCGGGGTCCAGGGGACGGTATGGGGAATCGATCCTGGGACCTCGGGTGCCGGGGTCCCGACATCACCCTGTGATGCCACCCGGGGACCTGACCCAGCCTGGGGTCCAAGGGCCGTTATGGGGAATCGAACGTGGGACCTCGGGTGCCGGGGTCCCGACGTCACCCTGTGACGCCACCCGGGGACCCGACCCGACCCGGGGTTTTTTGACCGGTATGGGGAATCGAACCATGGACCTCTATGCCGGCGTCTTGACATCACCCTGTGACGCCACCCGGGGACCCGACCAGACCCGGGGTTTTTTTGGCCGGTATGGGGAATTTAACGTGGGACCTCGGGTGCCGGGGTCCCGACATCACCCTCTGACGCCACGCGGGGATCCGACCCTACCAGGGGTTTTTTGGCCGGTATGGGGAATCGAACCTGGGAGCTCGGGTGCCGGGTTCCCGACATCATTCTGTGACGCCACCTGCGGACCCGATCCGACCCGGGGTTTTTTGGCCGGTATGGGGAATCGAACCTGGGATCTCGGTGCCGGGGTCTCGATATCACCCTGTGACGCCACCCGAGCACCCGACCTGAGCCGGGATTTTTTGGCCGGTATGGGGAATCAAACCTGGGACATCGCTGCCAGAGTCCCGACATCACCCTGTGACGCCACCCGGGGACCTGACCCGACCCGGGGTTTTTTGGCCGGTATGGGGAAAACAAACCTGGGACCTCGGGTGCCAGGGTCCCGACATCACCCTGTGACGCCACCCGGGGACTTGACCCGACCCGGCCCAAGGTTTTTTGACCGGTATGGGGAATGGAACCTGGGACCTCGGGTGCCAGGTTCCCGACATCATTCTGTGACGCCACCCGGGCACCGGACTCGACACGGGGTTTTTTGGCTGGTATGGGGAATCGATCCTGGGATCTCGGTGCCGGGGTCTCGACATCACCCTGTGACGCCACCCGGGGACCCGACCCAACCCGGGGTCCAAGGGCCGGTATGGGGAATCAAACCTGGGACCTCGGGTGCCAGGATCCCGACGTCAGCCTGTGACGCCACGTGGGGACCCGATCCGACCCGGGGTTTTTTAGCCGGTATGGGGAATTGAACCTGGGACATCGCTGCCAGAGTCCCGACATCACCCTGTGACGCCACCCGGGGACCTGACCCAACCCGGTGTTTTTTGGCCGGTATGCGGAATCGAATGTGGGACCTGGCATGCCGGGGTCCCGACAGCACCCTGTGACGCCACCCGGGGACCCAAGCCGACCCGGGGTTTTTTGGCCGGTATGGGGAATCGAACCTGGGACCTTGCGTGCCGGGTTCCCGACATCATTCTGTGACGCCACCCGGGGATCCGACCCTACCAGGGGTTTTTTGGCCAGCATGGGGAATCGAACCTCGGACCTCGGTCCTGGGGTCTCGACATCACGCTGTGATGCCACATGGGAACCCGACCCAGCCTGGGGTCCAAGGGCCGTTATGGGGAATCGAACGTGGGACCTCGGGTGCCGGGGTCCTGACATCACCCTGTGACGCCACCCTAGGACCCGACCCTACCAGGGGTTTTTTGGCTGGTATGGGGAATCGAACCTGGGACCTCGGGTGCCAGGGTCCCGACGTCACCCTGTGACGCCACCCGGGGACCCGACCCGACCCGGGGTTTTTTGACCGGTATGGGGAATCGAACCATGGACCTCTATGCCGGCGTCTTGACATCACCCTGTGACGCCACCCGGGGACCCGACCCGACCCGGGGCTTTTTGGCCGGTATGGGGAATCGAACCTGGGACCTCGGGTGCCGGGGTCCCGACATCACCCTCTGACGCCACCCGGGGATCCGACCCTACCAGGGGATTTTTGGCCGGTATGGGGAATCGAACCTGGGAGCTCGGGTGCCGGGGTCCCGACATCACCCTGTGACGCCACCTGGGGACCCGATCCGACCCGGGGTTTTTTGGCCGGTATGGGGAATCGAACCTGGGATCTCGGTGCCGGGGTCTCGATATCACCCTGTGATGCCACCCGGGCACCGGACTCGACCCGGGGTTTTTTGGCCGGTATGGGGAATCAAACCTGGGCCCTCGGGTGCCGGGGTCCCGACATCACCCTGTGACGCCATGCGGCGACCCGATCCGACCTAGGGTTTTTTGGCCAGCATGGGGAATCGAAACTCGGACCTCGGTGCCGGGGTCTCGACATCATGCTGTGATGCCACACGGGGACCCGACCCGACCCAGGGTCCAGGGGCCGGTATGGGGAATCGTACCTGGGACCTCGGGTGCCAGGGTCCCGACGTCAGCCTGTGACGTCACCCGGGGACCCGAACCGACCTGGGGTCCAGAGGCCGGTATGGGGAATCAAACCTGGGACCTCGGTGCCGGGGTCTTGACATCACCCTGTGACGCCACCCGGCGACCCGACCCGACCTAAGGTTTTTTGGCCAGCATGGGGAATCGAAACTCGGACCTCGGTGCCGGGGTCTCGATATCATGCTGTGACGCCACCCGGGGACCCGACCCAACCTGGGGTTTTTTGGCCGTTATGGGGAATCGAACGTGGGACCTCGGGTGCCGGGGTCCTGACATCACCCTGTGACGCCACCTGGGGACCCGACCCTACCAGGGTTTTTTTGGCCGGTATGGGGAATTCAACCTGGGACCTCAGGTGCCAGGGTCCCGACATCACCATGTGACGCCCCGGCGACCCGATCCGACCCGGGGTTCTTTGGCCGGTATGGGGAATCGAATGTGGGACCTCGGTGCCAGGGTCTCGACTATCCCTGTGACGCCACCCGACCCAACCCGGAGTACAAGGGCCAGTATGGGGAATCGAACCTGGGACCTCGGGTGTCAGGGTCCCGACGTCAGCCTGTGACGCCACCCGGGGACCAGAACCAACCCGGGGTTTTTTGGCCGGTATGGGGAATCGAACCTGGGACCTCGGTGCCGGGGTCTCGACATCACCCTGTGACGCCACTCGGGGACCCGACCCGACCAGGGGTCCAGGGGCAGGTATGGGGAATCGAACCTGGAACCTCGGGTGCCGGGGTCCTGACATCACCCTGTGACGCCACCCGGCGACCCGACCCAACCCGGCGTCCAAGGTGCGGAGTGGGGAATCGAAACTGGGACCTCGGGTGCCAGGGTCCTGACATCACCCTGTGACGCCACCTGGGGACCCAACCCAACCCGCGTTCCAAGGGCCGGTATGGGGAATCGAACCTGGGACCTCGGGTGCCAGGGTCCCGACGTCAGCCTGTGACGCCACCCGGGGACACGACCCGACCCGGGGTTTTTTGACCGGTATGGGGAATCGAACCTGGGACATCGCTGCCAGAGTCCCGACATCACCCTTTGACGACACCCGGGGACCTGACCCGACCCGGGTTTTTTTGGCCGGTATGGGGAAACAAACCTGGGACCTCGGGTGCCGGGGTCCCGACATCACCCTGTGACGCCACCCGGGGACTTGACCCGACCCGGCCCAAGGTTTTTTGGCCGGTATGGGGAATCGAACCTGGGACCTCGCGTTCCGTGTTCCCGACATCATTCTGTGACGCGACCCGGGCACCGTACTCGACTCGGGGTTTTTTGGCCGGTATGGGGAATCAAACCTGGGACCTCGGTGCCGGGGTCTCGACATCACGCTGTGACGCCACACGGGGACCCGACCCGAGCCGGGGTCCAGGGGCCGGTATGGGGAATCAAACCTGGGACCTCGGTGCCGGGGTCTTGACATCACCCTGTGACGCCACCCGGCGACCCGACCCGACCTAAGGTTTTTTGGCCAGCATGGGGAATCGAAACTCGGACCTCGGTGCCGGGGTCTCGACATCACGCTGTGACGCCACACGGGGACCCGACCCGACCCGGGGTCCAGGGGACGGTATGGGGAATCGAACGTGGGACCTCGGGTGCCAGGGTCCTGACATCACCCTGTGACGCCACCCGGGGACCCGACCCTACCAGGGTTTTTTTGGCCGGTATGGGGAATCCAACCTGGGACCTCGGGTGCCGGCGTCCCGACATTACCCTGTGACGCCACCCGGGGACCCGACCCTACCAGGGTTTTTTTGGCCGGTATGGGAAATCTAACCTGGGACCTCGGGTGCCGGCGTCCCGAAATTACCCTGTGACGCCACCCAGGAATCCGACATAACCCGGGGTTTTTTGGCCGGTATGGGGAATGGAACGTGGGACCTCGGGTGCCGGGGTCCCGACATCACCCTGTGACGCCACCCGGCGACCCGACCCTACCAGGGGTTTTTTAGCCGGTATGGGGAATCGAAACTGGGACATCGGGTGCCGGGCTCCCGACATCACCCTGTGACGCCACCCGGCGACCCGACCCAACTCGGGGTCCAAGGAGCGGTATGGGGAATCAAACCTGGGTCCTCAGGTGCCAGGGTCCCGACGTCAGCCTGTGAGGCCACCTGGGGACCCGATTCGACCCGGGGTTCAGGGGCCGATATGGGGAATCGAACCTGGGACCTCGGTGACGGGGTCCCGATATCACCCTGTGACGCCACCCGGGGACCCGATCCGACCCCGGGTTTTTTGGCCGGTATGTGGAATCGAACCTGGGACCTCGCTGCCAGGGTCCCGACATATCCCTGTGACGCCACCCGGGGACCCGAACCGACCTGGGGTCCAGAGGCCGGTATGGGGAATCAAACCTAGGACCTCGGTGCCGGGGTCTTGACATCAACCTGTGACGCCACCCGGCGACCCGACCCGACCTAAGGTTTTTTGGCCAGCATGGGGAATCGAAACTCGGACCTCGGTGCCGGGGTCTCGACATCACGCTGTGACGCCACACGGGGACCCGACCCGACCCGGGGTCCAGGGGCCGGTATGGGGAATCGAACGTGGGACCTCGGGTGCCAGGGTCCTTACATCACCCTGTGATGCCACCCGGGGACCCGACCCAACCTGGGGTTTTTTGACCGGTATGGGGAAACAAACCTGGGACCTCGGGTGCCGGGGTCCCGACATCACCCTGTGACGCCACCCGGGGACCCGACCCTACCAGGGTTTTTTTGGCCGGTATGGGGAATTCAACCTGGGACCTCGGGTGCCAGGGTCCTCACATCACCATGTGACGCCCCGGCGACCCGATCCGACCCGGGGTTCTTTGGCCGGTATGGGGAATCGAACCTGGGACCTCGGTGCCAGGGTCTCGACTATCCCTGTGACGCCACCCGACCCAACCCGGAGTACAAGGGCCGGTATGGGGAATCGAACCTGGGACCTCGGGTGTCAGGGTCCCGACGTCAGCCTGTGACGCCACCCGGGGACCAGAACCAACCCGGGGTTTTTTGGCCGGTATGGGGAATCGAACCTGGGACCTCGGTGCCGGGGTCCCGACATCACCCTGTGACGCCACCCGGGCACCTGACTCGACCCGGGGTTTTTTGGCCGGTATGGGGAATCCAACGTGGGACCTCGGGTGCCGGGATCCCGACATCACCCTGTGACGCCACCCGGGGACCCGACCCTACCAGGGGTTTTTTGACCGGTATGGGGAATCGAACCTGGGACCTCGGGTGCCGGGGTCCCGACATCACCCTGTGACGCCACCCGGGCACCTGACTCGACCCGGGGTTTTTTCGCCGGTATGGGGAATCAAACCTTGGACCTCGGGTACCAGGGGTCCCGACATCACCCTGTGACGCCACCCGGCGACCCGACCTGACCTAGGGTTTTTTGGCCAGCATGGGGAATCGAACCTCGGACCTCGATCCTGGGGTCTCGACATCACGCTCTGATGCCACATGGGAACCCGACCCAGCCTGGGGTCCAAGGGCCGTTATGGGGAATCGAACGTGGGACCTCGGGTGCCGGGGTCCTGACATCACCCTGTGACGCCACCCTAGGACCCGACCCTACCAGGGGTTTTTTGGCTGGTATGGGGAATCGAACCTGGGACCTCGGGTGCCAGGGTCCCGACGTCACCCTGTGACGCCACCCGGGGACCCGATCCGAACCGGGGTTTTTTGACCGGTATGGGGAATCGAACCATGGACCTCTATGCCGGCATCTTGACATCACCCTGTGACGCCACCCGGGGACCCGACCCGACCCGGGGCTTTTTGGCCGGTATGGGGAATCGAACCTGGGACCTCGGGTGCCGGGGTCCCGACATCACCCTCTGACGCCACCCGGGGATCCGACCCTACCAGGGGATTTTTGGCCGGTATGGGGAATCGAACCTGGGAGCTCGGGTGCCGGGTTCCCGACATCATTCTCTGACGCCACCCGGGCACCGGACTCGACCCGGGGTTTTTTGGCCGGTATGGGGAATCAAACCTGGGACCTCGGGTGCCCGGTTCCCGACATCATTCTCTGACGCCACCCGGGCACCGGACTCGACCCGGGGTTTTTTGGCCGGTATGGGGAATCAAACCTGGGACCTCGGGTGCCAGGGTCCCGACGTCAGCCTGTGACGTCACCCGGGGACCCGAACCGACCCGGGGTCCAGAGGCCGGTATGGGGAATCAAACCTGGGACCTCAGTGCCGGGGTCTTGACATAACGCTGTGACGCCACCCGGCGACCCGACCCGACCTAAGGTTTTTTGGCCAGCATGGGGAATCGAAACTCGGACCTCGGTGCCGGGGTCTCGACATCACGCTGTGACGCCACCCGGGGACCCGACCCAACCTGGGGTTTTTTGGCCGTTATGGGGAATCGAACGTGGGACCTCGGGTGCCGGGGTCCTGACATCACCCTGTGACGCCACCCGGGGACCCGACCCGACCCGGGGTTTTTTGGCCGGTATGGGGAAACAAACCTGGGACCTCGGGTGCCGGGGTCCCGACATCACCCTGTGACACCACCCGGGGATCCGACCCGACCCGGGGTCCAGGGGCCGGTATGGGGAATCGAAGGTCGGTTCTCGGGTGCTGGGGTCTCGACTATCCCTGTGATGCCACCCGACCCAACCCGGAGTACAAGGGCCGGTATGGGGAATCGAACCTGGGACCTCGGGTGCCAGGGTCCCGACGTCAGCCTGTGACGCCACCCGGGGACCAGAACCAACCCGGGCTTTTTTGGCCGGTATGGGGAATCGAACCTGGGACCTCGGTGCCGGGGTCTTGACATCACCCTGTGACGCCACCCGGCGACCCGACCCAACCCGGCGTCCAAGGGCCGGAGTGGGGAATCGAACCTGGGACCTCGCGTTCCGGGTTCCCGACATCATTCTGTGACGCCACCTGGGCACCGGACTCGACCCGGGGTTTTTTGGCCGGTATGGGGAATCAAACCTGGGACCTCGGTGCCGGGGTCTCGACATCACCCTGTGACGCCACCCGGCGACCCGACCCGACCTAAGGTTTTTTGGCCGGTATGGGGAATCCAACCTGGGACCTCGGGTGCCGGCGTCCCGACATTACCCTGTGACGCCATCCGGGGACCCGACCCTACCAGGGTTTTTTTGGCCAGTATGGGGAATCCAACCTGGGACCTCGGGTGCCGGCGTACCGAAATTACCCTGTGACGCCACCCAGGAATCCGACATAACCCGGGGTTTTTTGGCCGGTATGGGGAATGGAACGTGGGACCTCGGGTGCCGGGGTCCCGACATCACCCTGTGATGCCACCCGTCGACCCGACCCTACCAGGAGTTTTTTAGCCGATATGGGGAATCGAAACTGGGACATCGGGTGCCGGGCTCCCGACATCACCCTGTGACGCCACCCGGCGACCCGACCCAACCCGGGGTCCAAGGAGCGGTATGGGGAATCAAACCTGGGACCTCGGGTGCCAGGGTCCCGACGTCAGCCTGTGACGCTACCTGGGGACCCGATCCGACCCCGGGTTTTTTGGCCGGTATGGGGAATCAAACCTGGGACCTTGGTGCCGGGGTCTTGACATCACCCTGTGACGCCACCCGGCGACCCGACCCGACCTAAGGTTTTTTGGCCAGCATGGGGAATCGAAACTCGGACCTCGGTGCCGGGGTCTCGACATCACGCTGTGACGCCACACGGGGACCCGACCCGACCCGGGGTCCAGGGGCCGGTATGGGGAATCAAACGTGGGACCTCGGGTGCCAGGGTCCTTACATCACCCTGTGATGCCACCCGGGGACCCTACCCAACCTGGGGTTTTTTGACCGGTATGGGGAAACAAACCTGGGACCTCGGGTGCCGGGGTCCCGACATCACCCTGTGACGCCACCCGGGGACCCGACCCTACCAGGGTTTTTTTGGCCGGTATGGGGAATTCAACCTGGGACCTCAGGTGCCAGGGTCCTGACATCACCATGTGACGCCCCGGCGACCCGATCCGACCCGGGGTTCTTTGGCCGGTATGGGGAATCGAACCTGGGACCTCGGTGCCAGGGTCTCGACTATCCCTGTGACGCCACCCGACCCAACCCGGAGTACAAGGGCCGGTATGGGGAATCGAACCTGGGACCTCGGGTGTCAGGGTCCCGACGTCAGCCTGTGACGCCACCCGGGGACCAGAACCAACCCGGGGTTTTTTGGCCGGTATGGGGAATCGAACCTGGGACCTCGGGTGCCGGGGTCCCGACATCACCCTGTGACGCCACGTGGGGACCCGACCCTACCCGGGGTTTTTTGGCCGGTATGGGGAATCAAACCTTGGACCTCGGGTGCCAGGTTTCCCGACATCACCCTGTGATGCCACCCGGGGACCCGACCCTACCAGGGGTTTTTTGACCGGTATGGGGAATCGAACCTGGGACCTCGGGTGCCGGGGTCTCGACATCACCCTGTGACTCCACCTGCGGACCCGATCCGACCCGGGGTTTTTTGGTTGGTATGGGGAATTTAACGTGGAACCTCGGGTGCCGGGGTCCCGACATCACCCTGTGACGCCACCCGGCGACCCGACCTGACCTAGGGTTTTTTGGCCAGCATGGGGAATCGAACCTCGGACCTCGGTGCTGGGGTCTCGACATCACGCTGTGATGCCACATGGGAACCCGACCCGACCCGGGGTCCAGGGGACGGTATGGGGAATTGATCCTGGGACCTCGGGTGCCGGGGTCCCGACATCACCCTGTGATGCCACCCGGGGACCTGACCCAGCCTGGGGTCCAAGGGCCGTTATGGGGAATCGAACGTGGGACCTCGGGTGCCGGGGTCCCGACGTCACCCTGTGACGCCACCCGGGGACCCGACCCGACCCGGGGTTTTTTGACCGGTATGGGGAATCGAACCATGGACCTCTATGCCGGCGTCTTGACATCACCCTGTGACGCCACCCGGGGACCCGACCAGACCCGGGGTTTTTTTGGCCGGTATGGGGAATTTAACGTGGGACCTCGGGTGCCGGGGTCCCGACATCACCCTCTGACGCCACGCGGGGATCCGACCCTACCAGGGGTTTTTTGGCCGGTATGGGGAATCGAACCTGGGAGCTCGGGTGCCGGGTTCCCGACATCATTCTGTGACGCCACCTGCGGACCCGATCCGACCCGGGGTTTTTTGGCTGGTATGGGGAATCGAACCTGGGATCTCGGTGCCGGGGTCTCGATATCACCCTGTGACGCCACCCGAGCACCCGACCTGAGCCGGGATTTTTTGGCCGGTATGGGGAATCAAACCTGGGACATCGCTGCCAGAGTCCCGACATCACCCTGTGACGCCACCCGGGGACCTGACCCGACCCGGGGTTTTTTGGCCGGTATGGGGAAAACAAACCTGGGACCTCGGGTGCCAGGGTCCCGACATCACCCTGTGACGCCACCCGGGGACTTGACCCGACCCGGCCCAAGGTTTTTTGACCGGTATGGGGAATGGAACCTGGGACCTCGGGTGCCAGGTTCCCGACATCATTCTGTGACGCCACCCGGGCACCGGACTCGACCCGGGGTTTTTTGGCTGGTATGGGGAATCGAACCTGGGATCTCGGTGCCGGGGTCTCGACATTACCCTGTGACGCCATCCGGGGACCCGACCCAACCCGGGGTCCAAGGGCCGGTATGGGGAATCAAACCTGGGACCTCGGGTGCCAGGATCCCGACGTCAGCCTGTGACGCCACCCGGGGACCCGATCCGACCCGGGGTTTTTTAGCCGGTATGGGGAATTGAACCTGGGACATCGCTGCCAGAGTCCCGACATCACCCTGTGACGCCACCCGGGGACCTGACCCAACCCGGTGTTTTTTGGCCGGTATGCGGAATCGAACGTGGGACCTGGCATGCCGGGGTCCCGACAGCACCCTGTGACGCCACCCGGGGACCCAAGCCGACCCGGGGTTTTTTGGCCGGTATGGGGAATCGAACCTGGGATCTCGGTGCCGGGGTCTCGATATCACCCTGTGACGCCACCCGAGCACCCGACCTGAGCAGGGATTTTTTGGCCGGTATGGGGAATCAAACCTGGGACATCGCTGCCAGAGTCCCGACATCACCCTGTGACGCCTCCCGGGGACCTGACCCGACCGGGGGCTTTTTGGCCGGTATGGGGAATCGAACCTGGGACCTCGCGTGCCGGGTTCCCTACATCATTCTGTGACGCCACCCGGGCACCGGACTCGACCCGGGGTTTTTTGGCCGGTATGGGGAATCAAACCTGGGCCCTCGGGTGCCGGGGTCCCGACATCACCCTGTGACGCCATGCGGTGACCCGATCCGACCTAGGGTTTTTTGGCCAGCATGGGGAATCGAAACTCGGACCTCGGTGCCGGGGTCTCGACATCACGCTGTGATGCCACACGGGGACCCGACCCGACCCGGGGTCCAGGGGCCGGTATGGGGAATCGTACCTGGGACCTCGGGTGCCAGGGTCCCGACGTCAGCCTGTGACGTCACCCGGGGACCCGAACCGACCCGGGGTCCAGAGGCCGGTATGGGGAATCAAACATGGGACCTCGGTGCCGGGGTCTTGACATCAACCTGTGACGCCACCCGGCGACCCGACCCGACCTAAGGTTTTTTGGCCAGCATGGGGAATCGAAACTCGGACCTCGGTGCCGGGGTCTCGACATCACGCTGTGACGCCACACGGGGACCCGACCCGACCTAAGGTTTTTTGGCCGTTATGGGGAATCGAACGTGGGATCTCGGGTGCCTGGGTCCTTACATCACCCTGTGATGCCACCCGGGGACCCGACCCAACCTGGGGTTTTTTGGCCGTTATGGGGATTCGAACGTGGGACCTCGGGTGCCGGGGTCCTGACATCACCCTGTGACGCCACCCGGGGACCCGACCCTACCAGGGTTTTTTTGGCCGGTATGGGGAATTCAACCTGGGACCTCAGGTGCCAGGGTCCTGACATCACCATGTGACGCCCCGGCGACCCGATCCGACCCGGGGTTCTTTGGCCGGTATGGGGAATCGAACCTGGGACCTCGGTGCCAGGGTCTCGACTATCCCTGTGACGCCACCCGACCCAACCCGGAGTACAAGGGCCGGTATGGGGAATCGAACGTGGGACCTCGGGTGTCAGGGTCCCGACGTCAGCCTGTGACGCCACCCGGGGACCAGAACCAACCCGGGGTTTTTTGGCCGGTATGGGGAATCGAACCTGGGACCTCGGGTGCCGGGGTCCCGACATCATTCTGTGACGCCACGTGGGGACCCGACCCTACCCGGGGTTTTTTGGCCGGTATGGGGAATCAAACCTTGGACCTCAGGTGCCAGGGGTCCCGACATCACCCTGTGATGCCACCCGGGGACCCGACCCTACCAGGGGTTTTTTGACCGGTATGGGGAATCGAACCTGGGACCTCGGGTGCCGGGGTCTCGACATCACCCTGTGACTCCACCCGGGGACCCGATCCGACCCGGGGTTTTTTGGCTGGTATGGGGAATTTAACGTGGAACCTCGGGTGCCGGGGTCCCGACATCACCCTGTGACGCCACCCGGCGACCCGACCTGACCTAGGGTTTTTTGGCCAGCATGGGGAATCGAACCTCGGACCTCGGTGCTGGGGTCTCGACATCACGCTGTGATGCCACATGGGAACCCGACCCGACCCGGGGTCCAGGGGACGGTATGGGGAATCGATCCTGGGACCTCGGGTGCCAGGGTCCCGACATCACCCTGTGATGCCACCCGGGGACCTGACCCAGCCTGGGGTCCAAGGGCCGTTATGGGGAATCGAACGTGGGACCTCGGGTGCCGGGGTCCCGACGTCACCCTGTGACGCCACCCGGGGACCCGACCCGACCCGGGGTTTTTTGACCGGTATGGGGAATCGAACCATGGACCTCTATGCCGGCGTCTTGACATCACCCTGTGACGCCACCCGGGGACCCGACCCGACCCGGGGTTTTTTTGGCCGGTATGGGGAATTTAACGTGGGACCTCGGGTGCCGGGGTCCCGACATCACCCTCTGACGCCACGCGGGGATCCGACCCTACCAGGGGTTTTTTGGCCGGTATGGGGAATCGAACCTGGGAGCTCGGGTGCCGGGTTCCCGACATCATTCTGTGACGCCACCTGCGGACCCGATCCGACCCGGGGTTTTTTGGCCGGTATGGGGAATCGAACCTGGGATCTCGGTGCCGGGGTCTCGATATCACCCTGTGACGCCACCCGAGCACCCGACCTGAGCCGGGATTTTTTGGCCGGTATGGGGAATCAAACCTGGGACATCGCTGCCAGAGTCCCGACATCACCCTGTGACGCCACCCGGGGACCTGACCCGACCCGGGGTTTTTTGGCCGGTATGGGGAAAACAAACCTGGGACCTCGGGTGCCAGGGTCCCGACATCACCCTGTGACGCCACCCGGGGACTTGACCCGACCCGGCCCAAGGTTTTTTGACCGGTATGGGGAATGGAACCTGGGACCTCGGGTGCCAGGTTCCCGACATCATTCTGTGACGCCACCCGGGCACTGGACTCGACCCGGGGTTTTTTGGCTGGTATGGGGAATCGAACCTGGGATCTCGGTGCCGGGGTCTCGACATCACCCTGTGACGCCACCCGGGGACCCGACCCAACCCGGGGTCCAAGGGCCGGTATGGGGAATCAAACCTGGGACCTCGGGTGCCAGGATCCCGACGTCAGCCTGTGACGCCACGTGGGGACCCGATCCGACCCGGGGTTTTTTAGCCGGTATGGGGAATTGAACCTGGGACATCGCTGCCAGAGTCCCGACATCACCCTGTGACGCCTCCCGGGGACCTGACCCGACCGGGGGCTTTTTGGCCGGTATGGGGAATCGAACCTGGGACCTCGCGTGCCGGGTTCCCGACATCATTCTGTGACGCCACCCGGGCACCGGACTCGACCCGGGGTTTTTTGGCCGGTATGGGGAATCAAACCTGGGCCCTCGGGTGCCGGGGTCCCGACATCACCCTGTGACGCCATGCGGCGACCCGATCCGACCTAGGGTTTTTTGGCCAGCATGGGGAATCGAAACTCGGACCTCGGTGCCGGGGTCTCGACATCACGCTGTGATGCCACACGGGGACCCGACCCGACCCAGGGTCCAGGGGCCGGTATGGGGAATCGTACCTGGGACCTCGGGTGCCAGGGTCCCGACGTCAGCCTGTGACGTCACCCGGGGACCCGAACCGACCCGGGGTCCAGAGGCCGGTATGGGGAATCAAACCTGGGACCTCAGTGCCGGGGTCTTGACATAACGCTGTGACGCCACCCGGCGACCCGACCCGACCTAAGGTTTTTTGGCCAGCATGGGGAATCGAAACTCGGACCTCGGTGCCGGGGTCTCGACATCACGCTGTGACGCCACCCGGGGACCCGACCCAACCTGGGGTTTTTTGGCCGTTATGGGGAATCGAACGTGGGACCTCGGGTGCCGGGGTCCCGACATCACCCTGTGACGCCACCCGGGGACCCGACCCTACCAGGGTTTTTTTGGCCGGTATGGGGAATTCAACCTGGGACCTCAGGTGCCAGGGTCCCGACATCACCATGTGACGCCCCGGCGACCCGATCCGACCCGGGGTTCTTTGGCCGGTATGGGGAATCGAACCTGGGACCTCGGGTGCCAGGGTCCCGACGTCAGCCTGTGACGCCACCCGGGGACCAGAACCAACCCGGGCTTTTTTGGCCGGTATGGGGAATCGAACCTGGGACCTCGGGTGCCAGGGTCCCGACGTCAGCCTGTGACGCCACCCGGGGACCAGAACCAACCCGGGCTTTTTTGGCCGGTATGGGGAATCGAACGTGGGACCTCGGTGCCGGGGTCTTGACATCACCCTGTGACGCCACCCGGGGACCCGACCCGACCAGGGGTCCAGGGGCAGGTATGGGGAATCGAACCTGGAACCTCACGTGCCGGGGTCATGACATCACCCTGTGACGCCACACGGCGACCCGACCCAACCCGGCGTCCAAGGGCCGGAGTGGGGAATCGAATCTGGGACCTCGGGTGCCAGGGTCCTTACATCACCCTGTGACGCCACCCGGGGACCCGACCCGACCCGGGGTTTTTTGGCCGGTATGGGGAAACAAACCTGGGACCTCGGGTGCCGGGGTCCCGACATCACCCTTTGACGCCACCCGGGGACTTGACCCGTCCCGGCCCAAGGTTTTTTGGCCGGTATGGGGAATCGTACCTGGGACCTCGCGTTCCGGGTTCCCGACATCATTCTGTGACGCCACCGGGGCACCGGACTCGACCCGGGTTTTTTGGCCGGTATGGGGAATCAAACCTGGGACCTCGGTGCCGGGGTCTCGACATCACGCTGTGACGCCACACGGGGACCCGACCCGAGCCGGGGTCCAGGGGCCGGTATGGGGAATCAAACCTGGGACCTCGGTGCCGGGGTCTTGACATCACCCTGTGACGCCACCCGGCGACCCGACCCGACCTAAGGTTTTTTGGCCAGCATGGGGAATCGAAACTCGGACCTCGGTGCCGGGGTCTCGACATCACGCTGTGACGCCACACGGGGACCCGACCCGACCCGGGGTCCAGGGGCCGGTATGGGGAATCGAACGTGGGACCTCGGGTGCCAGGGTCCTTACATCACCCTGTGACGCCACCTGGGGACCCGACCCTACCAGGGTTTTTTTGGCCGCTATGGGAAATCCAACCTGGGACCTCGGGTGCCGGCATCCCGACATTACCCTGTGACGCCACCCGGGGACCCGACCCTACCAGGGTTTTTTTGGCCGGTATGGGGAATCCAACCTGGGACCTCGGGTGCCGGCGTCCCGAAATTACCCTGTGACGCCACCCAGGAATCCGACATAACCCGGGGTTTTTTGGCCGGTATGGGGAATCAAACCTGGGACCTCGGTGCCGGGGTCTTGACATCACCCTGTGACGCCACCCGGCGACCCGACCCGACCTAAGGTTTTTTGGCCAGCATGGGGAATCGAAACTCGGACCTCGGTGCCGGGGTCTCGACATCACGCTGTGACGCCACACGGGGACCCGACCCGACCCGGGGTCCAGGGGCCGGTATGGGGAATCGAACGTGGGACCTCGGGTGCCAGGGTCCTTACATCACCCTGTGATGCCACCCGGGGACCCGACCCAACCTGGGGTTTTTTGACCGGTATGGGGAAACAAACCTGGGACCTCGGGTGCCGGGGTCCCGACATCACCCTGTGACGCCACCCGGGGACCCGACCCTACCAGGGTTTTTTTTGGCCGGTATGGGGAATTCAACCTGGGACCTCAGGTGCCAGGGTCCTGACATCACCATGTGACGCCCCGGCGACCCGATCCGACCCGGGGTTCTTTGGCCGGTATGGGGAATCGAACCTGGGACCTCGGTGCCAGGGTCTCGACTATCCCTGTGACGCCACCCGACCCAACCCGGAGTACAAGGGCCGGTATGGGGAATCGAACCTGGGACCTCGGGTGTCAGGGTCCCGACGTCAGCCTGTGACGCCACCCGGGGACCAGAACCAACCCGGGGTTTTTTGGCCGGTATGGGGAATCGAACCTGGGACCTCGCGTGCCGGGGTCCCGACATCACCCTGTGACGCCACGTGGGGACCCGACCCTACCCGGGGTTTTTTGGCCGGTATGGGGAATCAAACCTTGGACCTCGGGTGCCAGGGGTCCCGACATCACCCTGTGATGCCACCCGGGGACCCGACCCTACCAGGGGTTTTTTGACCGGTATGGGGAATCGAACCTGGGACCTCGGGTGCCGGGGTCTCGACATCACCCTGTGACGCCACCCGGGGACCCGATCCGACCCGGGGTTTTTTGGCTGGTATGGGGAATTTAACGTGGAACCTCGGGTGCCGGGGGTCCCGACATCACCCTCTGACGCCACGCGGGGATCCGACCCTACCAGGGGTTTTTTGGCCGGTATGGGGAATCGAACCTGGGAGCTCGGGTGCCGGGTTCCCGACATCATTCTGTGACGCCACCTGCGGACCCGATCCGACCCGGGGTTTTTTGGCCGGTATGGGGAATCAAACCTGGGATCTCGGTGCCGGGGTCTCGATATCACCCTGTGACGCCACCCGAGCACCCGACCTGAGCCGGGATTTTTTGGCCGGTATGGGGAATCAAACCTGGGACATCGCTGCCAGAGTCCCGACATCACCCTGTGACGCCACCCGGGGACCTGACCCGACCCGGGGTTTTTTGGCCGGTATGGGGAAAACAAACCTGGGACCTCGGGTGCCAGGGTCCCGACATCACCCTGTGACGCCACCCGGGGACTTGACCCGACCCGGCCCAAGGTTTTTTGACCGGTTTGGGGAATGGAACCTGGGACCTCGGGTGCCAGGTTTCCGACATCATTCTGTGACGCCACCCGGGCACCGGACTCGACCCGGGGTTTTTTGGCTGGTATGGGGAATCGAACCTGGGATCTCGGTGCCGGGGTCTCGACATCACCCTGTGACGCCACCCGGGGACCCGACCCAACCCGGGGTCCAAGGGCCGGTATGGGGAATCAAACCTGGGACCTCGGGTGCCAGGATCCCGACGTCAGCCTGTGACGCCACCCGGGGACCTGACCCAACCCGGTGTTTTTTGGCCGGTATGCGGAATCGAACGTGGGACCTGGCATGCCGGGGTCCCGACAGCACCCTGTGACGCCACCCGGGGACCCAAGCCGACCCGGGGTTTTTTGGCCGGTATGGGGAATCGAACCTGGGACCTCGCGTGCCGGGTTCCCGACATCATTCTGTGACGCCACCCGGGGATCCGACCCTACGAGGGGTTTTTTGGCCGGTATGGGGAATCGAACGTGGGACCTCGGGTGCCGGGTTCCCGACATCATTCTGTGACGCCACCTGCGGACCCGATCCGACCCGGGGTTTTTTGGCCGGTATGGGGAATCGAACCTGGGATCTCGGTGCCGGGGTCTCGATATCACCCTGTGACGCCACCCGAGCACCCGACCTGAGCAGGGATTTTTTGGCCGGTATGGGGAATCAAACCTGGGACATCGCTGCCAGAGTCCCGACATCACCCTGTGACGCCTCCCGGGGACCTGACCCGACCGGGGGCTTTTTGGCCGGTATGGGGAATCGAACCTGGGACCTCGCGTGCCGGGTTCCCGACATCATTCTGTGACGCCACCCGGGCACCGGACTCGACCCGGGGTTTTTTGGCCGGTATGGGGAATCAAACCTGGGCCCTCGGGTGCCGGGGTCCCGACATCACCCTGTGATGCCACACGGGGACCCGACCCGACCCGGGGTCCAGAGGCCGGTATGGGGAATCGTACCTGGGACCTCGGGTGCCAGGGTCCCGACGTCAGCCTGTGACGTCACCCGGGGAACCGAACCGACCCGGGGTCCAGAGGCCGGTATGGGGAATCAAACATGGGACCTCGGTGCCGGGGTCTTGACATCAACCTGTGACGCCACCCGGCGACCCGACCCGACCTAAGGTTTTTTGGCCAGCATGGGGAATCGAAACTCGGACCTCGGTGCCGGGGTCTCGACATCACGCTGTGACGCCACCTGGGGACCCGACCCTACCAGGGTTTTTTTGGCCAGTATGGGGAATTCAACCTGGGACCTCAGGTGCCAGGGTTCCGACATCACCATGTGACGCCCCGGCGACCCGATCCGACCCGGGGTTCTTTGGCCGGTATGGGGAATCGAACCTGGGACCTCGGTGCCAGGGTCTCGACTATCCCTGTGACGCCACCCGACCCAACCCGGAGTACAAGGGCCGGTATGGGGAATCGAACCTGGGACCTCGGGTGCCAGGGTCCCGACGTCAGCCTGTGACGCCACCCGGGGACCCGATCCGACCCCGGGTTTTTTGGCCGGTATGGGGAATCAAACCTGGGACCTCGGTGCCGGGGTCTTGACATCACCCTGTGACGCCACCCGGCGACCCGACCCGACCTAAGGTTTTTTGGCCAGCATGGGGAATCGAAACTCGGACCTCGGTGCCGGGGTCTCGACATCACGCTGTGACGCCACACGGGGACCCGACCCGACCCGGGGTCCAGGGGCCGGTATGGGGAATCGAACGTGGGACCTCGGGTGCCAGGGTCCTTACATCACCCTGTGATGCCACCCGGGGACCCGACCCAACCTGGGGTTTTTTGACCGGTATGGGGAAACAAACCTGGGACCTCGGGTGCCGGGGTCCCGACATCACCCTGTGACGCCACCCGGGGACCCGACCCTACCAGGGTTTTTTTGGCCGGTATGGGGAATTCAACCTGGGACCTCAGGTGCCAGGGTCCTGACATCACCATGTGACGCCCCGGCGACCAGATCCGACCCGGGGTTCTTTGGCCGGTATGGGGAATCGAACCTGGGACCTCGGTGCCAGGGTCTCGACTATCCCTGTGACGCCACCCGACCCAACCCGGAGTACAAGGGCCGGTATGGGGAATCGAACCTGGGACCTCGGGTGTCAGGGTCCCGACGTCAGCCTGTGACGCCACCCGGGGACCCGACCCTACCCGGGTTTTTTTGGCCGGTATGGGGAATCAAACCTTGGACCTCGGGTGCCAGGGGTCCCGACATCACCCTGTGATGCCACCCGGGGACCCGACCCTACCAGGGGTTTTTTGACCGGTATGGGGAATCGAACCTGGGACCTCGGGTGCCGGGGTCTCGACATCACCCTGTGACGCCACCCGGGGACCCGATCCGACCCGGGGTTTTTTGGCTGGTATGGGGAATTTAACGTGGAACCTCGGGTGCCGGGGTCCCGACATCACCCTGTGACGCCACCCGGCGACCCGACCTGACCTAGGGTTTTTTGGCCAGCATGGGGAATCGAACCTCGGACCTCGGTGCTGGGGTCTCGACATCACGCTGTGATGCCACATGGGAACCCGACCCGACCCGGGGTCCAGGGGACGGTATGGGGAATCGATCCTGGGACCTCGGGTGCCGGGGTCCCGACATCACCCTGTGATGCCACCCGGGGACCTGACCCAGCCTGGGGTCCAAGGGCCGTTATGGGGAATCGAACGTGGGACCTTGGGTGCCGGGGTCCCGACGTCACCCTGTGACGCCACCCGGGGACCCGACCCGACCCGGGGATTTTTGACCGGTATGGGGAATCGAACCATGGACCTCTATGCCGGCGTCTTGATATCACCCTGTGACGCCACCCGGGGACCCGACCCGACCCGGGGTTTTTTTGGCCGGTATGGGGAATTTAACGTGGGACCTCGGGTGCCGGGGTCCCGACATCACCCTCTGACGCCACGCGGGGATCCGACCCTACCAGGGGTTTTTTGGCCGGTATGGGGAATCGAACCTGGGAGCTCGGGTGCCGGGTTCCCGACATCATTCTGTGACGCCACCCGAGCACCCGACCTGAGCCGGGATTTTTTGGCCGGTATGGGGAATCAAACCTGGGACATCGCTGCCAGAGTCCCGACATCACCCTGTGACGCCACCCGGGGACCTGACCCGACCCGGGGTTTTTTGGCCGGTATGGGGAAAACAAACCTGGGACCTCGGGTGCCAGGGTCCCGACATCACCCTGTGACGCCACCCGGGGACTTGACCCGACCCGGCCCAAGGTTTTTTGACCGGTTTGGGGAATGGAACCTGGGACCTCGGGTGCCAGGTTCCCGACATCATTCTGTGACGCCACCCGGGCACCGGACTCGACCCGGGGTTTTTTGGCTGGTATGGGGAATCGAACCTGGGATCTCGGTGCCGGGGTCTCGACATCACCCTGTGACGCCACCCGGGGACCCGACCCAACCCGGGGTCCAAGGGCCGGTATGGGGAATCAAACCTGGGACCTCGGGTGCCAGGATCCCGACGTCAGCCTGTGACGCCACGTGGGGACCCGATCCGACCCGGGGTTTTTTAGCCGGTATGGGGAATTGAACCTGGGACATCGCTGCCAGAGTCCCGACATCACCCTGTGACGCCACCCGGGGACCTGACCCAACCCGGTGTTTTTTGGCCGGTATGCGGAATCGAACGTGGGACCTGGCATGCCGGGGTCCCGACAGCACCCTGTGACGCCACCCGGGGACCCAAGCCGACCCGGGGTTTTTTGGCCGGTATGGGGAATCGAACCTGGGACCTCGCGTGCCGGGTTCCCGACATCATTCTGTGACGCCACCCGGGGATCCGACCCTACGAGGGGTTTTTTGGCCGGTATGGGGAATCGAACGTGGGACCTCGGGTGCCGGGTTCCCGACATCATTCTGTGACGCCACCTGCGGACCCGATCCGACCCGGGGTTTTTTGGCCGGTATGGGGAATCGAACCTGGGATCTCGGTGCCGGGGTCTCGATATCACCCTGTGACGCCACCCGAGCACCCGACCTGAGCAGGGATTTTTTGGCCGGTATGGGGAATCAAACCTGGGACATCGCTGCCAGAGTCCCGACATCACCCTGTGACGCCTCCCGGGGACCTGACCCGACCGGGGGCTTTTTGGCCGGTATGGGGAATCGAACCTGGGACCTCATGTGCCGGGTTCCCGACATCATTCTGTGACGCCACCCGGGCACCGGACTCGACCCGGGGTTTTTTGGCCGGTATGGGGAATCAAACCTGGGCCCTCGGGTGCCGGGGTCCCGACATCACCCTGTGACGCCATGCGGCGACCCGATCCGACCTAGGGTTTTTTGGCCAGCATGGGGAATCGAAACTCGGACCTCGGTGCCGGGGTCTCGACATCACGCTGTGATGCCACACGGGGACCCGACCCGACCCGGGGTCCAGGGGCCGGTATGGGGAATCGTACCTGGGACCTCGGGTGCCAGGGTCCCGACGTCAGCCTGTGACGTCACCCGGGGACCCGAACCGACCCGGGGTCCAGAGGCCGGTATGGGGAATCAAACATGGGACCTCGGTGCCGGGGTCTTGACATCAACCTGTGACGCCACCCGGCGACCCGACCCGACCTAAGGTTTTTTGGCCAGCATGGGGAATCGAAACTCGGACCTCGGTGCCGGGGTCTCGACATCACGCTGTGACGCCACACGGGGACCCGACCCGACCTAAGGTTTTTTGGCCGTTATGGGGAATCGAACGTGGGACCTCGGGTGCCAGGGTCCTTACATCACCCTGTGATGCCACCCGGGGACCCGACCCAACCTGGGGTTTTTTGGCCGTTATGGGGAATCGAACGTGGGACCTCGGGTGCCGGGGTCCTGACATCACCCTGTGACGCCACCTGGGGACCCGACCCTACCAGGGTTTTTTTGGCCGGTATGGGGAATTCAACCTTGGACCTCAGGTGCCAGGGTCCCGACATCACCATGTGACGCCCCGGCGACCCGATCCGACCCGGGGTTCTTTGGCCGGTATGGGGAATCGAACCTGGGACCTCGGTGCCAGGGTCTCGACTATCCCTGTGACGCCACCCGACCCAACCCGGAGTACAAGGGCCGGTATGGGGAATCGAACCTGGGACCTCAGGTGTCAGGGTCCCAACGTCAGCCTGTGACGCCACCCGGGGACCAGAACCAACCCGGGGTTTTTTGGCCGGTATGGGGAATCGAACCTGGGACTTCGGTGCGGGGTCTTGACATCACCCTGTGACGCCACCCGGGGACCCGACCCGACCAGGGGTCCAGGGGCAGGTATGGGGAATCGAACCTGGAACCTCGGGTGCCGGGGTCATGACATCACCCTGTGACGCCACCAGGCGACCCGACCCAACCCGGCGTCCAAGGGCCGGAGTGGGGAATCGAATCTGGGACCTCGGGTGCCAGGGTCCTGACATCACCCTGTGACGCCACCCGGGGACCCGATCCGACCCGGGGTTTTTTGGCCGGTATGGGGAATCGAACCTGGGACATCGCTGCCAGAGTCCCGACATCACCCTGTGACGCCACCCGGGCACCGGACTCGACCCGGGTTTTTTTTGGCCGGTATGGGGAATCAAACCTGGGACCTCGGTGCCGGGGTCTCGACATCATGCTGTGACGCCACACGGGGACCCGACCCGAGCCGGGGTCCAGGGGCCGGTATGGGGAATCGAAACTGGGACCTCTGGTGCCAGGGTCCCGACGTCAGCCTGTGACGTCACCCGGGGACCCGACCCGACCCGGGGTTTTTTGGCCGGTATGGGGAATCCAACATGGGACCTCGGTGCCGTTGTCTTGACATCACCCTGTGACGCCACCCGGCGACCCGACCCGTCCTAGGGATTTTTGGCCAGCATGGGGAATCGAACCTGGGACCTCGGTGCCGGGGTCCCGATATCCCCCTGTGTTGCCACCCGGGCACCCGATCCGACCCCGGGTTTTTTGGCCTGTATGGGGAATCGAACGTGGGACCTCGCTGCCAGGGTCCCGACATCACCCTGTGACGCCACCCGGGGACCTGACCCGACCCGGGTTTTTTTGGCCGGTATGGGGAAACAAACCTGGGACCTCGGGTGCCGGGGTCCTGACATCACCCTGTGACGCCACCCGGGGACTTGACCCGACCCGGCCCGGGGTTTTTTGGCCGGTATGGGGAATCCAACGTGGGACCTCGGGTGTTGGGGTCCCGACATTACCCTGTGACGCCACCCGGGGACCCGACCCGGGGTCCAGAGGCCGGCATGGGGAATGGAACCTGGGACCTCGGGTGCCGGGGTCTCGACATCACCCTGTGACGCCACCCGGTGACCCGACCTGACCTAGGGTTTTTTGGCCAGCATGGGGAATCGAACCTCGGACCTCGGTGCTGGGGTCTCGACATCACGCTGTGACGCCACATGGGGACCCGACCCGTCCCGGGGTCCAGGGGACTGTATGGGGAATCAATCCTGGGACCTTGGGTGCCGGGGTCCCGACATCAAACTGTGATGACACCCGGGGACCCGAGGCAGCCTGGGGTCCAGGGGACTGTATGGGGAATCGAACGTGGGACCTCGGGTGCCGGGGTCCCGACATCACCCTGTGACGCCACCCTAGGACGCGACCCTACCAGGGGTTTTTTGACCGGTATGGGGAATCGAACCTGGGACCTCGGGTGCCAGGGTCCCGACGTCACCCTGTGATGCCACCCGGGCACCCGACCCGACCCGGGGTTTTTTGACCGGTATGGGGAATCGAACCATGGACCTCTATGCCGGCGTCTTGATATCACCCTGTGACGCCACCCGGGGACCCGACCCGACCCGGGGTTTTTTGGCCGGTATGGGGAATTTAACGTGGGACCTCGGGTGCCGGGGTCCTGACATCACCCTCTGACGCCACCCGGGGATCCGACCCTACCAGGGGTTTTTTGGCCGGTATGGGGAATCGAACCTGGGACCTCGCGTGCCATGGTCCAGACATCACCCTGTGACGCCACCTGGGGACCCGATCCGACCCGGGGTTTTTTGGCCGGTATGGGGAATCGAACCTGGGATCTCGGTGCCGGGGTCTCGATATCACCCTGTTATGCCACCCGAGCACCCGACCTGAGCAGGGATTTTTTGGCCGGTATGGGGAATCAAACCTGGGACATCGCTGCCAGAGTCCCGACATCACCCTGTGACGCCACCCGGGGACCTGACCCGACCCGGGGTTTTTTGGCCGGTATGGGGAATCGAACCTGGGACCTCGGTGCCGGGGTCTTGACATCACTCTGTGACGCCACCCGGGGCCCCGACCCTACCAGGGTTTTTTTGCCCGGTATGCGGAATTCAACCTGGGACCTCAGGTGTCAGGGTCCCGACATCACCATGTGACGCCACGGCAACCCAATCCGACCCGGGGTTCTTTGGCCGGTATGGGGAATCGAATTTGGGACCTCGGTGCCAGGGTCTCGACTATCCCTGTGACGCCACTTGGGGATCCGACCCAACCCGGTGTTTTTTGGCCGGTATGGGGAATCTAACCTGGTTATCGGTGCCGGGGTCTTGACATCACTCTGTGACGCCACCCGGGGCCCCGACCCGACCCAATGTTTTTTTGCCGGTATGGGGAATCGAACGTTGGACCTCGGGTGACAGCGTCCCGACATTACCCTGTGACGCCACCCAGGAATCCGACATAACCCAGGTTTTTTTGGCTGGTATGGGGAATCGATCGTGGGACCTCTGGTTCTGGGGTCCCGACATCACCCTGTGACGCCACCCAGGGACCCGATCCGACCCAGGGTTTTTTAGCCGGTATGGGGAATCGAACCTGGGACATCGGGTGCCGGGGTCCCGACATCACCCTTTGACGCCACCCTAGGACCCGACCCAACCCGGGGTCCAAGGAGCGGTATGGGGAATCAAACCTGGGACCTCGGGTGCCAGGGTCCCGACATCACCCTCTGACGCCACCTGGGGACCCGATCCGACCCGGGGTTTTTTGGCCGATATGGGGAATCGAACCTGGGACCTCGGTGCCGGGGTCCCGACATCACCCTGTGACGTCACCCGGGGACCCGATCCGACCCCGGGTTTTTTGGCCGGTATGGGGAATCCAACGTGGGACCTCGCTGCCAGGGTCCCGACATCACCCTGTGACGCCACCCGGGGACCTGACCCGACCCGGGGTCCAGGGGCCAGTATGGGGAATGGAACCTGGGACCTCGCGTGCCGGCGTCCTGACATCACCCTGTGACGACGCCCGGGGACCCGACCCAACCCGCGGTTCAAGGGCCGGTGTAGGGAATCGAACCTGGGACCTCGGGTGCCGGGGTCCCGACATCACCCTGTGACACCACCCGGGGACCCGACCCGACCAGGGGTCCAAGAGCAATGATGGGGAATCGAACCTGGGACCTCGGGGGCCGGCGTCCCGACATCACCCTTTCACGCTACCTGGGGACCCGACCTGACCCGGGTTTTTTTGGCCGGTATGGGGAATCGAACCTGGGACCTCGAGTGCCAGGGTCCCGACATCACCCTGTGACGCCACCCATGGACCCGACCCGACCCGGGGTTTTTTGGCCGGTATGGGGAATCGAACCTGGGACCTCGGGTGCCGGGGTCCCGACATCACCCTGTGACGCCACCCGGCGACCCGACCCGACCCGGGGTCCAAGGAGTGGTATGGGGAATCGAAGCTGGGACCTGGGGTGCCGGGGTCCCGACATCAGCCTGTGACGCCACCTGGGGACCCGATCCACCCGGGGTTCAGGGGCCGATATGGGGAATCGAACCTGGGACCTCGGTGCCGGGGTCCCGACATCACCCTGTGACGCCACGTGGGGACCCGATCCGACCCGAGGTTTTTTGGCTGGTATGGGGAATCGAGTCTGGGACCTCGCTGCCAGGGTCCCGACATCACCCTGTGACGCCACCCGGGCACCTGACTCGACCCGGGGTTTTTTGGCCGGTATGGGGAATCCAACGTGGGACCTCGGGTGCCAGGGTCCCGACATCACCCTGTGACGCCACCTGGGGACCCGACCCGACCCGGGGTTTTTTGGCCGGTATGGGGAATCGAACGTGGGACCTCGGGTGCCAGGGGTCCCGACATCACCCTGTGATGCCACGCGGGGACCCGACACTACCAATGGGTTTCTTGACCGGTATGGGGAATCGAATGTGGGACCTCGGGTGCCGGGGTCTCGACATCACCCTGTGACACCACCCGGCGACCCGACCCGACCTAGGTTTTATTGGCCAGCATGGGGAATCGAACCTCGGACCTCGGTGCTGGGGTCTCGACATCACGCTGTGACGCCACATGGGAACCCGACCCGATCCGGGGTCCAGGGGACGGTATGGGGAATCTATCCTGGGAACTCGGGTGCCGGGGTCCCGACATCACCCTGTGATGCCACCCGGGGACCCGACCCAGCGTGGTGTCCAAGGGCCGTTATGGGGAATCGAAACTGGGACCTCGGTGCCGGGGTCCCGACATCACCCTGTGACGCCACCCGGAGACCCGATCTCAACCGGGGTTTTTTGGCCGGTATGGGGAATCGAACGTGGGACCTCGCTGCCAGGGTCCCGACATCACCCTCTGACGCCACCCGGACACCTGACTCGACCCAGGGTTTTTTGTCCGGTATGGGGAATCAAACCTGGGACCTCGGGTGCCGGGGTCCCGACATCACCCTGTGACTCCACGCGGGGACCCGACCCGACCCGGGGTCCAGGGGCCAGTATGGGGAATCGAACCTGGGACCTCAGGGACCGGCGTCCCGACATCACTCTGTGACGCCACCCAGGAACGCGACCCGAACCGGGGTTTTTTGGCCGGTATGGGGAATCGAAGCTGGGACCTCGGGTGCCAGAGTCCCGACATCACCCTCAGACGCCACCTGGGGACCCGACCCGACCCGGGGTTTTTCGACCGGTATGGGGAACCGAACCTGGGACCTCGGGTGCCAGGGTCCCAACATCACCCTCTGACGCCACCTGGGGACCCGACCCATCCCGGGGTTTTTAGCCGGTATGTGGAATCGAACGTGGGACCTCGGGTGCCAGGGTCCCGACATCACCCTGTGACGCCACCCGGGGACCCGACCCGAACCGGTGTTTTTTTGGCTGGTATGGGGAATCGAACGTGGGACCTCGGGTGCCAGGGTCCCGACACAACCATGTAACGCCACCCGGGGACTTGACCCGACCCGGGGTTTTTGGCCGGTATGGGGAATGGTACGTGGGACCTCGGGTGCCGGGGTCCCGACATCACCCTGTGACGCCACCCGGGGACCCGACCCGACCCGGGGTCCAGGGGCCGGTACAGGGAATGGAACGTGGGACGTCGGGTGCCGGGGTCACGACATCACCCTGTGATGCCACCCGGGCACCCGACCTGACCCAGGGTTTTTTGACCGGTATGGGGAATCGAACGTGGGACCTCGGGTGCCAGGGTCTCGATATCACCCTGTGACGCCACCTGGGGACCCGACCCGACCCGGGGTTTTTTGGCCGGTTTGGGGAATCGAACCTGGGATCTCGGTGCCTGGGTCTCGATATCACCCTGTAACGCCACCCGGGGACCCTACCCGACCCGGGGTTTTTTGGCCAGTATGGGGAATCGAAGCTGGGACCTCGGGTGCCGAGGTCCTGACAACACCCTGTGACGCCACCCAGGGACCCGACCAAACCCGGGTTCCAAGGGCCGTTATGCGGAATCGAACCTGGGACCTCGGGTGCCGGGGTCCCGACATCACCCTGTGACGCCACCCAGGGACCCGACCCGATCCGGGGTTTTTTGGCCTGTATGGGGAATTGAACCTGGGACCTCGTGTGCCAGGGTCCCGACATCACCCTCTGACGCCACCTGGGGACCCGACCCGACCCGGGGTTTTTTGGCCGGTATGGGGAATCGAACCTGGGACCTCCGCTGCCGGGGTCCCGACATCACCCTGTGACGCCACCCGGGGACCCGACCCGACCCGGGGTTTTTTGGCCGGTATGGGGAATCGAACCTGGGACCTCGGGTGCCGGGGTCCCGACATCACCCTGTGACGCCACCCGGGGACCCGACCCTACCAGGGGTTGTTTAGCTGGTATGGGGAATCGAACTTGGGACCTCGGGTGCCAGGGTCCCGACGTCAGCCTGTGAGGCCACCTGGAGACCCGATCCGACCCAGGGTCCAGGGGACGGTATGGGGAATCGATCCTGGGACCTCGGGTGCCGGGGTCCTGACATCACCCTGTGATGCCACCCGGGGAGCCGACCCAGCCTGGCGTCCAAGGGCCGTTATGGGGAATCGAACGTGGGACCTCGGGTGCCGGGGTCCCAACATCACCCTGTGACGCCACCCGGGGACCCGACCCGACCCGGGGTTTTTTGGCCAGTATGGGGAATCGAACCTGAGACCTCGGGTGCCAGGGTCCCGACGTCACCCTGTGACGCCACCCGGGCACCCGACCCGACCCGAGGTTTTTTCACCGGTATGGGGAATGGAACCTGGGACCTCTGGTGCCGGCGTCCTGACATCACCCTGTGACGCCACCCGGGGATCCGACCCTACCAGGGGTTTTTTGGCCGGTATGGGGAATCGAACCTGGGACCTCGGGTGCCAGGATCCCGACATCACCCTGTGACGCCATGCGGGGAACCGACCCGACCCGAGGTTTTTTGACCGGTATGGGGAATGGAACCTGGGACCTCGGGTGCCGGCGTCCTGACATCACCCTGTGACGACACCCGGGGACCCGACCCAACCCGCGGTTCAAGGGCCGGTGTAGGGAATCGAACCTGGGACCTCGGGTGCCGGGGTACCAATATCACCCTGTGACACCACCCGGGGACCCGACCCGGCCCGACCCAGGGTTTTTTTTCCCGGTATGGGGAGTCGAAGCGGCCACCTCGGGTGCCGAGGTCCTGACATCACCCTGTTACGCCACCCAGGGACCCGACCAAACCCGGGGTCCAGGGGCAAGTATGGGGAATCGAACCTGGGACCTCGGGGGCCGGCGTCCCGACATCACTCTGTGACGCCACCCAGGAACGCGACCCGAACCGGGGTTTTTTGGCCGGTATGTGGAATCGAACCTGGGACCTCGGGTGCCGGGGTACCAATATCACCCTGTGACGCCACCCGGGGACATGACCCGACCACAGGTCCAGGGGCAAGTATGGGGAATCGAAAGTGGGACCTCGGATGCCGGGGTCCCGACATCACCCTGTGACGCCACCCGGGGACCCGACCCGACCCGGTGTCTAGGGGCAAGTATGGGGAATCGAATGTGGGACCTCGGGTGCCGGCGTCCCGACATCACCCTGTGACGCCACCCTGGGACCCGAACCGACCCGGGGTTTTTTGGCCGGTATGGGGAATCAAACCTTGGACCTCGGGTGCCAGGGGTCCCGACATCACCCTGTGACGCCACCCGGGGACCCGACCCTACCAGGGGTTTTTTGACCGGTATGGGGAATCGAACCTGGGACCTCGGGTGCTGGGGTCTCGACATCACCCTGTGACGCCACCCGGCGACCCGACCCCACCTAGGGTTTTTTGGCCAGCATGGGGAATCGAACCTCGGACCTCGGTGCTGGGGTCTCGACATCACGCTGTGACGCCACATGAGGACCCGACCCGACCCGGGGTCCAGGGGACGGTATGGGGAATCGATCCTGGGACCTCGGGTGCCGGGGTTTTGACATCACCCTGTGATGCCACCCGGAGACCCGACCCAGCCTGGGGTCCAAGGGCCGTTATGGGGAATCGAACGTGGGACCTCGGGTGCCGGGGTCCTGACATCACCCTGTGACGCCACCCTAGGACCCGACCCTACCCGGGGTTTTTTGGCCGGTATGGGGAATCGAACCTGGGACCTCGGGTGCCAGGGTCCCGACGTCACCCTGTGACGCCACCCGGGCACCCGACCCGACCCGGGGTTTTTTGACCGGTATGGGGAATGGAACCATGGACCTCTGTGCCGGCGTCTTGACATCACCCTGTGACGCCACCCGGGGATCCGACCCTACCAGGGGTTTTTTGGCCGGTATGGGGAATCGAACCTGGGACCTCGGGTGCCAGGGTCCCGACGTCACCCTGTGACGCCACCCGGGCACCCGACCCGACCCGGGGTTTTTTGACCGGTATGGGGAATGGAACCATGGACCTCTGTGCCGGCGTCTTGACATCACCCTGTGACGCCACCCGGGGATCCGACCCTACCAGGGGTTTTTTGGCCGGTATGGGGAATCGAACCTGGGACCTCGGGTGCCAGGATCCCGACATCACCCTGTGATGCCACCTAGGGACCCGATCCGACCCGGGGTTTTTTGGCCGGTATGGGGAATCGAACCTGGGATCTCGGTGCCGGGGTCTCGATATCACCCTGTGACGCCACCCGAGCACCTGACCTGAGCCGGGATTTTTTGGCCGGTGTAGGGAATCGAACGTGGGACCAAGGGTGCCAGGGTCCCGACATCAACCTGTGATGCCACGCGGGGACCCGACCCGCCCCGGGGTTTTTTGACCGGTATGGGGAATCGAACCTGGGACCTCGGGTTCCGAGGTCCTGACATCACCCTGTGTCGCCACCCAGGGTCCCGACCAAACCCGGGGTCCAAGGGCCTTTATGCGGAATCGAACTTGGTACCTCGGTTGCCGGGGTCCCGACATCACCCTGTGACACCAGTTGGGGACCCGACCCGACCAGGGGTCAAGGGGCAAGTATGGGGAATCGAACCTGGGACCTCGGGTGCCGGGGTCCCGATATCACCCTGTGACGCCACCCAGGAACGCGACCCGAACCGGGGTTTTTTGGCCGTTATGTGGAATCGAACCTGGGACCTCGGGTGCCGGGGTACCAATATCACCCTGTGACGCCACCCAGGGACCAGACCCAACCCGCGGTTCAAGGGCCGGTGTAGGGAATCGAACCTGGGACCTCGGGTGCCGGGGTCCCGACATCACCCTGTGACGCCACCCAGGGACCAGACCCAACCCGCGGTTCAAGGGCCGGTGTAGGGAATCGAACCTGGGACCTCGGGTGCCAGGGTCCCGACATTACCCTGTGGCGCCACCCGGGCACCCGACCCGACCCGGGGGTTTTCGACCCCTATGGGGAGTCGAAGCGGCCCCCTCGGGGGCCGGGGTCCCGACATTACCCTATGGCGCCACCCGGGCACCTGACCCGACCCGGGGGGTTTCGGCCCCTATGGCGAATCGAAGCGGCCACCTCAGGGCCCGGGGTCCCGACATTAACCTGTGGCGCCACCAGACCGGACCCGGGGGTTTTCGGCCCCTCTGAGGTGTCAAATCGGCCACCTCGGGGGCCAGGGTCCCGACATTACCCTGTGGTGCCACCCGGGCACCCGACCTGACCCGGGGGGTTTTGGCCCCTATGGGGAGTCGAAGCGGCCACCTCGGGGGCCGGGGTCCCGACATTACCCTGTGGTGCCACCCGGGCACTCGACCCGACCCGGGGTTTTTCGGCCCCTATGGGGAGTCGAAGCGGCCACCTCGGGGGCCAGGGTCCCGACATTACCCTGTGGCGCCACCCGGGGACCCGACCCTACCCGGGGTTTTTTGGCCGGTATGGGGAATCGAACGTGGGACCTCGGGTGCCGGGGTCCCGACATCACCCTGTGACGCCACCCGGGGACCCGACCCGACCCGGGGTTTTTTGGCTGGTATGGGGAATCGAACGTGGGACCTCGGGTGCCGGGGTCCCGACATCACCCTGTGACGCCACCCGGGGACCCGACCCTACCAGGGGTTTTTTAGCCAGTATGGGGAATCGAACCTGGGACCTCGGGTGCCGGGGTCCCGACATCACCCTGTGACGCCACCCGGCGACCCGACCCAACCCGGGGTCCAAGGAGCGGTATGTGGAATCAAACCTGGGACCTCGGGTGCCAGGGTCCCGACGTCAGCCTGTGACGCCACCTGGGGACCCGATCTGACCCGGGGTCCAGGGGACGGTATGGGGAATCGATCCTGGGACCTCGGGTGCCGGGGTCCTGACATCACCCTGTGATGCCACCCGGGGACCCGACCCAGCCTGGCGTCCAAGGGCCGTTATGGGGAATCGAACGTGGGACCTCGGGTGCCGGGGTCCCGACATCACCCTGTGACAGCACCCGGGGACCCGACCCGACCAGGGGTCCAGGGGCAAGTATGGGGAATCGAACCTGGGACCTCGGGGGCCGGCGTCCCGACATCACTCTGTGACGCCACCCAGGAACGCGACCCGAACCGGGGTTTTTTGGCCGGTATGTGGAATCGAACCTGGGACCTCGGGTGCCGGGGTACCAATATCACCCTGTGACGCCACCCGGGGACATGACCCGACCACAGGTCCAGGGGCAAGTATGGGGAATCGAAAGTGGGACCTCGGATGCCGGGGTCCCGACATCACCCTGTGACGCCACCCGGGGACCCGACCCGACCCGGTGTCTAGGGGCAAGTATGGGGAATCGAATGTGGGACCTCGGGTGCCGACGTCCCGACATCACCCTGTGACGCCACCCTGGGACCCGAACCGACCCGGGGTTTTTTGGCCGGTATGGGGAATCAAACCTTGGACCTCGGGTGCCAGGGGTCCCGACATCACCCTGTGATGCCACCCGGGGACCAGACCCTACCAGGGGTTTTTTGACCGGTATGGGGAATCGAACCTGGGACCTCGGGTGCTGGGGTCTCGACATCACCCTGTGACGCCACCCGGCGACCCGACCCCACCTAGGGTTTTTTGGCCAGCATGGGGAATCGAACCTCGGACCTCGGTGCTGGGGTCTCGACATCACGCTGTGACGCCACATGAGGACCTGACCCGACCCGGGGTCCAGGGGACGGTATGGGGAATCGATCCTGGGACCTCGGGTGCCGGGGTTTTGACATCACCCTGTGATGCCACCCGGGGACCCGACCCAGCCTGGGGTCCAAGGGCCGTTATGGGGAATCGAACGTGGGACCTCGGGTGCCGGGGTCCTGACATCACCCTGTGACGCCACCCTAGGACCCGACCCTACCAGGGGTTTTTTGGCCGGTATGGGGAATCGAACCTGGGACCTCGGGTGCCAGGGTCCCGACGTCACCCTGTGACGCCACCCGGGCACCCGACCCGACCCGGGGTTTTTTGACCGGTATGGGGAATGGAACCATGGACCTCTGTGCCGGCGTCTTGACATCACCCTGTGACGCCACCCGGGGATCCGACCCTACCAGGGGTTTTTTGGCCGGTATGGGGAATCGAACCTGGGACCTCGGGTGCTGGGGTCTCGACATCACCCTGTGACGCCACCCGGCGACCCGACCCCACCTAGGGTTTTTTGGCCAGCATGGGGAATCGAACCTCGGACCTCGGTGCTGGGGTCTCGACATCACGCTGTGACGCCACATGAGGACCCGACCCGACCCGGGGTCCAGGGGACGGTATGGGGAATCGATCCTGGGACCTCGGGTGCCGGGGTTTTGACATCACCCTGTGATGCCACCCGGGGACCCGACCCTACCAGGGGTTTTTTGACCGGTATGGGGAATCGAACCTGGGACCTCGGGTGCTGGGGTCTCGACATCACCCTGTGACGCCACCCGGCGACCCGACCCCACCTAGGGTTTTTTGGCCAGCATGGGGAATCGAACCTCGGACCTCGGTGCTGGGGTCTCGACATCACGCTGTGACGCCACATGAGGACCCGACCCGACCCGGGGTCCAGGGGACGGTATGGGGAATCGATCCTGGGACCTCGGGTGCCGGGGTCCCGACATCACCCTGTGATGCCACCCGGGGACCCGACCCAGCCTGGGGTCCAAGGGCCGTTATGGGGAATCGAACGTGGGACCTCGGGTGCCGGGGTCCCGACATCACCCTGTGACGCCACCCGGGCACCCGACCCGACCCGGGGTTTTTTGACCGGTATGGGGAATCGAACCATGGACCTCTGTGCCGGCGTCTTGACATCACCCTGTGACGCCACCCGGGGATCCGACCTTACCAGGGGTTTTTTGGCCGGTATGGGGAATCGAACCTGGGACCTCGGGTGCCAGGATCCCGACATCACCCTGTGACGCCACCTAGGGACCCGATCCGACCCGGGGTTTTTTGGCTGGTATGGGGAATCGAACCTGGGATCTCGGTGCCGGGGTCTCGATATCACCCTGTTACGCCACCCGAGCACCCGACCTGAGCCGGGATTTTTTGGCCGGTGTAGGGAATCGAACCTGGGACCTCGGGTGCCAGGGTCCCGACATAAACCTGTGATGCCACGCGGGGACCCGACCCGCCCCGGGGTTTTTTGGCCAGTATGGGGAATCGAACCTGGGACCTCGGGTGCCGGGGTCCTGACATCACCCTGTGACACCACCCGGGGACCCGACCCAACCAGGGGTCAAGGGGCAAGTATTGGGAATCGAACCTGGGACCTCGGGTGCCGGGGTCCCGATATCACCCTGTGACGCCACCCAGGAACGCGACCCGAACCGGGGTTTTTTGGCCGTTATGTGGAATCGAACCTGGGACCTCGGGTGCCAGGGTACCAATATCACCCTGTGACGCCACCCGGGGACATGACCCGACCAGAGGTCCAGGGGCAAGTATGGGGAATCGAACGTGGGACCTCGGGTGCCGGGGTCCCGACATCACCCTGTGACGCCACCCAGGGACCAGACCCAACCCGCGGTTCAAGGGCCGGTGTAGGGAATCGAACCTGGGACCTCGGGTGCCAGGGTCCCGACATTACCCTGTGGCGCCACCCGGGCACCCGACCCGACCCGGGGGTTTTCGACCCCTATGGGGAGTCGAAGCGGCCCCCTCGGGGGCCGGGGTCCCGACATTACCCTATGGCGCCACCTGGGCACCTGACCCGACCCGGGGGGTTTCGGCCCCTATGGCGAATCAAAGCGGCCACCTCGGGGGCCGGGGTCCCTACATTAACCTGTGGTGCCACCAGACCGGACCCGGGGGTTTTCGGCCCCTCTGGGGAGTCAAATCGGCCACCTTGGTGGGCCATGGTCCCGACATTACCCTGTGGTGCCACCCGGGCACCCGACCCGACCCGGTGGGTTTCGGCCCCTATGGGGAGTTGAAGCGGCCACCTCGGGTTCCGGGGTCCCGACATTACCCTGTGGCCCCACCCGGGCACCCGACCCGACCCGGGGGGTTTCGGCCCCTATGGGGAGTCGAAGCGGCCACCTCGGGGGCCAGGGTCCCGACATTACCCTGTGGCGCCACCCGGGCACCCGACCTGACCCGGGGGGTTTTCGGCCCCTATGGGGAGTCGAAGCGGCCACCTCGGCGGCCGGGTCCCGACATTACCCTGTGGCACCACCCAACCCGACCCGGGGTGTTTCGGCCCCTATGGGGAGTCGAAGCGGCCACCTCGCAGGCCGGGGTCCCGACATTACCCCGTGGCGCCACCCGGGCACCCGACCCGACCCAGGGGGTTTCGGCCCCTATGACGAGTCAAAGAGGCCACCTTGGGGGCCGGGGTCCCGACATTACCCTGTGGCCCCACCCGGGCACCCGACCCGACCCGGGGGGTTTCGGCCCCTATGGGGAGTTGAAGCGGCCACCTCGGGTTCCGGGGTCCCGACATTACCCTGTGGCCCCACCCGGGCACCCGACCCGACCCAGGTGGTTTCGGCCCCTATGGGGAGTCGAAGCGGCCACCTCGGGGTCCGGGGTCCCGACATTACCCTGTGGCGCCAACCGACCCGACCCGGTGGGTTTCGGCCCCTATAGGGAGTCGAACCGGTCACCTCGGTGGCGGGGGTCCCGACATTACCAGGTGGCACCACCCGGGCACCCGACCCGACCCCGGGGGGTTTCGGCCCCTATGGCGAGTCGAAGCGGTCACCTCGGGGGCCGGGCTCCCGACATTACCCTGTGGCACCACCCGGGCACCCAACCCGACCCGGGGGGTTTCGGCCCCTATGGCGAGTCGAAGCGGCCGCCTCGGGGGCCGGGGTCCCGACATTACCCTGTGGCGCCACCCGGGCACCCGACCCGACCCGCGGGGTTTCGGCCCCTATGACGAGTCGAAGAGGCCACCTTGGGGGCCGGGGTCCCGACATTACCCTGTGGTGCCACCCGGGCACCCGACCCGACCCAGGGGGTTTCGGCCCCTATGACGATTCGAAGAGGCCACCTCGGGGGCCGGGGTCCCGACATTACCCTGTGGCGCCACCCGGGCACCCGACCCGACCCGGGTGGTTTCGGCCCCTACGGGGAATCGAACCGGCAACCTTGGGGGCCGGGGGACCCGACATGACTCTGTGACCCGGGTCCCGGGTCACAACCCGACCCGGGGAGCCGGGAAGGGGACCCCACGTGACCCAGGGACCTGGGGTCGGGGTGCTCACCAGACCCTGGTACCCAGGATGTTGACCCGTCATGACCCAGTGCCCAAGGCCGGCGTCCCGACCCATCCCGCGGACCAGGGCCGGGTACCCAACATTACCCGGGGTCCTGGTGCCGGGGTGGTCATCGGAACCTGGGAACCAGGCTGGGTACCAGACATGACCCGGTGACCCAGGGCCAGGGTAACAGTCCAACCCGGGGACCAAGGCCTGGGACCCTACATGACCCGGGGACCTGGGGTCGGGGTGGTCACCAGACCCTGGTACCCAGGCCATTGACCCGATATGACCCAGTGCCCCGGGGCCGGGGTCCCGACCCGTCCTGGGGACCCGGGCCGGGGACCCGGTATGACCCCGTCTCCAGGGGCCGGGGTGGTCGCCCGACGCTGGTAACCGGGGCAGCGAGCCGACATGACCCGGTGACCCGGGGCCGGGGTCCCGACCCATCCCGGGGACCAGGGCCGGGGACCCGGTATGACCCCGTCTCCCGGGGCCGGGGTAGTCACCCGACCGGGGTACAAGGATCAGGGACCGACAGGACCCGGTGACCCGGAGCTGGTGTCCCGACCAGACCCAGGGACCCCGGCCAGGAACCCAACCCAATCCGGGGACCTGGGATCGGGGTAGGGACCCGAACCTGGTGCCCGGGCTGGGTACCCGACATGACCCTGTGGCCCGGGGCTGGTATCCCGATGCAACCCGGGGATGCAGGACGGGGACGCCACGTGACCCGGGGACCTGGGGCCGGGGTGGTCACCCGACACTGGTACCCGGCGCAGGGAATCGACATGACCCAGTGACCCAGGGCCGGGGTCCCGACCCATCCCGGGGACCAGGACCAGGTACCGAACATTACCCGGGGTCCTGGTGCCGGGGTGGTCACCGGAACCTGGGAACCAGGCCGGGTACCAGACATGACCTGGTAACCCGGGGCAAGGGTAACAACCTGACCCGGGGACCCGGGCCTGGGACCCGACATGACCCAGTGACCTGGGGCCGTGGTCTCGACCTGACCCTGGGACCCGGGCTGGGTACACGACATGACCCGGTGACCCGGGGCCAGGGTAACGACCAGACACTGGTACCCGGGGCAGGGACACGACATTGTCCGTTGACCAGGGGCCGGGGTCCCGACCCATCCCGGGGACCAGGGCCGGGTACCCAACATTACCCGGTGTTCTGGTGCCGGAGTGGTCATCGAAACCTGGGAACCAGGCTGGGTACCAGACATGACCCGGTGACCTGGGGCCAGGTTAACAATCCAAACCGGGGAACTGGGTCCGGGGTCCCGACCTGACCCGGTGACCTGGGGCCGGGGTCCCCACGTGACCCGCTGACCTGGGGCCGGGGTCCCCACGTGACCCGGTGACCTGGTGCCGGGGTGGTCACCGGAACCGGGAATCCAGGCTGGGTACCCGACATGACCTGGTGACCTGGGGCTGGGGTCCAGACCTGACCCTGGTGCCCGGGCTGGGTACCTGACATGACCCGGTGACCCGGGGCTGGGGTGTCGACTGGACTCGGGGACCTGGTCCGGGGACTCAACATGACCCGGGGACCTGGGGTCGGGGTGGTCACCAGATCCTGGCACCCAGGCCGTTGACCTGACATGACCCAGTGCCCCGGGGCCCCCACGTGACCCGCTGACCTGGGGCCGGGGTCCCCACGTGACCCAGGGTCCTGGTGCCGGGGTGGTCACCGGAACCTGGGAACCAGGCCGGGTACCAGACATTACCCGGTGACCTGGGGCCAGGGTAATGACCCGACCCGGGGACCCGGGCTGGGTACACGACATGACCCGGTGACCCGGGGCCGGGGTGGTCACCCAACCCTGGGACCCAGGCCAGGGACCCGACAGGACCCGGTGATCCGGAGCCGGGGTCCCAACCAGACCCAGGGACCCCGGCCAGGGACCAAACCTGATCCGGGCACCTGGGATAGGGGTAGGGACCCGAACCTGGTACCCGGGCCGGGGACCTGTCATGAGCCTGTGACCCAGGGCCGGGGTCCCGACCAGAACCTGGTGACCGGGCTGGGTACCCAACATGACCCGGTGACCCGGGGCTGGTGTCCCGATGCAACCCGGGGACCTTGGCAGGGGACCCCACGTGACCTGGGGACCTGGGGCCGGGGTGGTCACCCGACACTGGTACCTGGGGCAGGGACCCGACATGACCCGGTGACCCGAAGCCAGGGTAACGACCCAAACCGGGGACCCGGGCCGGGGACAGGACATGACCCGGTGACCTGGGGTCGGGGTCCTTATCCGACCCGGGGACCTGTGACGGGGATCCGACATGACCCGGTCGCCCACGACCGGGTTCCCGGCCCGACCTTGGGACCCGGGCCGGGGACACAATATGACCCTTGGGACCCGGGGCGGAAGTCCCGATCCGACCTGGGGAGCTGGACAAGGGACCCAACATGACCTGGTGACCCGGGGCTGTGGTGTCGACCGGACTCGGGGACCTGGTGCGGGTACCCGACATGACCCAGGGACCTGGGGTCGGGGTGGTCACCCAACCCGGGTACCCGACATGACCCGGTGACCCAGGGGACCCGGGCCGGGGACCCGACATGACCTGGTGATCCGGAGCCGGGGTCCCGACTAGACCCAGGGACCCCGGCCAGGGACCCAACCCGATCCGGGCACCTGGGATCGGGGTAGGGACCCGAACCTGGTACCCGGGCCGGAGACTTGTCATGACCCTGTGACCCGGGGCCGGGGTCCCGACCAGAACCTGGTGACCGGGCTGGGTACCCAACATGACCCGGTGACCCGGGGCTGGTGTCCCGATGCAACCCGCGGACCTGGGCCGGGGACCCCACGTGACCCGGGGACCTGGGGCCGGGGTGGTCACCCGACACTGGTACCTGGGGCAGGGACCCGACATGACCCGGTGACCCGAAGCCAGGGTAACGACCCAAACCGGGGACTCGGGCCGGGGACACGACATGACCCGGTGACCTGGGGTCGGGGTCCTTATCCGACCCGGGGACCTGTGACGGGGATCCGACATGACCCGGTCGCCCACGGCCGGGGTCCTGACCGACCTTGGGACCCGGGCCGGGGGCACAATATGACTCTTGGTACCCGGGGCGGAAGTCCCGATCCGACCTGGGGAGCTGGACAAGGGACCCAACATGACCCGGTGACCCGGGGCTGTGGTGTCGACCGGACTCGGGGACCCGACATGACCCGGTGACCTGGGGCCGGGGTCCCGACCTGAACCGGGGACCCGGGTCGGGGACCCGACATGACCCGGGGACCTGGGGTCGGGGTGGTCACCAGACCCTGGTACCCAGGCCGTTGACCCGACATGACCCAGTGCCCCGGGGCCGGGGTCCCGACCCGTCCTGGGGACCCGGGCCGGGGACCCGGTATGACCCCGTCTCCCAGGGCCGGGGTGGTCACCCGACCCGGGTACCTAGATCAGGGACCGACATGACCCGGTGACCCGGGTTCGGGGTCCCAACCCTACCCGGGGAACCGGACTGGAGACCCAACCCAAACTGAAGACCTGGGGCCAGGGTGGTCACCCGACCGTGGTTCCCAGGCCATTGACCCGACATGAGCCAGTGACCCGGGGCCGGGGTCCCGACCCGAACCTGGTTCCCGGGCTGGGTACCCGATATGACCCGGTGAACTGGGGCCGGGGTCCCGATGCAACTCGGGGAACCAGACCGGAGACCCAACCCAAACCGAGGACCTGGGGCCAGGGTGGTCACCCGACCCTGGGACCTTGTCCGGGGACCTGACATGATCCGGTGACCCGGGGCCGGGATAATGACCCGTCCAGGGGACCCGGGCGAGGGATCCAACAGGACCCAGTGATCCGGCGCTGGTATCCCAAAGCAACCCGGGGACCCGGGCAGGGGACCCCATGTGACCCGTGGACCTGGGGCTGGGGTGGTCACCCGACACTGGTACCCGGGGAACGGACCCGACATGACCCGGTGACCCTGGGCCGGGGTCCCGACCCATCCCGGGGACCAGGGCCGGGTACCCAACATTACCCGGGGTCCTGGTGCCGGGGTGGTCATCGGAACCTGGGAACCAGGCTGGGTAGCCGACATGACCCGGTGACCCGGGGCCAGGGTAACAATCCAAACCGGGGACCCGGGCCTGGGTCCCGACATGACCCGGTGACCTGGTTCTGGGGTCCCGACCTGACCCGGTGACCTGGGTCCGGGGTCCCCACGTGACCCGCTGACCTGGGGCCGGGGTCCCCACGTGACCCGGGGTCCTGGTGCCGGCGTGGTCACCGGAACCTGGGACCCAGGCCGGGGACCCGACATGACCCGGTGACCTGGGGCCGGGGTAACGACCCGTCCAGGGGACCCGGGCCGGTGACCCGACAGGACCTGGTGATCCAGCGCTGGTGTCCTGATGCAACCCGGGGACCCGGGCCGGGGACCCCACGTGACCCGGGGACCTGGGGCCGGGGTGGTCACCCAACACTGGTACCCGGGGCAGGGACCAGACATGACCCGGTGTCCTGGGGCCAGGGTAACCACCCGACACGGGGACCCAGGCCTGGGACCCGACATGAGCCGGTGACCTGGGGCCGCGGTCCTGACCTGACCCTGGTGCCTGGGCTGGGTAACCGACATGACCCGGTGACCCGGGGCCGGGGTCCAGACCTGAACATGGTGCTCGGGCTGGGTACCCGACATGACCCGGTGAACCGGGGAAAGGGTAACAACCCGACCTGGGGACCCAGGCCTGGGACCCGACATGACCCGGTGAACCGGGGAAAGGGTAACAACCCGACCTGGGGACCCAGGCCTGGGACCCGACATGACCCGGTGACCTGGGGCCGGGGTCCCGTCCGGACCCTGGTACCTGGGCTGGGTACCCGACATGACCCGGTGACCCAGGGCCAGGGTAAAGACCCAACCCTGGGACCCGGGCTGGGTACCCGACATGACCCTTTGACCCGGGGCCAGGGTCGTCACCCTACCCAGGGACCCAGGCCGGGAATCCGACATGACCCAGTGATCCGGATCCAGGGCCCCAACCCGACCCAGCGACCACGGCCAGGGATCCAACCCGATCCAGGGACCTGGGATCAAGGTAGGGACCCGAACCTGGTACCCGGGCCGGGGACCTGTCATGACGCTGTGACACGGGGCCAGGGTCCCGACCCGAACCTGATGCCTGGGCTGGGTACCCGACATGACCCGGTGACCCGGAGCTGGTGTCCCGATGCAACCCGGGGATCCCGTCCGGGGACGCCACGTGACCCGGGGACCTGGGGCCGGGGTGGTCACCCGACACTGGTAGCCGGGGCAGGGACCCGAAATTGTCCGTTGAGCCGGGGCCGGGTTCCCGACCCATCCCAGGGACCAGGGCCGGGTACCCAACATTCCCCGGGGTCCTGGTGCCGGGGTGGTCATCGGAACCTGGGAACCAGGCTGGGTACCCGACATGACCCGGTGACCTGGGGCCGGTGTCCCCACGTGACCCGGTGACCTGGGGCCGGTGTCCCCACGTGACCCGGGGTCCTGGTGCCGGGGTGGTCATCGGAACCTGTGAACCAGGCTGGGTACCCGACATGACCCGGTGACCTGGGGCCGGTGTCCCCACGTGACCCGGTGACCTGGGGCCGGTGTCCCCACGTGACCCGGGGTCCTGGTGCCGGGGTGGTCACCGGAACCTGGGAACCACGCCGGGTACACGACATGACCCGGTGACCTGGGGCCAGGGTAACCACCCGACACGGGGACCCTGGCCAGGGACCCGACAGGACCCGGTGATCTGGAGCCGGGGTCCCGACCAGACCCAGGGACCCCGGCCATGGACCCAACCCGATCCGGGGACCTCGGATCGGGGTAGGGACCCGAACCTGGTAGCCGGGCTGGGTACCCGACATGACCCTGTGACCCGGGGCTGGTGTCCCGATGCAACCCGGGGACCCGGGCCGGGGACCCCACTTGACCCGGGGACCTGGGGCCGGGGTGGTCACCCGACACTGGTACCCGGGGCAGGGACCAGACATGACCCGGTGACCCGGGGAAAGGGTAAAAACCCGACCCAGGGACACGGGCCTGGGACCTGACATGACCCAGTGACCTGGGGCCCGGTTCCCGACCTGACCCTGGTGCCCGGGCTGGGTACCCGACATGACCCGGTGACCTGGGACCAGTGTAACGACCCGACCCGGGGAACCGGGCTGGGTACACGACATGACCCGGTGACCCGGGGCCAGGGTAACAACCCGACACTGGTACCCAGGGCAGGGACCCGACATGACCCGGTGATCCGGAGCCGGGGTCCCGACCAGACCCAGGGACCCCAGCCAGGGACCCAACCCGATCCAGAGTCCTGGGATCAGGGTAGGGACCCGAACCTGGTACCCGGGCTGGGGACTTGTCATGACCCTGTGACCCGGGGCCGGGGTCCCGGCCCGAACCTGGTGACCGGGCTGGGTACCCGACATGACCCGTGACACGAAGCTGGTGTCCCGATGCAACCCGGGGACCTTGGCCGGGGACCCACGTGACCCGGAGACCTGGGGCCGGGGTGGTCACCCGACACTGGTAGCCGGGGCAGGGACCCGACATGACCCGGTGACACGGGGCTGGGGTAACGACCCATCCCGGGGACCCGAGCCGGGGACCCGACAGGACCTGGTGATGCGGAGTCGGGGTCTCGACCAGACCCAGGGATCCCGGCCAGGGACCCAACCCAATCCGGGGACCTGGGATCGGGGTAGGGACCCGAACCTGGTGCCCGGGCTGGGTACCCGACATGACCCTGTGGCCCGGGGCTGGTATCCCGATGCAACCCGGGGATGCAGGACGGGGACGCCACGTGACCCGGGGACCTGGGGCCGGGGTGGTCACCCGACACTGGTACCCGGGGCAGCGACCCGACATGACCCAGTGACCCGGGGCCGGGATCCCAACCCATCCCGGGGACCCGGGCCAGGTACCCAACATTACCCGGGGTCCTGGTGCCGGGGTAGTCACCGGAACCTGGGAACCAGGCCGGGTACTAGACATGATCCGGTAACCCGGGACAAGGGTAACAAGCCGACCCGGGGACCCGGGCCTGGGACCCGACATGACCCGGTGACCTGGAGTCGGGGTCCCGACCTGACCCTGGTGCCCGGGCTGGGTATCCGACATGACCCGGTGACCCGGGGCCAGGGTAACGACCCGACCCGGGGAACCGGGATGGGTACATGACATGACCCGGTGACCCGGGGCCAGGGTAACGACCAGACACTGGTACCCGGGGCAGGGACCCGACATTGTCCGTTCACCAGGGGCCGGGGTCCCGACCCATCCCGGGGACCAGGGCCGGGTACCCAACATTACACGGGGTCCTGGTGCCGGGGTGGTCATCGAAACCTGGGAACCAGGCTGGGTACCAGACATGACCCGGTGACCTGGGGCCAGGATAACAATCCAACCCGTGGACCCGGGCCGGGGACCAGACCTGACCCGGTGACCTGGGGCCGGGGTCCCCACGTCACCCGGGGTCCTTGTGCCGGGGTGGTCACCGGAACCGGGAAACCAGGCCGGGTACCCGACATGACCCGGTGACCCGGGGCTGCGGTAACAACCCGACCCAGGGACCCGGGCCGGGGAACCCACGTGACCCAGGGACCTGGGGCCAAGGTGATCACCCGAGCCTGGGACCCAGGCCGGGGTCCCGACCCGAACCTGGTTCCCGTGCCGGGGACCTGTCATGACCCTGTGACCCGGGTCTGGGGTCCCAACCCATCCCGGGGACCCGGACCGGGGACCCGGTATGACCCCGTCTCCCGGGGCTGGGGTGGTCACCCGACGCTGGTACCCGGGGCAGAGACCCGACATGACCCGGTGACCCGGGGCCGGGGTCCCGACCCATCCCGGGGACCAGGGCCGGGTACCCAACATTATCCGGGGTCCTGGTGCCAGGGTGGTCACCGGAAACTGGGAACCAGGCCGGGTACCAGACATGACCCGGTGACCAGGGGCCAGGGTAACAATCCAAACCGGGGACCCGGGCCTGGGTCCTGACATGAACCGGTGACCTGGGTCCGGGGTCCCGACCTGACCCGGTGACCTGGGGCCGGGGTCTCCACGTGACCCGATGACCTGGGGCCGGGGTCCCCACGTGACCCGGGGTCCTGGTGCCGGGGTGGTCACTGGAACCTGGGAACCAGGCCGGGTACCCGACATGACCTGGTGACCTGGGGCTGTGGTGTCGACCGGACTCGGGGACCTGGTCCGGGGACCCGACATGACCCGGGGACCTGGGGTCGGGGTGGTCACCAGACCCTGGTACCCAAGCCTGGGACCCGACATGACCCGGTGACCTGGGGCCAGGGTAACGACCCATCCCGCGAAACCAGGGCCAGGTACCCAACATTACCCAGGGTCCTGGTGCCGGGGTGGTTATCGGAACCTGTGAACCAGGCTGGGTACCCGACATGACATGGGGATCTGGGGTCGGGGTGGTCACCCGACTCTGGGACCTGGTCCGGTGACCCGACATGACCCGGTGACGTGGTGCCGGGGTAACAACCTGTCCAGGGGACCCGGGCCGGGGACCCCACGTGACCCGGGGACCTGCGGCCGGGGTGGTCACACGACGCTGCTACCCGGGGCTGCGACCTGACACAACCCGGTGACGCGGGGCCGGGGTCCCGACCCATCCCGGGGACCAGGGCCGGGTACCCAACATTACCCGGGGTCCTGGTGCCAGGGTGGTCATCGGAACCTGGGAACCAGGCTGGGTACCAGACATGACCCGGTGACCCGGGGCCAGGGTAACAATCCAACCTGGGGACCTGGGCCTGGGTCCTGACATGACCCAATGACCTGGTGCCGCGGTGGTCACCGGAACCTGGGAACAAGGCCGGGTACCCGACATGACACGGGGACCTGGGGTCGGGGTGGTTACCCGACCCTGGGACCTGGTCCGGGGACCCGACATGACCCGGTGACCCGGGGCCGGGGTAACAACCCGTCGAGGGGACCCGGGCCGGGGACCCCACGTGACCCGGGGTCCTGGTGCCGGAGTGGTCATCGAAACCTGGGAACCAGGCTGGGTACCAGACATGACCCGTTGACCCGGGGCCTGGGTAACAATCCAACCCAGGAACTCGGGCCTGGGTCCCGACATGACCCGGTGACCCGGGGCCGGGGTAACGACCTGTCTAGGGGACCCGGGCCGGGGACCCGACAGGACCCGGTGATCCGGTGCTGGTGTCCCAATGCAACACAGGTACCCGGGCTGGGGACCCCACGTGACCCGGGGACCTGGGGCCGGGGATGTCACCCGACACTGGTACCCGGAGCAGCGACCCGACACGACCCGGTGACCCGGGGCCAGGGTCCCGACCCGAACCTGGTCCCCGGGCTGGGTACCCGACATGACCCGGTGACCCGGGGCCGGGGTAACAACCCGTCGAAGGGACCCGGGCCGGGGACCCGACAGGACCCTGTGATACGGAGTTGGGGTCCCGACCAGTCCCAGGGACCCCGGCCAGGGACCCAACCCGATCCGGGGACCTGGGATCGGGACAGGGACCCGAACGTGGCACCCGTGCCAGGGACCTGTCATGACCCTGTGACCCGGGGCCGGGGTCCCGACCCGACCCGGGGACCCGGGCGGGGGACCCGGTATGACCCCGTCTCCCGGGGCTGGGGTGGTCACCCAACGCTGGTACCCGGGGCAGCGACCCAACAGGACCCGGTGACCCGGTGCCGGGTCCCGACCCATCCCGGGGACCTGGGGCCGGGTACCCAACATTACCCGGGGTCCTGGTGCCGGGGTGGTCATTGGAACCTGGGAACCAGGCTGGGTACCAGACATGACCCGTTGACCCGGGGCCAGGGTAACAATCCAACCTGGAGACCCGGGCCGGGGTCCCGACATGACCCGGTGACCTGGGTCCGGGGTCCCGACCTGACCCGGTGACCTGGGGCCGGGGTCCCCACGTGACCCGGGGTCCTGGTGCCAGGGTGGTCACCGGAACCTGGGAACCAGGCTGGGTACCCGACATGACCCGGTGACCCGGGTCCTGGGTACCCGACATGACCCGGTGACCTGGGGCTGGGGTAAAAACCCGACCGGGGACCCAGGCCTGGGACCCGACATGACCCGGTGACCTGGGGCCAGGGTAACGACCCATCCCGGGAAACCAGGGCCAGGTACCCAACATTACCCAGGGTCCTGGTGCCGGGGTGGTTATCGGAACCTGTGAACCAGGCTGGGTACCCGACATGACATGGGGATCTGGGGTCGGGGTGGTCACCCGACCCTGGGACCTGGTCCGGGGACCCGACATGACCCGGTGACCCGGAGCCGGGGTAACAACCCGTCGAGAGGACCCGGGCCGGGCCCCGGTATGACCCCGTCTCCCGTGGCCGGGGTGGTCACCCGACGCTGCGACCCGGGGCAGTGGCCCGACATGACCCGGTGACGCGGGGCCGGGGTCCCGACCCTTCCAGGGACCAGGGCCGGGTACCCAACATTACCCGGGGTCCTGGTGCCGGGGTGGTCATCGGAACCTGGGAACCAGGCTGGGTACCAGACATGACCCGGTGACCCGGGTCCGGGGTCCCGACCTTACCCGGTGACCTGGGGCTGGCGTAAAAACCCGACCTGGGGACCCCGGCCTGGGACCCGACATTACCTGGTGACCTGGGGCCGTGGTATCGTCCGGATTCGGGGACCTGGTCCGGGGACCCGACATGACCTGGGGATCTGGGGTCGGGGTGGTCACCAGACCCTGGTACCCAGGCCGTTGACCCGACATGACCCGGTGACCCGGGGGCGAGGTAACAACCCGTCGAGGGGACCCGGGCTGGGGACCCGACAGGACCCTGTGATACGGAGTCGGGGTCCCGACCAGACCCAGGGACCCCGGCCAGGGACCCAACCCGATCCGGGGACCTGGGATCAGGACAGGGACCCGAACGTGGCACCCATACTGCAGACCTGTCATGACCCTGTGACCTGGGGCCGGGGTCCCGACCCGTCCCGGGGACCCGGGCCAGTGACCCGGTATGACCCCGTCTCCCGTGGCCAAGGTGGTCACCCGACGCTGGTACCCGGGGCAGCGAGCCGACATGACCCGGTGACCCGGGGCCGGGGTCCCGACCTAACCCGGGGACCAGGGCCGGGTACCCAACACTACCCGGCGTCCTGGTGCCAGGGTGGTCATCAGAACCTGGGAACCAGGCTGGGTACCAGACATGACCCGGTGACCCGGGGCCAGGGTAACAATCCAAACCGGGGACCCGGGCCTGGGTCCTGACATGAACCGGTGACCTGGGGCCGGGGTCCCCACGTGACCCGCTGACCTGGGGCCGGGGTCCCGACGTGACCCGGGGTGCTGGTGCCGGGGTGGTCACCGGAACCTGGGAACGAGGCCGGGTACCCGACATGACCCGGTGACCTGGGGCTGGGGTAAAAACCCGACCCGGGGACCCGGGCCTGGGACCCGACATGACCCGGTGACCTGGGGCCAGGGTAACGACCCGAACCGGGGACCCGGGCTGGGAACCCGACAGGACCCGGGGACCTGGGGCCGGGGTGGTCACCCGACACTGGTAGCCGGGGCAGCGACCCGACACGACCGGGTGACCCGGGGCCGGGGTCCCGACCCATCCCGGGGACCAGGGCCGGGACCCAACGTTATCCGGGGTCCTGGTGCCGGGGTGGTCATCGGAACGGGGGAACCAGGCTGGGTACCAGACATGACCCGGTGACCCGGGGCCAGGGAAACAATCCAACCTGGGGAACCGGGCCTGGGTCCCGACATGACCCGGTGACCTGGGTCCGGGGTCCCGAGCTGACCCGGTGACCTGCGGCCGGGGTCCCTACGTGACCCGGTGACCTGGGGCCGGGGTCCCCACGTGACCCGGGGTCCTGGTGCCGGGGTGGTCACCAGAACCTGGGAACCAGGCCGGGTACCCGACATGACCTGGGGACCTGGGGCCGGGGTCCCGAGCTGACCCTGGTGCCCGGGCTGGGTACCTGACATGACCAGGTGACCTGGGGCTGTGGTGTCGACCGGACTCGGGGACCTGGTCCGGGGACCAGACATGACCCGGGGACCTGGGGTCGGGGTGGGCACCAGACCCTGGTACCCAGGCCTGGGACCCGACATGACCCGGTGACCCGGGGCCTGGGTCCCGACCCGTCCCGGGGACCAGGGCCGGCTACCCAACATTACCCGGGGTCCTGGTGCCGGGGTGGTCATCGGAACCTGGGAACCAGGCTGGGTACCAGACATGACCCGGTGACCTGGGGCTGGGGTAAAAACCGGACCCGGGGACCCGCGCGCCTTGGACCCGACATGACCCGGTGACTTGGGTCCGGGGTCCCGACCTGACCCGGTGACCTGGGGCCGGGGACCCCACGTGACCTGGTGACCTGGGGCCGGGTTCCCCACGTGACCCGGGGTCCTGATGCCGGGGTGGTCACGGGAACCTGGGAACCAGGCTGGGTACCCGACATGACCCGGTGACCTGGGGCTGGGGTAAAAACCCGACCCGGGGACCCAGGCCTGGGACCCGACATGACCCGGTGACCTGGGGCCAGGGTAACGACCCATCCCGCGAAACCAGGGCCGGGTACCCAACATTACCCAGGGTCCTGGTGCCGGGGTGGTTATCGGAACCTGGGAACTAGGCTGGGTACCCGACATGACATGGGGATCTGGGGTCGGGGTGGTTACCCGACCCTGGGACCTGGTCCGGGGACCCGACATGACCCGGGGACCCGGGGCCGGGGTAACGACCCATCCAGGGTACCCGGGCCGGGGTCCCCACGTGACCCGGGGACCTGGGGCCGGGGTGGTCACCCGACACTGGTACCCGGGGCAGCGACCCGACACGACCCTTTTACCCGGGGCCGGGGTCCCAACCCATCCCGGGGACCAGGGCCGGGTACCCAACATAACCCGGGGTCCTGGTGCCGGGGTGGTCATCGGAACCTGGGAACCAGGCTGGGTACCAGACATGACCCGGTGACCCGGGGCCAGGGTAACAATCCAACCTGGGGACCCGGGCCTGGGTCTTGACATGACCCGTTGACACGGGGCCGGGGTAACGACCCGTCCAGGGGACCCGGGCCGGGGACCTGACAGGACCCGGTGATCCGGCGCTGGTGTCCCCGGCTGGGGGCCGGGGTCCCCACGTGACCCGGGGTCCTGGGGCAGGGGTCTCCACGTGACCCGGGGTAATGGTGCCGGGGTGGTCACCGGAACCTGGGAACTAGGCCGGGTACCCGACAAGACCCGGGGACCTGGGGTCGGGGTGGTCACCCGACCCTGGGACCTGGTCCGTGGACCCGACATGACCCAGTGACCCGGGGCCGGGGTCCCGACCCATCCCGGGGACCAGGGCCGGGTACCCAACATTACCCGGGGTCCTGGTGCCGGGGTGGTCATCGGAACCTGGGAACCAGGCTGGGTACCAGACATGACCCGGTGACCTGGGGCCAGGATAACAATCCAACCCGGGGACCCAGGCCTTGGACCCGACATGACCTGGTGACCTGGGGCTGGGATCCGGACCTGACCCGGTGACCTGGGGCCGGGGTCCCCACGTGACCCGGTGTCCTGGTGCCGGGGTGGTCACCGGAATCTGTGAACCAGGCCGGGTACCCAACATGACACTGGGACCTGGGGTCGGGGTGGTCACCCGACACTGGTACCCGGGGCAGCGACCCGACACGACCCTTTGACCCGGGGCCGGGGTCCCAACCCATCCCGGGGACCAGGGCCGGGTACCCAACATAACCCGGGGTCCTGGTGACGGGGTGGTCATCGGAACCTGGGAACCAGGCTGGGTACCAGACATGACCCGGTGACCCGGGGCCAGGGTAACAATACAACCTGGGGACCCGGGCCTGGGTCTTGACATGACCCGTTGACACGGGGCCGGGGTAACGACCCATCCAGGGGACCCGGGCCGGGGACCCGACAGGACCCGGTGATCCGGCGCTGGTGTCCCCGGCTGGGGGCCGGGGTCCCCACGTGACCCGCGGTCCTGGGGCAAGGGTCTCCACGTGACCCGGGGTAATGGTGCCGGGGTGGTCACCGGAACCTGGGAACTAGGCCGGGTACCCGACAAGACCCGGGGACCTGGGGTCGGGGTGGTCACCCGACCCTGGGATCTGGTCCGTGGACCCGACATGACCCAGTGACCCGGGGCCGGGGTCCCGACCCATCCCGGGGACCAGGGCCGGGTACCCAACATTACCCGGGGTCCTGGTGCCGGAGTGGTCATCGGAACCTGGGAACCAGGCTGGGTACCAGACATGACCCGGTGACCCGGGGCCAGGGTAACAATACAACCTGGGGACCCGGGCCTGGGTCTTGACATGACCCGTTGACACGGGGCCGGGGTAACGACCCGTCCAGGGGACCCGGGCCGGGGACCCGACAGGACCCGGTGATCCGGTGCTGGTGTCCCGATGCAACCCAAGGACCCGGGCCGGGGACCCCACGTGACCCGGGGACCTGGGGCCGGGGTGGTCACTCGACACTGGTACCCGGGGCAGCGACCCGACACGACCCGGTGACCCGGGGCAGGGTAACAATCCAACCCAGGGTCCCGGACCTGGGTCCCGACATGACCTGGTGACCTGGGTGCGGGGTCCCGACCTGACCCAGTGACCTGGGGCTGGGGTTCCCACGTGACCCGGGGACCTGGGGTCGGGGTGGTCACCCGACCCTGGGACCTGGTCCCTGGACCCGACATGACCCGGTGACCCGGGGCCGGGGTAACGACCTGTCCAGGGGACCCTGGCCGGGGACCCGACAGGACCCGGTGATCCGGCGCTGGTGTCCCGATGCAACCCAAGGACCCGGGCCGGGGACCCCACGTGACCTGGGGACCTGGGGCCGGGGTGGTCACTCGACACTGGTACCCGGGGCAGCGACCCGACACGACCCGGTGACCCGGGGCAGGGGTCCCGACCCATCCCGGGGACCAGGGCTGGGTACCCAAAATTACCCGGGGTCCTGGTGCCGGGGTGGTCATCGGAACCTGGGAACCAGGCCGGGTATCCGACATGACCTGGTGACCTGGGGCCAAGGTCCCGAGCTGACCCTGGTGCCCGGGCTGGGTACCCGACATGACACGGGGACCTGGGGTCGGAGTGGTCACCCGACCCTGGGACCTGGTCCGTGGACCCGACATGACCCGGTGACCCGGGGCCTGGGTAACAATCCAACCCGGGGACGTGGGCCTGGGTTCCGACACGACCCGGTGACCTGGGTCCGGGGTCCCAACCTGACCCGGTGACCTGTGGCCGGTGTCCCCACGTGACCCGCTGACCTGGGGCCGGGGTCCCCACGTGACCCGGGGTACTTGTGCCGGGGTGGTCATCGGAACCTGGGAACCAGGCCGGGTACAAGACATGACCCGGTGACCTGGGGCTGGGGTAACCATCCAGCCGGGGAACCCGGGACTGGGTCCCGACATGACCAGGTGACCTGGGTCCGGGGTCCCGACCTGACCCGGTCACCTGGGGTCGGTGTCCCCACGTGACCCCGGGTATCCAACATTACCCGGGGTCCTGGTGCCGTGGTGGTCATTGGAACCTGGGAACCACGCTGGGTACCAGACATGACCCGGTGACCTGGGGCCAGGATAACAATCCAAACCGGGGACCCGGGCCTGGGACCCGACATGACCCAGTGACCTGGGTCTGGGGTAACGACCCGACCCGGGGACCCGGGCCGGGGACCCGGTATGACCCCGTCTCCCGTGGCCGGGGTGGTCACCCGACACTGGTACCCGGGGCAGCGACCCGACACGACCCGGTGACCCGGGGCCCGGGTCCCGACACATCCCGGGGACCAGGGCCGGGTACCCAACATTACCCGGCGTCCTGGTGCCAGGGTGGTCATCGGAACCTGGGAACCAGGCTGGGTCCCGACATGACCCGGTAACCCGGGGCCAGGGTAACAATCCAACCCGGGGACCCGGGCCTGGGTCCCGACATGACCCGGTGACCTGGGTCCGGGATCCCGACCTGACCCGGTGACCTGGGGCCGGGGTCCCCACGTGACCCGCTGACCTGGGGCCAGGATCCCCACGTAACCCGGGGTACTTGTGGTGGGGTGGTAGCCCGACCCTGGGACCTGGTCCGTGGACCCGACATGACCCGGGGACCCGGGGCCTGGGTAACGACCCAATCTGGGGACCAGGGCCGGGGACCCAGTATGACCGTGTCCCCCAGGGCTGGGGTGGTCACACGACGCTGCTACCCGGGGCAGCGACCCGACATGACCCGGTGACCCGGGGCCGGAGTCCCGACCCATCCCGGGGACCAGGGCCGGGTACCCAACAGTACCCGGAGTCCTGGTGCCGGCGTGGTCGTCGGAACCTGTGAACCAGGCTGGGTACCCGACATGACCCGGTGACCTGGGGCCAGGGTAACGACCCGACCCGGGGACCTGGGGTCGGGTACCCAACATTACCCGGGGTCCTGGTGCCGGGGTGGTCGTCGGAACCCGGGAACCAGGCTGGGTACTTGACATGACCCGGTGACCTGGGGCCAGGGTAACGAGCCGACCCGGGGACCCGGACTGGGGACCCGGTATGACCCCGTCTCCCGTGGCCGGGGTGGTCACCCGACGCTGCGACCCGGGGCAGCGACCCGACAACCCGGTGACCCGCGGTGGGGTCCCGACCCATCCCGGGGACCTGGGGTCAGGTGCCCAACATTACCCAGGGTCCTGGTGCCGGGGTGGTCATCGGAAGTTGGGAAAAAGGCAGGGTAACAGACATGACCCGGGGACCTGGGTCCGGGGTCCCGAGCTGACCCGGTGACCTGTGGCCGGGGTCCCCACGTGACCCGGTCACCTGGGACCGGGGTCCCAACGTGACCCGGTGTCCTGGTGCCGGGGTGGTCATCGGAACCTGGGAACCAGGCTGAGTAACAAACATGACCCGGAGACCTGGGTCCGGGGTCCCGAGCTGACCCGGTGACCTGGGGCCGGGGTCCCCACGTGACCCAGTGACCTGGGTCCGGGGTCCCCACGTGACCCGGGGTCCTGGTGCCGGGGTGGTCAGCGGAACCTGGGAACCAGGCCGGGTACCTGACATGACCCGGGGACCTGGGGTCGGGGTGGTCACCCGACCCTTGAACCTGTTCAAGTGGAACCGACATGACCCGGTGACCCGGGGCCGGGGTAACGACCTGTCCAGGGGACCCGGGCCGGGGACCCGACAGGACCCAGTGATCCTTCGCTGGTGTCCCGATGCAACCCGGGGACCCGGGCCGGGGACCCCACGTGACACGGGGACCTGGGGCCGGGGATGTCACCCGACACTGGTATCCGGGGCAGAGACCCGACATGTCCTGGTGACCTGGGGCCAGGGTCCCGACCTGACCCTGGACCCGGGGCTGGGTACCCGACATGACCCGGTGACCTGGGGCCAGGGTAACAACCCAACCCGGGGACCCGGGCCGGGGACCCGGTATGACCCCGTCTCCCGTGGCCGGGGTGGTCACCTGACGCTGCGACCTGGGGCAGCGACCCGACACGACCCGGTGACCCGGGGTGGGGTCCCGACCCATCCCGGGGACCAGGGCCGGGTACCCAACATTACCCGGGGTCCTGGTGCCAGGGTGGTCATCGGAACCTGGGAACCAGGCTGGGTACCAGACATGACCCGGTAACCTGGGTCCGGGGTCCCGAGATGACCCGGTGCCTGTGGCCGGGGTCCCGACCCATCCCGGGGACCAGGGCCGGGTACCCAACATTACCCGGGGTCCTGGTGCCGGGGTGGACCTCAGAACCTGGGAACCAGGCTGGGTACCAGACATGACCCGGTGACCCGGGGCCAGGGAAACAATCCAACCCGGGGACCCGGGCCTGGGACCCGACATGACCCGGTGACCTGGGTCCGGGGTGCCGACCTGACCCGCTGACTAGGGCCGGGGTCCCCACGTGACCCGGTGACCTGGTGCCGGGGTCCCCACGTGACCCGGGGTCCTGGTGCCGGGGTGGTCACCGGAGACTGGGACCCAGGCCGGGTACCCGACATGACCCGGTGACCTGAGGTCAGGGCAAGGAGCTGACCCGGGGACTCGGGCCGGGGACCCGGTATGACCCCTTCTCCCGTGGCCGGGGTGGTCACCCGACGCTGCTAGCCGGGGTAGCGACCGGACACGACCCGGTGACCCGGAGAGGGGTCCCGACCCATCCCAGGGACCTGGGGTTGGGTACCCAACATTACCCGGGGTCCTGGTGCCGGGGTGAACCTCGGAACCTGGAAACCAGGCTGGGTACCAGACATGACCCGGTGACCAGGGGATGTGGTGTCGACCGGACTCGGGGACTTGGGGCCGGGGACCTGACATGACCTGGTGACCTGGGGTCGGGGTCCCCACGTCACCCGGGGTCCTGGTGCTGGGGTGGTCACCGGAACCTGGGAACCAGGCCGGGTACCCGACATGACCCGGGGACCTGGGGTCGGGGTGATCACCCAACCCTGGGACCTGGTCCGTGGACCCGACAAGACCCGGTGACCCGGGGCCGGGGTAACGACCTGTCCAGGGGACCCGGGCCGCAGACCTGACAGGACCCGGTGATCCTTCGCTGGTGTCCCGATGCAACCCGGGGCCCGGGCCGGGGACCCCACGTGACCCGGTGATCCGGTACTGGTGTCCCGACGCAACCCGGGGACCCGGGCCGGGGACCCCACGTGACCCGGGGACCTGGGGCCAGGGATGTCACCCGACACTGGTACCCGGGGCAGGGACCCGACACGACCCGGTGACCCAGGGCCGGGGTCCCGACCCATCCCGGGGACCAGGGACGGGTACCCAACATTCCCCGGGGTCCTGGTGCCGGGGTGGACCTCATAACCTGGGAACCAGGCTGGGTACCAGACATGACCCTGTGACCCGGGGCCTGGTAACAATCCAACCCGGGGACCCGGGCCTGGGACCCGACATGACCCGGTGACCTGGGTCCTGGGTCCCGACCTGACCCGGTGACCTGGGGCCGGGGTCCCCACGTGACCCGGGGTCCTGGTGCCGGGGTGGTCATCGGAACCTGGGAACCAGGCCGGGTACCCGACATGACCCGGGGACCTGGGGTCGGGGTGGTCACCCGACCCTGGGACCTGGTCCGTGGGCCCGATATGACCCGGGGACCCGTGCCGGGGACCCGACAGGACCCGGTGACCTGGGACTGGGGTAAAAACCCGACCCGGGGACCCGGGCTGGGTACCCGACATGACGCGGTGACCTGGGGCCAGGGTAACAATCCAACCCGGGGACCCGGGCCTGGGTCCCGACCTGACCCGGTGACCTGGGTCCGGGGTCCTGACCTGACCCGGTGACCTGGGGCCAGGGTCCCCACGTGACCCGGTGACCGGGGGCTGGGGTCCCCACGTGACCGGGGTACCTGTGCCGGGGTGGTCACCCGACCCTGGGACCTGGTCCATGGACCCGACATGACCCGGGGACCCGGGGCCAGGGTAACGACCTGTCCAGGAGACCTGGGCCGAGACCCGACAGGACCCGGTAACCCGGGGCCAGGGTAACAATCCAACCCGGGGACCCGGGCCTGGGTCCCGACATGACCCGGTGACCTGGGTCCGGGGTCTCCACGTGACCCGCTGACCTGGGGCCGGGATCCCCACGTAACCCGGGGTACTTGTGGCGGGCTGGTAACCCGACCCTGGGACCTGGTCCGTGGACCCGACATGACCCGGGGACCCGGGGCCTGGGTAACGACCCGATCCGGGGACCCGGGCCGGGGACCCAGTATGACCGTGTCCCCCGGGGCTGGGGTGGTCACACGACGCTGCTACCCGGGGCAGCGACCCGACATGTCCCGGTGACCCGGGGCCGGGGTCCCGACCCATCCCGGGGACCAGGGCCAGGTATCCAACATTACCCGGTTTCCTGGTGCCGGGGTGGTCACCGGAACCTGTGAACCAGGCTGGGTACCCGACATGACCTGGTGACCTGGGGCCGGGGTCCCGACCTGACCGTGGTGCCTGGGCTGGTTACCCGACACGACCCGGTGACCCGGGGCTGTGGTGTCGACCGGACTCGGGGACCTGGTCCGGGGTCCCGACATGACCAGGGGACCCGGGGCCTGGGTAACAATCCAACCCGGGGACCCGGGCCTGGGTCCCGACCTGACCCGGTGACCTGGGTCCAGGGTCCCGAGCTGACCCGGTGACCTGGTGCCGGGGTCCCCACGTGACCCGGTGACGTAGGGCAGGGGTCCCCACGTGACCCGGGGTCCTGGTGCCGGGGTGGTCACCGGAACTTGGGAACCAGGCCGGGTACCCAACATGACACGGGGACCTGGGATCGGGGTGGTCACCCGACCCTGGGACCTGGTCCGTGGACCCGACATGACCCGGTGGCCCGGGTCCAGGGTAACAATCCAACCCGGGGACCCGGGCCTGGGTCCCGACATCACCAGGTGACCTGGGTCCGGGGTCCCCACGTGACCCGGGGACCTGGCGCCGGGGTCCCCAAGTGACCCGGGGTACTTGTGCCAGGGCGGTCACCGGAACCTGGGAACCAGGCCAGGTACCCATCATGACCCAGTGACCTGGGTCCGTGGACCTGACATAAACCGGTGACCCGGGGTCGGGGTAAAGACCTGACCTGGTGACCTGGGGCCGGGGTCCCCACGTGACCCGGGGTCCTGGTGCCGGGGTGGTCACCGGAACATGGGAACCAGGCCGGGTACCGGACATGACACGGGGACCTGGGGCCAGGGTAACGACCCGACCCAGGGACCCGGGCCGGGGACCCGGTATGACCCCGTCTCCTGTGGCCGGGGTGGTCACCCAACGCTGCGACCCGGGGCAGCGACCCAACAGGACCCGGTGACCCGGGGCCGGGGTAACGACCCATCCCGGGGACCAGGGCCGGGTACCCAACATTACTCGGGGTCCTGGTGCCGGGGTGGTCATCGGAACCTGGGACCCGGGCCTGGGTACCCGACATGACCCGGTGACTCGGGGCTGTGGTGTCGACTGGACTCGGGGACGTGGTCCGGGGTCCCGACATGACCCGGGGACCTGGTGTCAGGGTGGTCTGCGGAACATGGGAACCAGGCCGGGTACCCGACATGACCCGGGGACCTGGGGTCGGCGTGGTCACCCGACCCTGGGACATGGTCTGGGGACCCAACATGACCCGGTGACCGGGGCCGGGGTGCCAACCCATCCCGGGGACCAGGGTCGGGTACCCAACATTACCCGGGGTCCTTGTGCCGGGGTGGTCACCGGAACCTGGGACCTGGTCTGGGGACCCAACGTGACCCGGTGACCCGGGGCCGGGGTTCCAACCCATCCCGGGGACCAGGGCCGGGGACCCGACAGGACCCGGTGATCTGGTGCTGGTGTCCCTATGCAATCCGGGGATCCGGGCCGTGGACACCACGTGACCCGGGGACCTGGGGCCGGGGATGTCACCCGACACTGGTACCCGGGGCAGTGACCCGACAAGACCCTGTGACCTGGGGCTGGGGTAAAAACCCGACCCGGGGACCCGGGCTGGGTACCCGACATGACCCGGTGAACTGGGGCCGGGGTCCCCACGTGACCCGGTGACCTGGGGCTGGGGTCCCCACGTGACCGGGGTACTTGTGCCGGGGTGGTCACCCGACCCTGGGACCTGGTCCATGGACCCGACATGACCCGGGGACCCGGGGCCGGGGTAACGACCTGTCCAGGAGACCTGGGCCGAGACCCGACAAGACCCGGTAACCCGGGGCCAGGGTAACAATCCAACCCGGGGACCCGGGCCTGGGTCCCGACATGACCCGGTGACCTGGGTCCGGGATCCCGACCTGACCCGGTGACCTGGGGCCGGGGTCCCCACGTGACCCGCTGACCTGGGGCCAGGATCCCCACGTAACCCGGGGTACTTGTGGCGGGGTAGTATCCCGACCCTGGGACCTGGTCCGTGGACCCGACATGACCCGGGTACCCGGGGCCTGGGTAACGACCCGATCCGGGGACCCGGGCCGGGGACCCAGTATGACCGTGTCCCCCGGGGCTGGGGTGGTCACACGACACTGCTACCCGGGGCAGCGACCCGACATGACCCGGTGACCCGGGGCCGGAGTCCCGACCCATCCCGGGGACCAGGGCCGGGTACCCAACAGTACCCGGGGTCCTGGTGCCGGGGTGGTCGTCGGAACCCGGGAACCAGGCTGGGTACCCGACATGTCCTGGTGACCTGGGTCCGGGGTCCCGACCTGACCCTGGACCCCGGGCTGGGTACCCGACATGACCCAGTGACCCGGGGCTGTGGTGTCAACCGGACTCGGGGACCTGGTCCGGGGTCCCGACATGACCCGGGGACCTGGGGTCGGGGTGGTCACCCAACCCTGGGACCTGGTCCGTGGACCCGACATGACCTGGTGACCCGGGGCCGGGGTAACGACCTGTCCAGGGGACCGGGGCCAGGGACCTGACAGGACCCAGTGATCCGGTACTGGTGCCCCGATGTAACCCGGGGACCCGGGCCGGGGACCCCACGTGACCCGGGGTACTGGGGCCGGGGTGGTCACCGGAACCTGGGAACCAGGCCGGGTATCTGACATGACCTGGTGACCTGGGGCCGGGGTCCTGAGCTGACCCTGGTGCCCGGGCTGGGTACCCGACATGACCCGGTGACCTGGGTCCGGGGTCCCAACCTGACCCAGTGACCCGGGGCCGGGGACCCGACCCATCCCGGGGACCAGGGCCGGGTATCCAACATTACCCGGGGTCCTGGTGCCGGGGTGATCATCGGAACCTGTGAACCAGGCTGGGTCCTGACATGACCCGGTGACCTGGGTCCGGGGTCCCGAGCTGACCCGGTGACCTGGGGCCGGGGTCCCCACGTGACCCAGTGACCTGGGGCCGGGGTCCCCACGTGACCTGGGGTCCTGGTGCCGGGGTGGTCAGCGGAACCTGGGAACCAGGCTGGGTACCCGACATGACCCGGGGACCTGGGGTCGGGGTGGTCACCCGACCCCGGGACCTGGTCTGGGTACCCAAAATGACCCGGTGACCAGGTGCCGGGGTCCCGACCCATCCCGGGGACATGGGCCGGGTACCCAACAGTACCCGGGGTCCTGGTGCCGGGGTGGTCATCGGAACCTGGGAACCAGGCTGGGAACCAAACATGACCCGGGGACCTGGGTCCGTGGTCCCGACCTGACCCGGTGACCTGGGGCCGGGGTCCCCACGTGACCCGCTGACCTGGGTCCGGGGTCCCCACGTGACCCGGGGTCCTGGTGCCGGGGTAGTCAGCGGAACCTGGGAACCAGGCCGGTTACCCGACATGACCCGGGGACCTGGGGTCGGGGTGGTCACCCGACCCTGGGACCTGGTCCGTGGACCCGACATGACCCGGTGACCCGGGGCCGGGGTATCGATCTGTCCAGGGGACCCGGGCCGGGGACCTGAAAGGACCCAGTGATCCGGTACTGGTGTCCCGATGTAACCCGGGGACCCTGGCCGGGGACCCCACGTGACCCGGAGTCCTGGGGCCGGGGATGTCACCCGACACTGGTACCCGGGGCAGCGACCCGACACGACCCGGTGACCCGGGGCAGGGGTCCCGACGTGACCCGGTGACCTGAGGGTGGGGTCATCACGTGACCCGCTGACCTGCGGCCGAGGTCCCCACGTGACCCGGGGTACTGGGGACGGGGTGGTCACCGGAACCTGGGAACCAGGCCGGGTATCCGACATGACCTGGTGACCTGGAGCCAGGGTCCCGACCTGACCCTGGTGCCCGGGCTGGGTACCTGACAAGACCCGGTGACCTGGGGCTGTGGTGTTGACCGGACTCGTGGACCTGGTCCGGGGTCCCGACATGACCCGAGGACCTGGATTCTGGGTCCCAACCTGACCCGGTGACCTGGGGCCGGGGACCCGACCCATCCCGGGGACCAGGGCCGGGTACCCAACATTACCCGGGGTCCTGGTGTGGTCATCGGAAGCTGGTAACCAGGCTGGGTACCAGACATGACCCAGTGACCTGGGGCCGGGATCCCCACCTGACCCGGTGACCTGGGGCCGGGGTCCCCACGTGACCCGGGGTCCTGGTGCCGTGGTGGTCTGCGGAACCTGGGAACCAGGCCGGGTATCCGACATGACCTGGTGACCTGGAGCCAGGGTCCCGACCTGACCTGGTGCCCGGGCTGGGTACCTGACAAGACCCGGTGACCTGGGGCTGTGGTGTTGACCGGACTCGTGGACCTGGTCCGGGGTCCCGACATGACCCGAGGACCTGGATTCTGGGTCCCAACCTGACCCGGTGACCTGGGGCCGGGGACCCGACCCATCCCGGGGACCAGGGCCGGGTACCCAACATTACCCGGGGTCCTGGTGTGGTCATCGGAAGCTGGTAACCAGGCTGGGTACCAGACATGACCCAGTGACCTGAGGCCGGGATCCCCACCTGACCCGCTGACCTGGGTCCGGGGTCCCCACGTGACCCGGGGTCCTGGTGCCGGGGTGGTCACCGGAACCTGGGAACCAGGCCGGGTATCCGACATGACCTGGTGACCTGGAGCCAGGGTACCGACCTGACCCTGGTGCCCGGGCTGGGTACCTGACAAGACCCGGTGACCTGGGGCTGTGGTGTCAACCGGATTCGGGGACCTGGTCCGGGGTTCTGACATGACCCATGGACCTGGGGTCGGGGTGGTCACCAGACCCTGGTACCCAGGCCGTTGACCCGACACGACCCGGTGACCGGGGTCCATGGTCCCGACGTGACCCGGTGACGTGGGTCCTGGATCCCGACCTCACCCGGTGACCTGGGTCCGGGGTCCCCACGTGACCCGGTGACCTGGGGCCGGGGTGGTCATCGGTACCTGGGAACCAGGCTGGGTACCAGACATGACCCGGTGACCCTGGACCAGGGTAACAATCCAACCCGGGGACCCGGGCCTGGGTCCCGACATGACCCGGTGACCTGGGGCCAGGGTACCCACGTGACCCGCTGACCTGGGGCCGGAGTCCCCACGTGACACGTGGTCCTGGTGCCGGGGTGGTCACCGGAACTTGGGAACCAGGCCGGGTACCCGACATGAACCGGGGACCTGGGGTCGGCGTGGTCACCCGACCCTTGGACCTGGTCCGTGGACCCGACATGACCCGGTGACCCGGGGCCAGGGTAACCACTTGACCCGGGGACCCGGGCCGGGGACCCGGTATGACACCGTCTCCCGGGGCCGGGGTGGTCACCCGACGCTGCTAGCCGGGGTAGCGACCCGACATGACCCGGTGACCCGGGGCCGGGGTCCCAACCCATCCCGGGGACCAGGGCCGGGTACCCAACATTACCCGGGGTCCTGGTGCCGGGGTGGTCATCGGAACTTGGGAACCAGGCTGGGTACCAGACATGACCCAGTGACCTGGGGCCGGTGTCCCGACCTGACCCGGTTACCTGGGGCCGTGGTCCCCACGTGACCCGGTGACCAGGGGCCGGGGTCCCAACGTGACCCGGGCTCCTGGTGCCGGGGTGGTCACCCGAACCTGGGAACCATGCCAGGTACCAGACATGACTCGGTGACCTGAGGCCAGGGTAACGACCCGACCCGGGGACCCGGGCCGGGGACCCGACATGTCCTGGTGACCTGAGGCCGGGGTAACGACCTGGCAATGGTGCCCCGGCTGGGTACCCGACATGACCCGGTGCCCTGGGGCAGTGGTGTCAACCGGACTTGGGGACCTGGTCCGGGGTCCCGACATGACCTGGGGACCTGGGGTCGGGGTAGTCACCAAACCCTGGTACCCAGGCCGTTAACCCGACATGACCCGGTAACCGGGGGCCTGGGTAACAATCCAACCCGGGGACCCGGGCCTGGGACCCAACATGACCCATTAACCTGGGTCCAGGGTCCCGACCTGACCCGGTGACCTGGGGCCGGGGTCCCCACGTGACCCGCTGGCCTGGGGCCGGGATCCCCACGTGGCCCGGGGTCCTGGTGCCGGGGTGGTTAGCGGAACCTGGGAACCAAGCCGGGTACCCGACATGACCCATGGACCTGGGGTCGGGGTGGTCACCCGACCCTGGTACCCAGGCCGTTGACCGGACATGACCCGGTGACCTGGGTCCTGGGTCCCGACGTGACCCGTTGATCTGGGTCCTGGGTCCCGACCTGACCCGGTGACCTGTGGCAGGGGTCCCCACGTGACCCGCTGACCTGGGGCCGGGGTCCCTACGTGACCCGGGGTCCTGGTGCCGGGGTGGTCACCGGAACCTGGGACCCGGGCCGGGGACCCGACATGACCCGGTGACCTGGGTCCGGGGTCCCAACCTGACCCGGTGACCTGGGGCCGGTGTCCCCACGTGACCCGGGGACCTGAGGTCGGGGTGGTCACCCGACCCTGGGACCTGGTCCGTGGACCCGACATGACCCGGTTGGACTGGGGCCAGGGTAATGACCCGACCCGGGGACCTGGGGTCGGGTACCCAACATTACCCGGGGTCCTGGTGCCGGGGTGGTCATCGGAACCTGGGAATCAGGCTGGGTACCAGACATGACCCGGTGACCTGGGTCTCGGGTCCCCACGTGACCCGGTGACCTGGGGCCGGGGTCCCCACGTGACCCGGGGTCCTGGTGCCGGGGTGGTCATCGGAACCTGGGAACCAGGCCGGGTACCCGACATGACCCGGGGACCTGGGGTCGGGGTGGTCACCCGACCCTTGAACCTGGTCCGTGGACACGACGTGACCCGGTGACCCGGGGCCGGGGTAACGAGGTGTCCAGGGGACCCGGGCCGGGGACCTGAGAGGACCCGGTGATCCGGCGCTGGTGTCCCGATGCAACCCGGGGACCCTGGCCGGGGACCCCACGTGACCCGGTGATCCGGTGCTGGTTTCCCGATGCAACCCGGGGACCCGGGCCGGGGACCCCACGTGACCCGGGGACCTGGGGCCGGGGATGTCACTCGACACTGGTACCCGGGGCAGCGACCCGACACGACCCGGTGACCCGGGGCCGGGGTCCCGACCCATCCCGGGGACATGGGGTTGGGTACCCAACATTACCCGGGGTCCTGGTGCCGGGGTGTTCATCGGAACCTGGGAACCAGGCTGGGTACAAGACATGACCCGGTGACCTGGGTCCGGGGTCCCCACGTGACCCGGTGACCCGGGGCCGGGGTAACGACATGTCCAGGAGACCAGGGCCTGGGACCCGACAGGACCCGGTGATCTGGGGCTGGGGTAAAAACCCGACCCAGGGACCCGGGCTGGGTACCCGACATGACCCGGTGACCTGCGGCCAGGGTAAAGACCCGATCCGGGGACCAGGGCCGGGGACACGGTATGACCCCGTTCCCCGGGGCCGGGGTGTTCACACGACGCTGCTACCCGGGGCAGCGACACGACACGACCCGGTCACCCGGTGCCGGGGTCCCGACCCATCCCGGGGACCAGGGCCGGGTACCCAACATTACCCGGGGTCCCGGTGCCGGGGTGGATCTCGGAACCTGGGAAGCAGGCTGGGTACCAGACATGACCCGGTTACCCGGGGCCAGGGTAACAATCCAACCTGGTGAACAGGGCCTGGGACCCGACATGACCCGGTGACCTGGGTCCGGGGTCCCGACCTGACCCGGTGACCTGGCGCCGGTGTCCCTACGTGACCCGCTGACCTGGCGAACGGGGTCCCCCACGTGACCTGGGGTACTTGTGTCAAGGTGGTCACCGGAACCTGGGAACCAGGCCGGGTACCCGACATGACCCTGTGACCTGGGGCCGGGGTCCCCACGTGACCCGGTGTCCTGGTGCGGGGTGGTCATCGGAACCTGGGAACCAGGCTGAGTACCAGACATGACCCGGTGACCTGGGGCCAGGGTAACGACCCGACGCGGGGACCCGGGCCGGGGACCCGACATGACCTGGTGACCTGGTCCGTGGACCCGACATGACCCGGTGACCCGGGGCCGGGATAAAAATCCGACATGGGGACCCAGGCTGGGTACCCGACATGAGCCGGTGACCCGGGGCCTGGGTAACAATCCAACCCGGGGACCCGGGCCTGGGTCCCGACATGACCCGGTGACCTGGGGCCGGGGTCCCACCTGACCCGGTGACCTGGGACCGGTGTCCCCACGTGACCCAGTGACCTGGGGTCTAGGGTCCCCACGTGACCCGGGGTACTTGTGCTGGGGTGGTCACCGGAACCTGGGAACCAGGCCGGGTACCCGACTTGACCGAGGAACCTGGGGTCGGGGTGGTCACCCGACCCTGGGACCTGGTCCGTGGACCCGACATGACCCGGGGACCCGGGGCCGTGGTAACGACCTGTCAAGGGGACCCGGGCCGGGGACCCGATAGGACTCGGTGACCTGGGGCTGGGGTAAAAACCCGACCCGGGGACCCGGGCTAGGTACCTGACATGACCCGGTGACCCGGGGCCAGGGTAACAATCCAACCCGTGGACCCGGGCCTGGGTCCCGACATGACCCGGTGACCTGGGTCCGGGGTCCCGACCTGACCCGGTGACCTGGGGCCGGTGTCCCCACGTGACCCAGTGGCCTGGGGCCGGGGTCCCAACGTGACCCGGGGTACATGTGCCGGGGTGGTCACCCGACCCTGGGACCTGGTCCGTGGACCCAACATGACCCGGGGACCCTGTGTCAGGGTAACGACCTGTCCAGGAGACCCGGGCCGGGGACCCGACAGGACCCGTTGACCTGGGGCTGGGGTAAAAACCCGACCCGGGGACCTGGGTTCGGGTACCCAACATTACCCGGGGTCCTGGTGCTGGGGTGGTCACCCGAACCTGGGAACCAGGCCGGGTACCCGACATGACCCGGGGACCTGGGGTTGGGGTGGTCACCCGACCCTTGAACCTGGTCAGTGGACCCAACATGACCCGGGGATGCGGGTCCAGGGTAACGACCTGTCCAGGGGACCCAGGCCGGGGACCTGACAGGACCCGGTGATCCGGCGCTGGTGTCCCGATGCAACCCGGGGACACGGGCCGGGGACCCCACGTGACCCGGTGATCCGGTGCTGGTGTCCCGATGCAACCCGGGGACCCGGGCCAGGGACCCCACGTGACCTGGGGACCTGGGGCCGGGGATGTCACCCGACACTGGTACCCGTGGCAGCGACCCGATACGACCCAGTGACCTGGGTCCGGGGTCCCGACCTGACCCGGTGACCTGGGGCCAGGATAACAACCTGACCCGGGGACCCGGGCCGGGGCCCCGGTATGACCCCGTCTCCCGGGGCCGGGGTGGTCACCTGACACTGGTACCCGGGGCAGCGACCCGACATGACCCGGTGACCCAGGGCCGGGGCCCTGACCCATCCCGGGGACCAGGGACGGGTACCCAATATTACCCGGGGTCCTGGTGCCGCGGTGGACCTCGGAACCTGGGAACCAGGCTGGGTACCAGACATGACCCGGTGACCCGGGCCAGGGTAACAATCCAACCAGGGGACCCGGGCATGGGACCCGACCTGACCCAGTGACCTGGGTCCGGGGTCCCGACCTGACCCCGTTACCTGGGGCCGGGGTCCCCACATGACCCGGTGACCTTGGTCCGGGGTCCCGACCTGACCCGGGGTCCTTGTGCCAGGGTGGTCACCGGAACCTTGGAACCAGGCCGGGTACCCGACATGACCCGGGGACCTGGGGTCGGGGTGGTCACCCGACTCTGGGAACTGGTCCATGGACCCGACTTGACCCGGTGACCCGGGACCAAGGTAACAATGCGACCCGGGGACACGGGGCTGTGGTGTCGACCGGACTCGGGGACCTGGTCCGGTGTCCCGACATGACCCGGGGACCTGGGGCCTGGGTAACAATCCAAACCGGGGACCCGGGCCGGGGACCCCACATGACCCGACCTGGGTCCGGGGTCCCGACCAGACCCGGTGACCTGGTGCCGGGGTCCCCACGTGACCCGGAGTACATGTGCCGGGGTGGTCAGCCGACCCTGGGACCTGGTCCGTGGACCCAACATGACCCAGGGACCCGGGGCCGGGGTAACGACCTGTCCAGGAGACCCTGGCCGGGGACCCGACAGGACCCGGTGACCTGGGGCTGGGGTAAAAACCCGACCCGGGGACCCGGGCTGGGTACCCGACATTTTCCGGTGACCTGGGGCCAGGGTAACGACCCGACCCGGGGACCTGGGGTCGGGTACCCAACATTACCCGGGGTCCTGGTGCCGGGGTGGTCGTCGGAACCTGGGAACCAGGCTGGGTACCCGACATGACCCGGTGACCTGGGGCCAGGGTAACAAGCCGACCCGGGGACCCAGACCGGGGACCCGGTATGACACCGTCTCCCGGGGCCAGGGTGGTCACCCGACGCTGCTAGCCAGGGTAGCGACCGGACACGACCCGGTGTCCCGAGGCCTGGGTCCCGACCCATCCCGGGGACCTGGGGTCGGGTACCCAACATTACCCAGGGTCCTGGTGCCGGGGTGGTCGTCGGAACCTGGGAACCAGGCTGGGTACCAGACATGACCCGGTAACCTGGGTCCGGGGTCCCCACGTGACCCGGTGACCTGGGTCCGGTGTCCCCACGTGACCCGTGGTCCTGGTGCCGGGGTGGTCATCGGAACCTGGGAACCAGGCTGGGTGTCCGACATGACCCGGGGACCTGGGGTCGGGGTGGTCACCGGACCCTTGAAACTGGTCCATGGACCCAACATGACCCGGGGACCCGGGGCCGGGGTAACGACCTGTCCTCCAGGGGACCCGGGCCGGGGACCTGACAGGACCCGGTGATCCGGTGCTTGTGTCCCGATGCAACCCAGGGACACGGGCCGGGGACCCCACGTGATCCAGTGATCCGGTGCTGGTGTCCCGATGTAACCCGGGGACCCGGGCCGGGAAGCCCACGTGACTCGGGGACCTGGGGCCGGAGATGTCACCTGACACTGGTACCCGGGGCAGCGACCCGACATGACCCGGTGACCCGGGGCCGGAATCCCGACCCATCCCGGGGACCAGGGACGGGTACCCAATATTACCCGGGGTCCTGGTGCCGGGGTGGACCTCGGAACCTGGGAACCAGGCAGGGTACTCGACATGACCCGGTGACCCGGGACCAAGGTAACAGTCCAACCCGGGGACCCGGGCCTGGGTCCCGACATGACCCGGTGACCTGGTTCCGGGGTCCCGACCTGACCCGGTGACCTGGGGCCGGTGTCCCCACTTGATCCGGGGTCCTGGTGCCGGGGTGGTCATCGGAACCTGGGAACTAGGCCGGGTACCTGACATGACCCAGGGACCTGGGGTCGGGGTGGTCACCCGACTCTGGGACCTGGTCTGGGGACCCAAAATGACCCGGTGACCAGGTGCCGGGGTCCAGACCTATCCCGGGGACCTGGGCCGGGTACCAAACTTTACTCGGGCTACTGGTGCCGGGGTGGTCATCGGAACCTGGGAACCAGGCTGGGTACCCGAATTGACGCGGTGACCCGGTACCAAGGTAACAATCCAACCCGGGGACCCGGTCCTGGGACCTGACATGACCCGACCTGCGTCCGGTTTCCCGACCTGACCTGGTGACCTGGGGCCGGTGTCCCCACGTGACCCGGTGACCTGGGGCCGGTGTCCCCACGTGACCCGGGGTCCTGGTGCCGGGGTGGTCATCGGAACCTGGGAACCAGGCCGGGTACCCGACATGACCCGGGGACCTGGGGCCGGGGTCCCGACCTGACCCGGTTACCTGGGGCCGGTGTCCCCACGTGACCCGCTGACCTGGGGCCGGTGTCCCCACGTGACCCGGCGTCCTGGTGCCCGGGTGGTCATCGGAACCTGGGAACCAGGCCGGGTGCGCGACATGACCCGGTGACCCGGGGCCGGTGTCCCGACCTGACCCAGTGGCCTGGGGCCAGGGTAACCACCTGACCCGGGGACCCGGGCCGGGGACCCGGTATGACTCCGTCTCCCGGGGCCGGGGTGGTCACCTGACACTGGTACCCGGGACAGCGACCCGACATGACCCGGTGACCCGGGGCCGGGGTAACGACCTGTCCAGGGGACCTGGGCCGGGGACCCGACAGGACCCGGTGATCTGGGGCTTGGGTAAAAACCCGTCCCGGGGTCCCGGGCTGGGTCCCGACATGACCCGGTGACCTGGTTCCGGGGTGCCGACCTGACCCGGTGACCTGGGGCTGTGGTGTCGACCGGACTCGGAGACCTGGTCCGGTGTCCCGTCATGACCCGGGGACCTGGGGTCGGGGTGGTCACCAGACCCTTGTACCCAGGCCGTTGACCGGACATGACCCTGTGACCCGGGGCCTGGGTAAAAATCCAACGCGGGGAGCCGGGCATGGGACGTGACATGACCCGACCTGGGTCCGGGGTCCCGACCAGACCCGGTGACCTGGGGCCGGTGTCCCCACGTGACCCGGTGACCTGGGGCCGGTTTCCCACGTGACCCGGAGTCCTGGTGCCGGGGTGGTCATCGGAACCTGGGAACCAGGCTGGGTACCAGACATGACCAGGTGACCTGGGGCCGGGATCCCCACGTGACCCGGTCACCTGGGACCGGTGTCCCCACGTGACCCGGGGTCCTGGTGCCGGGGTGGTCATCGGAACCTGGGAACCAGGCTGGGTACCAGACATGACCAGGTGACCTGGGGCCGGGATCCCCACGTGACCCGGTCACCTGGGGCCGGTGTCCCCACGTGACCCGGGGTCCTGGTGCCGGGGTGGTCATCGGAACCTGGGAACCAGGCCGGGTACCCAACATGACCCGGGGACCTGGGGCCGGGGTCCCGAGCTGACCGTGGTGCCCGGGCTGTTTACCCGACACGACCCGGTGACCCGGGGCTGTGGTGTCGACGGACTCGTGGACCTGGGTTCGGGGTCCCGACCTGACGCGGTGACCTGGGGCCGGTGTCCCCACGTGACCCGGTGACCTGGGGCCGGTGTCCCCACGTGACCCGGGGTCCTGGTGCCGGGGTGGTCATCGGAACCTGGGAACCAGGCCGGGTACCCGACATGACCCGGGGACCTGGGTTGGGGTCCCGACCTGACGCGGTGACCTGGGGCCGCTGTCCCCACGTGACCCGCTGACCTGGGTCTGGGGTCCCCACGTGACCCGGTGACATGGGGCCGGTGTCCCCACGTGACCCGGTGACCTGGGGCCGGTGTCCCCACGTGACCCGGGGTCCTGGTGCTGGGGTGGTCATCGGAACCTGGGAACCAGGCTGGGTACCAGACATGACCCGGGGACCTGGGTCCGGGGTCCCCACGTGACCCGCTGACACGGGGCCGGTGTCCCCACGTGACCCGGGGTCCTGGTGCCGGGGTGGTCACCGGAACCTGGGAACCAGGCCGGGTACCCGACATGACCCGGGGACTTGGGGCCGGGGTCCCAACCTGACCCGGTTACCTGGGGCCGGTGTCCCCACGTGACCCGCTGACCTGGGGCCGGTGTCCCCACGTGACCCGCTTAACTGGGGCCGGGGTCCCCACGTGACCCGCGGACGTGGTGCCGGGGTGGTCACCAGAACCTGGGAACCAGGCCGGGTGCGCGACATGACCCATTGACCCGGGGCCGGGTTAACGACCTGTTCAGGGGACCCGGGCCGGGGACCCGACAGGACCCGGTGATCCTTCGCTGGTGTCCCGATGCAACCCGGGGACCCGGGCCGGGGACCCCACGTGACCTGGGGACCTGGGGCCGGGGATGTCACCCGACACTGGTACCCGGGGCAGGGACCCGATACGACCCGGTGACCTGGTTCCAGGGTGCCGACCTGACCCGGTGACCTGGGGCTGTGGTGTCGACCGGACTCGGGGACCTGGTCCGGTGTCCCGTCATGACCCGGGGACCTGGGGTCGGGGTGGTCACCAGACCGTTGTACCCAGGCCGTTGACCCGACATGACCCTGTGACCCGGGGCCTGGGTAAAAATCCAACCCGGGGACCCGGGCATGGGACGTGACATGACCCGACCTGGGTCCGGGGTCCCGACCTGACCCGGTGACCTGGGGCCGGTGTCCCCACGTGACCCGCTGACCTGGGTCCGGGGTCCCCACGTGACCCGGTGACCTGGGGCCGGGGTCCCCACGTGACCCGGTGACCTGGGGCCGGTGTCCCCACGTGACCCGGGGTCCTGGTGCCGGGGTGGTCATCGGAACCTGGGAACCAGGCTGGGTACCAGACATGACCAGGTGACCTGGGTCCGGGGTCCCCACGTCACCCGCTGACCTGGGGCCGGTGTCCCCACGTGACCCGGGGTCCTGGTGCCGGGGTGGTCATCGGAACCTGGGAACCAGGCTGGGTACCAGACATGACCAGGTGACCTGGGTCCGGGGTCCCCACGTGACCCGGTGACCTGGGGCCGGTGTCCCCACGTGACCCGGGGTCCTGGTGCCGGGGTGGTCATCGGAACCTGGGAACCAGGCCAGATACCCGACACAACCCGGTGACCCGTGGCTGTGGTGTCGACGGACTCGTGGAACTGGGTTCAGGGTCCCGACCTGACGCGGTGACCTGGGGCCGGTGTCCCCACGTGACCCGGGGTCCTGGTGCCGGGGTGGTCACCGGAACCTTGGAACAAGGCCGGGTGCGCGACATGACCGGGTGACCCGGGGCCGGGTTAACGACCTGTCCAGGGGACCCGGGCCGGGGACCCGACAGGACCCGGTGATCCTTCGCTGGTGTCCCGATGCAACCCGGGGACCCGGGCCCGGGACCCCACGTGATCCAGTGATTCGATGCTGGTGTCCCGATGCAACCCGGGGACCCGGGCTGGGGACACCACGTGACCCGGGGACCTGGGGCCGGGGTCCCGACCTGACCCGGTTACCTGGGGCCGGTGTCCCCACGTGAACCGCTGACCTGGGGCCGGGGTCCCCACGTGACCCGGGGTCCTGGTGCCGGGGTGGTCACCGGAACCTGGGAACCAGGCCGGGTGCGCGACATGACCCGGTGACCCGGGGCTGGGTTAACGACCTGTCCAGGGGACCCGGGCCGGGGACCCGACAGGACCCGGTGATCCTTCACTGGTGTCCCGATGCAACCCGGGGACCCGGGCCGGGGACCCTACGTGACCCGGGGACCTGGGGCCGGGGATTTCACCTGACACTGGTACTCGGGGCAGCGACCCGATACGACCCGGTGACCTGGGTCCGGGGTCCCGACCTGACCCGGTGACCTGGGGCCAGGGTAACCACCTGACCCGGGGACCCGGGCCGGGGACCTGGTATGACTCCGTCTCCCGGGGCCGGGCTGGTCACCTGACACTGGTACCCGGGACAGCGACCCGACATGACCCGGTGACCCGCGGCCGTGGTAACGACCTGTCCAGGGGACCTGGGCTGGGGACCCGACAGGATCCGGTGATCTGGGGCTTGGGTAAAAAACCGTCCCGGGGACCCGGGCTGGGTCCCGACATGACCCGGTGACCTGGTTCCGGGGTGCCGACCTGACCCGGTGACCTGGGGCTGTGGTGTCGACGGACTCGTGGAACTGGGTTCAGGGTCCCGACCTGACGCGGTTACCTGGGTCCGGGGTCCCGACCTGACCCGGTTACCTGGGGCCGGTGTCCCCACGTGACCCGGGGTCCTGGTGCCGGGGTGGTCATCGGAACCTGGGAACCAGGCCGTGTACCCGACATGCCTTGAGGACCTGGGGACGGGGTCCCGAGCTGCCTTGGTTACCTGAGGCCGGTGTCCCCATGTGACCCGCTGACCTGGGGCCGGGGTCCCCACGTGACCCGCTGACCTGGGGCCGTGGTCCCAACGTGACCCGGGGTCCTGGTGCCGGGGTGGTCATCGGAACCTGGGAACAAGGCCGGGTGCACGACATGACCCGGTGACCCGGGGCCGGGTTAACGACCTGTCCAGGGGACCCGGGCCGGGGACCCGACAGGACCCGGTGATCCTTCGCTGGTGTCCCGATGCAACCCGGGGACCCGGGCCGGGGACCCCACGTGACCCGGGGACCTGGGGCCGGGGATGTCACCCGACACTGGTACCCGGGGCAGGGACCCGATACGACCCGGTGACCTGGTTCCGGGGTGCCGACCTGACCCGGTGACCTGTGGCTGTGGTGTCGACCGGACTCGGGGACCTGGTCCGGTGTCCCGTCATGACCCGGGGACCTGGGGTCGGGGTCGTCACCAGACCGTTGTACCCAGGCCGTTGACCCGACATGACCCGGTGACCCAAGGCCTGGGTAAAATCCAACCAGGGGACGCGGGCATGGGACGTGACATGACCCGACCTGGGTCCGGGGTCCCGACCTGACCCGGTGACCTGGGGCCGGTGTCCCCACGTGACCCGGTGACCTGGGGCCGGTGTCCCCACGTGACCCGGGGTCCTGGTGCCGGGGTGGTCATCGGAACCTGTGAACCAGGCCAGGTACCCGACAGGACCCGGTGACCTGGGGCCGGGGTCCCGATGCAACCCGGTTACCTGGGGCCGGTGTCCCCATGTGACCCGCTGACCTGGGGCCGGGGATGTCACCCGACACTGGTACCCGGGGAAGCGACCCGATACGACCCGGTGACCTGGGTCCGGGGTCCCGACCTGACCCGGTGACCTGGGGCCAGGGTAACCACCTGACCCGGGGACCCGGGCCGGGGACCCGGTATGACTCCGTCTCCCGGGGCCGGGGTGGTCACCTGACACTGGTACCCGGCGCAGCGACCCGACATGACCAGGGGACCTGGGGCTGGGGTAAAAATCCGACCCTGGGACCCGGGCTGGGTACCCGACATGACCCGGTGACCTGGGGCCAGGGTAACGAGCCGACCCGGGGACCCGGACCGGGGACCCGGTATGACCCCGTCTCCCATGGCCGGGGTGGTCACCCGACGCTGCTACCCGGGGCAGCAACCCGACATGACCCGGTGTCCCGGGGTGGGGTCCCAACCAATCCCGGGGACATGGGGTCAGGTACCCAACATTACCCGGCGTCCTGGTGCCGGGGTGGTCATCGGAACCTGGGAACCAGGCTGGGTACCCAACATGACCCGGGGACCTGGGGCCGGGGTCCCGACCTGACCCGGTTACCTGGGGCCGGGGTCCCCACGTGACCCGGGGTCCTGGTGCCGGGGTGGTCACCGGAACCTGGGTACAAGGCCAGGTGCGCGACATGACCGGGTGACCCGGGTCCGGGTTAACGACCTGTCCAGGGGACCCGGGCCGGGGACCCGACAGGACCCGGTGATCCTTCGCTGGTGTCCCGATGCAACCCGGGGACCCGGGCCCGGGACACCACGTGACCCGGGGACCTGGGGCCGGGGTCCCGACCTGACCCGGTTACCTGGGGTCGGTGTCCCCCCGTGACCCGCTGACCTGGGGCCGGGGTCCCCACGTGACCCGGGGTCCTGGTGCCGGGGTGGTCACCGGAACCTGGGAACCAGGCCGGGGACCCGACAGGACCCGCTGATCCTTCGCTGGTGTCCCGATGCAACCCGGGGACCCGGGCCAAGGACCCCACGTGACCCGGGGACCTGGGGCCGGGGATGTCACCTGACACTGGTACTCGGGGCAGCGACCCGATCCGACCCGGTGACCTGGGTCCGGGGTCCCGACCTGACCCGGTGACCTGGGGCCAGGGTAACCACCTGACCCGGGGACCCGGGCCGGGGACCCGGTATGACTCCGTCTCCCGGGGCCGGGCTGGTCACCTGACACTGGTACCCGGGACAGCGACCCGACATGACCCGGTGACCCGCGGCCGGGGTAACGACCTGTCCAGGGGACCTGGGCTGGGGACCCGACAGGATCCGGTGATCTGGGGCTTGGGTAAAAACCCGTCCCGGGGACCCGGGCTGGGTCCCGACATGACCCGGTGACCTGGTTACGGGGTGACGACCTGACCCGGTGACCTGGGGCTGTGGTGTCGACGGACTCGTGGAACTGGGTTCAGGGTCCCGACCTGACGCGGTGACCTGGGGCCGGTGTCCCCACGTGACCCGGTGACCTGGGGCCGGTGTCCCCACGTGACCTGGAGTCCTGGTGCCGGGGTGGTCATCGGAACCTGGGAACCAGGCCGGGTACCCGACATGACCCGGGGACCTGGGGCCGGGGTCCCGACCTGACCCGGTTACCTGGGGCCGGTGTCCCCACGTGACCCGCTGACCTGGGGCCAGGGTCCCCACGTGACCCGCTGACCTGGTGCCGGGGTGGTCACCGGAACCTGGGAACCAGGCCGGGTGCGCGACATGACCCGGTGACCCCGGGGCCGGGTTAACCACCTGTCCAGGGGACCCGGGCCGGGGACCCGACAGGACCCGGTGATCCTTCGCTGGTCTCCCGATGCAACCCGGGGACCCGGGCCGGGGACACCACGTGACCCGGGGACCTGGGGCCGGGGATGTCACCCGACACTGGTAACCGGGGCAGCGACCCGATACGACCCGGTGACCTGGGTCCGGGGTCCCGACCTGACCCGGTGACCTGGGGCCAGGGTAACCACCTGACCTGGGGACCCGGGCCGGGGACCCGGTATGACTCCGTCTCCCGGGGCCGGGGTGGTCACCTGACACTGGTACCCGGGGCAGCGACCCGACATGACCCGAGGACCTGGGGCTGGGGTAAAAATCCGACCCGGGGACCCGGGCTGGGTACCCGACATGACCCGGTGACCTGGGGCCAGGGTAACGAGCCGACCCGGGGACCCGGACCAGGGACCCGGTATGACCCCGTCTCCCGTGGCCCGCGTGGTCACCCGACGCTGCTACCCGGGGCAGCGACCCGACACGACCCGGTGACCCGGGGTGGGGTCCCGACCCATCCCGGGGACATGGGGTCGGGTACCCAACATTACCCGGCGTCCTGGTGCCGGGGTGGTCATCGGAAACTGGGAACCAGGCTGGGTACCAGACATGACCCGGGGACCTGGGGCCGGGGTCCCGACCTGACCCGGTTACCTGGGGCCGGTGTTACCACGTGACCCGCTGACCTGGGGCCGGGGTCCCCACGTGACCGCTGACCTGGGGCCGGGGTCCCCACGTGACCCGGGGTCCTGGTGCCGGGGTGGTCATCGGAACCTGGGAACCAGGCCTGGTACCCGACATGCCCCGAGGACCTGGGGCCGGGGTCCCGAGCTGCCTTGGTTGCCTGAGGCCGGTGTCCCCATGTGACCCGCTGACCTGGGGCCGGGGTCCCCACGTGACCCACTGACCTGGTGCCGGGGACCCCACGTGACCCGGGGACCTGGGGCCGGGGATGTCACCCGACACTGGTACCCGGGGCAGCGACCCGATCCGACCCGGTGACCTGGGTCCAGGGTCCCGACCTGACCCGGTGACCTGGGGCCAGGGTAACCACCTGACCCGGGGACCCGGGCCGGGGACCCGGTATGACTCCGTCTCCCGGGGCCGGGGTGGTCACCTGACACTGGTACCATGGGCAGCGACCCGACATGACCCGGTGACCCGGGGCCAGGGTAACAAGCCGACCCGGGGACCCGGACCGGGGACCCGGTATGACCCCGTCTCCCGTGGCCGGGGTGGTCACCCGACGCTGCTACCCGGGGCAGCGACCCGACACGACCCGGTGACCCGGGGTGGGGTCCCGACCCATCCCGGGGACATGGGGTCGGGTACCCAACATTACCCGGCGTCCTGGTGCCGGGGTGGTCATCGGAACCTGGGAACCAGGCTGGGTACCCGACATGACCCGGGGACCTGGGGCCGGGGTCCCGACCTGACCCGGTTACCTGGGGCCGGTGTCCCCACGTGACCCGCTGACCTGGGGCCGGGGTCCCCACGTGACACGGGGACCTGGGGCTGGTGTCCCCACGTGACCCGGGGTCCTGGTGCCGGGGTGGTCATCGGAACCTGGGATCCAGGCCGGGTACCCGACATGACCCGAGGACCTGGGGCTGGGGTCCCGAGCTGCCTTGGTTACCTGGGGCCGGTGTCCCCACGTGACCCGGGGACCTGGGGCTGGTGTCCCCATGTGACCCGGGGTCCTGGTGCCGGGGTGGTCACCGGAACCTGGGAACCAGGCCGGGTGCGCGACATGACCCGCTGACCCGGGGCCGGGTTAACCACCTGTCCAGGGGACCCGGGCCGGGGACCCGACAGGACCCGGTGATCCTTCGCTGGTGTCCCGATGCAACCCGGGGACCCGGGCCGGGGACCCCACGTGACCCGGGGACCTGGGGCCGAGGATGTCACCTGACACTGTTACCCGGGACAGCGACCCGATACGACCCGGTGACCTGGGTCCGGGGTCCCGACCTGACCCGGTGACCTGGGGCCAGGGTAACCACCTGACCCGGGGACCCAGGCCGGGGACCCGGTATGACTCCGTCTCCCGGGGCCGGGGTGGTCACCTGACACTGGTACCCGGGACAGCGACCCGACATGACCCGGTGACCCGGGGCCGGGGTAACGACCTGTCCAGGGGACCTGGGCTGGGGACCCGACAGGATCCGGTGATCTGGGGCTTGGGTAAAAACCCGTCCCGGGGACCCGGGCTGGGTCCCGACATGACCCGGTGACCTGGTTCCGGGGTGCCGACCTGACCCGGTGACCTGGGGCCGGGGTCCCCACTTGACCCGGTGACCTGGGGCCGGTGTCCCCACGTGACCCGGCGTCCTGGTGCCGGGGTGGTCATTGGAACCTGGGAACCAGGCCGGGTACCCGACATGACCCGGGGACCTGGGGCCGGGGTCCCGACCTGACCCGGTTACCTGGGGCCGGTGTCCCCACGTGACCCGCTGACCTGGGGCCGGGGTCCCCACGTGACCCGCTGACCTGGGGCCGGGGTCCCTACATGACCCGGGGTCCTGGTGCCGGGGTGGTCACCGGAACCTGGGAACCAGGCCGGGTGCGCGACATGACCCGCTGACCCGGGGCCGGGTTAACGACCTGTCCAGGGGACCCGGGCCGGGGACCCGACAGGACCCGGTGATCCTTCGCTGGTGTCCCGATGCAACCCGGGGACCCGGGCCAGGGACCCCACGTGACCCGGGGACCTGGGGCCGGGGATGTCACCCGACACTGGTACCCGGGGCAGCGACCCGATACGACCCGGTGACCTGGTTCCGGGGTGCCGACCTGACCCGGTGACCTGGGGCTGTGGTGTCGACCGGACTCGTGGAACTGGGTTCAGAGTCCCGACCTGACGCGGTGACCTGGGGCCGGGGTCCCCACGTGACCCGGTGACCTGGGGCCGGTGTCCCCACGTGACCCGGAGTCCTGGTGCCGGGGTGGTCATCGGAACCTGGGAACCAGGCCGGGTACCCGACATGCCCCGAGGACCTGGGGCCGGGGTCCCGAGCTGCCTTGGTTACCTGAGGCCGGTGTCCCCATGTGACCCGCTGAGCTGGGGCCGGGGTCCCCACGTGACCCGCTGACCTGGGGCCGGGGTCCCCACGTGACCCGGGGTCCTGGTGCCGGGGTGGTCATCGGAACCTGGGAACCAGGCCGGGTGCGCGACATGACCCGGTGACCCGGGGCCGGGTTAACCACCTGTCCAGGGGACCCGGGCCGGGGACCCGACAGGACCCGGTGATCCTTCGCTGGTGTCCCGATGCAACCCGGGGACCCGGGCCGGGGACCCCACGTGACCCAGGGACTAGGGGCCGGGGATGTCACCCGACACTGGTACCCAGGGCAGGGACCCGATACGACCCGGTGACCTGGTTCCGGGGTCCCGACCTGACCCGGTGACCTGTGGCTGTGGTGTCGACCGGACTCGGGGACCTGGTCCGGTGTCCCGTCATGACCCGGGGACCTGGGGTCGGGGTCGTCACCAGACCGTTGTACCCAGGCCGTTGACCCGACATGACCCGGTGACCCAAGGCCTGGGTAAAAATCCAACCAGGGGACGCGGGCATGGGACGTGACATGACCTGACCTGAGTCCGGGGTCCCGACCTGACCCGGTGACCTGGGGCCGGTGTCTCCACGTGACCCGCTGACCTGGGTCCGGGGTCCCCACGTGACCCGGTGACCTGGGGCCGGTGTCCCCACGTGACCCGCTGACCTGGGGCCGGTGTCCCCACGTGACCCGGGGTCCTGGTGCCGGGGTGGTCATCGGAACCTGGGAACCAGGCTGGGTACCAGACATGACCAGGTGACCTGGGTCCGGGGTCCCCACGTGACCTGCTGACCTGGGGCCGGTGTCCCCACGTGACCCGGGGTCCTGGTGCCGGGGTGGTCATCGGAACCTGGGAACCAGGCTGGGTACCAGACATGACCAGGTGACCTGGGTCCGGGGTCCCCACGTGACCCGGTGACCTGGGGCCGGTGTCCCCACGTGACCCGGGGTCCTGGTGCCGGGGTGGTCATCGGAACCTGGGAACCAGGCCAGATACCCGACACAACCCGGTGACCCGTGGCTGTGGTGTCGACGGACTCGTGGAACTGGGTTCAGGGTCCCGACCTGACGCGGTGACCTGGGGCCGGTGTCCCCACGTGACCCGGGGTCCTGGTGCCGGGGTGGTCATCGGAACCTGTGAACCAGGCCGGGTACCCGACAGGACCCGGTGACCTGGGGCCGGGGTCCCGATGCAACCCGGTTACTTGAGGCCGGTGTCCCCATGTGACCCGCTGACCTGGGGCCGGGGATGTCACCCGACACTGGTACCCGGGGCAGCGACCCGATACGACCCGGGGACCTGGGTCCGGGGTCCCGACCTGACCCGGTGACCTGGGGCCAGGGTATCCACCTGACCCGGGGACCCGGGCCGGGGACCCGGTATGACTCCGTCTCCCGGGGCCGGGGTGGTCACCTGACACTGGTACCCGGGGCAGCGACCCGACATGACCCGGGGACCTGGGGCTGGGGTAAAAATCCGACCCGGGGACCCGGGCTGGGTACCCGACATGACCCGGTGACCTGGGGCCCGGGTAACGAGCCGACCCGGGGACCCGGACCGGGGACCCGGTATGACCCCGTCTCCCGTGGCCGGGGTGGTCACCCGACGGTGCTGCCCGGGGCAGCGACCCGACACGACCCGGTGACCCGGGGTGGGGTCCCGACCCATCCCGGGGACATGGGGTCGGGTACCCAACATTACCCGGCGTCCTGGTGCCGGGGTGGTCATCGGAACCTGGGAACCAGGCTGGGTAGCCGACATGACCCGGGGACCTGGGGCCGGGGTCCCGACCTGACCCGGTTACCTGGGGCCGGTGTCCCCACGTGACCCGGGGACCTGGGGCCGGGGTCCCCACGTGACCCGGTGACCTGGGGCCGGGGTTCCCACGTGACCCGGGGTCCTGGTGCCGGGGTGGTCACCGGAACCTGGGAACCAGGCCGGGTGCGCGACATGACCCGGTGACCCGGGGCCGGGTTAACGACCTGTCCAGGGGACCCTGGCCGGGGACCCGACAGGACCCGGTGATCCTTCGCTGGTGTCCCGATGCAACCCGGGGACCCGGGCCGGGGACCCCACGTGACCCGGGGACCTGGGGCCGGGGATGTCACCCGACACTGGTACCCGGGGCAGCGACCCGATACGACCCGGTGACCTGGGTCTGGGGTCCCGACCTGACCCGGTGACCTGGGGCCAGGGTAACAACATGACCCGGGGACCCGGGCCGGGGACCCGGTATGACTCCGTCTCCCGGGGCTGGGGTGGTCACCTGACACTGGTACCCGGGACAGCGACCCGACATGACCCTGTGACCCGGGGCCTGGGTAAAAATCCAACGCGGGGACCCGGGCATGGGACGTGACATGACCCGACCTGGGTCCGGGGTCCCGACCTGACCCGGTGACCTGGGGCCGGTGTCCCCACGTGACCCGCTGACCTGGGTCCGGGGTCCCGACCTGACCCGGTTACCTGGGGCCGGTGTCCCCACGTGACCCGCTGACCTGGGGCCGGGGTCTCCACGTGACCCGGGGTCCTGGTGCCGGGGTGGTCACCGGAACCTGGGAACCAGGCCGGGTGCGCGACATGACCCGGTGACCCGGGGCCGGGTTAACCACCTGTCCAGGGGACCCGGGCCGGGGACCCGACAGGACCCGGTGATCCTTCGCTGGTGTCCCGATGCAACCCGGGGACCCGGGCCGGGGACCCTACGTGACCCGGGGACCTGGGGCCGGGGATGTCACCCGACACTGGTACCCGGGGCAGCGACCCGATACGACCCGGTGACCTGGGTCCGGGGTCCCGACCTGACCCTGTGACCTGGGGCCAGGGTAACCACCTGACCCGGGGACCCAGGCCGGGGACCCGGTATGACTCCGTCTCCCGGGGCCGGGGTGGTCACCTGACACTGGTACCCGGGGCAGCGACCCGATATGACCCGGGGACCTGGGGCTGGGGTAAAAATCCGACCCGGGGACCCGGGCTGGGTACCCGACATGACCCGGTGACCTGGGGCCCGGGTAACGAGCCGACCCGGGGACCCGGACCGGGGACCCGGTATGACCCCGTCTCCCGTGGCCGGGGTGGTCACCCGACGGTGCTGCCCGGGGCAGCGACCCGACACGACCCGGTGACCCGGGGTGGGGTCCCGACCCATCCCGGGGACATGGGGTAGGGTACCCAACATTACCCGGCGTCCTGGTGCCGGGGTGGTCATCGGAACCTGGGAACCAGGCTGGGTACCCGACATGACCCGGGGACCTGGGGCCGGGGTCCCGACCTGACCCGGTTACCTGGGGCCGGTGTCCCCACGTGACCCGGGGACCTGGGGCCGGGGTCCCCACGTGACCCGGTGACCTGGGGCCGGGGTCCCCACGTGACCCGGGGTCCTGGTGCCGGGGTGGTCACCGGAACCTGGGAACCAGGCCGGGTGCGCGACATGACCCGGTGACCCGGGGCCGGGTTAACCACCTGTCCAGGGGACCCGGGCAGGGGACCCGACAGGACCCGGTGATCCTTGGCTGGTGTCCCGATGCAACCCGGGGACCCGGGCCGGGGACCCCACGTGACCCGGGGACCTGGGGCCGGGGATGTCACCCGACACTGGTACCCGGGGCAGCGACCCGATACGACCCGGTGACCTGGGTCCGGGGTCCCGACCTGACCCGGTGACCTGGGGCCAGGGTAACCACCTGACCCGGGGACCCGGGCCGGGGACCCGGTATGACTCCGTCTCCCGGGGCCGGGGTGGTCACCTGACACTGGTACCCGGGACAGCGACCCGACATGACCCTGTGACCCGGGGCCTGGGTAAAAATCCAACGCGGGGACCCGGGCATGGGACGTGACATGACCCGACCTGGGTCCGGGGTCCCGACCTGACCCGGTGACCTGGGGCCGGTGTCCCCACGTGACCCGCTGACCTGGGTCCGGGGTCCCGACCTGACCCGGTTACCTGGGGCCGGTGTCCCCACGTGACCCGCTGACCTGGGGCCGGGGTCTCCACGTGACCCGGGGTCCTGGTGCCGGGGTGGTCATCGGAACCTGGGAACCAGGCCAGGTACCCGACACAACCCGGTGACCCGGGGCTGTGGTGTCGACGGACTCGTGGACCTCGGTTCGGGGTCCCGACCTGACACGGTGACCTGGGGCCGGTGTCCCCACGTGACCCGGTGACCTGGGGTGGGTGTCCCCACGTGACCTGGAGTCCTGGTGCCGGGGTGGTCATCGGAACCTGGGAACCAGGCCAGATACCCGACACAACCCGGTGACCCGTGGCTGTGGTGTCGACGGACTCGTGGAACTGGGTTCAGGGTCCCGACCTGACGCGGTGACCTGGGGCCGGTGTCCCCACGTGACCCGGGGTCCTGGTGCCGGGGTGGTCATCGGAACCTGTGAACCAGGCCGGGTACCCGACAGGACCCGGTGACCTGGGGCCGGGGTCCCGATGCAACCCGGTTACCTGAGGCCGGTGTCCCCATGTGACCCGCTGACCTGGGGCCGGGGATGTCACCCGACACTGGTACCCGGGGCAGCGACCCGATACGACCCGGTGACCTGGGTCTGGGGTCCCGACCTGACCCGGTGACCTGGGGCCAGGGTAACCACCTGACCCGGGGACCCGGGCCGGGGACCCGGTATGACTCCGTCTCCCGGGGCCGGGGTGGTCACCTGACACTGGTACCCGGGGCAGCGACCCGACATGACCCGGGGACCTGGGGCTGGGGTAAAAATCAGACCCTGGGACACGGGCTGGGTACCCGACATGACCCGGTGACCTGGGGCCCGGGTAACGAGCCGACCCGGGGACCCGGACCGGGGACCCGGTATGACCCCGTCTCCCGAGGCCGGGGTGGTCACCCGACGCTGCTACCCGGGGCAGCGACCCGACACGACCCGGTGACCCAGGGTGGGGTCCCAACCAATCCCGGGGACATGGGGTCAGGTACCCAACATTACCCGGCGTCCTGGTGCCGGGGTGGTCATCGGAACCTGGGAACCAGGCTGGGTACCCAACATGACCCGGGGACCTGGGGCCGGGGTCCCGACCTGACCCGGTTACCTGGGGCCGGGGTCCCCACGTGACCCGGGGTCCTGGTGCCGGGGTGGTCACCGGAACCTGGGAACAAGGCCAGGTGCGCGACATGACCGGGTGACCCGGGGCTGGGTTAACGACCTGTCCAGGGGACCCGGGCCGGGGACCCGACAGGACCCGGTGATCCTTCGCTGCTGTCCCGATGCAACCCGGGGACCCGGGCCGGGGACCCCACGTGACCCGGGGACCTGGGGCCGGGGTCCCAACCTGACCCGGTTACCTGGGGCCGGTGTCCCCACGTGACCCGCTGACCTGGGGCCGGGGTCCCCACGTGACCCGCTGACCTGGGGCCGGGGTCCCCACGTGACCCGGGGTCCTGGTGCCGGGGTGGTCACCGGAACCTGGGAACCAGGCCGGGTGTGCGACATGACCCGCTGACCCAGGGCCGGGTTAACCACCTGTCCAGGGGACCCTGGCCGGGGACCCGACAGGACCCGGTGATCCTTGGCTGGTGTCCCGATGCAACCCGGGGACCTGGGCCGGGGAACCCACGTGACCCGGGGACCTGGGGCCGGGGATGTCACCCGACACTGGTACCCGGGGCAGCGACCCGACATGACCCGGTGACCTGGTTCCGGGGTGCCGACCTGACCCGGTGACCTGGGGCTGTGGTGTCGACCGGACTCGGGGACCTGGTCCGGTGTCCCGTCATGACCCGGGGACCTGGGGTCGGGGTGGTCACCAGACCGTTGTACCCAGGCCGTTGACCCGACATGACCCTGTGACCCGGGGCCTGGGTTAAAATCCAACGCGGGGACCCGGGCATGGGACGTGACATGACCCGACCTGGGTCCGGGGTCCCGACCTGACCCGGTGACCTGGGGCCGGTGTCCCCACGTGACCCGGTGACCTGGGTCCGGGGTCCCCACGTGACCCGGTGACCTGGGGCCGGTGTCCCCACGTGACCCGGTGACCTGGGGCCGGTGTCCCCACGTGACCCGTTGTCCTGGTGCCGGGGTCGTCCTCGGATCCTGGGAAGCAGGCTGGGTACCAGACATGACCAGGTGACCTGGGTCCGGGGTCCCCACGTCACCCGCTGACCTGGGGCCGGGGTCCCCACGTGACCCGGGGTCCTGGTGCCGGGGTGGTCATCGGAACCTGGGAACCAGGCCAGGTACCCGACACAACCCGGTGACCCGGGGCTGTGGTGTCGATGGACTCGTGGACCTGGGTTCGGGGTCCCGACCTGACGCGGTGACCTGGGGCCGGTGTCCCCACGTGACCCGGTGACCTGGGGTGGGTGTCCCCACGTGACCTGGAGTCCTGGTGCCGGGGTGGTCATCGGAACCTGGGAACCAGGCCGGGTACCCGACATGACCCGGGGACTTGGGGCTGGGGTCCCGACCTGACCCGGTTACCTGGGGCCGGTGTCCCCACGTGACCCGCTGACCTGGGTCCGGCGTCCCCACGTGACCCGGGGTCCTGGTGCCGGGGTGGTCACCGGAACCTGGGAACCAGGCCGGGTGCGCGACATGACCCGGTGACCCGGGGCCGGGTTAACGACCTGTCCAGGGGACCCTGGCCGGGGACCCGACAGGACCCGCTGATCCTTCGCTGGTGTCCCGATGCAACCCGGGGACCCGGGCCGGGGACCCCACGTGACCCGGGGACCTGGGGCCGGGGATGTCACCCGACACTGGTACCCGGGGCAGCGACCCGATACGACCCGGTGACCTGGGTCCGGGGTCCCGACCTGACCCGGTGACCTGGGGCCAGTGTAACCACCTGACCCGGGGACCCGGGCCGGGGACCCGGTATGACTCCGTCTCCCGGGGCTGGGGTGGTCACCTGACACTGGTACCAGGGACAGCGACCCGACATGACCCTGTGACCCGGGGCCTGGGTAAAAATCCAACGCGGGGACCCGGGCATGGGACGTGACATGACCCGACCTGGGTCCGGGGTCCCGACATGACCCGGTTACCTGGGGCCGGTGTCCCCACGTGACCCGGGGACCTGGGGCCGGGGTCTCCACGTGACCCGGGGTCCTGGTGCCGGGGTGGTCACCGGAACCTGGGAACCAGGCCGGGTGCGCGACATGACCCGGTGACCCGGGGCCGGGTTAACCACCTGTCCAGGGGACCCGGGCCGGGGACCCGACAGGACCCGGTGATCCTTCGCTGGTGTCCCGATGCAACCCGGGGACCCGGGCCGGGGACCCTACGTGACCCGGGGACCTGGGGCCGGGGATGTCACCCGACACTGGTACCCGGGGCAGCGACCCGATACGACCCGGTGACCTGGGTCCGGGGTCCCGACCTGACCCGGTGACCTGGGGCCAGGGTAACCACCTGACCCGGGGACCCAGGCCGGGGACCCGGTATGACTCCGTCTCCCGGGGCCGGGGTGGTCACCCGACACTGGTACCCGGGGAAGCGACCCGATACGACCCGGTGACCTGGGTCCGGGGTCCCGACCTGACCCGGTGACCTGGGGCCAGGGTAACCACCTGACCCGGGGACCCGGGCCGGGGACCCGGTATGACTCCGTCTCCCGGGGCCGGGGTGGTCACCTGACACTGGTACCCGGCGCAGCGACCCGACATGACCAGGGGACCTGGGGCTGGGGTAAAAATCCGACCCTGGGACCCGGGCTGGGTATCCGACATGACCCGGTGACCTGGGGCCAGGGTAACGAGCCGACCCGGGGACCCGGACCGGGGACCCGGTATGACCCCGTCTCCCATGGCCGGGGTGGTCACCCGACGCTGCTACCCGGGGCAGCGACCCGACATGACCCGGTGTCCCGGGGTGGGGTCCCAACCAATCCCGGGGACATGGGGTCAGGTACCCAACATTACCCGGCGTCCTGGTGCCGGGGTGGTCATCGGAACCTGGGAACCAGGCTGGGTACCCAACATGACCCGGGGACCTGGGGCCGGGGTCCCGACCTGACCCGGTTACCTGGGGCCGGGGTCCCCACGTGACCCGGGGTCCTGGTGCCGGGGTGGTCACCGGAACCTGGGTACAAGGCCAGGTGCGCGACATGACCGGGTGACCCGGGTCCGGGTTAACGACCTGTCCAGGGGACCCGGGCCGGGGACCCGACAGGACCCGGTGATCCTTCGCTGGTGTCCCGATGCAACCCGGGGACCCGGGCCCGGGACACCACGTGACCCGGGGACCTGGGGCCGGGGTCCCGACCTGACCCGGTTACCTGGGGTCGGTGTCCCCCCGTGACCCGCTGACCTGGGGCCGGGGTCCCCACGTGACCCGGGGTCCTGGTGCCGGGGTGGTCACCGGAACCTGGGAACCAGGCCGGGTGCGCGACATGACCCGGTGACCCGGGTCCGGGTTAACGACCTGTCCAGGGGACCCGGGCCGGGGACCCGACAGGACCCGCTGATCCTTCGCTGGTGTCCCGATGCAACCCGGGGACCCGGGCCAAGGACCCCACGTGACCCGGGGACCTGGGGCCGGGGATGTCACCTGACACTGGTACTCGGGGCAGCGACCCGATCCGACCCGGTGACCTGGGTCCGGGGTCCCGACCTGACCCGGTGACCTGGGGCCAGGGTAACCACCTGACCCGGGGACCCGGGCCGGGGACCCGGTATGACTCCGTCTCCCGGGGCCGGGCTGGTCACCTGACACTGGTACCCGGGACAGCGACCCGACATGACCCGGTGACCCGGGGCCGGGGTAACGACCTGTCCAGGGGACCTGGGCTGGGGACCCGACAGGATCCGGTGATCTGGGGCTTGGGTAAAAACCCGTCCCGGGGACCCGGGCTGGGTCCCGACATGACCCGGTGACCTGGTTACGGGGTGACGACCTGACCCGGTGACCTGGGGCTGTGGTGTCGACGGACTCGTGGAACTGGGTTCAGGGTCCCGACCTGACGCGGTGACCTGGGGCCGGTGTCCCCACGTGACCCGGTGACCTGGGGCCGGTGTCCCCACGTGACCTGGAGTCCTGGTGCCGGGGTGGTCATCGGAACCTGGGAACCAGGCCGGGTACCCGACATGACCCGGGGACCTGGGGCCGGGGTCCCGACCTGACCCGGTTACCTGGGGCCGGTGTCCCCACGTGACCCGCTGACCTGGGGCCAGGGTCCCCACGTGACCCGCTGACCTGGTGCCGGGGTGGTCACCGGAACCTGGGAACCAGGCCGGGTGCGCGACATGACCCGGTGACCCCGGGGCCGGGTTAACGACCTGTCCAGGGGACCCGGGCCGGGGACCCGACAGGACCCGGTGATCCTTCGCTGGTCTCCCGATGCAACCCGGGGACCCGGGCCGGGGACCCCACGTGACCCGGGGACCTGGGGCCGGGGATGTCACCCGACACTGGTACCCGGGGCAGCGACCCGATACGACCCGGTGACCTGGGTCCGGGGTCCCGACCTGACCCGGTGACCTGGGGCCAGGGTAACCACCTGACCTGGGGACCCGGGCCGGGGACCCGGTATGACTCCGTCTCCCGGGGCCGGGGTGGTCACCTGACACTGGTACCCGGGGCAGCGACCCGACATGACCCGAGGACCTGGGGCTGGGGTAAAAATCCGACCCGGGGACCCGGGCTGGGTACCCGACATGACCCGGTGACCTGGGGCCAGGGTAACGAGCCGACCCGGGGACCCGGACCAGGGACCCGGTATGACCCCGTCTCCCGTGGCCGGCGTGGTCACCCGACGCTGCTACCCGGGGCAGCGACCCGACACGACCCGGTGTCCCGGGGTGGGGTCCCGACCCATCCCGGGGACATGGGGTCGGGTACCCAACATTACCCGGCGTCCTGGTGCCGGGGTGGTCATCGGAAACTGGGAACCAGGCTGGGTACCAGACATGACCCGGGGACCTGGGGCCGGGGTCCCGACCTGACCCGGTTACCTGGGGCCGGTGTTACCACGTGACCCGCTGACCTGGGGCCGGGGTCCCCACGTGACCGCTGACCTGGGGCCGGGGTCCCCACGTGACCCGGGGTCCTGGTGCCGGGGTGGTCATCGGAACCTGGGAACCAGGCCTGGTACCCGACATGCCCCGAGGACCTGGGGCCGGGGTCCCGAGCTGCCTTGGTTGCCTGAGGCCGGTGTCCCCATGTGACCCGCTGACCTGGGGCCGGGGTCCCCACGTGACCCACTGACCTGGTGCCGGGGACCCCACGTGACCCGGGGACCTGGGGCCGGGGATGTCACCCGACACTGGTACCCGGGGCAGCGACCCGATCCGACCCGGTGACCTGGGTCCAGGGTCCCGACCTGACCCGGTGACCTGGGGCCAGGGTAACCACCTGACCCGGGGACCCGGGCCGGGGACCCGGTATGACTCCGTCTCCCGGGGCCGGGGTGGTCACCTGACACTGGTACCATGGGCAGCGACCCGACATGACCCGGTGACCCGGGGCCAGGGTAACGAGCCGACCCGGGGACCCGGACCGGGGACCCGGTATGACCCCGTCTCCCGTGGCCGGGGTGGTCACCCGACGCTGCTACCCGGGGCAGCGACCCGACACGACCCGGTGACCCGGGGTGGGGTCCCGACCCATCCCGGGGACATGGGGTCGGGTACCCAACATTACCCGGCGTCCTGGTGCCGGGGTGGTCATCGGAACCTGGGAACCAGGCTGGGTACCCGACATGACCCGGGGACCTGGGGCCGGGGTCCCGACCTGACCCGGTTACCTGGGGCCGGTGTCCCCACGTGACCCGCTGACCTGGGGCCGGGGTCCCCACGTGACACGGGGACCTGGGGCTGGTGTCCCCACGTGACCCGGGGTCCTGGTGCCGGGGTGGTCATCGGAACCTGGGATCCAGGCCGGGTACCCGACATGACCCGAGGACCTGGGGCTGGGGTCCCGAGCTGCCTTGGTTACCTGGGGCCGGTGTCCCCACGTGACCCGGGGACCTGGGGCTGGTGTCCCCATGTGACCCGGGGTCCTGGTGCCGGGGTGGTCACCGGAACCTGGGAACCAGGCCGGGTGCGCGACATGACCCGCTGACCCGGGGCCGGGTTAACCACCTGTCCAGGGGACCCGGGCCGGGGACCCGACAGGACCCGGTGATCCTTCGCTGGTCTCCCGATGCAACCCGGGGACCCGGGCCGGGGACCCCACGTGACCCGGGGACCTGGGGCCGAGGATGTCACCTGACACTGTTACCCGGGACAGCGACCCGATACGACCCGGTGACCTGGGTCCGGGGTCCCGACCTGACCCGGTGACCTGGGGCCAGGGTAACCACCTGACCCGGGGACCCAGGCCGGGGACCCGGTATGACTCCGTCTCCCGGGGCCGGGGTGGTCACCTGACACTGGTACCCGGGACAGCGACCCGACATGACCCGGTGACCCGCGGCCGGGGTAACGACCTGTCCAGGGGACCTGGGCTGGGGACCCGACAGGATCCGGTGATCTGGGGCTTGGGTAAAAACCCGTCCCGGGGACCCGGGCTGGGTCCCGACATGACCCGGTGACCTGGTTCCGGGGTGCCGACCTGACCCGGTGACCTGGGGCTCTGGTGTCGACGGACTCGTGGAACTGGGTTCAGGGTCCCGACCTGACGCGGTGACCTGGGGCCGGGGTCCCCACTTGACCCTGTGACCTGGGGCCGGTGTCCCCACGTGACCCGGCGTCCTGGTGCCGGGGTGGTCATCGGAACCTGGGAACCAGGCCGGGTACCCGACATGACCCGGGGACCTGGGGCCGGGGTCCCGACCTGACCCGGTTACCTGGGGCCGGTGTCCCCACGTGACCCGCTGACCTGGGGCCGGGGTCCCCACGTGACCCGCTGACCTGGGGCCGGGGTCCCTACATGACCCGGGGTCCTGGTGCCGGGGTGGTCACCGGAACCTGGGAACCAGGCCGGGTGCGCGACATGACCCGCTGACCCGGGGCCGGGTTAACCACCTGTCCAGGGGACCCGGGCCGGGGACCCGACAGGACCCGGTGATCCTTCGCTGGTGTCCCGATGCAACCCGGGGACCCGGGCCAGGGACCCCACGTGACCCGGGGACCTGGGGCCGGGGATGTCACCCGACACTGGTACCCGGGGCAGCGACCCGATACGACCCGGTGACCTGGTTCCGGGGTGCCGACCTGACCCGGTGACCTGGGGCTGTGGTGTCGACCGGACTCGTGGAACTGGGTTCAGAGTCCCGACCTGACGCGGTGACCTGGGGCCGGGGTCCCCACGTGACCCGGTGACCTGGGGCCGGTGTCCCCACGTGACCCGGAGTCCTGGTGCCGGGGTGGTCATCGGAACCTGGGAACCAGGCCGGGTACCCGACATGCCCCGAGGACCTGGGGCCGGGGTCCCGAGCTGCCTTGGTTACCTGAGGCCGGTGTCCCCATGTGACCCGCTGACCTGGGGCCGGGGTCCCCACGTGACCCGCTGACCTGGGGCCGGGGTCCCCACGTGACCCGGGGTCCTGGTGCCGGGGTGGTCACCGGAACCTGGGAACCAGGCCGGGTGCGCGACATGACCCGGTGACCCGGGGCCGGGTTAACCACCTGTCCAGGGGACCCGGGCCGGGGACCCGACAGGACCCGGTGATCCTTCGCTGGTGTCCCGATGCAACCCGGGGACCCGGGCCGGGGACCCCACGTGACCCAGGGACCTGGGGCCGGGGATGTCACCCGACACTGGTACCCAGGGTAGGGACCCGATACGACCCGGTGACCTGGTTCCGGGGTCCCGACCTGACCCGGTGACCTGTGGCTGTGGTGTCGACCGGACTCGGGGACCTGGTCCGGTGTCCCGTCATGACCCGGGGACCTGGGGTCGGGGTCGTCACCAGACCGTTGTACCCAGGCCGTTGACCCGACATGACCCGGTGACCCAAGGCCTGGGTAAAAATCCAACCAGGGGACGCGGGCATGGGACGTGACATGACCCGACCTGAGTCCGGGGTCCCGACCTGACCCGGTGACCTGGGGCCGGTGTCTCCACGTGACCCGCTGACCTGGGTCCGGGGTCCCCACGTGACCCGGTGACCTGGGGCCGGTGTCCCCACGTGACCCGCTGACCTGGGGCCGGTGTCCCCACGTGACCCGGGGTCCTGGTGCCGGGGTGGTCATCGGAACCTGGGAACCAGGCTGGGTACCAGACATGACCAGGTGACCTGGGTCCGGGGTCCCCACGTGACCTGCTGACCTGGGGCCGGTGTCCCCACGTGACCCGGGGTCCTGGTGCCGGGGTGGTCATCGGAACCTGGGAACCAGGCCAGATACCCGACACAACCCGGTGACCCGTGGCTGTGGTGTCGACGGACTCGTGGAACTGGGTTCAGGGTCCCGACCTGACGCGGTGACCTGGGGCCGGTGTCCCCACGTGACCCGGGGTCCTGGTGCCGGGGTGGTCATCGGAACCTGTGAACCAGGCCGGGTACCCGACAGGACCCGGTGACCTGGGGCCGGGGTCCCGATGCAACCCGGTTACTTGAGGCCGGTGTCCCCATGTGACCCGCTGACCTGGGGCCGGGGATGTCACCCGACACTGGTACCCGGGACAGCGACCCGATACGACCCGGTGACCTGGGTCCGGGGTCCCGACCTGACCCGGTGACCTGGGGCCAGTGTAACCACCTGACCCGGGGACCCGGGCCGGGGACCCGGTATGACTCCGTCTCCCGGGGCCGGGGTGGTCACCTGACACTGGTACCCGGGGCAGCGACCCGACATGACCCGGGGACCTGGGGCTGGGGTAAAAATCCGACCCGGGGACCCGGGCTGGGTACCCGACATGACCCGGTGACCTGGGGCCCGGGTAACGAGCCGACCCGGGGACCCGGACCGGGGACCCGGTATGACCCCGTCTCCCGTGGCCGGGGTGGTCACCCGACGGTGCTGCCCGGGGCAGCGACCCGACACGACCCGGTGACCCGGGGTGGGGTCCCGACCCATCCCGGGGACATGGGGTCGGGTACCCAACATTACCCGGCGTCCTGGTGCCGGGGTGGTCATCGGAACCTGGGAACCAGGCTGGGTAGCCGACATGACCCGGGGACCTGGGGCCGGGGTCCCGACCTGACCCGGTTACCTGGGGCCGGTGTCCCCACGTGACCCGGGGACCTGGGGCCGGGGTCCCCACGTGACCCGGTGACCTGGGGCCGGGGTCCCCACGTGACCCGGGGTCCTGGTGCCGGGGTGGTCACCGGAACCTGGGAACCAGGCCGGGTGCGCGACATGACCCGGTGACCCGGGGCCGGGTTAACGACCTGTCCAGGGGACCCTGGCCGGGGACCCGACAGGACCCGGTGATCCTTCGCTGGTGTCCCGATGCAACCCGGGGACCCGGGCCGGGGACCCCACGTGACCCGGGGACCTGGGGCCGGGGATGTCACCCGACACTGGTACCCGGGGCAGCGACCCGATACGACCCGGTGACCTGGGTCTGGGGTCCCGACCTGACCCGGTGACCTGGGGCCAGGGTAACCACCTGCCCCGGGGACCCGGGCCGGGGACCCGGTATGACTCCGTCTCCCGGGGCTGGGGTGGTCACCTGACACTGGTACCCGGGACAGCGACCCGACATGACCCTGTGACCCGGGGCCTGGGTAAAAATCCAACGCGGGGACCCGGGCATGGGACGTGACATGACCCGACCTGGGTCCGGGGTCCCGACCTGACCCGGTGACCTGGGGCCGGTGTCCCCACGTGACCCGCTGACCTGGGTCCGGGGTCCCGACCTGACCCGGTTACCTGGGGCCGGTGTCCCCACGTGACCCGGGGACCTGGGGCCGGGGTCTCCACGTGACCCGGGGTCCTGGTGCCGGGGTGGTCACCGGAACCTGGGAACCAGGCCGGGTGCGCGACATGACCCGGTGACCCGGGGCCGGGTTAACCACCTGTCCAGGGGACCCGGGCCGGGGACCCGACAGGACCCGGTGATCCTTCGCTGGTGTCCCGATGCAACCCGGGGACCCGGGCCGGGGACCCTACGTGACCCGGGGACCTGGGGCCGGGGATGTCACCCGACACTGGTACCCGGGGCAGCGACCCGATACGACCCGGTGACCTGGGTCCGGGGTCCCGACCTGACCCGGTGACCTGGGGCCAGGGTAACCACCTGACCCGGGGACCCAGGCCGGGGACCCGGTATGACTCCGTCTCCCGGGGCCGGGGTGGTCACCTGACACTGGTACCCGGGGCAGCGACCCGACATGACCCGGGGACCTGGGGCTGGGGTAAAAATCCGACCCGGGGACCCGGGCTGGGTACCCGACATGACCCGGTGACCTGGGGCCCGGGTAACGAGCCGACCCGGGGACCCGGACCGGGGACCCGGTATGACCCCGTCTCCCGTGGCCGGGGTGGTCACCCGACGGTGCTGCCCGGGGCAGCGACCCGACACGACCCGGTGACCCGGGGTGGGGTCCCGACCCATCCCGGGGACATGGGGTCGGGTACCCAACATTACCTGGCGTCCTGGTGCCGGGGTGGTCATCGGAACCTGGGAACCAGGCTGGGTACCCGACATGACCCGGGGACCTGGGGCCGGGGTCCCGACCTGACCCGGTTACCTGGGGCCGGTGTCCCCACGTGACCCGGGGACCTGGGGCCGGGGTCCCCACGTGACCCGCTGACCTGGGGCCGGGGTCCCCACGTGACACGGGGTCCTGGTGCCGGGGTGGTCACCGGAACCTGGGAACCAGGCCGGGTGCGCGACATGACCCGGTGACCCGGGGCCGGGTTAACCACCTGTCCAGGGGACCCGGGCCGGGGACCCGACAGGACCCGGTGATCCTTGGCTGGTGTCCCGATGCAACCCGGGGACCCGGGCCGGGGACCCCACGTGACCCGGGGACCTGGGGCCGGGGATGTCACCCGACACTGGTACCCGGGGCAGCGACCCGATACGACCCGGTGACCTGGGTCCGGGGTCCCGACCTGACCCGGTGACCTGGGGCCAGTGTAACCACCTGCCCCGGGGACCCGGGCCGGGGACCCGGTATGACTCCGTCTCCCGGGGCCGGGGTGGTCACCTGACACTGGTACCCGGGACAGCGACCCGACATGACCCTGTGACCCGTGGCCTGGGTAAAAATCCAACGCGGGGACCCGGGCATGGGACGTGACATGACCCGACCTGGGTCCGGGGTCCCGACCTGACCCGGTGACCTGGGGCCGGTGTCCCCACGTGACCCGCTGACCTGGGTCCGGGGTCCCGACCTGACCCGGTTACCTGGGGCCGGTGTCCCCACGTGACCCGCTGACCTGGGGCCGGGGTCTCCACGTGACCCAGGGTCCTGGTGCCGGGGTGGTCATCGGAACCTGGGAACCAGGCCAGGTACCCGACACAACCCGGTGACCCGGGGCTGTGGTGTCGACGGACTCGTGGACCTCGGTTCGGGGTCCCGACCTGACACGGTGACCTGGGGCCGGTGTCCCCACGTGACCCGGTGACCTGGGGTGGGTGTCCCCACGTGACCTGGAGTCCTGGTGCCGGGGTGGTCATCGGAACCTGGGAACCAGGCCGGGTACCCGACATGACCCGGGGACTTGGGGCCGGGGTAACCACCTGACCCGGGGACCCGGGCCGGGGACCCGGTATGACTCCGTCTCCCGGGGCCGGGGTGGTCACCTGACACTGGTACCCGCGGCAGCGACCCGACATGACCCGGGGACCTGGGGCTGGGGTAAAAATCCGACCCGGGGACCCGGGCTGGGTACCCGACAGGACCCGGTGACCTGGGGCCCGGGTAACGAGCCGATCCGGGGACCCGGACCGGGGACCCGGTATGACCCCGTCTCCCGTGGCCGGGGTGGTCACCCGACGGTGCTGCCCGGGGCAGCGACCCGACACGACCCGGTGACCCGGGGTGGGGTCCCGACCCATCCCGGGGACATGGGGTCGGGTACCCAACATTACCCGGCGTCCTGGTGCCGGGGTGGTCATCGGAACCTGGGAACCAGGCTGGGTACCTGACATGACCCGGGGACCTGGGGCCGGGGTCCCGACCAGACCCGGTGACCTGGGGCCAGGGTAACCACCTGCCCCGGGGACCCGGGCCGGGGACCCGGTATGACTCCGTCTCCCGGGGCCGGGGTGGTCACCTGACACTGGTACCCGGGACAGCGACCCGACATGACCCTGTGACCCGGGGCCTGGGTAAAAATCCAACGCGGGGACCCGGGCATGGGACGTGACATGACCCGACCTGGGTCCGGGGTCCCGACCTGACCCGGTTACCTGGGGCCGGTGTCCCCACGTGACCCGCTGACCTGGGTCCGGGGTCCCCACGTGACCCGCTGACCTGGGGCCGGTGTCCCCACGTGACCCGCTGACCTGGGGCCGGGGTCTCCACGTGACCCGGGGTCCTGGTGCCGGGGTGGTCACCGGAACCTTGGAACCAGGCCGGGTGCGCGACATGACCCGGTGACCCGGGGCCGGGTTAACCACCTGTCCAGGGGACCCGGGCCGGGGACCCGACAGGACCCGGTGATCCTTCGCTGGTGTCCCGATGCAACCCGGGGACCCGGGCCGGGGACCCCACGTGACCCGGGGACCTGGGGCCGGGGATGTCACCCGACACTGGTACCCGGGGCAGCGACCCGATACGACCCGGGGACCTGGGTCCGGGGTCCCGACCTGACCCGGTGACCTGGGGCCAGGGTAACCACCTGACCCGGGGACCCAGGCCGGGGACCCGGTATGACTCCGTCTCCCGGGGCCGGGGTGGTCACCTGACACTGGTACCCGCGGCAGCGACCCGACATGACCCGGGGACCTGGGGCTGGGGTAAAAATCCGACCCGGGGACCCGGGCTGGGTACCCGACATGACCCGGTGACCTGGGGCCCGGGTAACGAGCCGACCCGGGGACCCGGACCGGGGACCCGGTATGACCCCGTCTCCCGTGGCCGGGGTGGTCACCCGACGGTGCTGCCCGGGGCAGCGACCCGACACGACCCGGTGACCCGGGGTGGGGTCCCAACCCATCCCGGGGACATGGGGTCGGGTACCCAACATTACCCGGCGTCCTGGTGCCGGGGTGGTCATCGGAACCTGGGAACCAGGCTGGGTAGCCGACATGACCCGGGGACCTGGGGACGGGGTCCCGACCTGACCCGGTGACCTGGGGCCGGTGTCCCCACGTGACCCGCTGACCTGGGGCCGGGGTCCCCACGTGACCCGGTGACCTGGGGCCGGGGTCCCCACGTGACCCGGGGTCCTGGTGCCGGGGTGGTCACCGGAACCTGGGAACCAGGCCGGGTGCGCGACATGACCCGGTGACCCGGGGCCGGGTTAACGACCTGTCCAGGGGACCCTGGCCGGGGACCCGACAGGACCCGGTGATCCTTCGCTGGTGTCCCGATGCAACCCGGGGACCCGGGCCGGGGACCCCACGTGACCCGGGGACCTGGGGCCGGGGATGTCACCCGACACTGGTACCCGGGGCAGCGACCCGATACGACCCGGTGACCTGGGTCTGGGGTCCCGACCTGACCCGGTGACCTGGGGCCAGGGTAACCACCTGACCCGGGGACCCGGGCCGGGGACCCGGTATGACTCCGTCTCCCGGGGCTGGGGTGGTCACCTGACACTGGTACCCGGGACAGCGACCCGACATGACCCTGTGACCCGTGGCCTGGGTAAAAATCCAACGCGGGGACCCGGGCATGGGACGTGACATGACCCGACCTGGGTCCGGGGTCCCGACCTGACCCGGTGACCTGGGGCCGGTGTCCCCACGTGACCCGCTGACCTGGGTCCGGGGTCCCGACCTGACCCGGTTACCTGGGGCCGGTGTCCCCACGTGACCCGCTGACCTGGGGCCGGGGTCTCCACGTGACCCGGGGTCCTGGTGCCGGGGTGGTCACCGGAACCTGGGAACCAGGCCGGGTGCGCGACATGACCCGGTGACCCGGGGCCGGGTTAACCACCTGTCCAGGGGACCCGGGCCGGGGACCCGACAGGACCCGGTGATCCTTCGCTGGTGTCCCGATGCAACCCGGGGACCCGGGCCGGGGAACCCACGTGACCCGGGGACCTGGGGCCGGGGATGTCACCCGACACTGGTACCCGGGGCAGCGACCCGACATGACCCGGTTACCTGGGTCTGGGGTCCCGACCTGACCCGGTGACCTGGGGCCAGGGTAACCACCTGACCCGGGGACCCGGGCCGGGGACCCGGTATGACTCCGTCTCCCGGGGCTGGGGTGGTCACCTGACACTGGTACCCGGGAGAGCGACCTGACATGACCCGGTGACCCAGGGCCGGGGTAACGACCTGTCCAGGGGACCTGGGCCGGGGACCCGACAGGACCCGGTGATCTGGGGCTTGGGTAAAAACCCGTCCCGGGGACCCGGGCTGGGTCCCGACATGACCCGGTGACCTGGTTCCGGGGTGCCGACCTGACCCGGTGACCTGGGGTCGGGGTGGTCACTAGACGGTTGTACCCAGGCCGTTGACCCGACATGACCCTGTGACCCGGGGCCTGGGTAAAAATCCAACGCGGGGACCCGGGCATGGGACGTGACATGACCCGACCTGGGTCCGGGGTCCCGACCTGACCCGGTGACCTGGGGCCGGTGTCCCCACGTGACCCGCTGACCTGGGGCCGGGGTCCCCACGTGACCCGGGGTCCTGGTGCCGGGGTGGTCATCGGAACCTGGGAACCAGGCCGGGTGCGCGACATGACCCGCTGACCCGGGGCCGGGTTAACGACCTGTCCAGGGGACCCGGGCCGGGGACCCGACAGGACCCGGTGATCCTTCGCTGGTGTCCCGATGCAACCCGGGGACCCGGGCCGGGGACCCCACGTGACCCTGGGTCCTGGGGCCGGGGATGTCACCCGACACTGGTACCCGGGGCAGCGACCCGATACGACCCGGTGACCTGGGTCCGGGGTCCCAACCTGACCCGGTGACCTGGGGCCAGGGTAACCACCTGACCCGGGGACCCGGGCCGGGGACCCGGTATGACTCCGTCTCCCGGGGCCGGGGTGGTCACCTGACACTGGTACCCGGGGCAGCGACCCGACATGACCCGGTGACCTGGGGCCAGGGTAACGAGCCGACCCGGGGACCCGGACCGGGGACCCGGTATGACCCCGTCTCCCGTGGCCGGGGTGGTCACCCGACGCTGCTACCCGGGGCAGCGACCCGATACGACCCGCTGACCTGGGGCCAGGGTAACCACCTGACCCGGGGTCCTGGTGCCGGGGTGGTCATCGGAACCTGGGAACCAGGCCAGGTACCCGACACAACCCGGTGACCCGGGGCTGTGGTGTCGACGGACTCGTGGAACTGGGTTCAGGGTCCCGACCTGATGCGGTGACCTGGGGCCGGTGTCCCCACGTGACCCGGTGACCTGGGGCCGGTGTCCCCACGTGACCCGCTGACCTCGGGCCGGGGTCCCCACGTGACCCGGGGTCCTGGTGCCGGGGTGGTCACCGGAACCTGGGAACCAGGCCGGGTGCGCGACATGACCCTGTGACCCGGGGCCGGGTTAACGACCTGTCCAGGGGACCCGGGCCGGGGACCTGACAGGACCCGGTGATCCTTCGCTGGTGTCCCGATGCAACCCGGGGACCCGGGCCGGGGACCCCACGTGACCCGGGGACCTGGGGCCGGGGATGTCACCCGACACTGGTACCCGGGGCAGCGACCCGATACGACCCGGTGACCTGGGGCCAGGGTAACCACCTGACCCGGGGACCCGGGCCGGGGACCCGGCATGACTCCGTCTCCTGGGGCCGGGGTGGTCACCCGACGCTGCTACCCGGGGCAGCGACCCGCACGACCCGGTGACCCGGGGTGGGGTCCCGACCCATCTCGGGGACATGGGGTCGGGTACCCAACATTACCCGGCGTCCTGGTGCCGGGGTGGTAATCGGAACCTGGGAACCAGGCCGGGTACCAGACATGACCCGGGGACCTGGGGCCGGGGTCCCGACCTGACCCTGTGACCTGTGGCCGGTGTCCCCATGTGACCCGCTGACCTGGGGCCGGGGTCCCCACGTGACCCGGGGTCCTGGTGCCGGGGTGGTCATCGGAACCTGGGATCCAGGCCAGGTACCCGACACGACCCGGTGACCCGGGGCTGTGGTGTCGACGGACTCGTGGAACTGGGTTCAGGGTCCCGACCTGACGCGGTGACCTGGGGCCGGTTTCCACACGTGACCCGGTGACCTGGGGCCGGTGTCCCCACGTGACCCGCTGACCTGGGGCCGGGGTCCCCACGTGACCCGGGGTCCTGGTGCCGGTGTGGTCACCGGAACCTGAGAACCAGGCCGGGTGCGCGACATGACCGGGTGACCCGGGGCCGGGTTAACGACCTGTCCAGGGGACCCGGGCCGGGGACCTGACAGGACCCAGTGATCCTTCGCTGGTGTCCCGATGCAACCCGGGGACCCGGGCCCGGGACCCCACGTGATCCAGTGATCCGGTGCTGGTGTCCCGATGCAACCCGGGGACCCGGGCCGGGGACCCCACGTGACCCGGGGACCTGGGGCCGGGGTCCCGACCTGACCCGGTTACCTGGGGCCGGTGTCCCCACGTGACCCGCTGACCTGGGGCCGGGGACCCCATGTGACCCGCTGACCTGGGGCCGGGGATGTCACCCGACACTGGTACCCGGGGCAGCTACCCGATACGACCCGGTGACCTGGTTCCGGGGTCCCGACCTGACCCGGTGACCTGGGGCCAGGGTAACCTCCTGACCCGGGGACACGGGCCGGGGACCCGGCATGACTCCGTCTCCCGGGACCGGGGTGGTCACCTGACACTGGTACCCGGGGCAGCGACCCGACATGAACCGGGGACCTGGGACCAGGGTAACGAGCCGACCCGGGGACCCGGACCGGGGACCCGGTATGACCCCGTCTCCCGTGGCCGGGGTGGTCACCCGACGCTGCTACCCGGGGCAGCGACCCGACACGACCCGGTGACCCGGGCTGGGGTCCCGACCCATCCCGGGGACACGGGGTCGGGCACCAAACTTTACCCGGCGTCCTGGTGCCGGGGTGGTCATCGGAACCTGGGAACCAGGCCGGGTACCCGACATGACCTGAGGACCTGGGGCCGGGGTCCCGACCTGACCCGGTTACCTGGGGCTGGTGTCCCCACGTGACCCGCTGACCTGGGGCCGGGGTCCCACCTGACCCGCTGACCTGGGTCCGGGGTCCCCACGTGACCCGGGGACCTGGGGCCGGGGTCCCGAGCTGACCCTGGTGCCCGGGCTGTGTACCCGACACGACCCGGTGACCCGGGGCTGTGGTGTCGAAGGACTCGTGGAACTGGGTTCAGGGTCCCGACCTGACGCGGTGACCTGGGGCCGGGGTCCCGACCTGACCCGGTTACCTGGGGCCGGTGTCCCCACGTGACCCGCTGACCTGGGGCCGGGGTCCCCACGTGACCCGGGGTCCTGGTGCTGGGGTGGTCATCGGAACCTGGGAATAAGGCCGGGTGCGCGACATGACCCGGTGACCCAGGGCCGGGATAACGACCTGACCCGGTGACCTGGGGCCAGGGTAACCACCTGACCCGGGGACCCGGGCCGGGGACCCGGTATGACTCCGTCTCCCGGGGCCGGGGTGGTCACCTGACACTGGTACCCGGGGCAGCGACCCGACATGACCCGGTGACCTGAGGCCAGGGTAACGAGCCGACCCGGGGACCCGGTCCGGGGACCCGGTATGACCCCGTCTCCCGTGGCCGGGGTGGTCACCCGACGCTGCTACCCGGGGCAGCGACCCGACACGACCCGGTGACCCGGGCTGGGGTCCCGACCCATCCCGGGGACATGGGGTCGGGTACCCAACATTACCCGGCGTCCTGGTGCCGGGGTGGTCATCGGAACCTGGGAACAAGGCCAGGCACCCGACATGACCCGGGGACGTGGGGCCGGGGTCCCGACCTGACCCGGTGACCTGTGGCCGGTGTCCCCATGTGACCCTCTGACCTGGGGCTGGGGTCCCCATGTGACCCGGGGTCCTGGTGCCGGGGTGGTCATCGGAACCTGGGAACCAGGCCAGGTACCCGACACGACCCGGTGACCCGGGGCTGTGGTGTCGACGGACTCGTGGAACTGGGTTCAGGGTCCCAACCTGACGCGGTGACCTGGGGCCGGTTTCCACACGTGACCCGGTGACCTGGGGCCGGTGTCCCCACGTGACCCGGTCACCTGGGGCCGGGGTCCCCACGTGACCCGGGGTCCTACTGCCGGGGTGGTCACCGGAACCTGAGAACCAGGCCGGGTGCGCGACATGACCCGGTGACCCGGGGCCGGGTTAACGACCTGTCCAGGGGACCCGGGCCGGGGACCTGACAGGACCCGGTGATCCTTCGCTGGTGTCCCGATGCAACCCGGGGACCTGGGCCCGGGACCCCACGTGATCCAGTGATCCGGTGCTGGTGTCCCGATGCAACCCGGGGACCCGGGCCGGGGACCCCACGTGACCCGGGGACCTGGGGCCGGGGTCCCGACCTGACCCGGTTACCTGGGGCCGGTGTCCCCACGTGACCCGCTGACCTGGGGCCGGGGACCCCACGTGACCCGGGGACCTGGGGCCGGGGATGTCACCTGACACTGGTACCCGGGGCAGCGACCCGATACGACCCGGTGACCTGGTTCCGGGGTCCCGACCTGACCCGGTGACCTGGGTCCGGGGTCCCCACGTGACCCGGTGACCTGGGGACGGTGTCCCCACGTGACCCGGTTACCTGGGGCCGGGGTCCCCACTTGACCCGGGGTCCTGGTGCCGGGGTGGTCATCGGAACCTGGGAACCAGGCTGGGTACCAGACATGACCAGGTGACCTGGGGCCGGGGTCCCCACGTGACCCGGTGACCTGGGGCCGGTGTCCCCACGTGACCCGGGGTCCTGGTGCCGGGGTGGTCATCGGAACCTGGGAACCAGGCCGGGTACCCGACATGACCCCTGGACCTGGGGCCGGGGTCCCGACCTGACCCGGTTACCTGGGGCCGGTGTCCCCACGAGACCCTCTGACCTGGGGCCGGGGTCCCCACGTGACCCGGGGTCCTGGTGCCGGGGTGGTCACGGGAACCTGGGAACCAGGCCGGGTACCCGACATGACCCAGGGACCTGGGGCCGGGGTCCCGAGCTGACCCTGGTACCCGGGCTGTGTACCCGACACGACCCGGTGACCCGGGGCCGGGGTAACGACCTGTCCAGGGGACCTGGGCAGGGGACCCGACAGGACCCGGTGATCTGGGGCTTGGGTAAAAACCCGTCCCGGGGACCCGGGCTTGGTCCCGACATGACCCGGTGACCTGGTTCTGGGGTGCCGACCTGACCCGGTGACCTGGGGCTGTGGTGTCGACCGGACTCGGGGACCTGGTCCGGTGTCCCGTCATGACCCGGGGACCTGGGGTCGGGGTGGTCACCAGACCGTTGTACCCAGGCCGTTGACCCGACATGACCCTGTGACCCGGGGCCTGGGTAAAAATCCAACCCGGGGACCCGGGCATGGGATGTGACATGACGCGACCTGGGTCCGCGGTCCAGACCTGACCCGGTGACCTGGGGCCCGTGTCCCCAGGTGACCCGCTGACCTGGGGCCGGTTTCCCCACGTGACACGGAGTCCTGGTGCCGGGGTGGTCATCGGAACCTGGGAACCAGGCCGGGTACCCGACATGACCCGGGGAACTGGGGCCGGGGTCCCGACCTGACCCGAGGACCTGGGGCCGGTGTCCCCACGTGACCCGCTGACCTGGGGCCGGGGTGGTCACCGGAACCTGGGAACAAGGCCGGGTGCGCGACATGACCGTGTTACCCGGGGCCGGGTTAAAGACCTGTCCAGGGGACCCGGGCCGGGGACCTGACAGGACCCGGTGATCCTTCGCTGGTGTCCCGATGCAACCCGGGGACGCGGGCCCGGGACCCCACGTGATCCAGTGATCCGGTGCTGGTGTCCCGATGCAACCCGGGGACCCGGGCCGGGGACCCCACGTGACCCGGGGACCTGGGGCCGGGGTCCCGACCTGACCCGGTTACCTGGGGCCGGTGTCCCCACGTGACCCGCTGACCTGGGGCCGGGGACCCCACGTGACCCGGGGACCTGGGGCCGGGGATGTCACCTGACACTGGTACCCGGGGCAGCGACCGGATACGACCCGGTGACCTGGTTCCGGGGTCCCGACCTGACCCGGTGACCTGGGGCCAGGGTAACCACCTGACCCGCTGACCTGGGTCCGGGGTCCCCACCTGACCCGGTGACCTGGGGCCGGTGTCCCCACGTGACCCGCTGACCTGGGTCCGGGGTCCCCACCTGACCCGGTGACCTGGGGCCGGTGTCCCCACGTGACCCGGGGTCCTGGTGCCGGGGTGGTCATCGGAACCTGGGAACCAGGCTGGGTACCAGACATGAACCGAGTACCCGGGTCCGGGGTCTCCACGTGACCCGCTGACCTGGGGCCGGGGTCCCCACGTGACCCGGTGACCTGGGGCCAGTGTCCCCACGTGACCCGGTGACCTGGGGTCGGTGTCCCCACGTGACCCGGTCACCTGGGGCCGGTGTCCCCACGTGACCCGGGGTCCTGGTGCCGGGGTGGTCATCGGAACCTGGGAACCAGGCTGGGTACCAGACATGACCAGGTGACCTGGGTCCGGGGTCCCCACGTGACCAGCTGACCTGGGGCCGGTGTCCCCACGTGACCCGGGGTCCTGGTGCCGGGGTGGTCATCGGAACCTGGGAACCAGGCCGGGTACCAGACATGACCAGGTGACCCGGGGCCGGTGTCCCCACATGACCCGGTGACCTGGGGCCGGTGTCCCCAAGTGACCCGGTGACCTGGTGCCGGGGTGGTCATCGGAACCTGGGAACCAGGCCTGGTACCCGACATTACCCGGGGACATGGGGCCGGGGTCCCGACCTGACCCGCTGACCTGGGGCCGGTGTCCCCACGTGACCCGCTGACCTGGGGCCGGGGACACCACGTGACCCGAGGACCTGGGGCCGGTGATGTCACCTGACACTGGTACCCGGGGCAGCGACCCGATACGACCCGTTGACCTGGGTCCGGGGTCCCGACCTGACCCGGGGACCCGGGGCCGGGGTAACGACCTGTCCAGGGGACCTGGGCCGGGGACCCGACAGGACCCGGTGATCTGGGGCTTGGGTAAAAACCCGTCCCGGGGACCCGGGCTGGGTCCCGACATGACCAGGTGACCTGGTTCCGGGGTGCCGACCTGACCCGGTGATCTGGGGCCGGTGTCCCCACGTGACCCGGTCACCTGGGGCCGGTGTCCCCACGTGACCCGGGGTCCTGGTGCTGGGGTGGTCATCGGAACCTGGGAACCAGGCTGGGTACCAGACATGACCAGGGGACCTGGGGCCGGGGTCCCCACGTGACCCGCTGACCTGGGTCCGGGGTGCCCACGTGACCCGGTGACCTGGGGCCGGTGTCCCCACGTGACCCGGTCACCTGGGGCCGGTGTCCCCACGTGACCCGGGGTCCTGGTGCTGGGGTGGTCATCGGAACCTGGGAACCAGGCTGGGTACCAGACATGACCAGGTGACCTGGGTCCAGGGTCCCCACGTGACCCGCTGACCTGGGGCCGGTGTCCCTACGTGACCCGGGGTCCTGGTGCCGGGGTGGTCATCGGAACCTGGGAACCAGGCCGGGTACCAGACATGACCAGGTTACCCGGGGCCGGTGTCCCCACGTGACCCGGTGACCTGGTGCCGGGGTGGTCATCGGAACCTGGGAACCAGGCCGGGTACCCGACATGACCCGGGGACCTGGGGCCGGGGTCCCGACCTGACCCGCTGACCTGGGGCCGGTGTCCCCACGTGACCCGGGGTCCAGGTGCCGGGGTGGTCATCGGAACCTGGGAACCAGGCCGGGTACCAGACATGACCAGGTGACCCGGGGCCGGTGTCCCCACGTGACCCGGTGACCTGGGGCCGGTGTCCCCACGTGACCCGGTGACCTGGTGCCGGGGTGGTCACCGGAACCTGGGAACCAGGCCGGGTACCCAACATGACCCGGGGACCTGGGTCCGGGGTCCCGAGCTGACCCTGGTGCCCGGGCTGTGTACCCGACACGACCCGGTGACCCGGGGCTGTGGTGTCGAAGGACTCGTGGAACTGGGTTCAGGGTCCCGACCTGACGCGGCAACCTGGGGCCGGGGTCCCGACCTGACCCGGTTACCTGGGGCCGGTGTCCCCACGTGACCCGCTGACCTGGGGCCGGGGACCCCACGTGACCCGGGGACCTGGGGCCGGGGATGTCACCCGACACTGGTACCCGGGGCAGCGACCCGATACGACCCGGTGACCTGGTTCCGGGGTACCGACCTGACCCGGTGACCTGGGGCCAGGGTAACCACCTGACCCGGGGACGCGGGCCGGGGACCCGGTATGACTCTGTCTCCCGGGGCCGGGGTGGTCACCTGACACTGGTACCCGGGACAGCGACCCGATATGACCCGGTGACCCGGGGCCGGGGTAACGACCTGTCCAGGGGACCTGGGCCGGGGACCCGACAGGACCCGGTGATCTGGGGCTTGGGTAAAAACCCGTCCCGGGGACCCGGGCTGGGTCCCGACATGACCCGGTGACATGGTTCCGGGGTGCCGACCTGACCCGGTGACCTGGGGCTATGGTGTCGACCGGACTCGGGGACCTGGTCCGGTGTCCCGTCATGACCCGGGGACCTGGGGTCGGGGTGGTCACCAGACCGTTGTACCCAGGCCGTTGACCCGACATGACCCTGTGACCCGGGGCCTGGGTAAAAATCCAACCCGGGGACCCGGGCATGGGACGTGACATGACCCGACCTGGGTCCGGGGTCCCGACCTGACCCGCTGACCTGGGGCCGGTGTCCCCACGTGACCCGGTGACCTGGGGCCGGTGTCCCCACGTGACACGGAGTCCTGGTGCCGGGGTGGTCATCGGAACCTGGGAACCAGGCCGGGTACCAGACATGACCCGGGGACCTGGGGCCGGGGTCCAGACCTGACCCGCTGACCTGGGGCCAGTGTCCCCACGTGACCTGGTGACCTGGGGCCGGGGTCCCCACGTGACCCGGGGTCCTGGTGCCGGGGTGGTCACCGGAACCTGAGAACCAGGCCGGGTGCGCGACATGACCCGCTGACCCGGGGCCGGGTTAACGACCTGTCCAGGGGACCCGGGCCGGGGACCTGACAGGACCCGGTGATCCTTCGCTGGTGTCCCGATGCAACCCGGGGACCCGGGCCCGGGACCCCACGTGATCCAGTGATCCGGTGCTGGTGTCCCGATGCAACCCGGGGACCCGGGCCGGGGACCCCACGTGACCCGGGGACCTGGGGCCGGGGTTCCGACCTGACCCGGTTAATGGGGCCGGTGTCCCCACGTGACCCGCTGACCTGGGGCCGGGGACCCCACGTGACACGGAGACCTGGGGCCGGGGATGTCACCCGACACTGGTACCCGGGGCAGCGACCCGACACGACCCGGTGACCCGGGGTGGGGTCCCGACCCATCCCGGGGACATGGGGTCAGGCACCCAACATTACCCGGCGTCCTGGTGCCGGGGTGGTCATCGGAACCTGGGAACCAGGCCGGGTACCCGACATGACCCGGGGACCTGGGGCCGGGGTCCCGACCTGACCCGGTTACCTGGGGCCGGTGTCCCCACGTGACCCGCTGACCTGGGGCCGGGGTCCCCACGTGACCCGGGGTCCTGGTGCCGGGGTGGTCATCGGAACCTGGGAACCAGGCCGGGTACCCGACATGACCCGGGGACCTGGGGCGAGGGTCCCGAGCTGACCCTGGTGCCCGGGCTGTGTACCGGACACGACCCGGTGACCCGGGGCTGTGGTGTCGAAGGACTCGTGGAACTGGGTTCAGGGTCCCGAAATGACGCGGTGACCTGGGGCCGGGGTCCCGACCTGACCCGGTTACCTGGGGCGGGTGTCCCCACGTGACCCGCTGACCTGGGGCCGGGGTCCCCACGTGACCCGCTGACCTGGGGCCGGGGTCCCCACATGACCCGGGGTCCTGGTGCCGGGGTGGTCACCGGAACCTGGGAACAAGGCCGGGTGCGCGACATGACCCGGTGACCCTGGGCCGGGTTAACGACCTGTCCAGGGGACCCGGGCCGGGGACCCGACAGGACCCGGTGATCCTTCGCTGGTGTCCCGATGCAACCCGGGGACCCAGGCCTGGGAGCCCACGTGACCCGGGGACCTGGGGCCGGGGATGTCACCCGACACTGGTACCCGGGGCAGCGACCCGATACGACCCGGTGACCTGGGTCCGGGATCCCGACCTGACCCGGTGACCTGTGGCCGGTGTCCCCACGTGACCCGCTGACCTGGGGCCGGTGTCCCCACGTGACCCGCTGACCTGGGGCCGGTGTCACCACGTGACACAGAGTCCTGGTGCCGGGGTGGTCATCAGAACCTGGGAACCAGGCCGGGAACCCGACATGACCCGGGGACCTGGGGCCGGGGTCCCGACCTGACCCGAGGACCTGGGGCCGGTCTCCCCACGTGACCCGCTGACCTGGGGCCGGTGTCCACCGTGACCCGCTGACCTGGGGCCGGGGTCCCCACGTGACCCGGGGTCCTGGAGCCGGGGTGGTCACCGGAACCTTGGAACAAGGCCGGGTGCGCGACATGACCCGGTGACCCGGGGCCGGGTTAACGACCTGTCCAGGGGACCTGGGCCGGGGACCTGACAGGACCCGGTGATCCTTCGCTGGTGTCCCGATGCAACCCGGGGACCCGGGCCGGGGATACCACGTGATCCAGTGATCCGGTGCTGATGTCCCGATGCAACCCGGGGATCCGGGCCGGGGACCCCACGTGACCCGGGGACCTGGGGCCGGGGTTCCGACCTGACCCGGTTACCTGGGGCCAGGGTAACCACCTGACCCGGGGACCCGGGCCGGGGACCCGGTATGACTCCGTCTCCCGGGGCCGGCGTGGTCACCTGACACTGGTACCCGGGGCAGCGACCCGACATGACCCAGTGACCCGGGGCCGGGGTAACGACCTGTCCAGGGGACTGGGCCGGGGACCCGACAGGACCCGGTGACCTGGTTCCGGGGTGCCGACCTGACCCGGCGACCTGGGGCTGTGGTGTCGACCGGACTCGGGGACCTGGTCCGGTGTCCCGTCATGACCCGGGGACCTGGGGTCGGGGTGGTCACCAGACCGTTGTACCCAGGCCGTTGACCCGACATGACCCTGTGACCGGGGGCCTGGGTAAAAATCCAACCCGGGGACCCGGGCATGGGACGTGAAATGACCCGACCTGGGTCCGGGGTCCCGACCTGACCCGGTGACCTGGGGCCGGTGTCCCCACGTGACCCGCTGACCTGGGTCCGGGGTCCCCACCTGACCCGGTGACCTGGGACCGGTGTCCCCACGTGACCCGGGGTCCTGGTGCCGGGGTGGTCATCGGAACCTGGGAACCAGGCTGGGTACCAGACATGACCAGGTGACCTGGGTCCGGGGTCTCCACGTGACCCGGTGACCTGGGGCCGGGGTCCCCACGTGACCCGGGGTCCTGGTGCCGGGGTGGTCATCGGAACCTGGGAACCAGGCCGGGTGCGCGACATGACCCGGTGACCCGGGGCCGGGTTAACGACCTGTCCAGGGGACCCGGGCCGGGGACCCGACAGAACCCGGTGATCCGGTGCTGGTGTCCCGATGCAACCCGGGGACCCGGGCCGGGGACCCCACGTGACCCGGTGACCTGGGGCCGGGGTCCCGACCTGACCCGGTTAATGGGGCCGGTGTCCCCACGTGACCCGCTGACCTGGGGCCGGGGACCCCACGTGACCCGGGGACCTTTGGCCGGGGATGTCACCCGACACTGGTACCCGGGGCAGCGACCCGATACGACCCGGGGACCTGGGTCCGGGGTCCCGACCTGACCCGGTGACCTGGGGCCAGGGTAACCACCTGACCCGGGGACCCGGGCCAGGGACCCGGTATGACTCCGTCTCCCGGGGCCGGGGTGGTCACCTGACACTGGTACCCGGGACAGCGACCCGACATGACCCGGTGACCCAGGGCCGGGGTAACGACCTGTCCAGGGGACCTGGGCCGGGGACCCGACAGGACCCGGTGATCTGGGGCTTGGGTAAAAACCCGTCCCGGGGACCCGGGCTGGGTCCCGACATGACCCGGTGACCTGGTTCCGGGGTGCCGACCTGACCCCGTGACCTGGGGCTGTGGTGTCGACCGGACTCGGGGACCTGGTCTGGTGTCCCGTCATGACCCGGGGACCTGGGGTCGGGGTGGTCACCAGACCGTTGTACCCAGGCCGTTGACCCGACATGACCCTGTGACCGGGGGCCTGGGTAAAAATCCAACCCGGGGACCCGGGCATGGGACGTGACATGACCCGACCTGGGTCCGGGGTCCCGACCTGACCCGGTGACCTGGGGCCGGTGTCCCCACGTGACCCGCTGACCTGGGTCCGGTGTCCCCACGTGACCCGGGGTCCTGGTGCCAGGGTGGTCATCGGAACCTGGGAACCAGGCTGGGTACCAGACATGACCCGGGGACCCGGGTCCGGGGTCCCCACATGACCCTCTGACCTGGAGCCGGGGTCCCCACGTGACCCGGTGACCTGGGGCCGGTGTCCCCACGTGACCCAGTCACCTGGGGCCGGTGTCCGCACGTGACCCGATCACCTGGGGCCGGTGTCCCCACGTGACCCGGGGTCCTGGTGCCGGGGTGGTCATCGGAACCTGGGAACCAGGCTGGGTACCAGACAAGACCCGGGGACCTGGAGCCGGGGTCCCCACGTGACCCGCTGAGCTGGGGCCGGAGTCCCCACGTGACCCGGGGTCCTGGTGCCGGGGTGGTCACCGGAACCTGGGAACCAGGCCGGGTGCGCGACATGACCCGGTGACCCGGGGCCGCGTTAACGACCTGTCCAGGGGACCCGGGCCGGGGACCTGACAGGACCCGGTGATCCTTCGCTGGTGTCCCGATGCAACCCGGGGATCCGGGCCGGGGACCCCACGTGACCCGGGGACCTGGGGCCGGGGATGTCACCCGACACTGGTACCCGGGGCAGCGACCCGATACGACCCGGTGACCTGGGTCCGGGGTCTCGACCTGACCCGGTGACCTGGGGCCAGGGTAACCACCTGACCCAGGGACCCGGGCCGGGGACCCGGTATGACTCCGTCTCCCGGGGCCGGGGTGGTCACCTGACACTGGTACCCGGGGCAGCGACACGACATGACTCGGTGACCTGGGGCCAGGGTAACGAGCCGACCCGGGGACCCGGGCCGGGTACCCGGTATGACTCCGTCTCCCGGGGCCAGGGTGGTCACCTGACACTGGTACCCGGGGCAGCGACACGACATGACCCGGTGACCTGGGGCCAGGGTAACGAGCCGACCCGGGGACCCGGACCGGGGACCCGGTATGACCCCGTCTCCCGTGGCCGGGGTGGACACCCGACGCTGCTACCCGGGGCAGCGAACCGACACGACCCGGTGACCCGGGGTGGGGTCCCGACCCATCCCGGGGACATGGGGTCGGGTACCCAACATTACCCGGCGTCCTGGTGCCGGGGTGGTCATCGGAACCTGGGAACCAGGCTGGGTACCAGACATGACCCGGGGACCTGGGGCCGGTGTCCCCACGTGACCCGCTGACCTGGGGCCAGGGTCCCCACGTGACCCGGGGTCCTGGTGCCGGGCTGGTCACCGGAACCTGAGAACCAGGCCGGGTGCGCGACATGACCCGCTGACCCGGGGCCGGGTTAACGACCTGTCCAGGGGACCCGGGCCGGGGACCCGACAGGACCCGGTGATCCTTCGCTGGTGTCCCGATGCAACCCGGGGACCCGGGCCCGGGACCCCACGTGATCCAGTGATCCGGTGCTGGTGTCCTGATGTAACCCGGGGACCCGGGCCGGGGACCCCACGTGACCCGGGGACCTGGGGCCGGGGTCCCGACCTGACCCGGTTACCTGGGGCCGGTGTCCCCACGTGACCCGCTGACCTGGGGCCGGGGACCCCACGTGACCCGGGGACCTGGGGCCGGGGATGTCACCTGACACTGGTACCCGGGGCAGCGACCCGATACGACCCGGGGACCTGGGTCCGGGGTCCCGACCTGACCCGGTGACCTGGGGCTGTGGTGTCGACCGGACTCGGGGACCTGGTCCGGTGTCCCGTCATGACCCGGTGACCTGGGGTCGGGGTGGTCACCAGACCGTTGTACCCAGGCCGTTGACCCGACATGACCCTGTGACCCGGGGCCTGGGTAAAAATCCAACCCGGGGACCCGGGCATGGGACGTGACATGACCCGACCTGGGTCCGGGGTCCCGACCTGACCCGGTGACCTGGGGCCGGTGTCCCCACGTGACCCGGTGACCTGGGTCCGGGGTCCCCACGTGACCCGGTGACCTGGGGCCGGTGTCCCCACATGACCCGGTCACCTGGGGCCGGTGTCCCCACGTGACCCGGGGTCTTGGTGACGGGGTGGTCATCGGAACCTGGGAACCAGGCCGGGTACCCGACATGACCCGGGGACCTGGGGCCGGGGTCCCGACCTGACCCGGTTACCTGGGGCCGGTGTCCCCACGTGACCCGCTGACCTGGGTCCGGGGTCCCCACGTGACCGGCTGACCTGCGGCCGGTGTCCCCACGTGACCCGGGGTCCTGGTGCCGGGGTGGTCACCGGAACCTGGGAAACAGGCCGGGTTTGTGACATGACCCGGTGACCCGGGGCCGGGTTAACGACCTGTCCAGGGGACCCTGGCCGGGGACCCGACACGACCCGGTGATCCTTCGCTGGTGTCCCGATGCAACCCGGGGACCCGGGCCGGGGACCCCACGTGACCCGGGGACCTGGGGCCGGGGATGTCACCCGACACTGGTACCCGGGGCAGCGACCCGATACGACCCGGGGACCTGGGTCCGGGGTCCCGACCTGACCCGGTGACCTGGGGCCAGGGTAACCACCTGACCTGGGGACCCGGGCCGGGGACCCCGTATGACTCCGTCTCCCGGGGCCGGGATGGTCACCTGACACTGGTACCCGGGACAGCGACTCGACATGACTCGGGGACGCGGGGCCGGGGTAACGACCTGTCCAGGGGACCTGGGCCGGGGACCCGACAGGACCCGGTGATCTGGGGCTTGGGTAAAAACCCGTCCCGGGGACCCGGGCTGGGTCCCGACATGACCCGTTGACCTGGTTCCGGGGTGCCGACCTGACCCCGTGACCTGGGGCTGTGGTGTCGACCGGACTCGGGGACCTGGTCCGGTGTCCCGTCATGACCCGGGGACCTGGGGTCGGGGTGGTCACCAGACCCTTGTACCCAGGCCGTTGACCCGACATGACCCTGTGACCCGGGGCCTGGGTAAAAATCCAACCCGGGGACCCGGGCATGGGACGTGACATGACCCGACCTGGGTCCGGGGTCCCGACCTGACCCGGTGACCTGGGGCCGGGGTCCCGACCTGACCCGGTTACCTGGGTCCGGGGTCCCCACGTGACCCGGTGACCTGGGGCCGGGGTCCCCACGTGACCCGGTCACCTGGGGCCGGTGTCCCCACGTGACCCGGGGTCCTGGTGCCGGGGTGGTCATCGGAACCTGGGAACCAGGCTGGGTACCCAACATGACCAGGTGACCTGGGTCCGGGGTCCCGACCTGACCCGGTTACCTGGGGCCGGTGTCCCCACGTGACCCGGGGTCCTGGTGCCGGGGTGGTCACCGGAACCTGGGAACCAGGCCGGGTGCGCGACATGACCCGGTGACCCGGGGCCGGTTTAACGACCTGTCCAGGGGACCCGGGCCGGGGACCCGACAGGACCCGGTGATCCTTCGCTGGTGTCCCGATGCAACCCGGGGACCCGGGCCGGGGACCCCACGTGACCCGGGGAACTGGGGCCGGGGATGTCACCCGACACTGGTACCCGGGGCAGCGACCCGATACAACCCGGGGACCTGGGTCCGGGGTCCTGACATGACCCGGTGACCCGGGGCCGGGGTAACGACCTGTCCAGGGCACCTGGGCCGGGGACCTGACAGGACCCGGTGACCTGGTTCCGGGGTGCCGACCTGACCCCGTGACCTGGGGCTGTGGTGTCGACCGGACTCGGGGACCTGGTCCGGTGTCCCGTCATGACCCGGGGACCTGGGGTCGGGGTGGTCACCAGACCGTTGTACCCAGGCCGTTGAGCCGACATGACCCTGTGACCCGGGGCCTGGGTAAAAATCCAACGCGGGGACCCGGGCATGGGACGTGACATGACCCGACCTGGGTCCGGGGTCCCGACCTGACCCGGTGACCTGGGGCCGGTGTCGCCAGGTGACCCGGTCACCTGGGGCCGGTGTCCCCACGTGACCCGGGGTCCTGGTGCCGGGGTGGTCATTGGAACCTGGGAACCAGGCTGGGTACCATACATGACCAGGTGACCTGGGTCTGGGGTCCCCACGTGACCCGCTGACCTGGGGCCGGGGTCCCCACGTGACCCAGGGTCCTGGGGCCGGGGTGGTCATCGGAACTTGGGAACCAGGCCGGGTACCCGACATGACCCGGGGACCTGGGGCCGGGTTCCCAACCTGACCCGGTTACCTGGGGCCGGTGTCCCCACGTGACCCGGGGACCTGGGGCCGGTGTCCCCACGTGACCCGGTCACCTGGGGCCGGTGTCCCCACGTGACCCGGGGTCCTGGTGCCGGGGTGGTCACCGGAACCTGGGAACCAGGCCGGGTGCGCGACATGACCCGGTGACCCGGGGCCGGTTTAACGACCTGTCCAGGGGACCCGGGCCGGGGACCCGACAGGACCCGGTGATCCTTCGCTGGTGTCCCGATGCAACCCGGGGACCCGGGCCGGGGACCCCACGTGACCCGGGGACCTGGGGCCGGGGATGTCACCCGACACTGGTACCCGGGGCAGCGACCCGACATGACCCGGTGACCCGGGGCAGGGGTGCCGACCATACCCGGTGACCTGGGGCTGTGGTGTCGACCGGACTCGGGGACCTGGTCCGGTGTCCCGTCATGACCCGGGGACCTGGGGTCGGGGTGGTCACCAGACCGTTGTACCCAGGCCGTTGACCCGACATGACCCTGTGACCCGGGGCCTGGGTAAAAATCCAACCCGGGGACCCGGGCATGGGACGTGACATGACCCGACCTGGGTCCGGGGTCCCGACCTGACCCGGTGACCTGGGGCCGGTGTCCCCACGTGACCCGGTGACCTGGGTCCGGTGTCCCCACGTGACCCGGGGTCCTGGTGCCGGGGTGGTCATCGGAACCTTGGAACCAGGCTGGGTACCAGACATGACCAGGTGACCTGGGTCCGGGGTCCCCACGTGACCCGCTGACCTGGGTCCGGGGTCCCCACGTGACCCGGGGACCTGGGGCCGGGGTCCCGAGCTGACCCTGGTGCCCAGGCTGTGTACCCGACACGACCCGGTGACCCGGGGCTGTGGTGTCGACGGACTCGTGGACCTGGGTTCGGGGTCCCGACCTGACGCGGTGACCTGGGGCCGGTGTCCCCACGTGACCCGGGGTCCTGGTGCCGGGGTGGTCATCGGAACCTGGGAACCAGGCCGGGTACCCGACATGACCCGGGGACCTGGGGCCGGGGTCCCGAGCTGACGTGGTGACCTGGGGCCGGTGTCCCCACGTGACCCACTGACCTGGGGCCGGGGTCCCCACGTGACCCGGGGTCCTGGTGTTGGGGTGGTCATCGGAACCTGGGAACAAGGGTGGGTACCCGACATGACCCGGGGACCTGGGGCGAGGGTCCCGAGCTGACCCTGGTGCCCGGGCTGTGTACCCGACACGACCCGGTGACCCGGGGCTGTGGTGTCGACGGACTCGTGGACCTGGGTTCGGGGTCCCGACCTGACGCGGTGACCTGGGGCCGGTGTCCCCACGTGACCCTCTGACCTGGGGCCGGGGTCCCCACGTGACCCGCTGACCTGGGGCCGGTGTCCCCACGTGACCCGGGGTCCTGGTGCCGGGGTGGTCATCGGAACCTGGGAACCAGGCCGGGTACCCACATGACCCGGGGATCTGGGGCCGGGGTCCCGAGCTGACCCGGTGACCTGGGGCCGGTGTCCCCACGTGACCCGGGGTCCTGGTGCCGGGGTGGTCACCGGAACCTGGGAACCAGGCCGGGTGCGCGACATGACCTGGTGACCCGGGGCCGGGTTAACGACCTGTCCAGGGGATCCGGGCCGGGGTCCCGACAGGACCCGGTGATCCTTCGCTGGTGTCCCGATGCAACCCGGGGACCCGGGCCGGGGACCCCACGTGACCCGGGGACCTGGGGCCGGGGATGTCACCCGACACTGATACCCGGGGCAGCGACCCGATACGACCCGGGGACCTGGGTCCGGGGTCCCGACCTGACCCGGTGACCTGGGGCCAGGGTAACCACCTGACCCGGGGACCCGGGCCGGGGACCCGGTATAACTCCGTCTCCCGGGGCCGGGGTGGTCACCTGACACTGGTACCCGGGACAGCGACCCGACCTGACCCGGTGACCCGGGGCCGGGGTAACGACCTGTCCAGGGGACCTGGGCCGGGGACCCGACAGGACCCGGTGATCTGGGGCTTGGGTAAAAACCCGTCCCGGGGACCCGGGCTGGGTCCCGACATGACCCGGTGACCTGGTTCCGGGGTGCCGACCTGACCCGGTGACCTGGGGCTGTGGTGTCGACCGGACTCGGGGACCTGGTCCGGTGTCCCGCATGACCCGGGGACCTGGGGTCGGGGTGGTCACCAGACCGTTGTACCCAGGCCGTTGACCCGACATGACCCTGTGACCCGGGGCCTGGGTAAAAATCCAACCCGGGGACCCGGGCATGGGACGTGACATGACCCGACCTGGGTCCGGGGTCCCGACCTGACCCGGTGACCTGAGGCCGGTGTCCCCACGTGACCCGCTGACCTGGGTCCGGGGTCCCCACGTGACCCGGTGACCTGGGGCCGGTGTCCCCACGTGACCCGCTGACCTGGGTCCGGGGTCCCCACGTGACCCGGTGACCTGGGGCCGGTGTCCCCACGTGACCCGGTCACCTGGGGCCGGTGTCGCCACGTGACCCGGGGTCCTGGTGCCGGGGTGGTCACCGGAACCTGGGAACCAGGCCGGGTGCGCGACATGACCCGGTGACCCGGGGCCGGGTTAACGACCTGTCCAGGGGACCCGGGCCGGGGACCCGACAGGACCCGGTGATCCTTCGCTGGTGTCCCGATGCAACCCGCGGACCCGGGCCGGGGACCCCACGTGACCCGGGGACCTGGGGCCGGGGATGTCACCCGACACTGGTACCCGGGGCAGCGACCCGATACGACCCGGGGACCTGGGTCCGGGGTCCCGACCTGACCTGGTGACCTGGGGCCAGGGTAACCACCTGACCCGGGGACCCGGGCCGGGGACCAAGTATGACTCCGTCTCCCCGGGCCGGGGTGGTCACCTGACACTGCTACCCGGGACAGCGACCCGACATGACCCGGTGACCCGGGGCCGGGGTAACGACCTGTCCAGGGGACCTGGGCTGGGGACCCGACAGGACCCGGTGATCTGGGGCTTGGGTAAAAACCCGTCCCGGGGACCCGGGCTGGGTCCCGACAGGACCCGGTGACCTGGTTCCGGGGTGCCGACCTGACCCGGTGACATGGGGCTGTGGTGTCGACCGGACTCGGGGACCTGGTCCGGTGTCCCGCATGACCCGGGGACCTGGGGTCGGGGTGGTCACCAGACCGTTGTACCCAGGCCGTTGAGCCGACATGACCCTGTGACCCGGGGCCTGGGTTAAAATCCAACCCGGGGACCCGGGCATGGGACGTGACATGACCCGACCTGGGTCCGGGGTCCCCACGTGACCCGCTGACCTGGGTCCGGGCTCCCCACGTGACCCGCTGACCTGGGGCCGGTGTCCCCACGTGACCCGGTCACCTGGGGCCGGTGTCCCCACGTGACCCGGGGTCCTGGTGCCGGGGTGGTCATCGGAACCTGGGAACCAGGCTGGGTACCAGACATGACCAGGTTACCTGGGTCCGGGGTCCCGACCTGACCCGGTGACCTGGGGCCGGGGTCTCCACGTGACCCAGAGTCCTGGTGGTCATCGGAACCTGGGAACCAGGCCGGGTGCGCGACATGACCCTGTGACCCGGGGCCGGGTTAACGACCTGTCCAGGGGACCCGGGCCGGGGACCCGACAGGACCCGGTGATCCTTCGCTGGTGTCCCGATGCAAACCGGGGACCCGGTCCTGGGAGCCCACGTGACCCGGGGACCTGGGTCCGGGGATGTCACCCGACACTGGTACCCGGGGCAGCGACCCGATACGACCCGGGGACCTGGGTCCGGAGTCCCGACCTACCCGGTGACCTGGGGCCAGGGTAACCACCTGACCCGGGGACCCGGGCCGGGGAGCCGGTATGACTCCGTCTCCCGGGGCCGGGGTGGTCACCTGACACTGGTACCCGGGACAGCGACCCGACATGACCTGGTGACCCGGGGCCGGGGTAACGACCTGTCCAGGGGACTGGGCCGGGGACCCGACAGGACCCGGTGACCTGGTTCCGGGGTGCCGACCTGACCCGGTGACCTGGGGCTGTGGTGTCGACCGGACTCGGGGACCTGGTCCGGTGTCCCGTCATGACCTGGGGACCTGGGGTCGGGGTGGTCACCAGACCCTTGTACCCAGGCCGTTGACCCGACATGACCCTGTGACCCGGGGCCTGGGTAAAAATCCAACCCGGGGACCCGGGCATGGGACGTGACATGACCCGACCTGGGTCCGCGGTCCCGACCTGACCCGGTGACCTGGGGCCGGTGTCCCCACGTGACCCGCTGACCTGGGTCCGGGTTCCCCACGTGACCCGGTGACCTGAGGCCGGTGTCCCCACGTGACCCGCTGACCTGGGTCCGGGCTGCCCACGTGACCCGGTGACCTGGGGCCGGTGTCCCCACGTGACCCGGTGACCTGGGGCCGGTGTCCCTACGTGACCCGGGGTCCTGGTGCCGGGGTGGTCATCGGAACCTGGGAACCAGGCTGGGTACCAGACATGACCAGGTGACCTGGGTCCGGGGTCCCCACGTGACCCGCTGACCTGGGGCCGGGGTCCCCACGTGACCCGGGGTCCTGGTGCCGGGGTGGTCATCGGAACCTGGGAACCAGGCCGGGTACCAGACATGACCCGGGGACCTGGGGCCGGGGTCCCGACCTGACCCGGTGACCTGGGTCCGGGGTCCCGACCTGACCCGGTGACCTGGGGCTGTGGTGTCGACCGGACTCGGGGACCTGGTCCAGTGTCCCGTCATGACCCGGTGACCTGGGGTCGGGGTGGTCACCAGACCGTTGTACCCAGGCCGTTGACCCGACATGACCCTGTGACCCGGGGCCTGGGTAAAAATCCAACCCGGGGACCCGGGCATGGGACGTGACATGACCCGACCTGGGTCCGGGGTCCCGACCTGACCCGGTGACCTGGGGCCGGTGTCCCCACGTGACCCGCTGACCTGGGTCCGGGGTCCCCACGTGACCCGGTGACCTGGGGCCGGTGTCCCCACATGACCCGCTGACCTGGGGCCGGTGTCCCCACGTGACCCGGGGTCTTGGTGACGGGGTGGTCATCGGAACCTGGGAACCAGGCCGGGTACCCGACATGACCCGGGGACCTGGGGCCGGGGTCCCGACCTGACCCGGTTACCTGGGGCCGGTGTCCCCACGTGACCCGCTGACCTGGGTCCGGGGTCCCCACGTGACCCGCTGACCTGCGGCCGGGGTCCCCACGTGACCCGGGGTCCTGGTGCCGGGGTGGTCACCGGAACCTGGGAAACAGGCCGGGTTTGTGACATGACCCGGTGACCCGGGGCCGGGTTAACGACCTGTCCAGGGGACCCGGGCCGGGGACCCGACAGGACCCGGTGATCCTTCGCTGGTGTCCCGATGCAACCCGGGGACCCGGGCCGGGGACCCCACGTGACCCGGGGACCTGGGGCCGGGGATGTCACCCGACACTGGTACCCGGGGCAGCGACCCGATACGACCCGGTGACCTGGGTCCGGGGTCCCGACCTGACCCGGTGACCTGGGGCCAGGGTAACCACCTGACCTGGGGACCCGGGCCGGGGACCCGGTATGACTCCGTCTCCCGGGGCCGGGATGGTCACCTGACACTGGTACCCGGGACAGCGACCCAACATGACCCGGGGACGCGGGGCCGGGGTAACGACCTGTCCAGGGGACCTGGGCCGGGGACCCGACAGGACCCGGTGATCTGGGGCTTGGGTAAAAACCCGTCCCGGGGACCCGGGCTGGGTCCCGACATGACCCGTTGACCTGGTTCCGGGGTGCCGACCTGACCCCGTGACCTGGGGCTGTGGTGTCGACCGGACTCGGGGACCTGGTCCGGTGTCCCGTCATGACCCGGGGACCTGGGGTCGGGGTGGTCACCAGACCCTTGTACCCAGGCCGTTGACCCGACATGACCCTGCGACCCGGGGCCTGGGTAAAAATCCAACCCGGGGACCCGGGCATGGGACGTGACATGACCCGACCTGGGTCCGGGGTCCCGACCTGACCCGGTGACCTGGGGCCGGTGTCGCCAGGTGACCCGGTCACCTGGGGCCGGTGTCCCTACGTGACCCGGGGTCCTGGTGCCGGGGTGGTCATTGGAACCTGGGAACCAGGCTGGGTACCAGACATGACCAGGTGACCTGGGTCCGGGGTCCCCACGTGACCCGCTGACCTGGGGCTGGGGTCCCCACGTGACCCGGGGTCCTGGTGCCGGGGTGGTCATCGGAACCTGGGAACCAGGCCGGGTACCCGACATGACCCGGGGACCTGGGGCCGGGGTCCCGAGCTGACCCTGGTGCCCAGGCTGTGTACCCGACACGACCCTGTGACACGGGGCTGTGGTGTCGACGGACTCGTGGACCTGGGTTCGGGGTCCCGACCTGACGCGGTGACCTGGGGCCGGTGTCCCCACGTGACCCTCTGACCTGGGGCCGGTGTCCCCACGTGACCCGCTGACCTGGGGCCGGGGTCCCCACGTGACCCGGGGTCCTGGTGCCGGGGTGGTCACCGGAACCTGGGAACCAGGCCGGTTGCGCTACATGGCCCGGTGACCCGGGGCCGGGTTAACGACCTGTCCAGGGGACCCGGGCCGGGGACCCGACAGGACCCGGTGATCCTTCGCTGTTGTCCCGATGCATCCCGGGGACCCGGGCCGGGGACCCCACGTGACCCGGGGACCTGGGGCCGGGGATGTCACCCGACACTGGTACCCGGGGCAGCGACCCGACATGACCCGGTGACCCGGGGCCGGGGTAACCACCTGACCCGGGGACCCGGGCCGGGGACCCGGTATGACTCCGTCTCCCGGGGCCGGGGTGGTCACCTGACACTGGTACCCGGGACAGCGACCCGACATGACCCGGGGACGCGGGGCCGGGGTAACGACCTGTCCAGGGGACCTGGGCCGGAGACCCGACAGGACCCTGTGATCTGGGGCTTGGGTAAAAACCTGTCCCGGGGACCCTGGCTGGGTCCCGACATGACCAGGTGACCTGGTTCAGGGGTGCCGACCTGACCCGGTGACCTGGGGCTGTGGTGTCGACCGGACTCGGGGACCTGGTCCGGTGTCCCGTCATGACCCGGGGACCTGGGGTCGGGGTGGTCACCAGACCCTTGTACCCAGGCCGTTGAGCCGACATGACCCTGTGACCCGGGGCCTGGGTAAAAATCCAACCCAGGGACCCGGGCATGGGACGTGACATGACCCGACCTGGGTCCGGGGTCCCGACCTGAAGCGGTGACCTGGGGCCGGTGTCCCCACGTGACCCGCTGACCTGGGTCCGGGCTCCCCACGTGACCCGGGGACCTGGGGCCGGTGTCCCCACGTGACCCGGTCACCTGGGGCCGGTGTCCCCACGTGACCCGGGGTCCTGGTGACGGGGTGGTCATCGGAACCTGGGAACCAGGCTGGGTACCAGACATGACCAGGTGACCTGGGTCCGGGGTCCCCACGTGACCCGCTGACCTGGGGCCGGTGTCCCCACGTGACCCGGGGTCCTGGTGCCGGGGTGGTCACCGGAACCTGGGAACCAGGCCGGGTGCGCGACATGACCCGTTGACCCGGGGCTGGGTTAACGACCTGTCCTGGGGACCCGGGCCGGGGACCCGACAGGACCCGGTGATCCTTCGCTGGTGTCCCGATGCAACCCGGGGACCCGGGCCGGGGACCCCACGTGACCCGGGGACCTGGGGCCGGGGATGTCACCCGACACTGGTACCCGGGGCAGCGACCCGATACGACCCGGGGACCTGGGTCCGGGGTCCCGACCTGACCCGGTGACCTGGGGCTGTGGTGTCGACCGGACTCGGGGACCTGGTCCGGTGTCCCGCATGACCCGAGGACCTGGGGTCGGGGTGGTCACCAGACCGTTGTACCCAGGCCGTTGAGCCGACATGACCCTGTGACCCGGGGCCTGGGTAAAAATCCAACCCGGGGACCCGGGCATGGGACGTGACATGACCCGACCTGGGTCCGGGGTCCCGACCTGACCCGCTGACCTGGGTCCGGGGTCCCCACGTGACCCGGTGACCTGGGTCCGTTGTCCCCACGTGACCCGCTGACCTGGGTCCGGGGTCCCCACGTGACCCGGTGACCTGGGGCCGGTGTCCCCACGTGACCCGGTCACCTGGGGCCGGTGTCCCCACGTGACCCTGGGTCCTGGTGCCGGAGTGGTCATCGGAACCTGGGAACCAGGCTGGGTACCAGACATGACCAGGTGACCTGGGGCCGGGGTCCCCACGTGACCCGGGGTCCTGGTGCCGGGGTGGTCACCGGAACATGGGAACCAGGCCGGGTGCGCGACATGACCCGGTGACCCGGGGCCGGGTTAACGACCTGTCCAGGGGACCCGGGCCGGGGACCCGACAGGACCCGGTGATCCTTCGCTGGTGTCCCGATGCAACCCGGGGACCCGGGGCAGCGACCCGATACGACCCGGGGACCTGGGTCCGGGGTCCCGATCTGACCCGGTGACCTGGGGCCAGGGTAACCACCTGACCCGGGGACCCGGGCCGGGGACCCGGTATGACTCCATCTCCCGGGGCCGGGGTGGTCACCTGACACTGGTACCCGGGACAGCGACCCGACATGACCCGGTGACCCGGGGCTGGGTTAATGACCTGTCCAGGGGAACTGGGCCGGGGACCCGACAGGACCCGGTGACCTGGTTCCGGGGTGCCGACCTGACCCGGTGACCTGGGGCTGTGGTGTCGACGGACTCGTGGACCTGGGTTCGGAGTCCCGACCTGACGCGGTGACCTGGGGCCGGTGTCCCCACGTGACCCGGGGTCCTGGTGCCGGGGTCCCCACGTGACCCGCTGACCTGGGGCCGGGGTCCCCACGTGACCCGGGGTCCTGGTGCCGGGGTGGTCACCGGAACATGGGAACCAGGCCGGGTGCGCGACATGACCTGGTGACCCGGGGCCGGGTTAACGACCTGTCCAGGGGACCCGGGCCGGGGACCCGACAGGACCCGGTGATCCTTCGCTGGTGTCCCGATGCAACCCGGGGACCCGGGCCGGGGACCCCACGTGACCCGGGGACCTGGGGCCGGGGATGTCACCCGACACTGGTACCCGGGGCAGCGACCCGATACGACCCGGGGACCTGGGTCCGGGGTCCCGACCTGACCCGGTGACCTGGGGCCAGGGTAACCACCTGACCCGGGGACCCGGGCCGGGGACCCGGTATGACTCCGTCTCCCGAGGCCGGGGTGGTCACCTGACACTGGTACCCGGGACAGCGACCCGACATGACCCGGTGACCCGGGGCCGGGGTAACGACCTGTCCAGGGGACCTGGGCCGGGGACCCGACAGGACCCGGTGATCTGGGGCTTGGGTAAAAACCCGTCCCGGGGACCCGGGCTTTGTCCCGACATGACCCGGTGACCTGGTTCCGGGGTGCCGACCTGACCCGGTGACCTGGGGCTGTGGTGTCGACCGGACTCGGGGACCTTGTCCGGTGTCCCGCATGACCCGGGGACCTGGGGTCGGGGTGGTCACCAGACCCTTGTACCCAGGCCGTTGAGCCGACATGACCCTGTGACCCGGGGCCTGGGTAAAAATCCAACCCGGGGACCCGGGCATGGGACGTGACATGACCCGACCTGGGTCCGGGGTCCCGACCTGACCCGGTGACCTGGGGCCGGTGTCCCCACGTGACCCGCTAACCTGGGTCCGGTGTCCCCACGTGACCTGGTGACCTGGGGCCGGTGTCCCCACGTGACCCGCTGACCTGGGTCCGGGGTCCCCACATGACCCGGTGACCTGGGGCCGGTGTCCCCACGTGACCCGGTCACCTGGGGCCGGTGTCCCCACGTGACCCGGGGTCCTGGTGCCGGAGTGGTCATCGGAACCTGGGAACCAGGCTGGGTACCAGACATGACCAGGTGACCTGGGTCTGGGGTCCCCACGTGACCCGCTGACCTGGGGCCGGTGTCCCCACGTGACCCGGGGTCCTGGTGCCGGGGTGGTCACCGGAACCTGGGAACCAGGCTGGGTACCAGACATGACCAGGTGACCTGGGTCCGGGGTCCCCACGTGACCCGCTGACCTGGGGCCGGTGTCCCCACGTGACCCGGGGTCCTGGTGCCGGGGTGGTCACCGGAACCTGGGAACCAGGCCGGGTGCGCGACATGACCCGGTGACCCGGGGCCGGGTTAACGACCTGTCCAGGGGACCCGGGCCGGGGATCCGACAGGACCCGGTGATCTTTCGCTGGTGTCCCGATGCAACCCCGGGACCCGGGGCAGCGACCCGATACGACCCGGGGACCTGGGTCCGGGGTCCCGACCTGACCCGGTGACCTGGGGCCAGGGTAACCACCTGACCCGGGGACCCGGGCCGGGGACCCGGTATGACTCCGTCTCCCGGGGCCGGGGTGGTCACCTGACACTGGTACCCGGGACAGTGACCCGACATGACCCGGTGACCCAGGGCCGGGGTAACGACCTGTCCAGGGGACCTGGGCCGGGGACCCGACAGGACCCGGTGATCTGGGGCTTGGGTAAAAACCCGTCCCGGGGACCCGGGCTTGGTCCCGACATGACCCGGTGACCTGGTTCCGGGGTGCCGACCTGACGCGGTGACCTGGGGCCGGTGTCCCCACGTGACCCGCTGACCTGGGTCCGGGGTCCCCACGTGACCCAGTGACCTGGGTCCGGGGTCCCCACGTGACCCGCTGACCTGGGGCCGGGGTCCCCACGTGACCCGGGGTCCTGGTGCCGGGGTGGTCACCGGAACCTGGGAACCAGGCCGGGTGCGCGACATGACCCGGTGACCCGGGGCCGGGTTAACGACCTGTCCAGGGGACCCGGGCCGTGGACCCGACAGGACCCGGTGATCCTTCGCTGGTGTCCCGATGCAACCCGGGGACCCGGGCCGGGGACCCCACGTGACCCGGGGACCTGGGGCCGGGGATGTCACCCGACACTGGTACCCGGGGCAGCGACCCGATACGAACCGGGGACCTGGGTCCGGGGTCCCGACCTGACCCGGTGACCTGGGGCCAGGGTATCCACCTGACCCGGGGACCCGGGCCGGGGACCCGGTATGACTCCGTCTCCCGGGGCCGGGGTGGTCACCTGACACTGGTACCCGGGACAGCGACCCGACATGACCCGGTGACCCGGGGCCGGGGTAACGACCTGTCCAGGGGACCTGGGCCGGGGACCCGACAGGACCCGGTGATCTGGGGCTTGGGTAAAAACCCGTCCCGGGGACCCGGGCTGGGTCCCGACATGACCCGGTGACCTGGTTCCGGGGTGCCGACCTGACCCGGTGACCTGGGGCTGTGGTGTCGACCGGACTCGGGGACCTGGTCCGGTGTCCCGTCATGACCCGGGGACCTGGGGTCGGGGTGGTCACCAGACCGTTGTACACAGGCCGTTGACCCGACATGACCCTGTGACCCGGGGCCTGGGTAAAAATCCAACCCGGGGACCCAGGCATGGGACGTGACATGACCCGACCTGGGTCCGGGGTCCCGACCTGACCCGGTGACCTGGGGCCGGTGTCCCCACGTGACCCGCTGACCTGGTTCCGGGCTCCCCACGTGACCCGGTCACCTGGGATCCGGTGTCCCCACGTGACCTGCTGACCTGGGTCCGCGGTCCCCACGTGACCCGGAGACCTGGGGCCGGTGTCCCCACGTGACCCGGTCACCTGGGGCCGGTGTCCCCACGTGACCCGGGGTCCTGGTGCCGGGGTGGTCATCGGAACCTGGGAACCAGGCTGGGTACCAGACATGACCAGGTGACCTGGGTCCGGGGTCCCCACGTGACCCGCTGACCTGGGGCCGGGGTCCCCACGTGACCCGGGGTCCTGGTGCCGGGGTGGTCACCGGAACCTGGGAACCAGGCCGGGTGCGCGACATGACCCGGTGACCCGGGGCCGGGTTAACGACCTGTCCAGGGGACCCGGGCCGGGGACCCGACAGGACCCGGTGATCCTTCGCTGGTGTCCCGATGCAACCCGGGGACCCGGGCCGGGGACCCCACGTGACCCGGGGACCTGGGGCCGGGGATGTCACCCGACACTGGTACCCGGGGCAGCGACCCGATACGACCCGGGGACCTGGGTCCGGGGTCCCGACCTGACCCGGTGACCTGGGGCCAGGGTAACCACCTGACCCGGGGACCCGGGCCGGGGACCCGGTATGACTCCGTCTCCCGGGGCCGGGGTGGTCACCTGACACTGGTACCCGGGACAGCGACCCGACATGACCTGGTGACCCGGGGCCGGGGTAACGACCTGTCCAGGGGACCTGGGCCGGGGACCCGACAGGACCCGGTGACCTGGTTCCGGGGTGCCGACCTGACCCGGTGACCTGGGGCTGTGGTGTCGACTGGACTCGGGGACCTGGTCCGGTGTCCCGCATGACCCAGGGACCTGGGGTCGGGGTGGTCACCAGACCGTTGTACCCAGGCCATTGACCCGACTTGACCCTGTGACCCGGGGCCTGGGAAAAAATCCAACCCGGGGACCCGGGCATGGGACGTGACATGACCCGACCTGGGTCTGGGGTCCCGACCTGACCCGGTGACCTGGGGCCGGTGTCCCCACGTGACCTGCTGACCTGGGTCCGGGGTCCCGACCTGACCCGGTGACCTGTGGCCGGTGTCCCCACGTGACCCGCTGACCTGGGTCCGGGGTCCCGACGTGACCCGGTGACCTGGGTCAGGGGTCCCCACGTGACCCGGTGACCTGGGGCCGGTGTCCCCACGTGACCAGGTGACCTGGGTCAGGGGTCCCCACGTGACCCGGTGACCTGGGGCCGGTGTCCCCACGTGACCCGGTCACCTGGGGCCGGTGTCCCCACGTGACCCGGGGTCCTGGTGCCGGGGTGGTCATCGGAACCTGGGAACCAGGCCGGGTACCAGACATGACCAGGTGACCTGGGTCCGGGGTCCCCACGTGACCCGCTGACCTGGGGCCGGTGTCCCCACGTGACCCGGGGTCCTGGTGCCGGGGTGGTCACCGGAACATGGGAACCAGGCCGGGTGCGCGACATGACCCGGTGACCCGGGGCCGGGTTAACGACCTGTCCAGGGGACCCGGGCCGGGGACCCGACAGGACCCGGTGATCCTTCGCTGGTGTCCCGATGCAACCCGGGGACCCGGGCCGGGGACCCCACGTGACCCGGGGACCTGGGGCCGGGAATGTCACCCGACACTGGTACCCGGGGCAGCGACCCGATACGAACCGGGGACCTGGGTCCGGGGTCCCGACCTGACCCGGTGACCTGGGGCCAGGGTAACCACATGACCCGGGGACCCGGGCCGGGGACCCGGTATGACTCCGTCTCCCAGGGCCGGGGTGGTCACCTGACACTGGTACCCGGGACAGCGACCCGACATGACCCGGTGACCCGGGGCCGGGGTAACGACCTGTCCAGGGGACCTGGGCCGGGGACCCGACAGGACCCGGTGATCTGGGGCTTGGGTAAAAACCTGTCCCGGGGAACCGGGCTGGGTCCCGACATGACCCGGTGACCTGGTTCCGGGGTGCCGACCTGACCCGGTGACCTGGGGCTGTGGTGTCGACCGGACTCGGGGACCTGGTCCGGTGTCCCGTCATGACCCGGGGACCTGGGGTCGGGGTGGTCACCAGACTCTTGTACCCAGGCCGTTGACCGGACATGACCCTGTGACCCGGGGCCAAGGTAAAAATCCAACCCGGGGACCCGGGCATGGGACGTGACATGACCCGACCTGGGTCCGGGGTCCCCACGTGACCCGCTGACCTGGGTCCGGCCTCCCCACGTGACCCTGTGACCCGGGGCCTGGGTAAAAATCCAACCCAGGGACCCGGGCATGGGACGTGACATGACCCGACCTGGGTCCGGGGTCCCGACCTGAAGCGGTGACCTGGGGCCGGTGTCCCCACGTGACCCGCTGACCTGGGTCCGGGCTCCCCACGTGACCCGGGGACCTGGGGCCGGTGTCCCCACGTGACCCGGTCACCTGGGGCCGGTGTCCCCACGTGACCCGGGGTCCTGGTGACGGGGTGGTCATCGGAACCTGGGAACCAGGCTGGGTACCAGACATGACCAGGTGACCTGGGTCCGGGGTCCCCACGTGACCCGCTGACCTGGGGCCGGGGTCCCCACGTGACCCGGGGTCCTGGTGCTGGGGTGGTCACCGGAACCTGGGAACCAGGCCGGGTGCGCGACATGACCCGGTGACCCGGGGCCGGGTTAACGACCTGTCCAGGGGACCCGGGCCGGGGACCCGACAGGACCCGGTGATCCTTCGCTGGTGTCCCGATGCAACCCGGGGACCCGGGCCGGGGACCCCACGTGACCCGGGGACCTGGGGCCGGGGATGTCACCCGACACTGGTACCCGGGGCAGCGACCCGATACGACCCGGGGACCTGGGTCCGGGGTCCCGACCTGACCCGGTGACCTGGGGCCAGGGTAACCACATGACCCGGGGACCCGGGCCAGGGACCCGGTATGACTCCGTCTCCCGGGGCCGGGGTGGTCACCTGACACTGGTACCCGGGACAGCGACCCGACATGACCCGGTGACCCGGGGCCGGGGTAACGACCTGTCCAGGGGACCTGGGCCGGGGACCCGACAGGACCCGGTGATCTGGGGCTTGGGTAAAAACCCGTCCCGGGGACCCGGGCTTGGTCCCGACATGACCCGGTGACCTGGTTCCGGGGTGCCGACCTGACGCGGTGACCTGGGGCCGGTGTCCCCACGTGACCCGCTGACCTGGGTCCGGGGTCCCCACGTGACCCAGTGACCTGGGTCCGGTGTCCCCACGTGACCCGCTGACCTGGGGCCGGGGTCCCCACGTGACCCGGGGTCCTGGTGCCGGGGTGGTCACCGGAACCTGGGAACCAGGCCGGGTGCGCGACATGACCCGGTGACCCGGGGCCGGGTTAACGACCTGTCCAGGGGACCCGGGCCGTGGACCCGACAGGACCCGGTGATCCTTTGCTGGTGTCCCGATGCAACCCGGGGACCCGGGCCGGGGACCCCACGTGACCCGGGGACCTGGGGCCGGGGTTGTCACCCGACACTGGTACCCGGGGCAGCGACCCGATACGACCCGGGGACCTGGGTCCGGGGTCCCGACCTGACCCGGTGACCTGGGGCCAGGGTATCCACCTGACCCGGGGACCCGGGCCGGGGACCCGGTATGACTCCGTCTCCCGGGGCCGGGGTGGTCACCTGACACTGGTACCCGGGACAGCGACCCGACATGACCCGGTGACCCGGGGCCAGGGTAACGACCTGTCCAGGGGACCTGGGCCGGGGACCCGACAGGACCCGGTGATCTGGGGCTTGGGTAAAAACCTGTCCCGGGGACCCGGGCTGGGTCCAGACATGACCCGGTGACCTGGTTCCGGGGTGCCGACCTGACCCGGTGACCTGGGGCTGTGGTGTCGACCGGACTCGGGGACCTGGTCCGGTGTCCCGTCATGACCCGGGGACCTGGGGTCGGGGTGGTCACCAGACCGTTGTACACAGGCCGTTGACCCGACATGACCCTGTGACCCGGGGCCTGGGTAAAAATCCAACCCGGGGACCCGGGCATGGGACGTGACATGACCCGACCTCTGTCCGGGGTCCCGACCTGAACCGGTCACCTGGGATCCGGTGTCCCCACGTGACCTGCTGACCTGGGTCCGGGGTCCCCACGTGACCCGGAGACCTGGGGCCGGTGTCCCCACGTGACCCGGTCACCTGGGGCCGGTGTCCCCACGTGACCCGGGGTCCTGGTGCCGGGGTGGTCATCGGAACCTGTGAACCAGGCTGGGTACCAGACATGACCAGGTGACCTGGGTCCAGGGTCCCCACGTGACCCGCTGACCTGGGGCCGGGGTCCCCACGTGACCCGGGGTCCTGGTGCCGGGGTGGTCACCGGAACCTGGGAACCAGGCCGGGTGCGCGACATGACCCGGTGACCCGGGGCCAGGTTAACGACCTGTCCAGGGGACCCGGGCCGGGGACCCGACAGGACCCGGTGATCCTTCGCTGGTGTCCCGATGCAACCCGGGGACCCGGGCCGGGGACCCCACGTGACCCGGGGACCTGGGGCCGGGGATGTCACCCGACACTGGTACCCGGGGCAGCGACCCGATACGACCCGGGGACCTGGGTCCGGGGTCCCGACCTGACCCGGTGACCTGGGGCCAGGGTAACCACCTGACCCGGGGACCCGGGCCGGGGACCCGGTATGACTCCGTCTCCCGGGGCCGGGGTGGTCACCTGACACTGGTACCCGGGACAGCGACCCGACATGACCCGGTGACCCGGGGCCGGGGTAACGACCTGTCCAGGGGACCTGGGCCGGGGACCCGACAGGACCCGGTGATCTGGGGCTTGGGTAAAAACCCGTCCCGGGGACCCGGGCTGGGTCCCGACATGACCCGGTGACCTGGTTCAGGGGTGCCGAACTGACCCGGTGACCTGGGGCCGGTGTCCCCACGTGACCCGCTGAACTGGGGCCGGGGTCCCCACGTGACCCGCTGACCTGGGGCCGGTGTCGCCACGTGACCCGCTGACCTGGGTCCGGGGTCCCCACGTGACCCGGGGTCCTGGTGCCGGGGTGGTCACCGGAACCTGGGAACCAGGCCGGGTGCGCGACATGACCCGGTGACCCGGGGCCGGGTTAACGACCTGTCCAGGGGACCCGGGCCGGGGACCCGACAGGACCCGGTGATCCTTCGCTGGTGTCCCGATGCAACCCAGGGACCCGGGCCGGGGACCCCACGTGACCCGGGGACCTGGGGCCGGGGATGTCACCCGACACTGGTACCCGGGGCAGCGACCCGATACGACCCGGGGACCTGGGTCCGGGGTCCCGACCTGACCCGGTGACCTGGGGCCAGGGTAACCACCTGACCCGGGGACCCGGGCCGGGGACCCGGTATGACTCCGTCTCCAGGGGCCGGGGTGGTCACCTGACACTGGTACCCGGGACAGCGACCCGACATGACCCGGTGACCCGGGGCCGGGGTAACGACCTGTCCAGGGGACCTGGGCCGGGGACCCGACAGGACCCGGTGATCTGGGGCTTGGGTAAAAACCCGTCCCGGGGACCCGGGCTGGGTCCCGACATGACCCGGTGACCTGGTTCCGGGGTGCCGACCTGACCCGGTGACCTGGGGCTGTGGTGTCGACCGGACTCGGGGACCTGGTCTGGTGTCCCGTCATGACCCGGAGACCTGGGGTCGGGGTGGTCACCAGACCCTTGTACCCAGGCCGTTGACCTGACATGACCCTGTGACCCGGGGCCTGGGTAAAAATCCAACCCGGGGACCCGGGCATGGGACGTGACATGACCCGACCTGGGTCCGGGGTCCCGACCTGACCCGGTGACCTGGGTCCAGTGTCCCCACGTGACCCGCTGACCTGGGTCCGGTGTCCCCAAGTGACCCGGTGACCTGGGGCCGGTGTTCCACGTGACCCGGTCACCTGGGGCCGGTGTCCCCACGTGACCCGGGGTTCTGGTGCCGGGGTGGTCATCGGAACCTGGGAACCAGGCTGGGTACCAGACATGACCAGGTGACCTGGGTCCGGGGTCCCCACGTGACCCGCTGACCTGGGGCCGGTGTCCCCACGTGACCCGAGGTCCTGGTGCCGGGGTGGTCACCGGAACCTGGGAACCAGGCCGGGTGCGCGACATGACCCGGTGACCCGGGGCCGGGTTAACGACCTGTCCAGGGGACCCGGGCCGGGGACCCGACAGGACCCGGTGATCCTTCGCTGGTGTCCCGATGCAACCCAGGGACCCGGGCCGGGGACCCCACGTGACCCGGGGACCTGGGGCCGGGGATGTCACCCGACACTGGTACCCGGGGCAGCGACCCGATACGACCCGGGGACCTGGGTCCGGGGTCCCGACCTGACCCGGGGACCCGGGCCGGGGACCCGGTATGACTCCGTCTCCCAGGGCCGGGGTGGTCACCTGACACTGGTACCCGGGACAGCGACCCGACATGACCCGGTGACCCGGGGCCGGGGTAACGACCTGTCCAGGGGACCTGGGCCGGGGACCCGACAGGACCCGGTGGTCTGGGGCTTGGGTAAAAACCTGTCCCGGGGACCCGGGCTGGGTCCAGACATGACCCGGTGACCTGGTTCCGGGGTGCAGACCTGACCCGGTGACCTGGGGCTGTGGTGTCGACCGGACTCGGGGACCTGGTCCAGTGTCCCGTCATGACCCGGGGACCTGGGGTCGGGGTGGTCACAAGACCGTTTTACCCAGGCCGTTGACCCGACATGACCCTGTGACCCGGGGCCTGGGTAAAAATCCAACCCGGGGACCCTGGCATGGGACGTGACATGACCCGACCTGGGTCCGGGGTCCCGACCTGACGCGGTGACCTGGGGCCGGTGTCCCCACGTGACCCGCTGACCTGGGTCCGGGCTCCCCACGTGACCCGGTGACCTGGGGCCGGTGTCCCCACGTGACCCGCTGACCTGGGGCCGGGGTCCCCACGTGACCCGGGGTCCTGGTGCCGGGGTGGTCACCGGAACCTGAGAACCAGGCCGGGTGCGCGACATGACCCGGTGACCCGGGGCCGGGTTAACGACTTGTCCAGGGGACCCGGGCCGTGGACCCGACAGGACCCGGTGATCCTTCGCTGGTGTCCCGATGCAACCCGGGGACCCGGGCCGGGGACCCCACGTGACCCGGGGACCTGGGGCCGGGGATGTCACCCGACACTGGTACCCGGGGCAGCGACCCGATACGAACCGGGGACCTGGGTCCGGGGTCCCGACCTGACCCGGTGACCTGGGGCCAGGGTATCCACCTGACCCGGGGACCCGGGCCGGGGACCCGGTATGACTCCGTCTCCCGGGGCCGGGGTGGTCACCTGACACTGCTACCCGGGACAGCGACCCGACATGACCCGGTGACCCGGGGCCGGGGTAACGACCTGTCCAGGGGACCTGGGCCGGGGACCCGACAGGACCCGGTGATCTGGGGCTTGGGTAAAAACCCGTCCCGGGGACGCGGGCTGGGTCCCGACATGACCCGGTGACCTGGTTCCGGGGTGCCGACCTGACCCGGTGACCTGGGGATGTGGTGTCGACCGGACTCGGGGACCTGGTCCGGTGTCCCGCATGACCCGGGGACCTGGGGTCGGGGTGGTCACCAGACCGTTGTACCCAGGCCGTTGACCTGACATGACCCTGTGACCCTTGGCCTGGGTAAAAATCCAACCCGGGGACCCGGGCATGGGACGTGACATGACCCGACCTGGGTCCGGGGTCCCGACCTGACCCGGTGACCTGGGGCCGGTGTCCCCACGTGACCCGCTGACCTGGGTCCGGGGTCCCCACGTGACCCAGTCACCTGGGTCCGGGGTCCCCACGTGACCCGGGGTCCTGGTGCCGGGGTGGTCACCGGAACCTGGGAACCAGGCCGGGTGCGCGACATGACCCGGTGACCCGGGGCCAGGTTAACGACCTGTCCAGGGGACCCGGGCCGGGGACCCGACAGGACCCGGTGATCCTTCGCTGGTGTCCCGATGCAACCCGGGGACCCGGGCCGGGGACCCCACGTGACCCGGGGACCTGTGGCCGGGGATGTCACCCGACACTGGTACCCGGGGCAGCGACCCGATACGACCCGGGGACCTGGGTCCGGGGTCCCGACCTGACCCGGTGACCTGGGGCCAGGGTAACCACCTGACCCGGGGACCCGGGCCGGGGACCCGGTATGACTCCGTCTCCCGGGGCCGGGGTGGTCACCTGACACTGGTACCCGGGACAGCGACCCGACATGACCCGGTGACCCGGGGCTGGGGTAACGACCTGTCCCGGGGACCCGGGCTGGGTCCCGACATGACCCGTTGACCTGGTTCCGGGGTGCCGAACTGACCCGGTGACCTGGGGCCGGTGTCCCCACGTGACCCGCTGACCTGGGTCCGGGGTCCCCACGTGACCCGGTGACCTGGAGCCGGTGTCCCCACGTGACCCGCTGACCTGGGTCCGGGGTCCCCACGTGACCCGGTGACCTGGGGCCGGTGTCGCCACGTGACCCGGTGACCTGGAGCCGGTGTCCCCACGTGACCCGCTGACCTGGGTCCGGGGTCCCGACATGACCCGGTGACCTGGTTCCGGGGTGCCGACCTGACCCGGTGACCTGGGGCTGTGGTGTCGACCGGACTCGGGGACCTGGTCCGGTGTCCCGTCATGACCCGGGGACCTGGGGTCGGGGTGGTCACCAGACCGTTGTACCCAGGCCGTTGACCCGACATGACCCTGTGACCCGGGGCCTGGGTAAAAATCCAACCCGGGGACCCGGGCATGGGACGTGACATGACCCGACCTGGGTCCGGGGTCCCCACGTGACCCAGTGACCTGGGTCCGGGCTCCCCACGTGACCCGGTGACCTGGGGCCGGTGTCCCCACGTGACCCGGTCACCTGGGGCCGGTGTCCCCACGTGACCCGGGGTCCTGGTGCCGGGGTGGTCATCGGAACCTGGGAACCAGGCTGGGTACCAGACATGACCAGGTGACTTGGGTCCGGGGTCCCCACGTGACCCGCTGACCTGCGGCCGGGGTCCCCACGTGACCCGGGGTCCTGGTGCCGGGGTGGTCACCGGATCATGGGAACCAGGCCGGGTGCGCGACATGACCCGGTGACCCGGGGCCGGGTTAACGACCTGTCCAGGGGACCCGGGCCGGGGACCCGACAGGACCCGGTGATCCTTCGCTGGTGTCCCGATGCAACCCGGGGACCCGGGCCGGGGACCCCACGTGACCCGGGGACTTGGGGCCGGGAATGTCACCCGACACTGGTACCCGGGGCAGCAACCCGATACGACCCGGGGACCTGGGTCCGGGGTCCCGACCTGACCCGGTGACCTGGGGCCAGGGTAACCACCTGACCCGGGGACCCAGGCCGGGGACCCGGTATGACTCCGTCTCCCAGGGCCGGGGTGGTCACCTGACACTGGTACCCGGGACAGCGACCCGACATGACCCGGTGACCCAGGGCCGGGGTAACGACCTGTCCAGGGGACCTGGGCCGGGGACCCGACATGACCCGGTGACCTGGTTCCGGGGTGCCGACCTGACCCGGTGACCTGGGGCTGTGGTGTCGACCGGACTCGGGGACCTGGTCCGGTGTCCCGTCATGACCCGGGGACCTGGGGTCGGGGTGGTCACCAGACCCTTGTACCCAGGCCGTTGACCCGACATGACCCTGTGACCCGGGGCCTGGGTAAAAATCCAACCCGGCATGGGACGTGACATGACCCGACCTGGGTCCGGGGTCCCGACCTGACGCGGTGACCTGGGGCCGGTGTCCCCACGTGACCCGCTGACCTGGGTCCGGGCTCCCCACGTGACCCGGTGACCTGGGGCCGGTGTCCCCACGTGACCCGCTGACCTGGGTCCGGGCTCCCCACGTGACCCGGTGACCTGGGGCCGGTGTCCCCACGTGACCCGGTGACCTGGGGCCGGTGTCCCCACGTGACCCGGGGTCCTGGTGCCGGGGTGGTCATCGGAACCTGGGAACCAGGCTGGGTACCAGACATGACCAGGTGACCTGGGTCCGGGGTCCCCACGTGACCCGCTGACCTGGGGCCGGGGTCCCCACGTGACCCGGGGTCCTGGTGCCGGGGTGGTCACCGGAACCTGGGAACCAGGCCGGGTGCGCGACATGACCCGGTGACCCGGGGCCGGGTTAACGACCTGTCCAGGGGACCCGGGCCGGGGACCCGACAGGACCCGGTGATCCTTTGCTGGTGTCCCGATGCAACCCGGGGACCCGGGCCGGGGACCCCACGTGACCCGGGGACCTGGGGCCGGGGATGTCACCCGACACTGGTACCCGGGGCAGCGACCCGATACGACCCGGGGACCTGGGTCCGGGGTCCCGACCTGACCCGGTGACCTGGGGCCAGGGTAACCACCTGACCCGGGGACCCGGGCCGGGGACCCGGTATGACTCCGTCTCCCGGGGCCGGGGTGGTCACCTGACACTGGTACCCGGGACAGCGACCCGACATGACCCGGTGACCCGGGGCCGGGGTAACGACCTGTCCAGGGGACCCGGGCTGGGTCCCGACATGACCCGGTGACCTGGTTCCGGGGTGCCGACCTGACCCGGTGACCTGGGGCTGTGGTGTCGACCGGACTCGGGGACCTGGTCCGGTGTCCCGTCATGACCCGGGGACCTGGGGTCGGGGTGGTCACCAGACCCTTGTACCCAGGCCGTTGAGCCGACATGACCCTGTGACCCGGGGCCTGGGTAAAAATCCAACCCGGGGACCCTGGCATGGGACGTGACATGACCCGACCTGGGTCCGGGGTCCCGACCTGACGCGGTGACCTGGGGCCGGTGTCCCCACGTGACCCGCTGACCTGGGTCCGGTGTCCCCAAGTGACCCGGTGACCTGGGGCCGGTGTTCCACGTGACCCGGTCACCTGGGGCCGGTGTCCCCACGTGACCCGGGGTTCTGGTGCCGGGGTGGTCATCGGAACCTGGGAACCATGCTGGGTACCAGACATGACCAGGTGACCTGGGTCCGGTGTCCCCACGTGACCCGCTGACCTGGGGCCGGGGTCCCCACGTGACCCGGGGTCCTGGTGCCGGGGTGGTCACCGGAACCTGGGAACCAGGCCGGGTGCGCGACATGACCCGGTGACCCGGGGCCGGGTTAACGACCTGTCCAGGGGACCCGGGCCGGGGACCCGACAGGACCCGGTGATCCTTCGCTGGTGTCCCGATGCAACCCGGGGACCCGGGCCGGGGACCCCACGTGACCCGGGGACCTGGGGCCGGGGATGTCACCCGACACTGGTACCCGGGGCAGCGACCCGATACGACCCGGGGACCTGGGTCCGGGGTCCCGACCTGACCCGGTGACCTGGGGCCAGGGTAACCACCTGACCCGGGGACCCAGGCCGGGGACCCGGTATGACTCCGTCTCCCGGGGCCGGGGTGGTCACCTGACACTGGTACCCGGGATAGCGACCCGACATGACCCGGTGACCCGGGGCCGGGGTAACGACCTGTCCAGGGGACCTGGGCCGGGGACCCGACAGGACCCGGTGATCTGGGGCTTGGGTAAAAACCCGTCCCGGGGACCCGGGCTGGGTCCCGACATGACCCGGTGACCTGGTTCCGGGGTGCCGACCTGACCCGGTGACCTGGGGCTGTGGTGTCGACCGGACTCGGGGACCTGGTCCGGTGTCCCGTCATGACCCGGGGACCTTGGGTCGGGGTGGTCACCAGACACTTGTACCCAGGCCGTTGACCCGACATGACCCTGTGACCCGGGGCCTGGGTAAAAATCCAACCCGGGGACCCGGGCATGGGACGTGACATGACCCGACCTGGGTCCGGGGTCCCGACCTGACCCGGTGACCTGGGGCCGGTGTCCCCACGTGACCCGCTGACCTGGGTCCGGGCTCCCCACGTGACCCGGTGACCTGGGGCCGGTGTCCCCACGTGACCCGGTCACCTGGGGCCGGTGTCCCCACGTGACCCGGGGTTCTGGTGCCGGGGTGGTCATCGGAACCTGGGAACCAGGCTGGGTACCAGACATGACCAGGTGACCTGGGTCCGGGGTCCCCACGTGACCCGCTGACCTGGGGCCGGGGTCCCCACGTGACCCGGGGTCCTGGTGCCGGGGTGGTCACCGGAACCTGGGAACCAGGCCGGGTGCGCGACATGACCCGGTGACCCGGGGCCGGGTTAACGACCTGTCCAGGGGACCCGGGCCGGGGACCCAACAGGACCCGGTGATCCTTCGCTGGTGTCCCGATGCAACCCTGGGACCCGGGCCGGGGACCCCACGTGACCCGGGGACCTGGGGCCGGGGATGTCACCCGACACTGGTACCCGGGGCAGCGACCCGATACGACCCGGGGACCTGGGTCCGGGGTCCCGACCTGACCCGGGGACCCGGGCCGGGGACCCGGTATGACTCCGTCTCCCAGGGCCGGGGTGGTCACCTGACACTGGTACCCGGGACAGCGACCCGACATGACCCGGTGACCCGGGGCCGGGGTAACGACCTGTCCAGGGGACCTGGGCCGGGGACCCGACAGGACCCGGTGGTCTGGGGCTTGGGTAAAAACCTGTCCCGGGGACCCGGGCTGGGTCCAGACATGACCCGGTGACCTGGTTCCGGGGTGCAGACCTGACCCGGTGACCTGGGGCTGTGGTGTCGACCGGACTCGGGGACCTGGTCCAGTGTCCCGTCATGACCCGGAGACCTTGGGTCGGGGTGGTCACCAGACCGTTGTACCCAGGCCGTTGACCCGACATGACCCTGTGACCCGGGGCCTGGGTAAAAATCCAACCCGGGGACCCTGGCATGGGACGTGACATGACCCGACCTGGGTCCGGGGTCCCCACGTGACCCGGTGACCTGGGGCCGGTGTCCCCATGTGACCCGCTGACCTGGGTCCGGGGTCCCCACATGACCCGGTGACCTTGGGCCGGTGTCCCCATGTGACCCGCTGACCTGGGTCCGGGCTCCCCACGTGACCCGGTGACCTGGGGCCGGTGTCCCCACGTGACCCGCTGACCTGGGGCCGGGGTCCCCACGTGACCCGGGGTCCTGGTGCCGGGGTGGTCATCGGAACCTGGGAACCAGGCTGGGTACCAGACATGACCAGGTGACCTGGGTCCGGGGTCCCCACGTGACCCGCTGACCTGCGGCCGGGGTTCCCACGTGACCCGGGGTCCTGGTGCCGGGGTGGTCACCGGAACCTGGGAACCAGGCCGGGTGCGCGTCATGACCCGGTGACCCGGGGCCGGGTTAACGACCTGTCCAGGGGACCCGGGCCGGGGACCCGACAGGACCCGGTGATCCTTCGCTGGTGTCCCGATGCAACCCGGGGACCCGGGCCGGGGACCCCACGTGACCCGGGGACCTGGGGCCGGGGATGTCACCCGACACTGGTACCCGGGGCAGCGACCCGATACGAACCGGGGACCTGGGTCCGGGGTCCCGACCTGACCCGGGGACCCGGGCCGAGGACCCGGTATGACTCCGTCTCCCAGGGCCGGGGTGGTCACCTGACACTGGTACCCGGGACAGCGACCCGACATGACCCGGTGACCCGGGGCCGGGGTAACGACCTGTCCAGGGGACCTGGGCCGGGGACCCGACAGGACCCGGTGGTCTGGGGCTTGGGTAAAAACCTGTCCCGGGGACCCGGGCTGGGTCCCGACATGACCCGGTGACCTGGTTCCGGGGTGCTGAACTGACCCGGTGACCTGGGGCCGGTGTCCCGACGTGACCCTCTGACCTGGGTCCGGGGTCCCCACGTGACCCGGTGACCTGGAGCCGGTGTCCCCACGTGACCCGCTGACCTGTGTCCGGGTTCCCCACGTGACCCGGTGACCTGGGGCCGGTGTCCCCACGTGACCCGGTCACCTGGGGCCGGTGTCCCCACGTGACCCGGGGTCCTGGTGCCGGGGTGGTCATCGGAACCTGGGAACCAGGCCGGGTACCAGACATGACCAGGTGACCTGGGTCCGGGGTCCCCACGTGACCCGCTTAACTGGGGCCGGGGTCCCCACGTGACCCGGGGTCCTGGTGCCGGGGTGGTCACCGGAACCTGGGAACCAGGCCGGGTGCGCGACATGACCCGGTGACCCGGGGCCGGGTTAACGACCTGTCCAGGGGACCCGGGCCGGGGACCCGACAGGACCCGGTGATCCTTCGCTGGTGTCCCGATGCAACCCGGGGACCCGGGCCGGGGACCCCACGTGACCCGGGGACCTGGGGCCGGGGATGTCACCCGACACTGGTACCCAGGGCAGCGACCCGATACGACCCGGGGACCTGGGTCCGGGGTCCCGACCTGACCCGGTGACCTGGGGCCAGGGTAACCACCTGACCCGGGGACCCGGGCCGGGGACCCGGTATGACTCCGTCTCCCGGGGCCGGGGTGGTCACCTGACACTGGTACCCGGGACAGCGACCCGACATGACCCGGTGACCCGGGGCCGGGGTAACGACCTGTCCAGGGGACCTGGGCCGGGGACCCGACAGGACCCGGTGGTCTGGGGCTTGGGTAACAACCTGTCCCGGGGACCCGGGCTGGGTCCAGACATGACCCGGTGACCTGGTTCCGGGGTGCCGACCTGACCCGGTGACCTGGGGCTGTGGTGTCGACCGGACTCGGGGACCTGGTCCGGTGTCCCGTCATGACCCGGGGACCTGGGGTCGGGGTGGTCACCAGACCGTTGTACCCAGGCCGTTGACCCGACATGACCCTGTGACCCGGGGCCTGGGTAAAAACCAACCCGGGGACCCGGGCATGGGACATGACATGACCCGACCTGGGTCCGGGGTCCCCACGTGACCCGGTGACCTGGGGCCGGTGTCCCCACGTGACCCGCTGACCTGGGTCCGGGGTCCCCACGTGACCCGGTGACCTGGGGCCGGTGTCCCCACGTGACCTGCTGACCTGGGGCCGGGGTCCCCACGTGACCCGGGGTCCTGGTGCCGGGGTGGTCATCGGAACCTGGGAACCAGGCTGGGTACCAGACATGACCAGGTGACCTGGGTCCGGGGTCCCCACGTGACCCGCTGACCTGGGGCCGGGGTTCCCACGTGACCCGGGGTCCTGGTGCCGGGGTGGTCACCGGAACCTGGGAACCAGGCCGGGTGCGCGTCATGACCCGTTGACCCGGGGCCGGGTTAACGACCTGTCCAGGGGACCCGGGCCGGGGACCCGACAGGACCCGGTGATCCTTCGCTGGTGTCCCGATGCAACCCGGGGACCCGGGCCGGGGACCCCACGTGACCCGGGGACCTGGGGCCGGGGATGTCACCCGACACTGGTACCCGGGGCAGCGACCCGATACGACCCGGGGACCTGGGTCCGGGGTCCCGACCTGACCCGGTGACCTGGGGCCAGGGTAACCACCTGACCCGGGGACCCGGGCCGGGGACCCGGTATGACTCCGTCTCCCAGGGCCGGGGTGGTCACCTGACACTGGTACCCGGGACAGCGACCCGACATGACCCGGTGACCCGGGGCCGGGGTAACGACCTGTCCAGGGGACCTGGGCCGGGGACCCGACAGGACCCGGTGATCTGGGGCTTGGGTAAAAACCCGTCCCGGGGATCCGGGCTCGGTCCCGACATGACCCGGTGACCTGGTTCCGGGGTGCTGAACTGACCCGGTGACCTGGGGCCGGTGTCCCGACGTGACCCGCTGACCTGGGTCCGGGGTCCCCACGTGACCCGGTGACCTGGAGCCGGTGTCCCCACGTGACCCGCTGACCTGTGTCCGGGTTCCCCACGTGACCCGGTGACCTGGGGCCGGTGTCCCCACGTGACCCGGTCACCTGGGGCCGGTGTCCCCACGTGACCCGGGGTCCTGGTGCCGGGGTGGTCATCGGAACCTGGGAACCAGGCCGGGTACCAGACATGACCAGGTGACCTGGGTCCGGGGTCCCCACGTGACCCGCTTACCTGGGGCCGGGGTCCCCACGTGACACGGGGTCCTGGTGCCGGGGTGGTCACCGGAACCTGGGAACCAGGCCGGGTGCGCGACATGACCCGGTGACCCGGGGCCGGGTTAACGACCTGTCCAGGGGACCCGGGCCGGGGACCCGACAGGACCCGGTGATCCTTCGCTGGTGTCCCGATGCAACCCGGGGACCCGGGCCGGGGACCCCACGTGACCCGGGGACCTGGGGCCGGGGATGTCACCCGACACTGGTACCCAGGGCAGCGACCCGATACGACCCGGGGACCTGGGTCCGGGGTCCCGAACTGACCCGGTGACCTGGGGCCAGGGTAACCACCTGACCCGGGGACCCAGGCCGGGGACCCGGTATGACTCCGTCTCCCGGGGCCGGGGTGGTCACCTGACACTGGTACCCGGGACAGCGACCCGACATGACCCGGTGACCCGGGGCCGGGGTAACGACCTGTCCAGGGGACCTGGGCCGGGGACCCGACAGGACCCGGTGGTCTGGGGCTTGGGTAACAACCTGTCCCGGGGACCCGGGCTGGGTCCAGACATGACCCGGTGACCTGGTTCCGGGGTGCCGACCTGACCCGGTGACCTGGGGCTGTGGTGTCGACCGGACTCGGGGACCTGGTCCGGTGTCCCGTCATGACCCGGGGACCTGGGGTCGGGGTGGTCACCAGACCGTTGTACCCAGGCCGTTGACCCGACATGACCCTGTGACCCGGGGCCTGGGTAAAAACCAACCCGGGGACCCGGGCATGGGACATGACATGACCCGACCTGGGTCCGGGGTCCCCACGTGACCCGGTGACCTGGGGCCGGTGTCCCCACGTGACCCGCTGACCTGGGTCCGGGCTCCCCACGTGACCCGGTGACCTGGGGCCGGTGTCCCCACGTGACCCAGTCACCTGGGGCCGGTGTCCCCACGTGACCCGGGGTCCTGGTGCCGGGGTGGTCATCGGAACCTGGGAACCAGGCCGGGTACCAGACATGACCAGGTGACCTGGGTCCGGGGTCCCCACGTGACCCGCTGACCTGGGGCCGGGGTCCCCACGTGACCCGGGGTCCTGGTGCCGGGGTGGTCACCGGAACCTGGGAACCAGGCCGGGTGCGCGACATGACCCGGTGACCCGGGGCCGGGTTAACGACCTGTCCAGGGGACCCGGGCCGGGGACCCGACAGGACCCGGTGATCCTTCGCTGGTGTCCCGATGCAACCCGGGGACCCGGGCCGGGGACCCCACGTGACCCGGGGACCTGGGGCCGGGGATGTCACCCGACACTGGTACCCGGGGCAGCGACCCGATACGACCCGGGGACCTGGGTCCGGGGTCCCGACCTGACCCGGTGACCTGGGGCCAGGGTAACCACCTGACCCGGGGACCTGGGCCGGGGACCCGGTATGACTCCGTCTCCCGGGGCCGGGGTGGTCACCTGACACTGGTACCCGGGACAGCGACCCGACATGACCCGGTGACCCGGGGCCGGGGTAACGACCTGTCCAGGGGACCTGGGCCGGGGACCCGACAGGACCCGGTGATCTGGGGCTTGGGTAAAAACCCGTCCCGGGGACCCGGGCTGGGTCCCGACATGACCCGGTGACCTGGTTCCGGGGTGCCGAACTGACCCGGTGACCTGGGGCCGGTGTCCCCACGTGACCCGCTGACCTGGGTCCGGGGTCCCCACGTGACCCGCTGACCTGGGGCCGGTGTCCCCACGTGACCCGCTGACCTGGGGCCGGGGTCCCCACGTGACACGGGGTCCTGGTGCCGGGGTGGTCACCGGAACCTGGGAACCAGGCCGGGTGCGCGACATGACCCGGTGACCCGGGGCCGGGTTAACGACCTGTCCAGGGGACCCGGGCCGGGGACCCGACAGGACCCGGTGATCCTTCGCTGGTGTCCCGATGCAACCCGGGGACCCGGGCCGGGGACCCCACGTGACCCGGGGACCTGGGGCCGGGGATGTCACCCGACACTGGTACCCCGGGGCAGCGACCCGATACGACCCGGGGACCTGGGTCCGGGGTCCCGACCTGACCCGGTGACCTGGGGCCAGGGTAACCACCTGACCCGGGGACCCGGGCCGGGGACCCGGTATGACTCCGTCTCCCAGGGCCGGGGTGGTCACCTGACACTGGTACCCGGGACAGCGACCCGACATGACCCGGTGACCCGGGGCCGGGGTAACGACCTGTCCAGGGGACCTGGGCCGGGGACCCGACAGGACCCGGTGATCTGGGGCTTGGGTAAAAACCTTTCCCGGGGACCCGGGCTGGGTCCAGACATGACCCGGTGACCTGGTTCCGGGGTGCAGACCTGACCCGGTGACCTGGGGCTGTGGTGTCGACTGGACTCGGGGACCTGGTCCGGTGTCCCTTCATGACCCGGGGACCTGGGGTCGGGGTGGTCACCAGACCGTTGTACCCAGGCCGTTGACCCGACATGACCCTGTGACCCGGGGCCTGGGTAAAAATCCAACCCGGGGACGCGGGCATGGGACATGACATGACCCAACTTGGGTCCGGGGTCCCCACGTGACCCGGTGACCTGGGGCCGGTGTCCCCACGTGACCCGCTGACCTGGGTCCGGGGTCCCCACGTGACCCGGTGACCTGGGGCCGGTGTCCCCACGTGACCCGGTGACCTGGGGCCGGTGTCCCCACGTGACCCGGGGTCCTGTTGCCGGGGTGGTCATCGGAACCTGGGAACCAGGCCGGGTACCAGACATGACCAGGTGACCTGGGTCCGGGGTCCCCACGTGACCCGCTGACCTGGGGCCGGGGTCCCCACGTGACCCGGGGTCCTGGTGCCGGGGTGGTCACCGGAACCTGGGAACCAGGCCGGGTGCGCGACATGACCCGGTGACCCGGGGCCGGGTTAACGACCTGTCCAGGGGACCCGGGCCGGGGACCCGACAGGACCCGGTGATCCTTCGCTGGTGTCCCGATGCAACCCGGGGACCCGGGCCGGGGACCCCACGTGACCCGGGGACCTGGGTCCGGGGTCCCGACCTGACCCGGTGACCTGGGGCCAGGGTAACCACCTGACCCGGGGACCCGGGCCGGGGACCCGGTATGACTCCGTCTCCCGGGGCCGGGGTGGTCACCTGACACTGGTACCCGGGACAGCGACCCAACATGACCCGGTGACCCGGGGCCGGGGTAACGACCTGTCCAGGGGACCTGGGCCGGTGACCCGACAGGACCCAGTGACCTGGTTCCGGGGTGCCGACCTGACCCGGTGACCTCGGGCTGTGGTGTCGACGGACTCGTGGACCTGGGTTCGGGGTCCCGACCTGACTTGTTGACCTGGGGCCGGTGTCCCCACGTGACCCGGGGTCCTGGTGCCGGGGTCCCCACGTGACCCGCTGACCTGGGGCCGGGGTCCCCACGTGACCCGGGGTCCTGGTGCCGGGGTGGTCACCGGAACCTGGGAACCAGGCCGGGTGCGCGACATGACCCGGTGACCCGGGGCCGGGTTAACGACCTGTCCAGGGGACCCGGGCCGGGGACCCGACAGGACCCAGTGATCCTTCGCTGGTGTCCCGATGCAACCCGGGGACCCGGGCCGGGGACCCCACGTGACCCGGGGACCTGGGGCCGGGGATGTCACCCGACACTGGTACCCGGGGCAGCGACCCGATACGACCCGGGGACCTGGGTCCGGGGTCCCGACCTGACCCGGTGACCTGGGGCCAGGGTAACCACCTGACCCGGGGACCCGGGCCGGGGACCCGGTATGACTCCGTCTCCCGGGGCCGGGGTGGTCACCTGACACTGGTACCCGGGACAGCGACCCGACATGACCCGGTGACCCGGGGCCGGGGTAACGACCTGTCCAGGGGACCTGGGCCGGGGACCCGACAGGACCCGGTGATCTGGGGCTTGGGTAAAAACCCGTCCCGGGGACCCGGGCTGGGTCCCGACATGACCCGGTGACCTGGTTCCGGGGTGCCGAACTGACCCGGTGACCTGGGGCCGGTGTCCCCACGTGACACGCTGACCTGGGTCCGGGGTCCCCACGTGACCCGCTGACCTGGGGCCGGTGTCCCCACGTGACCTGCTGACCTGGGTCCGGGGTCCCCACGTGACCCGGGGTCCTGGTGCCGGGGTGGTCACCGGAACCTGGGAACCAGGCCGGGTGCGCGACATGACCCGGTGACCCGGGGCCGGGTTAACGACCTGTCCAGGGGACCCGGGCCGGGGACCCGACAGGACCCAGTGATCCTTCGCTGGTGTCCCGATGCAACCCGGGGACCCGGGCCGGGGACCCCACGTGACCCGGGGACCTGGGGCCGGGGATGTCACCCGACACTGGTACCCGGGGCAGCGACCCGATACGAACCGGGGACCTGGGTCCGGGGTCCCGACCTGACCCGGGGACCCGGGCCGAGGACCCGGTATGACTCCGTCTCCCAGGGCCGGGGTGGTCACCTGACACTGGTACCCGGGACAGCGACCCGACATGACCCGGTGACCCGGGGCCGGGGTAACGACCTGTCCAGGGGACCTGGGCCGGGGACCCGACAGGACCCGGTGGTCTGGGGCTTGGGTAAAAACCTGTCCCGGGGACCCGGGCTGGGTCCCGACATGACCCGGTGACCTGGTTCCGGGGTGCTGAACTGACCCGGTGACCTGGGGCCGGTGTCCCGACGTGACCCTCTGACCTGGGTCCGGGGTCCCCACGTGACCCGGTGACCTGGAGCCGGTGTCCCCACGTGACCCGCTGACCTGTGTCCGGGTTCCCCACGTGACCCGGTGACCTGGGGCCGGTGTCCCCACGTGACCCGGTCACCTGGGGCCGGTGTCCCCACGTGACCCGGGGTCCTGGTGCCGGGGTGGTCATCGGAACCTGGGAACCAGGCCGGGTACCAGACATGACCAGGTGACCTGGGTCCGGGGTCCCCACGTGACCCGCTTAACTGGGGCCGGGGTCCCCACGTGACCCGGGGTCCTGGTGCCGGGGTGGTCACCGGAACCTGGGAACCAGGCCGGGTGCGCGACATGACCCGGTGACCCGGGGCCGGGTTAACGACCTGTCCAGGGGACCCGGGCCGGGGACCCGACAGGACCCGGTGATCCTTCGCTGGTGTCCCGATGCAACCCGGGGACCCGGGCCGGGGACCCCACGTGACCCGGGGACCTGGGGCCGGGGATGTCACCCGACACTGGTACCCAGGGCAGCGACCCGATACGACCCGGGGACCTGGGTCCGGGGTCCCGACCTGACCCGGTGACCTGGGGCCAGGGTAACCACCTGACCCGGGGACCCGGGCCGGGGACCCGGTATGACTCCGTCTCCCGGGGCCGGGGTGGTCACCTGACACTGGTACCCGGGACAGCGACCCGACATGACCCGGTGACCCGGGGCCGGGGTAACGACCTGTCCAGGGGACCTGGGCCGGGGACCCGACAGGACCCGGTGGTCTGGGGCTTGGGTAACAACCTGTCCCGGGGACCCGGGCTGGGTCCAGACATGACCCGGTGACCTGGTTCCGGGGTGCCGACCTGACCCGGTGACCTGGGGCTGTGGTGTCGACCGGACTCGGGGACCTGGTCCGGTGTCCCGTCATGACCCGGGGACCTGGGGTCGGGGTGGTCACCAGACCGTTGTACCCAGGCCGTTGACCCGACATGACCCTGTGACCCGGGGCCTGGGTAAAAACCAACCCGGGGACCCGGGCATGGGACATGACATGACCCGACCTGGGTCCGGGGTCCCCACGTGACCCGGTGACCTGGGGCCGGTGTCCCCACGTGACCCGCTGACCTGGGTCCGGGCTCCCCACGTGACCCGGTGACCTGGGGCCGGTGTCCCCACGTGACCCAGTCACCTGGGGCCGGTGTCCCCACGTGACCCGGGGTCCTGGTGCCGGGGTGGTCATCGGAACCTGGGAACCAGGCTGGGTACCAGACATGACCAGGTGACCTGGGTCCGGGGTCCCCACGTGACCCGCTGACCTGGGGCCGGGGTCCCCACGTGACCCGGGGTCCTGGTGCCGGGGTGGTCACCGGAACCTGGGAACCAGGCCGGGTGCGCGACATGACCCGGTGACCCGGGGCCGGGTTAACGACCTGTCCAGGGGACCCGGGCCGGGGACCCGACAGGACCCGGTGATCCTTCGCTGGTGTCCCGATGCAACCCGGGGACCCGGGCCGGGGACCCCACGTGACCCGGGGACCTGGGGCCGGGGATGTCACCCGACACTGGTACCCGGGGCAGCGACCCGATACGACCCGGGGACCTGGGTCCGGGGTCCCGACCTGACCCGGTGACCTGGGGCCAGGGTAACCACCTGACCCGGGGACCCGGGCCGGGGACCCGGTATGACTCCGTCTCCCGGGGCCGGGGTGGTCACCTGACACTGGTACCCGGGACAGCGACCCGACATGACCCGGTGACCCGGGGCCGGGGTAACGACCTGTCCAGGGGACCTGGGCCGGGGACCCGACAGGACCCGGTGATCTGGGGCTTGGGTAAAAACCCGTCCCGGGGACCCGGGCTGGGTCCCGACATGACCCGGTGACCTGGTTCCGGGGTGCCGAACTGACCCGGTGACCTGGGGCCGGTGTCCCCACGTGACACGCTGACCTGGGGCCGGGGTCCCCACGTGACCCGCTGACCTGGGGCCGGTGTCCCCACGTGACCCGCTGACCTGGGGCCGGGGTCCCCACGTGACCCGGGGTCCTGGTGCCGGGGTGGTCACCGGAACCTGGGAACCAGGCCGGGTGCGCGACATGACCCGGTGACCCGGGGCCGGGTTAACGACCTGTCCAGGGGACCCGGGCCGGGGACCCGACAGGACCCGGTGATCCTTCGCTGGTGTCCCGATGCAACCCGGGGACCCGGGCCGGGGACCCCACGTGACCCGGGGACCTGGGGCCGGGGATGTCACCCGACACTGGTACCCCGGGGCAGCGACCCGATACGACCCGGGGACCTGGGTCCGGGGTCCCGACCTGACCCGGTGACCTGGGGCCAGGGTAACCACCTGACCCGGGGACCCGGGCCGGGGACCCGGTATGACTCCGTCTCCCAGGGCCGGGGTGGTCACCTGACACTGGTACCCGGGACAGCGACCCGACATGACCCGGTGACCCGGGGCCGGGGTAACGACCTGTCCAGGGGACCTGGGCCGGGGACCCGACAGGACCCGGTGATCTGGGGCTTGGGTAAAAACCTTTCCCGGGGACCCGGGCTGGGTCCAGACATGACCCGGTGACCTGGTTCCGGGGTGCAGACCTGACCCGGTGACCTGGGGCTGTGGTGTCGACTGGACTCGGGGACCTGGTCCGGTGTCCCTTCATGACCCGGGGACCTGGGGTCGGGGTGGTCACCAGACCGTTGTACCCAGGCCGTTGACCCGACATGACCCTGTGACCCGGGGCCTGGGTAAAAATCCAACCCGGGGACGCGGGCATGGGACATGACATGACCCGACTTGGGTCCGGGGTCCCCACGTGACCCGGTGACCTGGGGCCGGTGTCCCCACGTGACCCGCTGACCTGGGTCCGGGGTCCCCACGTGACCCGGTGACCTGGGGCCGGTGTCCCCACGTGACCCGGTGACCTGGGGCCGGTGTCCCCACGTGACCCGGGGTCCTGTTGCCGGGGTGGTCATCGGAACCTGGGAACCAGGCCGGGTACCAGACATGACCAGGTGACCTGGGTCCGGGGTCCCCACGTGACCCGCTGACCTGGGGCCGGGGTCCCCACGTGACCCGGGGTCCTGGTGCCGGGGTGGTCACCGGAACCTGGGAACCAGGCCGGGTGCGCGACATGACCCGGTGACCCGGGGCCGGGTTAACGACCTGTCCAGGGGACCCGGGCCGGGGACCCGACAGGACCCGGTGATCCTTCGCTGGTGTCCCGATGCAACCCGGGGACCCGGGCCGGGGACCCCACGTGACCCGGGGACCTGGGTCCGGGGTCCCGACCTGACCCGGTGACCTGGGGCCAGGGTAACCACCTGACCCGGGGACCCGGGCCGGGGACCCGGTATGACTCCGTCTCCCGGGGCCGGGGTGGTCACCTGACACTGGTACCCGGGACAGCGACCCAACATGACCCGGTGACCCGGGGCCGGGGTAACGACCTGTCCAGGGGACCTGGGCCGGTGACCCGACAGGACCCGGTGACCTGGTTCCGGGGTGCCGACCTGACCCGGTGACCTCGGGCTGTGGTGTCGACGGACTCGTGGACCTGGGTTCGGGGTCCCGACCTGACTTGTTGACCTGGGGCCGGTGTCCCCACGTGACCCGGGGTCCTGGTGCCGGGGTCCCCACGTGACCCGCTGACCTGGGGCCGGGGTCCCCACGTGACCCGGGGTCCTGGTGCCGGGGTGGTCACCGGAACCTGGGAACCAGGCCGGGTGCGCGACATGACCCGGTGACCCGGGGCCGGGTTAACGACCTGTCCAGGGGACCCGGGCCGGGGACCCGACAGGACCCAGTGATCCTTCGCTGGTGTCCCGATGCAACCCGGGGACCCGGGCCGGGGACCCCACGTGACCCGGGGACTTGGGGCCGGGGATGTCACCCGACACTGGTACCCGGGGCAGCGACCCGATACGACCCGGGGACCTGGGTCAGGGGTCCCGACCTGACCCGGTGACCTGGGGCCAGGGTAACCACCTGACCCGGGGACCCGGGCCGGGGACCCGGTATGACTCCGTCTCCCGGGGCCGGGGTGGTCACCTGACACTGGTACCCGGGACAGCGACCCGACATGACCCGGTGACCCGGGGCCGGGGTAACGACCTGTCCAGGGGACCTGGGCCGGGGACCCGACAGGACCCGGTGATCTGGGGCTTGGGTAAAAACCCGTCCCGGGGACCCGGGCTGGGTCCCGACATGACCCGGTGACCTGGTTCCGGGGTGCCGAACTGACCCGGTGACCTGGGGCCGGTGTCCCCACGTGACACGCTGACCTGGGTCCGGGGTCCCCACGTGACCCGCTGACCTGGGGCCGGTGTCCCCACGTGACCTGCTGACCTGGGTCCGGGGTCCCCACGTGACCCGGGGTCCTGGTGCCGGGGTGGTCACCGGAACCTGGGAACCAGGCCGGGTGCGCGACATGACCCGGTGACCCGGGGCCGGGTTAACGACCTGTCCAGGGGACCCGGGCCGGGGACCCGACAGGACCCGGTGATCCTTCGCTGGTGTCCCGATGCAACCCGGGGACCCGGGCCGGGGACCCCACGTGACCCGGGGACCTGGGGCCGGGGATGTCACCCGACACTGGTACCCGGGGCAGCGACCCGATACGACCCGGGGACCTGGGTCCGGGGTCCCGACCTGACCCGGTGACCTGGGGCCAGGGTAACCACCTGACCCGGGGACCCGGGCCGGGGACCCGGTATGACTCCGTCTCCCAGGGCCGGGGTGGTCACCTGACACTGGTACCCGGGACAGCGACCCGACATGACCCGGTGACCCGGGGCCGGGGTAACGACCTGTCCAGGGGACCTGGGCCGGGGACCCGACAGGACCCGGTGATCTGGGGCTTGGGTAAAAACCCGTCCCGGGGATCCGGGCTGGGTCCCGACATGACCCGGTGACCTGGTTCCGGGGTGCTGAACTGACCCGGTGACCTGGGGCCGGTGTCCCGACGTGACCCGCTGACCTGGGTCCGGGGTCCCCACGTGACCCGGTGACCTGGAGCCGGTGTCCCCACGTGACCCGCTGACCTGTGTCCGGGTTCCCCACGTGACCCGGTGACCTGGGGCCGGTGTCCCCACGTGACCCGGTCACCTGGGGCCGGTGTCCCCACGTGACCCGGGGTCCTGGTGCCGGGGTGGTCATCGGAACCTGGGAACCAGGCCGGGTACCAGACATGACCAGGTGACCTGGGTCCGGGGTCCCCACGTGACCCGCTTACCTGGGGCCGGGGTCCCCACGTGACACGGGGTCCTGGTGCCGGGGTGGTCACCGGAACCTGGGAACCAGGCCGGGTGCGCGACATGACCCGGTGACCCGGGGCCGGGTTAACGACCTGTCCAGGGGACCCGGGCCGGGGACCCGACAGGACCCGGTGATCCTTCGCTGGTGTCCCGATGCAACCCGGGGACCCGGGCCGGGGACCCCACGTGACCCGGGGACCTGGGGCCGGGGATGTCACCCGACACTGGTACCCAGGGCAGCGACCCGATACGACCCGGGGACCTGGGTCCGGGGTCCCGAACTGACCCGGTGACCTGGGGCCAGGGTAACCACCTGACCCGGGGACCCAGGCCGGGGACCCGGTATGACTCCGTCTCCCGGGGCCGGGGTGGTCACCTGACACTGGTACCCGGGACAGCGACCCGACATGACCCGGTGACCCGGGGCCGGGGTAACGACCTGTCCAGGGGACCTGGGCCGGGGACCCGACAGGACCCGGTGGTCTGGGGCTTGGGTAACAACCTGTCCCGGGGACCCGGGCTGGGTCCAGACATGACCCGGTGACCTGGTTCCGGGGTGCCGACCTGACCCGGTGACCTGGGGCTGTGGTGTCGACCGGACTCGGGGACCTGGTCCGGTGTCCCGTCATGACCCGGGGACCTGGGGTCGGGGTGGTCACCAGACCGTTGTACCCAGGCCGTTGACCCGACATGACCCTGTGACCCGGGGCCTGGGTAAAAACCAACCCGGGGACCCGGGCATGGGACATGACATGACCCGACCTGGGTCCGGGGTCCCCACGTGACCCGGTGACCTGGGGCCGGTGTCCCCACGTGACCCGCTGACCTGGGTCCGGGCTCCCCACGTGACCCGGTGACCTGGGGCCGGTGTCCCCACGTGACCCAGTCACCTGGGGCCGGTGTCCCCACGTGACCCGGGGTCCTGGTGCCGGGGTGGTCATCGGAACCTGGGAACCAGGCTGGGTACCAGACATGACCAGGTGACCTGGGTCCGGGGTCCCCACGTGACCCGCTGACCTGGGGCCGGGGTCCCCACGTGACCCGGGGTCCTGGTGCCGGGGTGGTCACCGGAACCTGGGAACCAGGCCGGGTGCGCGACATGACCCGGTGACCCGGGGCCGGGTTAACGACCTGTCCAGGGGACCCGGGCCGGGGACCCGACAGGACCCGGTGATCCTTCGCTGGTGTCCCGATGCAACCCGGGGACCCGGGCCGGGGACCCCACGTGACCCGGGGACCTGGGGCCGGGGATGTCACCCGACACTGGTACCCGGGGCAGCGACCCGATACGACCCGGGGACCTGGGTCCGGGGTCCCGACCTGACCCGGTGACCTGGGGCCAGGGTAACCACCTGACCCGGGGACCCGGGCCGGGGACCCGGTATGACTCCGTCTCCCGGGGCCGGGGTGGTCACCTGACACTGGTACCCGGGACAGCGACCCGACATGACCCGGTGACCCGGGGCCGGGGTAACGACCTGTCCAGGGGACCTGGGCCGGGGACCCGACAGGACCCGGTGATCTGGGGCTTGGGTAAAAACCCGTCCCGGGGACCCGGGCTGGGTCCCGACATGACCCGGTGACCTGGTTCCGGGGTGCCGAACTGACCCGGTGACCTGGGGCCGGTGTCCCCACGTGACACGCTGACCTGGGGCCGGGGTCCCCACGTGACCCGCTGACCTGGGGCCGGTGTCCCCACGTGACCCGCTGACCTGGGGCCGGGGTCCCCACGTGACACGGGGTCCTGGTGCCGGGGTGGTCACCGGAACCTGGGAACCAGGCCGGGTGCGCGACATGACCCGGTGACCCGGGGCCGGGTTAACGACCTGTCCAGGGGACCCGGGCCGGGGACCCGACAGGACCCGGTGATCCTTCGCTGGTGTCCCGATGCAACCCGGGGACCCGGGCCGGGGACCCCACGTGACCCGGGGACCTGGGGCCGGGGATGTCACCCGACACTGGTACCCCGGGGCAGCGACCCGATACGACCCGGGGACCTGGGTCCGGGGTCCCGACCTGACCCGGTGACCTGGGGCCAGGGTAACCACCTGACCCGGGGACCCGGGCCGGGGACCCGGTATGACTCCGTCTCCCAGGGCCGGGGTGGTCACCTGACACTGGTACCCGGGACAGCGACCCGACATGACCCGGTGACCCGGGGCCGGGGTAACGACCTGTCCAGGGGACCTGGGCCGGGGACCCGACAGGACCCGGTGATCTGGGGCTTGGGTAAAAACCTTTCCCGGGGACCCGGGCTGGGTCCAGACATGACCCGGTGACCTGGTTCCGGGGTGCAGACCTGACCCGGTGACCTGGGGCTGTGGTGTCGACTGGACTCGGGGACCTGGTCCGGTGTCCCTTCATGACCCGGGGACCTGGGGTCGGGGTGGTCACCAGACCGTTGTACCCAGGCCGTTGACCCGACATGACCCTGTGACCCGGGGCCTGGGTAAAAATCCAACCCGGGGACGCGGGCATGGGACATGACATGACCCGACTTGGGTCCGGGGTCCCCACGTGACCCGGTGACCTGGGGCCGGTGTCCCCACGTGACCCGCTGACCTGGGTCCGGGGTCCCCACGTGACCCGGTGACCTGGGGCCGGTGTCCCCACGTGACCCGGTGACCTGGGGCCGGTGTCCCCACGTGACCCGGGGTCCTGTTGCCGGGGTGGTCATCGGAACCTGGGAACCAGGCCGGGTACCAGACATGACCAGGTGACCTGGGTCCGGGGTCCCCACGTGACCCGCTGACCTGGGGCCGGGGTCCCCACGTGACCCGGGGTCCTGGTGCCGGGGTGGTCACCGGAACCTGGGAACCAGGCCGGGTGCGCGACATGACCCGGTGACCCGGGGCCGGGTTAACGACCTGTCCAGGGGACCCGGGCCGGGGACCCGACAGGACCCGGTGATCCTTCGCTGGTGTCCCGATGCAACCCGGGGACCCGGGCCGGGGACCCCACGTGACCCGGGGACCTGGGTCCGGGGTCCCGACCTGACCCGGTGACCTGGGGCCAGGGTAACCACCTGACCCGGGGACCCGGGCCGGGGACCCGGTATGACTCCGTCTCCCGGGGCCGGGGTGGTCACCTGACACTGGTACCCGGGACAGCGACCCAACATGACCCGGTGACCCGGGGCCGGGGTAACGACCTGTCCAGGGGACCTGGGCCGGTGACCCGACAGGACCCGGTGACCTGGTTCCGGGGTGCCGACCTGACCCGGTGACCTCGGGCTGTGGTGTCGACGGACTCGTGGACCTGGGTTCGGGGTCCCGACCTGACTTGTTGACCTGGGGCCGGTGTCCCCACGTGACCCGGGGTCCTGGTGCCGGGGTCCCCACGTGACCCGCTGACCTGGGGCCGGGGTCCCCACGTGACCCGGGGTCCTGGTGCCGGGGTGGTCACCGGAACCTGGGAACCAGGCCGGGTGCGCGACATGACCCGGTGACCCGGGGCCGGGTTAACGACCTGTCCAGGGGACCCGGGCCGGGGACCCGACAGGACCCAGTGATACTTCGCTGGTGTCCCGATGCAACCCGGGGACCCGGGCCGGGGACCCCACGTGACCCGGGGACCTGGGGCCGGGGATGTCACCCGACACTGGTACCCGGGGCAGCGACCCGATACGACCCGGGGACCTGGGTCCGGGGTCCCGACCTGACCCGGTGACCTGGGGCCAGGGTAACCACCTGACCCGGGGACCCGGGCCGGGGACCCGGTATGACTCCGTCTCCCGGGGCCGGGGTGGTCACCTGACACTGGTACCCGGGACAGCGACCCGACATGACCCGGTGACCCGGGGCCGGGGTAACGACCTGTCCAGGGGACCTGGGCCGGGGACCCGACAGGACCCGGTGATCTGGGGCTTGGGTAAAAACCCGTCCCGGGGACCCGGGCTGGGTCCCGACATGACCCGGTGACCTGGTTCCGGGGTGCCGAACTGACCCGGTGACCTGGGGCCGGTGTCCCCACGTGACACGCTGACCTGGGTCCGGGGTCCCCACGTGACCCGCTGACCTGGGGCCGGTGTCCCCACGTGACCTGCTGACCTGGGTCCGGGGTCCCCACGTGACCCGGGGTCCTGGTGCCGGGGTGGTCACCGGAACCTGGGAACCAGGCCGGGTGCGCGACATGACCCGGTGACCCGGGGCCGGGTTAACGACCTGTCCAGGGGACCCGGGCCGGGGACCCGACAGGACCCAGTGATCCTTCGCTGGTGTCCCGATGCAACCCGGGGACCCGGGCCGGGGACCCCACGTGACCCGGGGACCTGGGGCCGGGGATGTCACCCGACACTGGTACCCGGGGCAGCGACCCGATACGAACCGGGGACCTGGGTCCGGGGTCCCGACCTGACCCGGGGACCCGGGCCGAGGACCCGGTATGACTCCGTCTCCCAGGGCCGGGGTGGTCACCTGACACTGGTACCCGGGACAGCGACCCGACATGACCCGGTGACCCGGGGCCGGGGTAACGACCTGTCCAGGGGACCTGGGCCGGGGACCCGACAGGACCCGGTGGTCTGGGGCTTGGGTAAAAACCTGTCCCGGGGACCCGGGCTGGGTCCCGACATGACCCGGTGACCTGGTTCCGGGGTGCTGAACTGACCCGGTGACCTGGGGCCGGTGTCCCGACGTGACCCTCTGACCTGGGTCCGGGGTCCCCACGTGACCCGGTGACCTGGAGCCGGTGTCCCCACGTGACCCGCTGACCTGGGTCCGGGTTCCCCACGTGACCCGGTGACCTGGGGCCGGTGTCCCCACGTGACCCGGTCACCTGGGGCCGGTGTCCCCACGTGACCCGGGGTCCTGGTGCCGGGGTGGTCATCGGAACCTGGGAACCAGGCCGGGTACCAGACATGACCAGGTGACCTGGGTCCGGGGTCCCCACGTGACCCGCTTAACTGGGGCCGGGGTCCCCACGTGACCCGGGGTCCTGGTGCCGGGGTGGTCACCGGAACCTGGGAACCAGGCCGGGTGCGCGACATGACCCGGTGACCCGGGGCCGGGTTAACGACCTGTCCAGGGGACCCGGGCCGGGGACCCGACAGGACCCGGTGATCCTTCGCTGGTGTCCCGATGCAACCCGGGGACCCGGGCCGGGGACCCCACGTGACCCGGGGACCTGGGGCCGGGGATGTCACCCGACACTGGTACCCAGGGCAGCGACCCGATACGACCCGGGGACCTGGGTCCGGGGTCCCGACCTGACCCGGTGACCTGGGGCCAGGGTAACCACCTGACCCGGGGACCCGGGCCGGGGACCCGGTATGACTCCGTCTCCCGGGGCCGGGGTGGTCACCTGACACTGGTACCCGGGACAGCGACCCGACATGACCCGGTGACCCGGGGCCGGGGTAACGACCTGTCCAGGGGACCTGGGCCGGGGACCCGACAGGACCCGGTGGTCTGGGGCTTGGGTAACAACCTGTCCCGGGGACCCGGGCTGGGTCCAGACATGACCCGGTGACCTGGTTCCGGGGTGCCGACCTGACCCGGTGACCTGGGGCTGTGGTGTCGACCGGACTCGGGGACCTGGTCCGGTGTCCCGTCATGACCCGGGGACCTGGGGTCGGGGTGGTCACCAGACCGTTGTACCCAGGCCGTTGACCCGACATGACCCTGTGACCCGGGGCCTGGGTAAAAACCAACCCGGGGACCCGGGCATGGGACATGACATGACCCGACCTGGGTCCGGGGTCCCCACGTGACTCGGTGACCTGGGGCCGGTGTCCCCACGTGACCCGCTGACCTGGGTCCGGGCTCCCCACGTGACCCGGTGACCTGGGGCCGGTGTCCCCACGTGACCCAGTCACCTGGGGCCGGTGTCCCCACGTGACCCGGGGTCCTGGTGCCGGGGTGGTCATCGGAACCTGGGAACCAGGCTGGGTACCAGACATGACCAGGTGACCTGGGTCCGGGGTCCCCACGTGACCCGCTGACCTGGGGCCGGGGTCCCCACGTGACCCGGGGTCCTGGTGCCGGGGTGGTCACCGGAACCTGGGAACCAGGCCGGGTGCGCGACATGACCCGGTGACCCGGGGCCGGGTTAACGACCTGTCCAGGGGACCCGGGCCGGGGACCCGACAGGACCCGGTGATCCTTCGCTGGTGTCCCGATGCAACCCGGGGACCCGGGCCGGGGACCCCACGTGACCCGGGGACCTGGGGCCGGGGATGTCACCCGACACTGGTACCCGGGGCAGCGACCCGATACGACCCGGGGACCTGGGTCCGGGGTCCCGACCTGACCCGGTGACCTGGGGCCAGGGTAACCACCTGACCCGGGGACCCGGGCCGGGGACCCGGTATGACTCCGTCTCCCGGGGCCGGGGTGGTCACCTGACACTGGTACCCGGGACAGCGACCCGACATGACCCGGTGACCCGGGGCCGGGGTAACGACCTGTCCAGGGGACCTGGGCCGGGGACCCGACAGGACCCGGTGATCTGGGGCTTGGGTAAAAACCCGTCCCGGGGACCCGGGCTGGGTCCCGACATGACCCGGTGACCTGGTTCCGGGGTGCCGAACTGACCCGGTGACCTGGGGCCGGTGTCCCCACGTGACACGCTGACCTGGGTCCGGGGTCCCCACGTGACCCGCTGACCTGGGGCCGGTGTCCCCACGTGACCCGCTGACCTGGGTCCGGGGTCCCCACGTGACCCGGGGTCCTGGTGCCGGGGTGGTCACCGGAACCTGGGAACCAGGCCGGGTGCGCGACATGACCCGCTGACCCGGGGCCGGGTTAACGACCTGTCCAGGGGACCCGGGCCGGGGACCCGACAGGACCCGGTGATCCTTCGCTGGTGTCCCGATGCAACCCGGGGACCCGGGCCGGGGACCCCACGTGACCCGGGGACCTGGGGCCGGGGATGTCACCCGACACTGGTACCCGGGGCAGCGACCCGATACGACCCGGGGACCTGGGTCCGGGGTCCCGACCTGACCCGGTGACCTGGGGCCAGGGTAACCACCTGACCCGGGGACCCGGGCCGGGGACCCAGTATGACTCCGTCTCCCGGGGCCGGGGTGGTCACCTGACACTGGTACCCGGGACAGCGACCCGACATGACCCGGTGACCCGGGGCCGGGGTAACGACCTGTCCAGGGGACCTGGGCCGGGGACCCGACAGGACCCGGTGGTCTGGGGCTTGGGTAAAAACCTGTCCCGGGGACCCGGGCTGGGTCCAGACATGACCCGGTGACCTGGTTCCGGGGTGCCGACCTGACCCGGTGACCTGGGGCTGTGGTGTCGACCGGACTCGGGGACCTGGTCCGGTGTCCCGTCATGACCCGGGGACCTTGGGTCGGGGTGGTCACCAGACCGTTGTACGCAGGCCGTTGACCCGACATGACCCTGTGACCCGGGGCCTGGGTAAAAATCCAACCCGGGGACCCGGGCATGGGACATGACATGACCCGACCTGGGGCCGGTGTCCCCACGTGACCCTCTGACCTGGGTCCGGGGTCCCCACGTGACCCGGTGACCTGGGGCCGGTGTCCCCACGTGACCCAGTCACCTGGGGCCGGTGTCCCCACGTGACCCGGGGTCCTGGTGCCGGGGTGGTCATCGGAACCTGGGAACCAGGCTGGGTACCAGACATGACCAGGTGACCTGGGTCCGGGGTCCCCACGTGACCCGCTGACCTGGGGCCGGTGTCCCCACGTGACCCGGGGTCCTGGTGCCGGGGTGGTCACCGGAACCTGGGAACCAGGCCGGGTGCGCGACATGACCCGGTGACCCGGGGCCGGGTTAACGACCTGTCCAGGGGACCCGGGCCGGGGACCCGACAGGACCCGGTGATCCTTCGCTGGTGTCCCGATGCAACCCGGGGACCCGGGCCGGGGACCCCACGTGACCCGGGGACCTGGGGCCGGGGATGTCACCCGACACTGGTACCCGGGGCAGCGACCCGATACGACCCGGGGACCTGGGTCCGGGGTGCCGACCTGACCCGGTGACCTGGGGCCGGTGTCCCCACGTGACCCGCTGACCTGGGTCCGGGCTCCCCACGTGACCCGGTGACCTGGGGCCGGTGTCCCCACGTGACCCGGTCACTTGGGGCCGGTGTCCCCACGTGACCCGGGGTCCTGGTGCCGGGGTGGTCATCGGAACCTGGGAACCAGGCTGGGTACCAGACATGACCAGGTGACCTGGGTCCGGGGTCCCCACGTGACCCGCAGATCTGGGGCCGGGGTCCCCACGTGACCCGGGGTCCTGGTGCCGGGGTGCTCACCGGAACCTGGGAACCAGGCCGGGTGCGCGACATGACCCGGTGACCCGGGGCCGGGTTAATGACCTGTCCAGGGGACCCGGGCCGGGGACCCGACAGGACCCGGTGATCCTTCGCTGGTGTCCCGATGCAACCCGGGGACCCGGGCCGGGGACCCCACGTGACCCGGGGACCTGGGGCCGGGGATGTCACCCGACACTGGTACCCGGGGCAGCGACCCGATACGACCCGGGGACCTGGGTCCGGGGTCCCGACCTGACCCGGTGACCTGGGGCCAGGGTAACCACCTGACCCGGGGACCCGGGCCGGGGACCCAGTATGACTCCGTCTCCCGGGGCCGGGGTGGTCACCTGACACTGGTACCCGGGACAGCGACCTGACATGACCCGGTGACCCGGGGCCGGGGTAACGACCTGTCCAGGGGACCTGGGCCGGGGACCCGACAGGACCCGGTGGTCTGGGGCTTGGGTAACAACCTGTCCCGGGGACCCGGGCTGGGTCCAGACATGACCCGGTGACCTGGTTCCGGGGTGCCGACCTGACCCGGTGACCTGGGGCTGTGGTGTCGACCGGACTCGGGGACCTGGTCCGGTGTCCCGTCATGACCCGGGGACCTTGGGTCGGGGTGGTCACCAGACCGTTGTACCCAGGCCGTTGAGCCGACATGACCCTGTGACCCGGGGCCTGGGTAAAAATCCAACCCGGGGACCCGGGCATGGGACATGACATGACCCGACCTGGGTCCGGGGTCCCCACGTGACCCGGTGACCTGGGGCCGGTGTCCCCACGTGACCCGCTGACCTGGGTCCGGGGTCCCCACGTGACCCGGTGACCTGGGGCCGGTGTCCCCACGTGACCCAGTCACCTGGGGCCGGTGTCCCCACGTGACCCGGGGTCCTGGTGCCGGGGTGGTCATCGGAACCTGGGAACCAGGCTGGGTACCAGACATGACCAGGTGACCTGGGTCCGGGGTCCCCACGTGACCCGCTGACCTGGGGCCGGTGTCCCCACGTGACCCGGGGTCCTGGTGCCGGGGTGCTCACCGGAACCTGGGAACCAGGCCGGGTGCGCGACATGACCCGGTGACCCGGGACCGGGTTAACGACCTGTCCAGGGGACCCGGGCCGGGGACCCGACAGGACCCGGTGATCCTTCGCTGGTGTCCCGATGCAACCCGGGGACCCGGGCCGGGGACCCCACGTGACCCGGGGACCTGGGGCCGGGGATGTCACCCGACACTGGTACCCGGGGCAGCGACCCGATACGACCCGGGGACCTGGGTCCGGGGTCCCGACCTGACCCGGTGACCTGGGGCCAGGGTAACCACCTGACCCGGGGACCCGGGCCGGGGACCCGGTATGACTCCGTCTCCCGGGGCCGGGGTGGTCACCTGACACTGCTACCCGGGACAGCGACCCGACATGACCCGGTGACCCGGGGCCGGGGTAACGACCTGTCCAGGGGACCTGGGCCGGGGACCCGACAGGACCCGGTGGTCTGGGGCTTGGGTAAAAACCCATCCCGGGGACCCGGGCTGGGTCCCGACATGACCCGGTGACCTGGTTCCGGGGTGCCGACCTGACCCGGTGACCTGGGGCTGTGGTGTCGACCGGACTCGGGGACCTGGTCCGGTGTCCCGTCATGACCCGGGGACCTGGGGTCGGGGTGGTCACCAGACCGTTGTACCCAGGCCGTTGACCCGACATGACCCTGTGACCCGGGGCCTGGGTAAAAATCCAACCCGGGGACCCGGGCATGGGACGTGACATGACCCGACCTGGGTCCGGGGTCCCGACCTGACCCGGTGACCTGGGTCCGGGGTCCCCACGTGACCTGGTGACCTGCGGCCGGGGTCCCCACGTGACCCGGTCACCTGGGGCCGGTGTCCCCACGTGACCCGGGGTCCTGCTGCCGGGGTGGTCACCGGAACCTGGGTACCAGATCGGGTGCGCGACATGACCCGGTGACCCGGGGCAAGGGTAACCACCTGACCCGGGGACCCTGGCCGGGGACCCGGTATGACTCCGTCTCCCGGGTTCGGGGTGGTCACCTGACACTGGTACCCGGGACAGCGACCCGACATGACCCGGTGACCTGGTTCCGGGGTGCCGAACTGACCCGCTGACCTGGGGCCGGTGTCCCCACGTGACCCGGTGACCTGGGGCCGGTGTCCCCACGTGACCCGGTGACCTGGGGCCAGTGTCCCCACGTGACCCGGTCACCTGGGGCCGGTGTCCCCACGTGACCCGGTGACCTGGGGCCGGTGTCCCCATGTGACCCGGTCACCTGGGGCCGGTGTCCCCACGTGACCCGGGGTCCTGGTGCCGGGGTGGTCATCGGAACCTGGGAACCAGGCTGGGTACCAGACATGACCAGGTGACCTGGGTCCGGGGTCCCCACGTGACCTGCTGACCTGGGGCCGGGGACCCTACGTGACCCGGGGACCTGGGGCCGGGGATGTCACCCGACACTGGTACCCGGGGCAGCGACCCGATACAACCCGGGGACCTGGGTCCGGGGTCCCGACCTGACCCGGTGACCTGGGGCCAGGGTAACCACCTGACCCGGGGACCCGGGCCGGGGACCCGGTATGACTCCGTCTCCCGGGGCCGGGGTGGTCACCTGACACTGGTACCCGGGACAGCGACCCAACATGACCCGGTGACCCGGGGCCGGGGTAACGACCTGTCCAGGGGACCTGGGCCGGTGACCCGACAGGACCCGGTGACCTGGTCCCGGGGTGCCGACCTGACCCGGTGACCTGGGGCTGTGGTGTCGACGGACTCGTGGACCTGGGTTCGGGGTCCCGACCTGACGCGTTGACCTGGGGCCGGTGTCCCCACGTGACCCGGGGTCCTGGTGCCGGGGTCCCCACGTGACCCGCTGACCTGGGGCCGGGGTCCCCACGTGACCCGGGGTCCTGGTGCCGGGGTGGTCACCGGAACCTGGGAACCAGGCCGGGTGCGCGACATGACCCGGTGACCCGGGGCCGGGTTAACGACCTGTCCAGGGGACCCGGGCCGGGGACCCGACAGGACCCAGTGATCCTTCGCTGGTGTCCCGATGCAACCCGGGGACCCGGGCCGGGGACCCCACGTGACCCGGGGACCTGGGGCCGGGGATGTCACCCGACACTGGTACCCGGGGCAGCGACCCGATACGACCCGGGGACCTGGGTCCGGGGTCCCGACCTGACCCGGTGACCTGGGGCCAGGGTAACCACCTGACCCGGGGACCCGGGCCGGGGACCCGGTATGACTCCGTCTCCCGGGGCCGGGGTGGTCACCTGACACTGGTACCCGGGACAGCGACCCGACATGACCCGGTGACCCGGGGCCGGGGTAACGACCTGTCCAGGGGACCTGGGCCGGGGACCCGACAGGACCCGGTGATCTGGGGCTTGGGTAAAAACCCGTCCCGGGGACCCGGGCTGGGTCCCGACATGACCCGGTGACCTGGTTCCGGGGTGCCGAACTGACCCGGTGACCTGGGGCCGGTGTCCCCACGTGACACGCTGACCTGGGTCCGGGGTCCCCACGTGACCCGCTGACCTGGGGCCGGTGTCCCCACGTGACCCGCTGACCTGGGGCCGGGGTCCCCACGTGACCCGGGGTCCTGGTGCCGGGGTGGTCACCGGAACCTGGGAACCAGGCCGGGTGCGCGACATGACCCGGTGACCCGGGGCCGGGTTAACGACCTGTCCAGGGGACCCGGGCCGGGGACCCGACAGGACCCGGTGATCCTTCGCTGGTGTCCCGATGCAACCCGGGGACCCGGGCCGGGGACCCCACGTGACCCGGGGACCTGGGGCCGGGGATGTCACCCGACACTGGTACCCGGGGCAGCGACCCGATACGACCCGGGGACCTGGGTCCGGGGTCCCGACCTGACCCGGTGACCTGGGGCCAGGGTAACCACCTGACCCGGGGACCCGGGCCGGGGACCCAGTATGACTCCGTCTCCCGGGGCCGGGGTGGTCACCTGACACTGGTACCCGGGACAGCGACCCGACATGACCCGGTGACCCGGGGCCGGGGTAACGACCTGTCCAGGGGACCTGGGCCGGGGACCCGACAGGACCCGGTGGTCTGGGGCTTGGGTAAAAACCTGTCCCGGGGACCCGGGCTGGGTCCAGACATGACCCGGTGACCTGGTTCCGGGGTGCCGACCTGACCCGGTGACCTGGGGCTGTGGTGTCGACCGGACTCGGGGACCTGGTCCGGTGTCCCGTCATGACCCGGGGACCTTGGGTCGGGGTGGTCACCAGACCGTTGTACCCAGGCCGTTGAGCCGACATGACCCTGTGACCCGGGGCCTGGGTAAAAATCCAACCCGGGGACCCGGGCATGGGACATGACATGACCCGACCTGGGGCCGGTGTCCCCACGTGACCCGCTGACCTGGGTCCGGGGTCCCCACGTGACCCGGTGACCTGGGGCCGGTGTCCCCACGTGACCCAGTCACCTGGGGCCGGTGTCCCCACGTGACCCGGGGTCCTGGTGCCGGGGTGGTCATCGGAACCTGGGAACCAGGCTGGGTACCAGACATGACCAGGTGACCTGGGTCCGGGGTCCCCACGTGACCCGCTGACCTGGGGCCGGTGTCCCCACGTGACCCGGGGTCCTGGTGCCGGGGTGGTCACCGGAACCTGGGAACCAGGCCGGGTGCGCGACATGACCCGGTGACCCGGGGCCGGGTTAACGACCTGTCCAGGGGACCCGGGCCGGGGACCCGACAGGACCCGGTGATCCTTCGCTGGTGTCCCGATGCAACCCGGGGACCCGGGCCGGGGACCCCACGTGACCCGGGGACCTGGGGCCGGGGATGTCACCCGACACTGGTACCCGGGGCAGCGACCCGATACGACCCGGGGACCTGGGTCCGGGGTCCCGACCTGACCCGGTGACCTGGGGCCGGTGTCCCCACGTGACCCGCTGACCTGGGTCCGGGCTCCCCACGTGACCCGGTGACCTGGGGCCGGTGTCCCCACGTGACCCGGTCACTTGGGGCCGGTGTCCCCACGTGACCCGGGGTCCTGGTGCCGGGGTGGTCATCGGAACCTGGGAACCAGGCTGGGTACCAGACATGACCAGGTGACCTGGGTCCGGGGTCCCCACGTGACCCGCAGATCTGGGGCCGGGGTCCCCACGTGACCCGGGGTCCTGGTGCCGGGGTGCTCACCGGAACCTGGGAACCAGGCCGGGTGCGCGACATGACCCGGTGACCCGGGGCCGGGTTAATGACCTGTCCAGGGGACCCGGGCCGGGGACCCGACAGGACCCGGTGATCCTTCGCTGGTGTCCCGATGCAACCCGGGGACCCGGGCCGGGGACCCTACGTGACCCGGGGACCTGGGGCCGGGGATGTCACCCGACACTGGTACCCGGGGCAGCGACCCGATACGACCCGGGGACCTGGGTCCGGGGTCCCGACCTGACCCAGTGACCTGGGGCCAGGGTAACCACCTGACCCGGGGACCCGGGCCGGGGACCCGGTATGACTCCGTCTCCCGGGGCCGGGGTGGTCACCTGACACTGGTACCCGGGACAGCGACCCGACATGACCCGGTGACCCGGGGCCGGGGTAACGACCTGTCCAGGGGACCTGGGCCGGGGACCCGACAGGACCCGGTGACCTGGTTCCGGGGTGCCGACCTGACCCGGTGACCTGGGGCTGTGGTGTCGACCGGACTCGGGGACCTGGTCCGGTGTCCCGTCATGACCCGGGGACCTGGGGTCGGGGTGGTCACCAGACCCTTGTACCCAGGCCGTTGACCCGACATGACCCTGTGACCCGGGGCCTGGGTAAAAATCCAACCCGGGGACCCGGGCATGGGACGTGACATGACCCGACCTGGGTCCGGGGTCCCGACCTGACCCGGTGACCTGGGGCCGGTGTCCCCACGTGACCCGATGACCTCGGTCCGGGGTCCCCACGTGACCCGGTGACCTGGAGCCGGTGTCCCCACGTGACCCGCTGACCTGGGTCCGGGGTCCCCACGTGACCCGGTGACCTGGGGCCGGAGTCCCCACGTGACCCGGTCACCTGGGGCCGGTGTCCCCACGTGACCCGGGGTCCTGGTGCCGGGGTGGTCATCGGAACCTGGGAACCAGGCCGGGTACCACACATGACCAGGTGACCTGGGTCCGGGGTCCCCACGTGACCCGCTGACCTGGGGCCAGGGTCCCCACGTGACCCGGTGACCTGGGGCCGGTGTCCCCACGTGACCCGCTGACCTGGGTCCGGGGTCCCCACGTGACCCGGTGACCTGGGGCCGGGGTCCCTACGTGACCCGGTCACCTGGGGCCGGTGTCCCCACGTGACCCGGGGTCCTGGTGCCGGGGTGGTCACCGGAACCTGGGTACCAGATCGGGTGCGCGACATGACCCGGTGACCCGGGGCAAGGGTAACCACCTGACCCGGGGACCCTGGCAGGGGACCCGGTATGACTCCGTCTCCCGGGGCCGGGGTGGTCACCTGACACTGGTACCCGGGACAGCGACCCGACATGACCCGGTGACCTGGTTCCGGGGTGCCGAACTTACCCGGTGACCTGGGGCCGGTGTCCCCACGTGACCCGCTGACCTGGGGCCGGTGTCCCCACGTGACCCGGTGACCTGGGGCCGGTGTCCCCACGTGACCCTGTGACCTGGGGCCGGTGTCCCCACGTGACCCGGTCACCTGGGGCCGGTGTCCCCACGTGACCCGGTGACCTGGGGCCGGTGTCCCCACGTGACCCGGTCACCTGGGGCCGGTGTCCCCACGTGACCCGGGGTCCTGGTGCCGGGGTGGTCATCGGAACCTGGGAACCAGGCTGGGTACCAGACATGACCAGGTGACCTGGGTCCGGGGTCCCCACGTGACCTGCTGACCTGGGGCCGGGGACCCCACGTGACCCGGGGACCTGGGGCCGGGGATGTCACCCGATACTGGTACCCGGGGCAGCGACCCGATACAACCCGGGGACCTGGGTCCGGGGTCCCGACCTGACCCGGTGACCTGGGGCCAGGGTAACCACCTGACCCGGGCACCCGGGCCGGGGACCCGGTATGACTCCGTCTCCCGGGGCCGGGGTGGTCACCTGACACTGGTACCCGGGACAGCGACCCAACATGACCCGGTGACACGGGGCCGGGGTAACGACCTGTCCAGGGGACTTGGGCCGGAGACCCAACAGGACCCGGTGACCTGGTTCCGGGGTGCCGACCTGACCCGGTGACCTGGGGCTGTGGTGTCGACGGACTCGTGGACCTGGGTTCGGGGTCCCGACCTGACGCGTTGACCTGGGGCCGGGGTCCCCACGTGACCCGTGGTCCTGGTGCCGGGGTCCCCACGTGACCCGCTGACCTGGGGCCGGGGTCCCCACGTGACCCGGGGTCCTGGTGCCGGGGTGGTCACCGGAACCTGGGAACCAGGCCGGGTGCGCGACATGACCCGGTGACCCGGGGCCGGGTTAACGACCTGTCCAGGGGACCCGGGCCGGGGACCCGACAGGACCCGGTGATCCTTTGCTGGTGTCCCGATGCAACCCGGGGACCCGGGCCGGGGACCCCACGTGACCCGGGGACCTGGGGCCGGGGATGTCACCCGACACTGGTACCCGGGGCAGCGACCCGATACGACCCGGGGACCTGGGTCCGGGGTCCCGACCTGACCCGGTGACCTGGGGCCAGGGTAACCACCTGACCCGGGGACCCGGGCCGGGGACCCGGTATGACTCCGTCTCCCGGGGCCGGGGTGGTCACCTGACACTGGTACCCGGGACAGCGACCCGACATGACCCGGTGACCCGGGGCCGGGGTAACGACCTGTCCAGGGGACCTGGGCCGGGGACCCGACCAGACCCGGTGATCTGGGGCTTGGGTAAAAACCCGTCCCGGGGACCCGGGCTGGGTCCCGACATGACCCGGTGACCTTGTTCCGGGGTGCCGACCTGACCCGGTGACCTGGGGCTGTGGTGTCGACCGGACTCGGGGACCTGGTCCGGTGTCCCGCATGACCCGGGGACCTGGGGTCGGGGTGGTCACCAGACCCTTGTACCCAGGCCGTTGACCCGACATGACCCTGTGACCCGGGGCCTGGGTAAAAATCCAACCCGGGGACCCGGGCATGGGACGTGACATGACCCGACCTGGGTCCGGGGTCCCGACCGGACCCGGTGACCTGAGGCCGCTGTCCCCACGTGACCCACTGACCTGGGTCCGGGGTCCCCACGTGACCCGGTGACCTGGGGCCGGTGTCCCCACGTGACCCGCTGACCTGGGTCCGGGGTCCCCACGTGACCCGGTGACCTGGGGCCGGTGTCTCCATGTGACCCGGTCACCTGGGGCCGGTGTCCCCACGTGACCCGGGGTCCTGGTGCCGGGGTGGTCATCGGAACCTGGGAACCAGGCCGGGTACCAGACATGACCAGGTGACCTGGGTCCGGGGTCCCCACGTGACCCGCTTACCTGGGGCCGGGGTCCCCACGTGACCCGGGGTCATGGTGCCGGGGTGGTCACCGGAACCTGGGAACCAGGCCGGGTGCGCGACATGACCCGGTGACCCGGGGCCGGGTTAACGACCTGTCCAGGGGACCCGGGCCGGGGACCCGACAGGACCCGGTGATCCTTCGCTGGTGTCCCGATGCAACCCGGGGACCCGGGCCGGGGACCCCACGTGACCCGGGGACCTGGGGCCGGGGATGTCACCCGACACTGGTACCCGGGGCAGCGACCCGATACGACCCGGGGACCTGGGTCCGGGGTCCCGACCTGACCCGGTGACCTGGGGCCAGGGTAACCACCTGACCCGGGGACCCGGGCCGGGGACCCGGTATGACTCCGTCTCCCGGGGCCGGGGTGGTCACCTGACACTGGTACCCGGGACAGCGACCCGACATGACCCGGTGACCTGGATCCGGGGTGCCGACCTGACCCGGTGACCTGGGGCTGTGGTGTCGAACGGACTCGGGGACCTGGTCCGGTGTCCCGTCATGACCCGGGGACCTTGGGTCGGGGTGGTCACCAGACCGTTGTACCCAGGCCGTTGAGCCGACATGACCCTGTGACCCGGGGCCTGGGTAAAAATCCAACCCGGGGACCCGGGCATGGGACGTGACATGACCCGACCTGGGTCCGGGGTCCCGACCTGACCCGGTGAACTGGGGCCGGTGTCCCCACGTGACCCGCTGACCTGGGTCCGGGGTCCCCACGTGACCCGGTGACCTGGGGCCGGGGATGTCACCCGACACTGGTACCCGGGGCAGCGACCCGATATGACCCGGGGACCTGGGTCCGGGGTCCCGACCTGACCCGGTGACCTGGGGCCAGGGTAACCACCTGACCCGGGGACCCGGGCTGGGGACCCGGTATGACTCCGTCTCCCGGGGCCGGGGTGGTCACCTGACACTGGTACCCGGGACAGCGACCCGACATGACCCGGTGACCCGGGGCCGGGTTAACGACCTGTCCAGGGGACCCGGGCCGGGGACCCGACAGGACCCGGTGATTCTTCGCTGGTGTCCCTATGCAACCCGGGGACCCGGGCCGGGGACACCACGTGACCCGGGGACCTGGGGCCGGGGATGTCACCCGACACTGGTACCCGGGGCAGCGACCCGATACGACCCGGGGACCTGGTTCCGGGGTGCCGACCTGACCCGGTGACCTGGGGCCAGGGTAACCACCTGACCCGGGGACCCGGGCCAGGGACCCGGTATGACTCCGTCTCCCGGGGCCGGGGTGGTCACCTGACACTGGTACCCGGGACAGCGACCCGACATGACCCGGTGACCCGGGGCCGGGGTAACGACCTGTCAAGGGGACCTGGGCCGGGGACCTGACAGGACCCGGTGACCTGGTTCCGGGGTGCCGACCTGACCCGGTGACCTGGGGCTGTGGTGTCGACCGGACTCGGGGACCTGGTCCGGTGTCCCATCATGACCCGGGGACCTGGGGTCGGGGTGGTCACCAGACCCTTGTACCCAGGCCGTTGACCCGACATGACCCTGCGACCCGGGGCCTGGGTAAAAATCCAACCCGGGGACCCGGGCATGGGACGTGACATGACGCGACCTGGGTCCGGGGTCCCGACCTGACCCGGTGACCTGGGGCCGGTGTCCCCACGTGACCCGCTGACCTGGGTCCGGTGTCCCCACGTGACCCGGGGTCCTGGTGCCGGGGTGGTCATCGGAACCTGGGAACCAGGCCGGGTACCAGACATGACCAGGTGACCTGGGTCCGGGGTCCCAACGTGACCCGCAGATCTGGGGCCGGGGTCCCCACGTGACCCGGGGTCCTGGTGCCGGGGTGGTCACCGGAACCTGGGAACCGGGCCGGGTGCGCGACATGACCCGGTGACCCGGGGCCGGGTTAACGACCTGTCCAGGGGACCCGGGCCGGGGACCCCACGTGACCCGGGGACCTGGGGCCGGGGATGTCACCCGACACTGGTACCCGGGGCAGCGACCCGATACGACCCGGGGACCTGGGTCCGGGGTCCCGACCTGACCCGGTGACCTGGGGCCAGGGTAACCACCTGACCCGGGGACCCGGGCCAGGGACCCGGTATGACTCCGTCTCCCGGGGCCGGGGTGGTCACCTGACACTGGTACCCGGGACAGCGACCCGACATGACCCGGTGACCCGGGGCCGGGGGTAACGACCTGTCAAGGGGACCTGGGCCGGGGACCTGACAGGACCCGGTGATCTGGGTCTTGGGTAAAAACCCGTCCCGGGGACCCGGGCTGGGTCCCGACATGACCCGGTGACCTGGTTCCGGGGTGCCGACCTGACCCGGTGACCTGGGGCTGTGGTGTCGACCGGACTCGGGGACCTGGTCCGGTGTCCCGCATGACCCGGGGACCTGGTGTCGGGGTGGTCACCAGACCGTTGTCCCCAGGACGTTGACCCGACATGACCCTGTGACCCGGGGCCTGGGTAAAAATCCAACCCGGGCACCTGGGCATGGGACGTGACATGACCCGACCTGGGTCCAGGGTCCTGACCTGACCCGGTGACCTGGGGCCGGTGTCCCCACGTGACCCGCTGACCTGGGTCCGGGGTCCCCACGTGACCTGGTGACCTGGGGCCGGTGTCCCCACGTGACCCGCTGACCTGGGTCCGGGCTCCCCACGTGACCCGGTGACCTGGGGCCGGTGTCCCCACTTGACCCGGTCACTTGGGGCCGGTGTCCCCACGTGACCCGGGGTCCTGGTGCCGGAGTAGTCATCGGAACCTGGGAACCAGGCTGGGTACCAGACATGACCAGGTGACCCGGGGCCGGGTTAACGACCTGTCCAGGGGACCCGGGCCGGGGACCCGACAGGACCCGGTGATCCTTCGCTGGTGTCCCGATGCAACCCGGGGACCCGGGCCGGGGACCCCACGTGACCCGGGGACCTGGGGCCGGGGATGTCACCCGACACTGGTACCCGGGGCAGCGACCCGATACGACCCGGGGACCTGGGTCCGGGGTCCCGACCTGACCCGGTGACCTGGGGCCAGGGTAACCACCTGACCCGGGGACCCGAGCCGGGGACCCGGTATGACTCCGTCTCCCGGGGCCGGGGTGGTCACCTGACACTGGTACCCGGGACAGCGACCCGACATGACCCGGTGACCCGGGGCCGGGGTAACGACCTGTCCAGGGGACCTGGGCCGGGGACCCGACAGGACCCGGTGATCTGGGGCTTGGGTAAAAACCCGTCCCGGGGACCCGGGCTGGGTCCCGACATGACCCGGTGACCTGGGGCTGTGGTGTCGACCGGACTCGGGGACCTGGTCCGGTGTCCCGTCATGACCTGGGGACCTGGGGTCGGGGTGGTCACCAGACCCTTGTACCCAGGCCGTTGACCCGACATGACCCTGTGACCCGGGGCCTGGGTAAAAATCCAACCCGGGGACCCGGGCATGGGACGTGACATGACCCGACCTGGGTCCGGGGTCCCAACCTGACCCGGTGACCTGGGGCCGGTGTCCCCACGTGACCCGCTGACCTGGGTCCGGGCTCCCCACGTGACCCGGTGACCTGGGGCCGGTGTCCCCACGTGACCCGGTCACCTGGGGCCGGTGTCCCCACGTGACCCGGGGTCCTGGTGCCGGGGTGGTCATCGGAACCTGGGAACCAGGCCGGGTACCAGACATGACCAGGTGACCTGGGTCCGGGGTCTCCACGTGACCCGCTGACCTGGGTCCGGTGTCCTCACGTGACCCGGGGTCCTGGTGCCGGGGTGGTCACCGGAACCTGGGAACCGGGCCGGGTGCGCGACATGACCCGGTGACCCGGGGCCGGGTTAACGACCTGTCCAGGGGACCCGGGCCGGGGACCCGACAGGACCCGGTGATCCTTCGCTGGTGTCCCGATGCAACCCGGGGACCCGGGCCGGGGACCCCACGTGACCCGGGGACCTGGGGCCGGGGATGTCACCCGACACTGGTACCCGGGGCAGCGACCCGATACGACCCGGGGACCTGGGCCGGGGTCCCGACCTGACCCGGTGACCTGGGGCCAGGGTAACCACCTGACCCGGGGACCCGGGCCGGGGACCCGGTATGACTCCGTCTCCCGGGGCCGGGGTGGTCACCTGACACTGGTACCCGGGACAGCGACCCGACATGACCCGGTGACCCGGGGCCGGGGTAACGACCTGTCCAGGGGACCTGGGCCGGGGACCCGACAGGACCCGGTGACCTGGTTCCGGGGTGCCGACCTGACCCGGTGACCTGGGGCTGTGGTGTCGACCGGACTCGGGGACCTGGTCCGGTGTCCCGTCATGACCCGGGGACCTGGGGTCGGGGTGGTCACCAGACCCTTGTACCCAGGCCGTTGACCCGACATGACCCTGTGACCCGGGGCCTGAGTAAAAATCCAACCCGGGGACCCGGGCATGGGACGTGACATGACCCGACCTGGGTCCGGGGTTCCGACCTGACCCGGTGACCTGGGGCCAGTGTCCCCACGAGACCCGCTGACCTGGGTCCGGGCTCCCCACGTGACCCGGTGACCTGGGGCCGGGGATGTCACCCGACACTGGTACCCGGGGCAGCAACCCGATACGACCCGGGGACCTGGGTCCGGGGTCCCGACCTGACCCGGTGACCTGGGGCCAGGGTAACCACCTGACCCGGGCACCCGGGCCGGGGACCCGGTATGACTCCGTCTCCCGGGGCCGGGGTTGTCACCTGAGACTGGTACCCGGGACAGCGACTCGACATGACCCGGTGACCCGGGGCCGGGGTAACGACCTGTCCAGGGGACCTGGGCCGGGGACCCGACAGGACCCGGTGATCTGGGGCTTGGGTAAAAACCCGTCCCGGGGACCCGGGCTGGGTCCCGACATGACCCGGTGACCTGGTTCCGGGGTGCCGACCTGACCCGGTGACCTGGGGCTGTGGTGTCGACCGGACTCGGGGACCTGGTCCGGTGTCCCGCATGACCCGGGGACCTGGGGTCGGGGTGGTCACCAGACCCTTGTACCCAGGCCGTTGACCCGACATGACCCTGTGACCCGGGGCCTGGGTAAAAATCCAACCCGGGGACCCGGGCATGGGACGTGACATGACCCGACCTGGGTCCGGGGTCCCGACCTGACCCGGTGACCTGGGGCCGGTGTCCCCACGTGACCCGCTGACCTGGGTCCGGGCTCCCCACGTGACCCGGTGACCTGGGCCCGGTGTCCCCACGTGACCTGGGGTCCTGGTGCCGGGGTGGTCATCGGAACCTGGGAAACAGGCTGGGTACCAGACATGACCAGGTGACCTGGGTCCGGGGTCCCCACATGACCTGCTGACCTGGGGCCGGGGTCTCCACGTGACCCGGCGTCCTGGTGCCGGGGTGGTCATCGGAACCTGGGAACCAGGCCGGGTACCCGACATGACCCGGGGACCTGGGGCCGGGGTCCCGAGCTGACCCTGGTGCCCGGGCTGTGTACCCGACACGACCCGGTGACCCGGGGCTGTGGTGTCGACGGACTCGTGGACCTGGGTTCGGGGTCCCGACCTGACCCGGTGACCTGGGGCCGGTGTTCCCACGTGACCCGGGGTCCTGGTGCCGGGGTGGTCATCGGAACCTGGGAACCAGGCCGGGTAACCGACATGACCCGGGCACCTGGGGCCGGCGTCCCGACCTGACCCGGTGACCTGGGTCCGGGGTCCCCACGTGACCCGCTGACCTGGGGCCGGTGTCCCCACGTGACCCGGGGTCCTGGTGCCGGGGTGGTCACCGGAACCTGGGAACCAGGCCGGGTGCGCGACATGACCCGGTGACCCGGGGCCGGGTTAACGACCTGTCCAGGGGACCCGGGCCGGGGACCCGACAGGACCCGGTGATCCTTCGCTGGTGTCCCGATGCAACCCGGGGACCCGGGCCGGGGACCCCACGTGACCCGGGGACCTGGGGCCGGGGATGTCACCCGACACTGGTACCCGGGGCAGCGACCCGATACGACCCGGGGACCTGGGTCCGGGGTCCCGACCTGACCCGGTGACCTGGGGCCAGGGTAACCACCTGACCCGGGGACCCGGGCCGGGGACCCGGTATGACTCCGTCTCCCGGGGCCGGGGTGGTCACCTGACACTGGTACCCGGGACAGCGACCCGACATGACCCGGTGACCCGGGGCCGGGGTAACGACCTGTCCAGGGGACCTGGGCCGGGGACCCGACAGGACCCGGTGATCTGGGGCTTGGGTAAAAACCTGTCCCGGGGACCCGGGCTGGGTCCCGACATGACCCGGTGACCTGGTTCCGGGGTGCCGACCTGACCCGGTGACCTGGGGCTGTGGTGTCGACCGGACTCGGGGACCTGGTCCGGTGTCCCGTCATGACCCGGGGACCTTGGGTCGGGGTGGTCACCAGACCGTTGTACCCAGGCCGTTGAGCCGACATGACCCTGTGACCCGGGGCCTGGGTAAAAATCCAAACCGGGGACCCGGGCATGGGACGTGACATGACGCGACCTGGGTCCGGGGTCCCGACCTGACCCGGTGACCTGGGGCCGGTGTCCCCACGTGACCCGCTGACCTGGGTCCGGGGTCCCCACGTGACCCGGTGACCTGGGGCCGGGGATGTCACCCGACACTGGTACCCGGGGCAGCGACCCGATATGACCCGGGGACCTGGGTCCGGGGTCCCGACCTGACCCGGTGACCTGGGGCCAGGGTAACCACCTGACCCGGGGACCCGGGCCGGGGACCCGGTATGACTCCGTCTCCCGGGGCCGGGGTGGTCACCTGACACTGGTACCCGGGACAGCGACCCGACATGACCCGGTGACCCGGGGCCGGGTTAACGACCTGTCCAGGGGACCCGGGCCGGGGACCCGACAGGACCCGGTGATTCTTCGCTGGTGTCCCTATGCAACCCGGGGACCCGGGCCGGGGACACCACGTGACCCGGGGACCTGGGGCCGGGGATGTCACCCGACACTGGTACCCGGGGCAGCGACCCGATACGACCCGGGGACCTGGTTCCGGGGTGCCGACCTGACCCGGTGACCTGGGGCTGTGGTGTCGACCGGACTTGGGGACCTGGTCCGGTGTCCCATCATGACCCGGGGACCTGGGGTCGGGGTGGTCACCAGACCCTTGTACCCAGGCCGTTGACCCGACATGACCCTGTGACCCGGGGCCTGGGTAAAAATCCAACCCGGGGACCCGGGCATGGGACGTGATATGACGCGACCTGGGTCCGGGGTCCCGACCTGACCCGGTGACCTGGGTCCGGTGTCCCCACGTGACCCGGGGTCCTGGTGCCGGGGTGGTCATCGGAACCTGGGAACCAGGCCGGGTACCAGACATGACCAGGTGACCTGGGTCCGGGGTCCCCACGTGACCCGCAGATCTGGGGCCGGGGTCCCCACGTGACCCGGGGTCCTGGTGCCGGGGTGGTCACCGGAACCTGGGAACCGGGCCGGGTGCGCGACATGACCCGGTGACCCGGGGCCGGGTTAACGACCTGTCCAGGGGACCCGGGCCGGGGACCCCACGTGACCCAGGGACCTGGGGCCTGGGATGTCACCCGACACTGGTACCCGGGGCAGCGACCCGATACGACCCGGGGACCTGGGTCCGGGGTCCCGACCTGACCCGGTGACCTGGGGCCAGGGTAACCACCTGACCCGGGGACCCGGGCCAGGGACCCGGTATGACTCCGTCTCCCGGGGCCGGGGTGGTCACCTGACACTGGTACCCGGGACAGCGACCCGACATGACCCGGTGACCCGGGGCCGGGGTAACGACCTGTCAAGGGGACCTGGGCCGGGGACCTGACAGGACCCGGTGATCTGGGTCTTGGGTAAAAACCCGTCCCGGGGACCCGGGCTGGGTCCCGACATGACCCGGTGACCTGGTTCCGGGGTGCCGACCTGACCCGGTGACCTGGGGCTGTGGTGTCGACCGGACTCGGGGACCTGGTCCGGTGTCCCGCATGACCCGGGGACCTGGTGTCGGGGTGGTCACCAGACCGTTGTCCCCAGGACGTTGACCCGACATGACCCTGTGACCCGGGGCCTGGGTAAAAATCCAACCCGGGGACCTGGGCATGGGACGTGACATGACCCGACCTGGGTCCGGGGTCCCGACCTGACCCGGTGACCTGGGGCCGGTGTCCCCACGTGACCCGCTGACCTGGGTCCGGGGTCCCCACGTGACCTGGTGACCTGGGGCCGGTGTCCCCACGTGACCCGCTGACCTGGGTCCGGGCTCCCCACGTGACCCGGTGACCTGGGGCCGGTGTCCCCACTTGACCCGGTCACCTGGGGCCGGTGTCCCCACGTGACCCGGGGTCCTGGTGCCGGAGTAGTCATCGGAACCTGGGAACCAGGCTGGGTACCAGACATGACCAGGTGACCTGGGTCCGGGGTCCCCACGTGACCCGCTGACCTGGGGCCGGGGTCCCCACGTGACCCGGGGTCCTGGTGCCGGGGTGGTCACCGGAACCTGGGAACCAGGCCGGGTGCGCGACATGACCCGGTGACCCGGGGCCGGGTTAACGACCTGTCCAGGGGACCCGGGCCGGGGACCCGACAGGACCCGGTGATCCTTCGCTGGTGTCCCGATGCAACCCGGGGACCCGGGCCGGGGACCCCACGTGACCCGGGGACCTGGGGCCGGGGATGTCACCCGACACTGGTACCCGGGGCAGCGACCCGATACGACCCGGGGACCTGGGTCCGGGGTCCCGACCTGACCCGGTGACCTGGGGCCAGGGTAACCACCTGACCCGGGGACCCGGGCCGGGGACCCGGTATGACTCCGTCTCCCGGGGCCGGGGTGGTCACCTGACACTGGTACCCGGGACAGCGACCCGACATGACCCGGTGACCCGGGGCCGGGGTAACGACCTGTCCAGGGGACCTGGGCCGGGGACCCGACAGGACCCGGTGATCTGGGGCTTGGGTAAAAACCCGTCCCGGGGACCCGGGCTGGGTCCCGACATGACCCGGTGACCTGGGGCTGTGGTGTCGACCGGACTCGGGGACCTGGTCCGGTGTCCCGTCATGACCTGGGGACCTGGGGTCGGGGTGGTCACCAGACCCTTGTACCCAGGCCGTTGACCCGACATGACCCTGTGACCCGGGGCCTGGGTAAAAATCCAACCCGGGGACCCGGGCATGGGACGTGACATGACCCGACCTGGGTCCGGGGTCCCAACCTGACCCGGTGACCTGGGGCCGGTGTCCCCACGTGACCCGCTGACCTGGGTCCGGGCTCCCCACGTGACCCGGTGACCTGGGGCCGGTGTCCCCACGTGACCCGGTCACCTGGGGCCGGTGTCCCCACGTGACCCGGGGTCCTGGTGCCGGGGTGGTCATCGGAACCTGGGAACCAGGCCGGGTACCAGACATGACCAGGTGACCTGGGTCCGGGGTCTCCACGTGACCCGCTGACCTGGGTCCGGTGTCCTCACGTGACCCGGGGTCCTGGTGCCGGGGTGGTCACCGGAACCTGGGAACCGGGCCGGGTGCGCGACATGACCCGGTGACCCGGGGCCGGGTTAACGACCTGTCCAGGGGACCCGGGCCGGGGACCCGACAGGACCCGGTGATCCTTCCCTGGTGTCCCGATGCAACCCGGGGACCCGGGCCGGGGACCCCACGTGACCCGGGGACCTGGGGCCGGGGATGTCACCCGACACTGGTACCCGGGGCAGCGACCCGATACGACCCGGGGACCTGGGCCGGGGTCCCGACCTGACCCGGTGACCTGGGGCCAGGGTAACCACCTGACCCGGGGACCCGGGCCGGGGACCCGGTATGACTCCGTCTCCCGGGGCCGGGGTGGTCACCTGACACTGGTACCCGGGACAGCGACCCGACATGACCCGGTGACCTGGGGCCGGGGTAACGACCTGTCCAGGGGACCTGGGCCGGGGACCCGACAGGACCCGGTGACCTGGTTCCGGGGTGCCGACCTGACCCGGTGACCTGGGGCTGTGGTGTCGACCGGACTCGGGGACCTGGTCCAGTGTCCCGTCATGACCCGGGGACCAGGGGTCGGGGTGGTCACCAGACCCTTGTACCCAGGCCGTTGAGCCGACATGACCCTGTGACCCGGGGCCTGGGTAAAAATCCAACCCGGGGACCCGGGCATGGGACGTGACACGACCTGACCTGGGTCCGGGGTCCCGACCTGACCCGGTGACCTGGGGCCGGTGTCCCCACGTGACCCGGGGTCCTGGTGCCGGGGTGGTCACCGGAACCTGGGAACCAGGCCGGGTGCGCGATATGACCCGGTGACCCGGGGCCGGGTTAACGACCTGTCCAGGGGACCCGGGCCGGGGACCTGACAGGACCCGGTGATCCTTCGCTGGTGTCCCGATGCAACCTGGGGACCCGGGCCGGGGATCCCACGTGACCCGGGGACCTGGGGCCGGGGATGTCACCCGACACTGGTACCCGGGGCAGCGACCCGATACGACCCGGGGACCTGGTTCCGGGGTGCCGACCTGACCCAGTGACCTGGGGCTGTGGTGTCGACCGGACTCGGGGACCTGGTCCGGTGTCCCGTCATGACCCGGGGACCTGGGGTCGGGGTGGTCACCAGACCCTTGTACCCAGGCCGTTGACCCGACATGACCCTGTGACCCGGGGCCTGAGTAAAAATCCAACCCGGGGACCCGGGCATGGGACGTGACATGACCCGACCTGGGTCCGGGGTCTCGACCTGACCCGGTGACCTGGGGCCAGTGTCCCCACGAGACCCGCTGACCTGGGTCCGGGCTCCCCACGTGACCCGGTGACCTGGGGCCGGGGATGTCACCCGACACTGGTACCCGGGGCAGCGACCCGATACGACCCGGGGACCTGGGTCCGGGGTCCCGACCTGACCCGGTGACCTGGGGCCAGGGTAACCACCTGACCCGGGCACCCGGGCCGGGGACCCGGTATGACTCCGTCTCCCGGGGCCGGGGTTGTCACCTGAGACTGGTACCCGGGACAGCGACTCGACATGACCCGGTGACCCGGGGCCGGGGTAACGACCTGTCCAGGGGACCTGGGCCGGGGACCCGACAGGACCCGGTGATCTGGGGCTTGGGTAAAAACCCGTCCCGGGGACCCGGGCTGGGTCCCGACATGACCCGGTGACCTGGTTCCGGGGTGCCGACCTGACCCGGTGACCTGGGGCTGTGGTGTCGACCGGACTCGGGGACCTGGTCCGGTGTCCCGCATGACCCGGGGACCTGGTGTCGGGGTGGTCACCAGACCGTTGTCCCCAGGACGTTGACCCGACATGACCCTGTGACCCGGGGCCTGGGTAAAAATCCAACCCGGGGACCCGGGCATGGGACGTGACATGACCCGACCTGGGTCCGGGGTCCCGACCTGACCCGGTGACCTGGGGCCGGTGTCCCCACGTGACCCGCTGACCTGGGTCCGGGCTCCCCACGTGACCCAGTCACCTGGGCCCGGTGTCCCCACGTGACCTGGGGTCCTGGTGCCGGGGTGGTCATCGGAACCTGGGAAACAGGCTGGGTACCAGACATGACCAGGTGACCTGGGTCCGGGGTCCCCACATGACCCGCTGACCTGGGGCCGGGGTCTCCACGTGACCCGGGGTCCTGGTGCCGGGGTGGTCATCGGAACCTGGGAACCAGGCCGGGTACCCGACATGACCCGGGGACCTCGGCCGGGGTCCCGAGCTGACCCTGGTGCCCGGGCTGTGTACCCGACACGACCCGGTGACCCGGGGCTGTGGTGTCGACGGACTCGTGGACCTGGGTTCGGGGTCCCGACCTGACCCGGTGACCTGGGGCCGGTGTTCCCACGTGACCCGGGGTCCTGGTGCCGGGGTGGTCATCGGAACCTGGGAACCAGGCCGGGTAACCGACATGACCCGGGCACCTGGGGCCGGCGTCCCGACCTGACCCGGTGACCTGGGTCCGGGGTCCCCACGTGACCCGCTGACCTGGGGCCGGTGTCCCCACGTGACCCGGGGTCCTGGTGCCGGGGTGGTCACCGGAACCTGGGAACCAGGCCGGGTGCGCGACATGACCCGGTGATCCTTCGCTGGTGTCCCGATGCAACCCGGGGACCCGGGCCGGGGACCCCACGTGACCCGGGGACCTGGGGCCGGGGATGTCACCCGACACTGGTACCCGGGGCAGCGACCCGATACGACCCGGGGACCTGGGTCCGGGTTCCCGACCTGACCCGGTGACCTGGGGCCAGGGTAACCACCTGACCCGGGGACCCGGGCCGGGGACCCGGTATGACTCCGTCTCCCGGGGCCGGGGTGGTCACCTGACACTGGTACCCGGGACAGCGACCCGACATGACCCGGTGACCCGGGGCCGGGGTAACGACCTGTCCAGGGGACCTGGGCCGGGGACCCGACAGGACCCGGTGATCTGGGGCTTGGGTAAAAACCCGTCCCGGGGACCCGGGCTGGGTCCCGACATGACCCGGTGACCTGGGGCTGTGGTGTCGACCGGACTCGGGGACCTGGTCCGGTGTCCCGTCATGACCCGGGGACCTGGGGTCGGGGTGGTCACCAGACCCTTGTACCCAGGCCGTTGACCCGACATGACCCTGTGACCCGGGGCCTGGGTAAAAATCCAACCCGGGGACCCAGGCATGGGACGTGACATGACCCGACCTGGGTCCGGGGTCCCGACCTGACCCGGTGACCTGGGGCCGGTGTCCCCACGTGACCCGCTGACCTGGGTCCGGGGTCCCCACGTGACCCGTTGACCTGGGGCCGGTGTCCCCACGTGACCCGCTGACCTGGGACCGCGGTCCCCACGTGACCCGGGGTCCTGGTGCCGGGGTGGTCATCGGAACCTGGGAACCAGGCCGGGTACCCGACATGACCCGGGGACATGGGGCCGGGGTCCCGAACTGACCCTGGTGCCCGGGCTGTGTACCCGACACGACCCGGTGACCCGGGGCTGTGGTGTCGACGGACTCGTGGACCTGGGTTCGGGGTCCCGACCTGACCCGGTGACCTGGGGCCGGTGTTCCCACGTGACCCTGGGTCCTGGTGCCGGGGTGGTCATCGGAACCTTGGAACCAGGCCGGGTAACCGACATGACCCGGGCACCTGGGGCCGGCGTCCCGACCTGACCCGGTGACCTGGGGCCGGTCTCCCCACGTGACCCGCTGACCTGGGGCCGGTGTCCCCACGTGACCCGGGGTCCTGGTGCCGGGGTGGTCACTGGAACCTGGGAACCAGGCCGGGTGCGCGACATGACCCGGTGACCCGGGGCCGGGTTAACGACCTGTCCAGGGGACCCGGGCCGGGGACCCGACAGGACCCGGTGATCCTTCGCTGGTGTCCCGATGCAACCCGGGGACCCGGGCCGGGGACCCCACGTGACCCGGGGACCTGGGGCCGGGGATGTCACCCGACACTGGTACCCGGGGCAGCAACCCGATACGACCCGGGGACCTGGGTCCGGGGTCCCGACCTGACCCGGTGACCTGGGGCCAGGGTAACCACCTGACCCGGGGACCCGGGCCGGGGACCCGGTATGACTCCGTCACCCGGGGCCGGGGTGGTCACCTGACACTGGTACCCGGGACAGCGACCCGACATGACCCGGTGACCCGGGGCCGGGGTAACGACCTGTCCAGGGGACCTGGGCCGGGGTCCCCACGTGACCCGGTGACCTGGTTCCGGGGTGCCGACCTGACCCGGTGACCTCGGGCTGTGGTGTCGACGGACTCGTGGACCTGGGTTCGGAGTCCCGACCTGACCCGGTGACCTGGGACCGGTGTCCCCACGTGACCCGGGGTCCTGGTGCCGGGGTCCCCACGTGACCCGCTGACCTGGGGCCGGGGTCCCCACGTGACCCGGGGTCCTGGTGCCGGGGTGGTCACCGGAACCTGGGAACCAGGCCGGGTGCGCTACATGACCCGGTGACCCGGGGCCGGGATAACGACCTGTCCAGGGGACCCGGGCCGGGGACCCGACAGGACCCGGTGATCCTTCGCTGGTGTCCCGATGCAACCCGGGGACCCGGGCTGGGGACCCCACGTGACCCGGGGACCTGGGGCCGGGGATGTCACCCGACACTGGTACCCGGGGCAGCGACCCGATACGACCCGGGGACCTGGGTCCGGGGTCCCGACCTGACCCGGTGACCTGGGGCCAGGGTAACCACCTGACCCGGGCACCCGGGCCGGGGACCCGGTATGACTCCGTCTCCCGGGGCCGGGGTGGTCACCTGACACTGATACCCGGGACAGCGACCCGACATGACCCGGTGACCCGGGGCCGGGGTAACGACCTGTCCAGGGGACCTGGGCCGGGGACCCGACAGGACCCGGTGATCTGGGGCTTGGGTAAAAACCTGTCCCGGGGACCCGGGCTGGGTCCCGACATGACCCGGTGACCTGGTTCCGGGGTGCCGACCTGACCCGGTGACCTGGGGCTGTGGTGTCGACCGGACTCGGGGACCTGGTCCGGTGTCCCGTCATGACCCGGGGACCTGGGGTCGGGGTGGTCACCAGACCCTTGTACCCAGGCCGTTGACCCGACATGACCCTGTGACCCGGGGCCTGGGTAAAAATCCAACCCGGGGACCCGGGCATGGGACGTGACATGACCCGACCTGGGTCCGGGGTCCCGACCTGACCCGGTGACCTGGGGCCGGTGTCCCCACGTGACCCGCTGACCTGGGTCCGGGCTCCCCACGTGACCCGGGGACCTGGGGCCGGGGATGTCACCCGACACTGGTACCCGGGGCAGCGACCCGATACGACCCGGGGACCTGGGTCCGGGGTGCCGACCTGACCCGGTGACCTGGGGCCAGGGTAACCACCTGACCCGGGCACCCGGGCCGGGGATCCGGTATGACTCCGTCTCACGGGGCCGGGGTGGTCACCTGACACTGGTACTCGGGACAGCGACCCGACATGACCTGGTGACCCGGGGCCGGGGTAACGACCTGTCCAGGGGACCTCGGCCGGGGACCCGACAGGACCCGGTGATCTGGGGCTTGGGTAAAAACCCGTCCCGGGGACCCGGGCTGGGTCCCGACATGACCCGGTGACCTGGTTCCGGGGTGCCGACCTGACCCGGTGACCTGGGGCTGTGGTGTCGACCGGACTCGGGGACCTGGTCCGGTGTCCCGTCATGACCCGGGGACCTGGGGTCGGGGTGGTCACCAGACCGTTGTACCCAGGCCGTTGAGCCGACATGATCCTATGACCTGGGGCCTGGGTAAAAATCCAACCCGGGGACCGGGCATGGGACGTGACATGACCCGACCTGGGTCCGGGGTCCCGACCTGACCCGGTGACCTGGGGCCGGTGTCTCCACGTGACCCGCTGACCTGGGTCCGGGGTCCCCACGTGACCCGGTGACCTGGGGCCGGTGTCGCCACGTGACCCGCTGACCTGGGTCCGGGGTCCCCACGTGACCCGGTGACCTGGGGCCGCTGTCCCCACGTGACCCGGTCACCTGGGGCCGGTGTCCCCACGTGACCCGGGGTCCTGGTGCCGGGGTGGTCATCGGAACCTGGGAACCAGGCTGGGTACCAGACATGACCAGGTGACCTGGGTCCGGGGTCCCCACGTGACCCGCAGACCTGGGGCCGGGGTCCCCACGTGACCCGGGGTCCTGGTGCCGGGCTGGACACCGGAACCTGGGAACCAGGCCGGGTGCGCGACATGACCCGGTGACCCGGGGCCGGGTTAACGACCTGTCCAGGGGACCCGGGCCGGGGACCCGACAGGACCCGGTGATCCTTCGCTGGTGTCCCGATGCAACCCGGGGACCCGGGGCAGCGACCCGATACGACCCGGGGACCTGGGTCCGGGGTCCCTACCTGACCCGGTGACCTGGGGCCAGGGTAACCACCTGACCCGGGGACCCGGGCCGGGGACCCGGTATGACTCCGTCTCCCGGGGCCGGGGTGGTCACCTGACACTGGTACCCGGGACAGCGACCCGACATGACCCGGTGACCTGGTTCCGGGGTGCCGACCTGACCCGGTGACCTGGGGCTGTGGTGTCGACCGGACTCGGGGACCTGGTCCGGTGTCCCGCATGACCCGGGGACCTGGGGTCAGGGTGGTCACCAGACCCTTGTACCCAGGCCGTTGACCCGACATGACCCTGTGACCAGGGGCCTGGGTAAAAATCCAACCCGGGGACCCGGGCATGGGACGTGACATGGCCCGACCTGCGTCCGGGGTCCCGACCTGACCCGGTGACCTGGGGCCGGTGTCCCCACGTGACCTGCTCACCTGGGTGCGGGGTCCCCACGTGACCCGGTGACCTGGGGCCGGTGTCCCCACGTGACCTGCTGACCTGGGTCCGGGGTCCCCACGTGACCCGCTGACCTGGGGCCGGGGTCCCCACGTGACCCGGGGTCCTGGTGCCGGGGTGGTCACCGGAACCTGGGAACCAGGCCGGGTGCGCGACATGACCCGGTGACCCGGGGCCGGGTTAACGACCTGTCCAGGGGACCCGGGCCGGGGACCCGACAGGACCCGGTGATCCTTCGCTGGTGTCCCGATGCAACCCGGGGACCCGGGGCAGCGACCCGATACGACCCGGGGACCTGGGTCCGGGGTCCCGACCTGACCCGGTGACCCGGGGCCAGGGTAACCACCTGACCCGGGCACCCGGGCCAGGGACCCGGTATGACTCCGTCTCCCGGGGCCGGGGTGGTCACCTGACACTGGTACCCGGGACAGCGACCCGACATGACCCGGTGACCCGGGGCCGGGGTAACGACCTGTCCAGGGGACCTGGGCCGGGGACCCGACAGGACCCGGTGATCTGGGGCTTGGGTAAAAACCTGTCCCGGGGACGCGGGCTGGGTCCCGACATGACCCGGTGACCTGGTTCCGGGGTGCCGAACTGACCCGGTGACCTGGGGCCGGTGTCCCCACGTGACCCAGTGACCTGGGTCCGGGGTCCCCACGTGACCCGGTGACCTGGGGCCGGTGTCGCCACGTGACCCGCTGACCTGGGTCCGGGCTCCCCACGTGACCCGGTGGCCTGGGGCCGGTGTCCCCACGTGACCCGGTCACCTGGGGCCGGTGTCCCCACGTGACCCGGGGTCCTGGTGCCGGGGTGGTCACCGGAACCTGGGAACCAGGCCGGGTGCGCGACATGACCCGGTGACCCGGGGCCGGGTTAACGACCTGTCCAGGGGACCCGGGCCGGGGACCCGACAGGACCCGGTGATCCTTCGCTGGTGTCCCGATGCAACCCGGGGACCCGGGCCGGGGACCCCACGTGACCCGGGGACCTGGGGCCGGGGATGTCACCCGACACTGGTACCCGGGGCAGCGACCCGACACGACCCGGGGACCTGGGTCCGGGGTACCGACCTGACCCGGTGACCAGGGGCTAGGGTAACCACCTGACCCGGGGACCTAGGCCGGGGACCCGGTATGACTCCGTCTCCCGGGGCCGGGGTGGTCACCTGACACTGGTACCCGGGACAGCTTCCCGACATGACCTGGTGACCTGGTTCCGGGGTGCCGACCTGACCCGGTGACCTGGGTCTGTGGTGTCGACCGGACTCGGGGACCTGGTCCGGTGTCCCGCATGACCCGGGGACCTTGGGTCGGGGTGGTCACCAGACCCTTGTACCCAGGCCGTTGAGCCGACATGACCCTGTGACCCGGGGCCTGGGTAAAAATCCAACCCAGGGACCCGGGCATGGGACGTGACATGACCCGACCTGGGTCCGGGGTCCCGACCTTACCCGGTGACCTGGGGCCGGTGTCCCCACGTGACCCGCTGACCTGGGTCCGGGGTCCCCACGTGACCCGGTGACCTGGGGCCGGTGTCGCCACTTGACCCGCTGACCTGGGTCCGGGCTCCCCACGTGACCCAGTGACCTGGGGCCGGTGTCCCCACGTGACCCGGTCACCTGGGGCCGGTGTCCCCACGTGACCCGGGGTCCTGGTGCCGGGGTGGTCATCGGAACCTGGGAAACAGGCCGGGTACCAGACATGACCAGGTGACCTGGGTCCGGGGTCCCCACGTGACCCGCTGACCTGGGTCCGGGGTCCCCACGTGACCCGGGGTCCTGGTGCCGGGGTGGTCACCGGAACCTGGGAACCAGGCCGGGTGCGCGACATGACCTGGTGACCCGTGGCCGGGTTAACGACCTGTCCAGGGGACCCGGGCCGGGGACCCGACAGGACCCGGTGATCCTTCGCTGGTGTCCCGATGCAACCCGGGGACCCGGGCCGGGGACCCCACGTGACCCGGGGACCTGGGGCCGGGGATGTCACCCGACACTGGTACCCGGGGCAGCGACCCGATACGACCCGGGGACCTGGGTCCGGGGTCCCGACCTGACCCGGTGACCTGGGGCCAGGGTAACCACCTGACCCGGGGACCCGGGCCGGGGACCCGGTATGACTCCGTCTCCCGGGGCCGGGGTGGTCACCTGACACTGGTACCCGGGACAGCGACCCGACATGACCCGGTGACCCGGGGCCGGGGTAACGACCTGTCCAGGGGACCTGGGCCGGGGACCCGACAGGACCCGGTGATCTGGGGCTTGGGTAAAAACCCGTCCCGGGGACGCGGGCTGGGTCCCGACATGACCCGGTGACCTGGTTCCGGGGTGCCGAACTGACCCGGTGACCTGGGGCTGGTGTCCCCACGTGACCCGCTGACCTGGGTCCGGGGTCCCCACGTGACCCGGTGACCTGGGGCCGGTGTCGCCACGTGTCCCGCTGACCTGGGTCCGGGCTCCCCACGTGACCCGGTGACCTGGGGCCGGTGTCCCCACGTGACCCGGTCACCTGTGGCCGGTGTCCCCACGTGACCCGGGGTCCTGGTGCCGGGGTGGTCATCGGAACCTGGGAACCAGGCCGGGTACCAGACATGACCAGGTGACCTGGGTCCGGGGTCCCCACGTGACCCGCTGACCTGGGGCCGGGGTCCCCACGTGACCCGGGGTCCTGGTGCCGGGGTGGTCACCGGAACATGGGAACCAGGCCGGGTGCGCGACATGACCCGGTGACCCGGGGCCGGGTTAACGACCTGTCCAGGGGACCCGGGCCGGGGACCCGACAGGACCCGGTGATCCTTCGCTGGTGTCCCGATGCAACCCGGGGACCCGGGCCGGGGACCCCACGTGACCCGGGGACCTGGGGCCGGGGATGTCACCCGACACTGGTACCCGGGGCAGCGACCCGATACGACCCGGGGACCTGGGTCCGGGGTCCCGACCTGACCCGGTGACCTGGGGCCAGGGTAACCACCTGACCCGGGGACCCGGGCCGGGGACCCGGTATGACTCCGTCTCCCGGGGCCGGGGTGGTCACCTGTAACTGGTACCCGGGACAGCGACCCGACATGACCCGGTGACCCGGGGCCGGGGTAACGACCTGTCCAGGGGACCTGGGCCGGGGACCCGACAGGACCCGGTGACCTGGTTCCGGGGTGCCGACCTGACCCGGTGACCTGGGGCTGTGATGTCGACTGGACTCGGGGACCTGGTCCGGTGTCCCGCATGACCCGGGGACCTGGGGTCGGGGTGGTCACCAGACCCTTGTACCCAGGCCGTTGAGCCGACATGACCCTGTGACCCGTGGCCTGGGTAAAAATCCAACCCGGGGACCCGGTCATGGGACGTGACATGACCCGACCTGGGTCCGGGGTCCCGACCTGACCCGGTGACCTGGGGCCGGTGTCCCCACGTGTCCCGCTGACCTGGGTCCGGGGTCCCGACCTGACCCGGTGACCTGGGGCCGGTGTCCCCACGTGACACGCTGACCTGGGTCAGGGGTCCCCACGTGACCCGGTGACCTGGGGCCGGTGTCCCCACGTGACCCGCTGACCTGGGTCCGGTGTCCCCACGTGACCTGGGGTCCTGGTGCCGGGGTGGTCATCGGAACCTGGGAACCAGGCTGGGTACCAGACATGACCAAGTGACCTGGGTCCGGGGTCCCCACGTGACCCGCGGACCTGGGGCCGGGGTCCCCACGTGACCCGGGGTCCTGGTGCCGGGGTTGTCACCGGAACCTGGGAACCAGGCCGGGTGCGCGACATGACCCGGTGACCCGGGGCCGGGTTAACGACCTGTCCAGGGGACCCGGGCCGGGGACCCGACAGGACCCGGTGATCCTTCGCTGGTGTCCCGATGCAACCCGGGGACCCGGGCCGGGGACCCCACGTGACCCGGGGACCTGTGGCCGGGGATGTCACCCGACACTGGTACCCGGGGCAGCGACCCAATACGACCCGGGGACCTGGGTCCGGGGTCCCGACCTGACCCGGTGACCTGGGGCCAGGGTAACCACCTGACCCAGGGACCCGAGCCGGGGACCCGGTATGACTCCATCTCCCGGGGCCGGGGTGGTCACCTGACACTGGTACCCGGGACAGCGACCCGACATGACCCGGTGACCCGGGGCCGGGGTAACGACCTGTCCAGGGGACCTGGGCCGGGGACCCGACAGGACCCGGTGATCTGGGGCTTGGGTAAAAACCCGTCCCGGGGACCCGGGCTGGGTCCCGACATGACCCGGTGACCTGGTTCCGGGGTGCCGACCTGACCCGGTGACCTGGAGCTGTGGTGTCGACCGGACTCGGGGACCTGGTCCGGTGTCCCGCATGACCCGGGGACGTGGGGTCGGGGTGGTCACCAGACCGTTGTACCCAGGCCGTTGACCTGACATGACCCTGTGACCCTGGGCCTGGGTAAAAATCCAACCCGGGGACCCGGGCATGGGACGTGACATGACCCGACCTGGGTCCGGGGTCCCGACCTGACCCGGTGACCTGGGGCCGGTGTCCCCACGTGACCCGCTGACCTGGGTCCGGGGTCCCCACGTGACCCGGTGACCTGGGGCCGGTGTCCCCACGTGACCCGCTGACCTGGGTCCGGGGTCCCCACGTGACCCTGTGACCTGGAGCCGGTGTCCCCACGTGACCCGCTGACCTGTTTCCGGGCTCCCCACGTGACCCGGTGACCTGGGGCCGGTGTCCCCACGTGACCCGGTCACCTGGGGCCGGTGTCCCCACGTGACCCGGGGTCCTGGTGCCGGGGTGGTCATCGGAACCTGGGAACCAGGCCGGGTACCAAACATGACCAGGTGACCTGGGTCCGGGGTCCCCATGTGACCCGCTGACCTGTGGCCGGTGTCCCCACGTGACCCGGGGTCCTGGTTCCGGGGTGGTCACCGGAACCTGGGAACCAGGCCGGGTGCGCGACATGACCCGGTGACCCGGGGCCGGGTTAACGACCTGTCCAGGGGACCCGGGCCGGGGACCCGACAGGACCCGGTGATCCTTCGCTGGTGTCCCGATGCAACCCGGGGACCCGGGCCGGGGACCCCACGTGACCCGGGGACCTGGGGCCGGGGATGTCACCCGACACTGGTACCCGGGGCAGCGACCCGATACGACCCGGGGACCTGGGTCCGGGGTCCCGACCTGACCCGGTGACCTGGGGCCAGGGTAACCACCTGACCCGGGGACCCGGGCCGGGGACCCGGTATGACTCCGTCTCCCGGGGCCGGGGTGGTCACCTGACACTGGTACCCGGGACAGCGACCCGACATGACCCGGTGACCCGGGGCCGGGGTAACGACCTGTCCAGGGGACCTGGGCCGGGGACCCGACAGGACCCGGTGATCTGGGGCTTGGGTAAAAACCCGTCCCGGGGACCCGGGCTGGGTCCCGACATGACCCGGTGACCTGGTTCCAGGGTGCCGAACTGACCCGGTGACCTGGGGCCGGTGTCCCCACGTGACCCGCTAACCTGGGTCCGGGGTCCCCACGTGACCCGGTGACCTGGAGCCGGTGTCCCCACGTGACCCGCTGACCTGGGTCCGGGGTCCCCACGTGACCCGGTGACCTGGGGCCGGTGTCGCCACGTGACCCGCTGACCTGGGTCCGGGCTCCCCACGTGACCCGGTGGCCTGGGGCCGGTGTCCCCACGTGACCCGCTGACCTGGGTCCGGGGTCCCCACGTGACCCGGTGACCTGGGGCCGCTGTCCCCACGTGACCCGGTCACCTGGGGCCGGTGTCCCCACGTGACCCGGGGTCCTGGTGCCGGGGTGGTCATCGGAACCTGGGAACCAGGCTGGGTACCAGACATGACCAGGTGACCTGGGTCCGGGGTCCCCACGTGACCCGCAGACCTGGGGCCGGGGTCCCCACGTGACCCGGGGTCCTGGTGCCGGGCTGGACACCGGAACCTGGGAACCAGGCCGGGTGCGCGACATGACCCGGTGACCCGGGGCCGGGTTAACGACCTGTCCAGGGGACCCGGGCCGGGGACCCGACAGGACCCGGTGATCCTTCGCTGGTGTCCCGATGCAACCCGGGGACCCGGGGCAGCGACCCGATACGACCCGGGGACCTGGGTCCGGGGTCCCTACCTGACCCGGTGACCTGGGGCCAGGGTAACCACCTGACCCGGGGACCCGGGCCGGGGACCCGGTATGACTCTGTCTCCCGGGGCCGGGGTGGTCACCTGACACTGGTACCCGGGACAGCGACCCGACATGACCCGGTGACCTGGTTCCGGGGTGCCGACCTGACCCGGTGACCTGGGGCTGTGGTGTCGACCGGACTCGGGGACCTGGTCCGGTGTCCCGCATGACCCGGGGACCTGGGGTCAGGGTGGTCACCAGACCCTTGTACCCAGGCCGTTGACCCGACATGACCCTGTGACCAGGGGCCTGGGTAAAAATCCAACCCGGGGACCCGGGCATGGGACGTGACATGACCCGACCTGCGTCCGGGGTCCCGACCTGACCCGGTGACCTGGGGCCGGTGTCCCCACGTGACCTGCTCACCTGGGTGCGGGGTCCCCACGTGACCCGGTGACCTGGGGCCGGTGTCCCCACGTGACCCGCTGACCTGGGTCCGGGGTCCCCACGTGACCCGCTGACCTGGGGCCGGGGTCCCCACGTGACCCGGGGTCCTGGTGCCGGGGTGGTCACCGGAACCTGGGAACCAGGCCGGGTGCGCGACATGACCCGGTGACCCGGGGCCGGGTTAACGACCTGTCCAGGGGACCCGGGCCGGGGACCCGACAGGACCCGGTGATCCTTCGCTGGTGTCCCGATGCAACCCGGGGACCCGGGGCAGCGACCCGATACGACCCGGGGACCTGGGTCCGGGGTCCCGACCTGACCCGGTGACCCGGGGCCAGGGTAACCACCTGACCCGGGCACCCGGGCCAGGGACCCGGTATGACTCCGTCTCCCGGGGCCGGGGTGGTCACCTGACACTGGTACCCGGGACAGCGACCCGACATGACCCGGTGACCCGGGGCCGGGGTAACGACCTGTCCAGGGGACCTGGGCCGGGGACCCGACAGGACCCGGTGATCTGGGGCTTGGGTAAAAACCCGTCCCGGGGACGCGGGCTGGGTCCCGACATGACCCGGTGACCTGGTTCCGGGGTGCCGAACTGACCCGGTGACCTGGGGCCGGTGTCCCCACGTGACCCAGTGACCTGGGTCCGGGGTCCCCACGTGACCCGGTGACCTGGGGCCGGTGTCGCCACGTGACCCGCTGACCTGGGTCCGGGCTCCCCACGTGACCCGGTGGCCTGGGGCCGGTGTCCCCACGTGACCCGGTCACCTGGGGCCGGTGTCCCCACGTGACCCGGGGTCCTGGTGCCGGGGTGGTCACCGGAACGTGGGAACCAGGCCGGGTGCGCGACATGACCCGGTGACCCGGGGCCGGGTTAACGACCTGTCCAGGGGACCCGGGCCGGGGACCCGACAGGACCCGGTGATCCTTCGCTGGTGTCCCGATGCAACCCGGGGACCCGGGCCGGGGACCCCACGTGACCCGGGGACCTGGGGCCGGGGATGTCACCCGACACTGGTACCCGGGGCAGCGACCCGACACGACCCGGGGACCTGGGTCCGGGGTACCGACCTGACCCGGTGACCAGGGGCTAGGGTAACCACCTGACCCGGGGACCTAGGCCGGAGACCCGGTATGACTCCGTCTCCCGGGGCCGGGGTGGTCACCTGACACTGGTACCCGGGACAGCTTCCCGACATGACCTGGTGACCTGGTTCCGGGGTGCCGACCTGACCCGGTGACCTGGGTCTGTGGTGTCGACCGGACTCGGGGACCTGGTCCGGTGTCCCGCATGACCCGGGGACCTTGGGTCGGGGTGGTCACCAGACCCTTGTACCCAGGCCGTTGAGCCGACATGACCCTGTGACCCGGGGCCTGGGTAAAAATCCAACCCGGGGACCCGGGCATGGGACGTGACATGACCCGACCTGGGTCCGGGGTCCCGACCTTACCCGGTGACCTGGGGCCGGTGTCCCCACGTGACCCGCTGACCTGGGTCCGGGGTCCCCACGTGACCCAGTGACCTGGGGCCGGTGTCCCCACGTGACCCGGTCACCTGGGGCCGGTGTCCCCACGTGACCCGGGGTCCTGGTGCCGGGGTGGTCATCGGAACCTGGGAAACAGGCCGGGTACCAGACATGACCAGGTGACCTGGGTCCGGGGTCCCCACGTGACCCGCTGACCTGGGGCCGGGGTCCCCACGTGACCCGGGGTCCTGGTGCCGGGGTGGTCACCGGAACCTGGGAACCAGGCCGGGTGCGCGACATGACCTGGTGACCCGTGGCCGGGTTAACGACCTGTCCAGGGGACCCGGGCCGGGGACCCGACAGGACCCGGTGATCCTTCGCTGGTGTCCCGATGCAACCCGGGGACCCGGGCCGGGGACCCCACGTGACCTGGGGACCTGGGGCCGGGGATGTCACCCGACACTGGTACCCGGGGCAGCGACCCGATACGACCCGGGGACCTGGGTCCGGGGTCCCGACCTGACCCGGTGACCTGGGGCCAGGGTAACCACCTGACCCGGGGACCCGGGCCGGGGACCCGGTATGACTCCGTCTCCCGGGGCCGGGGTGGTCACCTGACACTGGTACCCGGGACAGCGACCCGACATGACCCGGTGACCCGGGGCCGGGGTAACGACCTGTCCAGGGGACCTGGGCCGGGGACCCGACAGGACCCGGTGATCTGGGGCTTGGGTAAAAACCCGTCCCGGGGACGCGGGCTGGGTCCCGACATGACCCGGTGACCTGGTTCCGGGGTGCCGAACTGACCCGGTGACCTGGGGCTGGTGTCCCCACGTGACCCGCTGACCTGGGTCCGGGGTCCCCACGTGACCCGGTGACCTGGGGCCGGTGTCGCCACGTGACCCGCTGACCTGGGTCCGGGCTCCCCACGTGACCCGGTGACCTGGGGCCGGTGTCCCCACGTGACCCAGTCACCTGGGGCCGGTGTCCCCACGTGACCCGGGGTCCTGGTGCCGGGGTGGTCATCGGAACCTGGGAACCAGGCCGGGTACCAGACATGACCAGGTGACCTGGGTCCGGGGTCCCCACGTGACCCGCTGACCTGGGGCCGGGGTCCCCACGTGACCCGGGGTCCTGGTGCCGGGGTGGTCACCGGAACATGGGAACCAGGCCGGGTGCGCGACATGACCCGGTGACCCGGGGCCGGGTTAACGACCTGTCCAGGGGACCCGGGCCGGGGACCCGACAGGACCCGGTGATCCTTCGCTGGTGTCCCGATGCAACCCGGGGACCCGGGCCGGGGACCCCACGTGACCCGGGGACCTGGGGCCGGGGATGTCACCCGACACTGGTACCCGGGGCAGCGACCCGATACGACCCGGGGACCTGGGTCCGGGGTCCCGACCTGACCCGGTGACCTGGGGCCAGGGTAACCACCTGACCCGGGGACCCGGGCCGGGGACCCGGTATGACTCCGTCTCCCGGGGCCGGGGTGGTCACCTGTAACTGGTACCCGGGACAGCGACCCGACATGACCCGGTGACCCGGGGCCGGGGTAACGACCTGTCCAGGGGACCTGGGCCGGGGACCCGACAGGACCCGGTGACCTGGTTCCGGGGTGCCGACCTGACCCGGTGACCTGGGGCTGTGATGTCGACTGGACTCGGGGACCTGGTCCGGTGTCCCGCATGACCCGGGGACCTGGGGTCGGGGTGGTCACCAGACCCTTGTACCCAGGCCGTTGAGCCGACATGACCCTGTGACCCGTGGCCTGGGTAAAAATCCAACCCGGGGACCCGGTCATGGGACGTGACATGACCCGACCTGGGTCCGGGGTCCCGACCTGACCCGGTGACCTGGGGCCGGTGTCCCCACGTGTCCCGCTGACCTGGGTCCGGGGTCCCGACCTGACCCGGTGACCTGGGGCCGGTGTCCCCACGTGACACGCTGACCTGGGTCAGGGGTCCCCACGTGACCCGGTGACCTGGGGCCGGTGTCCCCACGTGACCCGCTGACCTGGGTCCGGTGTCCCCACGTGACCTGGGGTCCTGGTGCCGGGGTGGTCATCGGAACCTGGGAACCAGGCTGGGTACCAGACATGACCAAGTGACCTGGGTCCGGGGTCCCCACGTGACCCGCTGACCTGGGGCCGGGGTCCCCACGTGACCCGGGGTCCTGGTGCCGGGGTTGTCACCGGAACCTGGGAACCAGGCCGGGTGCGCGACATGACCCGGTGACCCGGGGCCGGGTTAACGACCTGTCCAGGGGACCCGGGCCGGGGACCCGACAGGACCCGGTGATCCTTCGCTGGTGTCCCGATGCAACCCGGGGACCCGGGCCGGGGACCCCACGTGACCCGGGGACCTGTGGCCGGGGATGTCACCCGACACTGGTACCCGGGGCAGCGACCCAATACGACCCGGGGACCTGGGTCCGGGGTCCCGACCTGACCCGGTGACCTGGGGCCAGGGTAACCACCTGACCCAGGGACCCGAGCCGGGGACCCGGTATGACTCCATCTCCCGGGGCCGGGGTGGTCACCTGACACTGGTACCCGGGACAGCGACCCGACATGACCCGGTGACCCGGGGCCGGGGTAACGACCTGTCCAGGGGACCTGGGCCGGGGACCCGACAGGACCCGGTGATCTGGGGCTTGGGTAAAAACCCGTCCCGGGGACCCGGGCTGGGTCCCGACATGACCCGGTGACCTGGTTCCGGGGTGCCGACCTGACCCGGTGACCTGGAGCTGTGGTGTCGACCGGACTCGGGGACCTGGTCCGGTGTCCCGCATGACCCGGGGACCTGGGGTCGGGGTGGTCACCAGACCGTTGTACCCAGGCCGTTGACCTGACATGACCCTGTGACCCTGGGCCTGGGTAAAAATCCAACCCGGGGACCCGGGCATGGGACGTGACATGACCCGACCTGGGTCCGGGGTCCCGACCTGACCCGGTGACCTGGGGCCGGTGTCCCCACGTAACCCGCTGACCTGGGTCCGGGGTCCCCACGTGACCCGGTGACCTGGGGCCGGTGTCCCCACGTGACCCGCTGACCTGGGTCCGGGGTCCCCACGTGACCCTGTGACCTGGAGCAGGTGTCCCCACGTGACCCGCTGACCTGTTTCCGGGCTCCCCACGTGACCCGGTGACCTGGGGCCGGTGTCCCCACGTGACCCGGTCACCTGGGGCCGGTGTCCCCACGTGACCCGGGGTCCTGGTGCCGGGGTGGTCATCGGAACCTGGGAACCAGGCCGGGTACCAAACATGACCAGGTGACCTGGGTCCGGGGTCCCCATGTGACCCGCTGACCTGGGGCCGGTGTCCCCACGTGACCCGGGGTCCTGGTTCCGGGGTGGTCACCGGAACCTGGGAACCAGGCCGGGTGCGCGACATGACCCGGTGACCCGGGGCCGGGTTAACGACCTGTCCAGGGGACCCGGGCCGGGGACCCGACAGGACCCGGTGATCCTTCGCTGGTGTCCCGATGCAACCCGGGGACCCGGGCCGGGGACCCCACGTGACCCGGGGACCTGGGGCCGGGGATGTCACCCGACACTGGTACCCGGGGCAGCGACCCGATACGACCCGGGGACCTGGGTCCGGGGTCCCGACCTGACCCGGTGACCTGGGGCCAGGGTAACCACCTGACCCGGGGACCCGGGCCGGGGACCCGGTATGACTCCGTCTCCCGGGGCCGGGGTGGTCACCTGACACTGGTACCCGGGACAGCGACCCGACATGACCCGGTGACCCGGGGCCGGGGTAACGACCTGTCCAGGGGACCTGGGCCGGGGACCCGACAGGACCCGGTGATCTGGGGCTTGGGTAAAAACCCGTCCCGGGGACCCGGGCTGGGTCCCGACATGACCCGGTGACCTGGTTCCAGGGTGCCGAACTGACCCGGTGACCTGGGGCCGGTGTCCCCACGTGACCCGCTAACCTGGGTCCGGGGTCCCCACGTGACCCGGTGACCTGGAGCCGGTGTCCCCACGTGACCCGCTGACCTGGGTCCGGGGTCCCCACGTGACCCGGTGACCTGGGGCCGGTGTCGCCACGTGACCCGCTGACCTGGGTCCGGGCTCCCCACGTGACCCGGTGGCCTGGGGCCGGTGTCCCCACGTGACCCGGTCACCTGGGGCCGGTGTCCCCACGTGACCCGGGGTCCTGGTGCCGGGGTGGTCATCGGAACCTGGGAACCAGGCCGGGTACCAGACATGACCAGGTGACCTGGGTCCGGGGTCCCCACGTGACCCGCTGACCTGGGGCCGGGGTCCCCACGTGACCCGGGGTCCTGGTGCCGGGGTGGTCACCGGAACGTGGGAACCAGGCCGGGTGCGCGACATGACCCGGTGACCCGGGGCCGGGTTAACGACCTGTCCAGGGGACCCGGGCCGGGGACCCGACAGGACCCGGTGATCCTTCGCTGGTGTCCCGATGCAACCCGGGGACCCGGGCCGGGGACCCCACGTGACCCGGGGACCTGGGGCCGGGGATGTCACCCGACACTGGTACCCGGGGCAGCGACCCGACACGACCCGGGGACCTGGGTCCGGGGTACCGACCTGACCCGGTGACCAGGGGCTAGGGTAACCACCTGACCCGGGGACCCGGGCCTGTGACCCGGTATGACTCCGTCTCCCGGGGCCGGGGTGGTCACCTGACACTGGTACCCGGGACAGCGACCCGATATGACCCGGTGACCCGGGGCCGGGGTAACGACCTGTACAGGGGACCTGGGCCGGGGACCCGACAGGACCCGGTGATCTGGGGCTTGGGTAAAAACCCGTCCCGGGGACCCGGGCTGGGTCCCCACATGACCCGGTGATCTGGTTCCGGGGTGCCGACCTGACCTGGTGACCTGGGGCCGGTGTCCCCACGTGACCCGCTGACCTGGGTCCGGGGTCCCCACGTGACCCGGTGACCTGGGTCCGGTGTCCCCACGTGACCCGCTGACCTGGGTCCGGGCTCCCCACGTGACCCGGTGACCTGGGGCCGGTGTCCCCACGTGACCTGGTCACCTGGGGCCGGTGTCCCCACGTGACCCGGGGTCCTCGTGCCGGGGTGGTCATCGGAACCTGGGAACCAGGCTGGGTACCAGACATGACCAGGTGACCTGGGTCCGGGGTCCCCACGTGACCCGCTGACCTGGGGCCGGGGTCCCCACGTGACCCGGGGTCCTGGTGCCGGGGTGGTCACCGGAACGTGGGAACCAGGCCGGGTGCGCGACATGACCCGGTGACCTGGGGCCGGGTTAACGACCTGTTCAGGGGACCCGGGCCGGGGACCCGACAGGACCCGGTGATCCTTCGCTGGTGTCCCGATGCAACCCGGGGACCCGGGCCGGGGACCCCACGTGACCCGGGGACCTGGGGCCGGGGATGTCACCCGACACTGGTACCCGGGGCAGCGACCCGATACGACCCGGGGACCTGGGTCCGGGGTCCCCACGTGACCCGGTGACCTGGGGCCAGGGTAACCACCTGACCCGGGGACCTAGGCCGGGGACCCGGTATGACTCCGTCTCCCGGGGCCGGGGTGGTCACCTGACACTGGTACCCGGGACAGCGACCCGACATGACCCGGTGACCCGGGGCCGGGGTAACGACCTGTCCAGGGGACCTGGGCCGGGGACCCGACAGGACCCGGTGATCTGGGGCTTGGGTAAAAACCCGTCCCGGGGACCCGGGCTGGGTCCCGACATGACCCGGTGACCTGGGGCTGTGGTGTCGACCGGACTCGGGGACCTGGTCCGGTGTCCCGTCATGACCTGGGGACCTGGGGTCGGGGTGGTCACCAGACCCTTGTACCCAGGCCGTTGACCCGACATGACCCTGTGACCCGGGGCCTGGGTAAAAATCCAACCCGGGGACCCGGGCATGGGACGTGACATGACCCGACCTGGGTCCGGGGTCCCAACCTGACCCGGTGACCTGGGGCCGGTGTCCCCACGTGACCCGCTGACCTGGGTCCGGGCTCCCCACGTGACCCGGTGACCTGGGGCCGGTGTCCCCACGTGACCCGGTCACCTGGGGCCGGTGTCCCCACGTGACCCGGGGTCCTGGTGCCGGGGTGGTCATCGGAACCTGGGAACCAGGCCGGGTACCAGACATGACCAGGTGACCTGGGTCCGGGGTCTCCACGTGACCCGCTGACCTGGGTCCGGTGTCCTCACGTGACCCGGGGTCCTGGTGCCGGGGTGGTCACCGGAACCTGGGAACCGGGCCGGGTGCGCGACATGACCCGGTGACCCGGGGCCGGGTTAACGACCTGTCCAGGGGACCCGGGCCGGGGACCCGACAGGACCCGGTGATCCTTCGCTGGTGTCCCGATGCAACCCGGGGACCCGGGCCGGGGACCCCACGTGACCCGGGGACCTGGGGCCGGGGATGTCACCCGACACTGGTACCCGGGGCAGCGACCCGATACGACCCGGGGACCTGGGCCGGGGTCCCGACCTGACCCGGTGACCTGGGGCCAGGGTAACCACCTGACCCGGGGACCCGGGCCGGGGACCCGGTATGACTCCGTCTCCCGGGGCCGGGGTGGTCACCTGACACTGGTACCCGGGACAGCGACCCGACATGACCCGGTGACCCGGGGCCGGGGTAACGACCTGTCCAGGGGACCTGGGCCGGGGACCCGACAGGACCCGGTGACCTGGTTCCGGGGTGCCGACCTGACCCGGTGACCTGGGGCTGTGGTGTCGACCGGACTCGGGGACCTGGTCCGGTGTCCCGTCATGACCCGGGGACCTGGGGTCGGGGTGGTCACCAGACCCTTGTACCCAGGCCGTTGACCCGACATGACCCTGTGACCCGGGGCCTGGGTAAAAATCCAACCCGGGGACCCGGGCATGGGACGTGACATGACCCGACCTGGGTCCGGGGTCCCGACCTGACCCGGTGACCTGGGGCCAGTGTCCCCACGAGACCCGCTGACCTGGGTCCGGGCTCCCCACGTGACCCGGTGACCTGGGGCCGGGGATGTCACCCGACACTGGTACCCGGGGCAGCAACCCGATACGACCCGGGGACCTGGGTCCGGGGTCCCGACCTGACCCGGTGACCTGGGGCCAGGGTAACCACCTGACCCGGGCACCCGGGCCGGGGACCCGGTATGACTCCGTCTCCCGGGGCCGGGGTTGTCACCTGAGACTGGTACCCGGGACAGCGACTCGACATGACCCGGTGACCCGGGGCCGGGGTAACGACCTGTCCAGGGGACCTGGGCCGGGGACCCGACAGGACCCGGTGATCTGGGGCTTGGGTAAAAACCCGTCCCGGGGACCCGGGCTGGGTCCCGACATGACCCGGTGACCTGGTTCCGGGGTGCCGACCTGACCCGGTGACCTGGGGCTGTGGTGTCGACCGGACTCGGGGACCTGGTCCGGTGTCCCGCATGACCCGGGGACCTGGGGTCGGGGTGGTCACCAGACCCTTGTACCCAGGCCGTTGACCCGACATGACCCTGTGACCCGGGGCCTGGGTAAAAATCCAACCCGGGGACCCGGGCATGGGACGTGACATGACCCGACCTGGGTCCGGGGTCCCGACCTGACCCGGTGACCTGGGGCCGGTGTCCCCACGTGACCCGCTGACCTGGGTCCGGGCTCCCCACGTGACCCGGTGACCTGGGCCCGGTGTCCCCACGTGACCTGGGGTCCTGGTGCCGGGGTGGTCATCGGAACCTGGGAAACAGGCTGGGTACCAGACATGACCAGGTGACCTGGGTCCGGGGTCCCCACATGACCTGCTGACCTGGGGCCGGGGTCTCCACGTGACCCGGGGTCCTGGTGCCGGGGTGGTCATCGGAACCTGGGAACCAGGCCGGGTACCCGACATGACCCGGGGACCTGGGGCCGGGGTCCCGAGCTGACCCTGGTGCCCGGGCTGTGTACCCGACACGACCCGGTGACCCGGGGCTGTGGTGTCGACGGACTCGTGGACCTGGGTTCGGGGTCCCGACCTGACCCGGTGACCTGGGGCCGGTGTTCCCACGTGACCCGGGGTCCTGGTGCCGGGGTGGTCATCGGAACCTGGGAACCAGGCCGGGTAACCGACATGACCCGGGCACCTGGGGCCGGCGTCCCGACCTGACCCGGTGACCTGGGTCCGGGGTCCCCACGTGACCCGCTGACCTGGGGCCGGTGTCCCCACGTGACCCGGGGTCCTGGTGCCGGGGTGGTCACCGGAACCTGGGAACCAGGCCGGGTGCGCGACATGACCCGGTGACCCGGGGCCGGGTTAACGACCTGTCCAGGGGACCCGGGCCGGGGACCCGACAGGACCCGGTGATCCTTCGCTGGTGTCCCGATGCAACCCGGGGACCCGGGCCGGGGACCCCACGTGACCCGGGGACCTGGGGCCGGGGATGTCACCCGACACTGGTACCCGGGGCAGCGACCCGATACGACCCGGGGACCTGGGTCCGGGGTCCCGACCTGACCCGGTGACCTGGGGCCAGGGTAACCACCTGACCCGGGGACCCGGGCCGGGGACCCGGTATGACTCCGTCTCCCGGGGCCGGGGTGGTCACCTGACACTGGTACCCGGGACAGCGACCCGACATGACCCGGTGACCCGGGGCCGGGTTAACGACCTGTCCAGGGGACCCGGGCCGGGGACCCGACAGGACCCGGTGATTCTTCGCTGGTGTCCCTATGCAACCCGGGGACCCGGGCCGGGGACACCACGTGACCCGGGGACCTGGGGCCGGGGATGTCACCCGACACTGGTACCCGGGGCAGCGACCCGATACGACCCGGGGACCTGGTTCCGGGGTGCCGACCTGACCCGGTGACCTGGAGCTGTGGTGTCGACCGGACTTGGGGACCTGGTCCGGTGTCCCATCATGACCCGGGGACCTGGGGTCGGGGTGGTCACCAGACCCTTGTACCCAGGCCGTTGACCCGACATGACCCTGTGACCCGGGGCCTGGGTAAAAATCCAACCCGGGGACCCGGGCATGGGACGTGATATGATGCGACCTGGGTCCGGGGTCCCGACCTGACCCGGTGACCTGGGTCCGGTGTCCCCACGTGACCCGGGGTCCTGGTGCCGGGGTGGTCATCGGAACCTGGGAACCAGGCCGGGTACCAGACATGACCAGGTGACCTGGGTCCGGGGTCCCCACGTGACCCGCAGATCTGGGGCCGGGGTCCCCACGTGACCCGGGGTCCTGGTGCCGGGGTGGTCACCGGAACCTGGGAACCGGGCCGGGTGCGCGACATGACCCGGTGACCCGGGGCCGGGTTAACGACCTGTCCAGGGGACCCGGGCCGGGGACCCCACGTGACCCAGGGACCTGGGGCCGGGGATGTCACCCGACACTGGTACCCGGGGCAGCGACCCGATACGACCCGGGGACCTGGGTCCGGGGTCCCGACCTGACCCGGTGACCTGGGGCCAGGGTAACCACCTGACCCGGGGACCCGGGCCAGGGACCCGGTATGACTCCGTCTCCCGGGGCCGGGGTGGTCACCTGACACTGGTACCCGGGACAGCGACCCGACATGACCCGGTGACCCGGGGCCGGGGTAACGACCTGTCAAGGGGACCTGGGCCGGGGACCTGACAGGACCCGGTGATCTGGGTCTTGGGTAAAAACCCGTCCCGGGGACCCGGGCTGGGTCCCGACATGACCCGGTGACCTGGTTCCGGGGTGCCGACCTGACCCGGTGACCTGGGGCTGTGGTGTCGACCGGACTCGGGGACCTGGTCCGGTGTCCCGCATGACCCGGGGACCTGGTGTCGGGGTGGTCACCAGACCGTTGTCCCCAGGACGTTGACCCGACATGACCCTGTGACCCGGGGCCTGGGTAAAAATCCAACCCGGGGACCTGGGCATGGGACGTGACATGACCCGACCTGGGTCCGGGGTCCCGACCTGACCCGGTGACCTGGGGCCGGTGTCCCCACGTGACCCGCTGACCTGGGTCCGGGGTCCCCACGTGACCTGGTGACCTGGGGCCGGTGTCCCCACGTGACCCGCTGACCTGGGTCCGGGCTCCCCACGTGACCCGGTGACCTGGGGCCGGTGTCCCCACTTGACCCGGTCACCTGGGGCCGGTGTCCCCACGTGACCCGGGGTCCTGGTGCCGGAGTAGTCATCGGAACCTGGGAACCAGGCTGGGTACCAGACATGACCAGGTGACCTGGGTCCGGGGTCCCCACGTGACCCGCTGACCTGGGGCCGGGGTCCCCACGTGACCCGGGGTCCTGGTGCCGGGGTGGTCACCGGAACCTGGGAACCAGGCCGGGTGCGCGACATGACCCGGTGACCCGGGGCCGGGTTAACGACCTGTCCAGGGGACCCGGGCCGGGGACCCGACAGGACCCGGTGATCCTTCGCTGGTGTCCCGATGCAACCCGGGGACCCGGGCCGGGGACCCCACGTGACCCGGGGACCTGGGGCCGGGGATGTCACCCGACACTGGTACCCGGGGCAGCGACCCGATACGACCCGGGGACCTGGGTCCGGGGTCCCGACCTGACCCGGTGACCTGGGGCCAGGGTAACCACCTGACCCGGGGACCCGGGCCGGGGACCCGGTATGACTCCGTCTCCCGGGGCCGGGGTGGTCACCTGACACTGGTACCCGGGACAGCGACCCGACATGACCCGGTGACCCGGGGCCGGGGTAACGACCTGTCCAGGGGACCTGGGCCGGGGACCCGACAGGACCCGGTGATCTGGGGCTTGGGTAAAAACCCGTCCCGGGGACCCGGGCTGGGTCCCGACATGACCCGGTGACCTGGGGCTGTGGTGTCGACCGGACTCGGGGACCTGGTCCGGTGTCCCGTCATGACCTGGGGACCTGGGGTCGGGGTGGTCACCAGACCCTTGTACCCAGGCCGTTGACCCGACATGACCCTGTGACCCGGGGCCTGGGTAAAAATCCAACCCGGGGACCCGGGCATGGGACGTGACATGACCCGACCTGGGTCCGGGGTCCCAACCTGACCCGGTGACCTGGGGCCGGTGTCCCCACGTGACCCGCTGACCTGGGTCCGGGCTCCCCACGTGACCCGGTGACCTGGGGCCGGTGTCCCCACGTGACCCGGTCACCTGGGGCCGGTGTCCCCACGTGACCCGGGGTCCTGGTGCCGGGGTGGTCATCGGAACCTGGGAACCAGGCCGGGTACCAGACATGACCAGGTGACCTGGGTCCGGGGTCTCCACGTGACCCGCTGACCTGGGTCCGGTGTCCTCACGTGACCCGGGGTCCTGGTGCCGGGGTGGTCACCGGAACCTGGGAACCGGGCCGGGTGCGCGACATGACCCGGTGACCCGGGGCCGGGTTAACGACCTGTCCAGGGGACCCGGGCCGGGGACCCGACAGGACCCGGTGATCCTTCCCTGGTGTCCCGATGCAACCCGGGGACCCGGGCCGGGGACCCCACGTGACCCGGGGACCTGGGGCCGGGGATGTCACCCGACACTGGTACCCGGGGCAGCGACCCGATACGACCCGGGGACCTGGGCCGGGGTCCCGACCTGACCCGGTGACCTGGGGCCAGGGTAACCACCTGACCCGGGGACCCGGGCCGGGGACCCGGTATGACTCCGTCTCCCGGGGCCGGGGTGGTCACCTGACACTGGTACCCGGGACAGCGACCCGACATGACCCGGTGACCTGGGGCCGGGGGTAACGACCTGTCCAGGGGACCTGGGCCGGGGACCCGACAGGACCCGGTGACCTGGTTCCGGGGTGCCGACCTGACCCGGTGACCTGGGGCTGTGGTGTCGACCGGACTCGGGGACCTGGTCCGGTGTCCCGTCATGACCCGGGGACCTGGGGTCGGGGTGGTCACCAGACCCTTGTACCCAGGCCGTTGACCCGACATGACCCTGTGACCCGGGGCCTGAGTAAAAATCCAACCCGGGGACCCGGGCATGGGACGTGACATGACCCGACCTGGGTCCGGGGTCCCGACCTGACCCGGTGACCTGGGGCCAGTGTCCCCACGAGACCCGCTGACCTGGGTCCGGGCTCCCCACGTGACCCGGGGACCTGGGGCCGGGGATGTCACCCGACACTGGTACCCGGGGCAGCGACCCGATACGACCCGGGGACCTGGGTCCGGGGTCCCGACCTGACCCGGTGACCTGGGGCCAGGGTAACCACCTGACCCGGGCACCCGGGCCGGGGACCCGGTATGACTCCGTCTCCCGGGGCCGGGGTTGTCACCTGAGACTGGTACCCGGGACAGCGACTCGACATGACCCGGTGACCCGGGGCCGGGGTAACGACCTGTCCAGGGGACCTGGGCCGGGGACCCGACAGGACCCGGTGATCTGGGGCTTGGGTAAAAACCCGTCCCGGGGACCCGGGCTGGGTCCCGACATGACCCGGTGACCTGGTTCCGGGGTGCCGACCTGACCCGGTGACCTGGGGCTGTGGTGTCGACCGGACTCGGGGACCTGGTCCGGTGTCCCGCATGACCCGGGGACCTGGTGTCGGGGTGGTCACCAGACCGTTGTCCCCAGGACGTTGACCCGACATGACCCTGTGACCCGGGGCCTGGGTAAAAATCCAACCCGGGGACCCGGGCATGGGACGTGACATGACCCGACCTGGGTCCGGGGTCCCGACCTGACCCGGTGACCTGGGGCCGGTGTCCCCACGTGACCCGCTGACCTGGGTCCGGGCTCCCCACGTGACCCAGTCACCTGGGCCCGGTGTCCCCACGTGACCTGGGGTCCTGGTGCCGGGGTGGTCATCGGAACCTGGGAAACAGGCTGGGTACCAGACATGACCAGGTGACCTGGGTCCGGGGTCCCCACATGACCCGCTGACCTGGGGCCGGGGTCTCCACGTGACCCGGGGTCCTGGTGCCAGGGTGGTCATCGGAACCTGGGAACCAGGCCGGGTACCCGACATGACCCGGGGACCTCGGCCGGGGTCCCGAGCTGACCCTGGTGCCCGGGCTGTGTACCCGACACGACCCGGTGACCCGGGGCTGTGGTGTCGACGGACTCGTGGACCTGGGTTCGGGGTCCCGACCTGACCCGGTGACCTGGGGCCGGTGTTCCCACGTGACCCGGGGTCCTGGTGCCGGGGTGGTCATCGGAACCTGGGAACCAGGCCGGGTAACCGACATGACCCGGGCACCTGGGGCCGGCGTCCCGACCTGACCCGGTGACCTGGGTCCGGGGTCCCCACGTGACCCGCTGACCTGGGGCCGGTGTCCCCACGTGACCCGGGGTCCTGGTGCCGGGGTGGTCACCGGAACCTGGGAACCAGGCCGGGTGCGCGACATGACCCGGTGATCCTTCGCTGGTGTCCCGATGCAACCCGGGGACCCGGGCCGGGGACCCCACGTGACCCGGGGACCTGGGGCCGGGGATGTCACCCGACACTGGTACCCGGGGCAGCGACCCGATACGACCCGGGGACCTGGGTCCGGGTTCCCGACCTGACCCGGTGACCTGGGGCCAGGGTAACCACCTGACCCGGGGACCCGGGCTGGGGACCCGGTATGACTCCGTCTCCCGGGGCCGGGGTGGTCACCTGACACTGCTACCCGGGACAGCGACCCGACATGACCCGGTGACCCGGGGCCAGGGTAACGACCTGTCCAGGGGACCTGGGCCGGGGACCCGACAGGACCCGGTGATCTGGGGCTTGGGTAAAAACCTGTCCCGGGGACCCGGGCTGGGTCCCGACATGACCCGGTGACCTGGTTCCGGGGTGCCGAACTGACCAGGTGACCTGGGGCTGTGGTGTCGACCGGACTCGGGGACCTGGTCCGGTGTCCCGTCATGACCCGGGGACCTGGGGTCGGGGTGGTCACCAGACCGTTGTACCCAGGCCGTTGACCCGACATGACCCTGTGACCCGGGGCCTGGGTAAAAATCCAACCCGGGGACCCGGGCATGGGACGTGACATGACCCGACCTGGGTCCGGGGTCCCGACCTGACCCGGTGACCTGGAGCCGGTGTCCCCACGTGACCCGGTGACCTGGGTCCGGGCTCCCCACGTGACCCGGTGACCTGGGGCCGATGTCCCCACGTGACCCGGGGTCCTGGTGCCGGGGTCCCCACGTGACCCGCTGACCTGGGTCCGGGGTCCCCACGTGACCCGGCGACCTGGGGCCGGTGTCCCCACGTGACCCGCTGACCTGGGTCCGGGCTCCCCACGCGACCCGGTGACCTGGGGCCGGTGTCCCCACGTGACCCGGGGTCCTGGTGCCGGGGTGGTCATCGGAACCTGGGAACCAGTCTGGGTACCAGACATGACCCGGTGACCTGGGGCCGGTGTCCCCACGTGACCCGCTGACCTGGGTCCGGGGTCCCCACGTGACCCGTTGACCTGGGGCCGGTGTCCCCACGTGACCCGCTGACCTGGGACCGCGGTCCCCACGTGACCCGGGGTCCTGGTGCCGGGGTGGTCATCGGAACCTGGGAACCAGGCCGGGTACCCGACATGACCCGGGGACATGGGGCCGGGGTCCCGAACTGACCCTGGTGCCCGGGCTGTGTACCCGACACGACCCGGTGACCCGGGGCTGTGGTGTCGACGGACTCGTGGACCTGGGTTCGGGGTCCCGACCTGACCCGGTGACCTGGGGCCGGTGTTCCCACGTGACCCTGGGTCCTGGTGCCGGGGTGGTCATCGGAACCTTGGAACCAGGCCGGGTAACCGACATGACCCGGGCACCTGGGGCCGGCGTCCCGACCTGACCCGGTGACCTGGGGCCGGTCTCCCCACGTGACCCGCTGACCTGGGGCCGGTGTCCCCACGTGACCCGGGGTCCTGGTGCCGGGGTGGTCACTGGAACCTGGGAACCAGGCCGGGTGCGCGACATGACCCGGTGACCCGGGGCCGGGTTAACGACCTGTCCAGGGGACCCGGGCCGGGGACCCGACAGGACCCGGTGATCCTTCGCTGGTGTCCCGATGCAACCCGGGGACCCGGGCCGGGGACCCCACGTGACCCGGGGACCTGGGGCCGGGGATGTCACCCGACACTGGTACCCGGGGCAGCGACCCGATACGACCCGGGGACCTGGGTCCGGGGTCCCGACCTGACCCGGTGACCTGGGGCCAGGGTAACCACCTGACCCGGGGACCCGGGACGGGGACCCGGTATGACTCCGTCACCCGGGGCCGGGGTGGTCACCTGACACTGGTACCCGGGACAGCGACCCGACATGACCCGGTGACCCGGGGCCGGGGTAACGACCTGTCCAGGGGACCTGGGCCGGGGACCCGACAGGACCCGGTGACCTGGTTCCGGGGTGCCGACCTGACCCGGTGACCTCGGGCTGTGGTGTCGACGGACTCGTGGACCTGGGTTCGGAGTCCCGACCTGACCCGGTGACCTGGGACCGGTGTCCCCACGTGACCCGGGGTCCTGGTGCCGGGGTCCCCACGTGACCCGCTGACCTGGGGCCGGGGTCCCCACGTGACCCGGGGTCCTGGTGCCGGGGTGGTCACCGGAACCTGGGAACCAGGCCGGGTGCGCTACATGACCCGGTGACCCGGGGCCGGGATAACGACCTGTCCAGGGGACCCGGGCCGGGGACCCGACAGGACCCGGTGATCCTTCGCTGGTGTCCCGATGCAACCCGGGGACCCGGGCCGGGGACCCCACGTGACCCGGGGACCTGGGGCCGGGGATGTCACCCGACACTGGTACCCGGGGCAGCGACCCGATACGACCCGGGGACCTGGGTCCGGGGTCCCGACCTGACCCGGTGACCTGGGGCCAGGGTAACCACCTGACCCGGGGACCCGGGCCGGGGACCCGGTATGACTCCGTCTCCCGGGGCCGGGGTGGTCACCTGACACTGATACCCGGGACAGCGACCCGACATGACCCGGTGACCCGGGGCCGGGGTAACGACCTGTCCAGGGGACCTGGGCCGGGGACCCGACAGGACCCGGTGATCTGGGGCTTGGGTAAAAACCTGTCCCGGGGACCCGGGCTGGGTCCCGACATGACCCGGTGACCTGGTTCCGGGGTGCCGACCTGACCCGGTGACCTGGGGCTGTGGTGTCGACCGGACTCGGGGACCTGGTCCGGTGTCCCGTCATGACCCGGGGACCTGGGGTCGGGGTGGTCACCAGACCCTTGTACCCAGGCCGTTGACCCGACATGACCCTGTGACCCGGGGCCTGGGTAAAAATCCAACCCGGGGACCCGGGCATGGGACGTGACATGACCCGACCTGGGTCCGGGGTCCCGACCTGACCCGGTGACCTGGGGCCGGTGTCCCCACGTGACCCGCTGACCTGGGTCCGGGCTCCCCACGTGACCCGGGGACCTGGGGCCGGGGATGTCACCCGACACTGGTACCCGGGGCAGCGACCCGATACGACCCGGGGACCTGGGTCCGGGGTGCCGACCTGACCCGGTGACCTGGGGCCAGGGTAACCACCTGACCCGGGCACCCGGGCCGGGGATCCGGTATGACTCCGTCTCACGGGGCCGGGGTGGTCACCTGACACTGGTACTCGGGACAGCGACCCGACATGACCTGGTGACCCGGGGCCGGGGTAACGACCTGTCCAGGGGACCTCGGCCGGGGACCCGACAGGACCCGGTGATCTGGGGCTTGGGTAAAAACCCGTCCCGGGGACCCGGGCTGGGTCCCGACATGACCCGGTGACCTGGTTCCGGGGTGCCGACCTGACCCGGTGACCTGGGGCTGTGGTGTCGACCGGACTCGGGGACCTGGTCCGGTGTCCCGTCATGACCCGGGGACCTGGGGTCGGGGTGGTCACCAGACCGTTGTACCCAGGCCGTTGAGCCGACATGATCCTATGACCTGGGGCCTGGGTAAAAATCCAACCCGGGGACCGGGCATGGGACGTGACATGACCCGACCTGGGTCCGGGGTCCCGACCTGACCCGGTGACCTGGGGCCGGTGTCTCCACGTGACCCGCTGACCTGGGTCCGGGGTCCCCACGTGACCCGGTGACCTGGGGCCGGTGTCGCCACGTGACCCGCTGACCTGGGTCCGGGGTCCCCACGTGACCCGGTGACCTGGGGCCGCTGTCCCCACGTGACCCGCTGACCTGGGGCCGGTGTCCCCACGTGACCCGGGGTCCTGGTGCCGGGGTGGTCATCGGAACCTGGGAACCAGGCTGGGTACCAGACATGACCAGGTGACCTGGGTCCGGGGTCCCCACGTGACCCGCAGACCTGGGGCCGGGGTCCCCACGTGACCCGGGGTCCTGGTGCCGGGCTGGACACCGGAACCTGGGAACCAGGCCGGGTGCGCGACATGACCCGGTGACCCGGGGCCGGGTTAACGACCTGTCCAGGGGACCCGGGCCGGGGACCCGACAGGACCCGGTGATCCTTCGCTGGTGTCCCGATGCAACCCGGGGACCCGGGGCAGCGACCCGATACGACCCGGGGACCTGGGTCCGGGGTCCCTACCTGACCCGGTGACCTGGGGCCAGGGTAACCACCTGACCCGGGGACCCGGGCCGGGGACCCGGTATGACTCTGTCTCCCGGGGCCGGGGTGGTCACCTGACACTGGTACCCGGGACAGCGACCCGACATGACCCGGTGACCTGGTTCCGGGGTGCCGACCTGACCCGGTGACCTGGGGCTGTGGTGTCGACCGGACTCGGGGACCTGGTCCGGTGTCCCGCATGACCCGGGGACCTGGGGTCAGGGTGGTCACCAGACCCTTGTACCCAGGCCGTTGACCCGACATGACCCTGTGACCAGGGGCCTGGGTAAAAATCCAACCCGGGGACCCGGGCATGGGACGTGACATGGCCCGACCTGCGTCCGGGGTCCCGACCTGACCCGGTGACCTGGGGCCGGTGTCCCCACGTGACCTGCTCACCTGGGTGCGGGGTCCCCACGTGACCCGGTGACCTGGGGCCGGTGTCCCCACGTGACCCGCTGACCTGGGTCCGGGGTCCCCACGTGACCCGCTGACCTGGGGCCGGGGTCCCCACGTGACCCGGGGTCCTGGTGCCGGGGTGGTCACCGGAACCTGGGAACCAGGCCGGGTGCGCGACATGACCCGGTGACCCGGGGCCGGGTTAACGACCTGTCCAGGGGACCCGGGCCGGGGACCCGACAGGACCCGGTGATCCTTCGCTGGTGTCCCGATGCAACCCGGGGACCCGGGGCAGCGACCCGATACGACCCGGGGACCTGGGTCCGGGGTCCCGACCTGACCCGGTGACCCGGGGCCAGGGTAACCACCTGACCCGGGCACCCGGGCCAGGGACCCGGTATGACTCCGTCTCCCGGGGCCGGGGTGGTCACCTGACACTGGTACCCGGGACAGCGACCCGACATGACCCGGTGACCCGGGGCCGGGGTAACGACCTGTCCAGGGGACCTGGGCCGGGGACCCGACAGGACCCGGTGATCTGGGGCTTGGGTAAAAACCCGTCCCGGGGACGCGGGCTGGGTCCCGACATGACCCGGTGACCTGGTTCCGGGGTGCCGAACTGACCCGGTGACCTGGGGCCGGTGTCCCCACGTGACCCAGTGACCTGGGTCCGGGGTCCCCACGTGACCCGGTGACCTGGGGCCGGTGTCGCCACGTGACCCGCTGACCTGGGTCCGGGCTCCCCACGTGACCCGGTGGCCTGGGGCCGGTGTCCCCACGTGACCCGGTCACCTGGGGCCGGTGTCCCCACGTGACCCGGGGTCCTGGTGCCGGGGTGGTCACCGGAACGTGGGAACCAGGCCGGGTGCGCGACATGACCCGGTGACCCGGGGCCGGGTTAACGACCTGTCCAGGGGACCCGGGCCGGGGACCCGACAGGACCCGGTGATCCTTCGCTGGTGTCCCGATGCAACCCGGGGACCCGGGCCGGGGACCCCACGTGACCCGGGGACCTGGGGCCAGGGATGTCACCCGACACTGGTACCCGGGGCAGCGACCCGACACGACCCGGGGACCTGGGTCCGGGGTACCGACCTGACCCGGTGACCAGGGGCTAGGGTAACCACCTGACCCGGGGACCTAGGCCGGGGACCCGGTATGACTCCGTCTCCCGGGGCCGGGGTGGTCACCTGACACTGGTACCCGGGACAGCTTCCCGACATGACCTGGTGACCTGGTTCCGGGGTGCCGACCTGACCCGGTGACCTGGGTCTGTGGTGTCGACCGGACTCGGGGACCTGGTCCGGTGTCCCGCATGACCCGGGGACCTTGGGTCGGGGTGGTCACCAGACCCTTGTACCCAGGCCGTTGAGCCGACATGACCCTGTGACCCGGGGCCTGGGTAAAAATCCAACCCGGGGACCCGGGCATGGGACGTGACATGACCCGACCTGGGTCCGGGGTCCCGACCTTACCCGGTGACCTGGGGCCGGTGTCCCCACGTGACCCGCTGACCTGGGTCCGGGGTCCCCACGTGACCCGGTGACCTGGGGCCGGTGTCGCCACTTGACCCGCTGACCTGGGTCCGGGCTCCCCACGTGACCCAGTGACCTGGGGCCGGTGTCCCCACGTGACCCGGTCACCTGGGGCCGGTGTCCCCACGTGACCCGGGGTCCTGGTGCCGGGGTGGTCATCGGAACCTGGGAAACAGGCCGGGTACCAGACATGACCAGGTGACCTGGGTCCGGGGTCCCCACGTGACCCGCTGACCTGGGTCCGGGGTCCCCACGTGACCCGGGGTCCTGGTGCCGGGGTGGTCACCGGAACCTGGGAACCAGGCCGGGTGCGCGACATGACCTGGTGACCCGTGGCCGGGTTAACGACCTGTCCAGGGGACCCGGGCCGGGGACCCGACAGGACCCGGTGATCCTTCGCTGGTGTCCCGATGCAACCCGGGGACCCGGGCCGGGGACCCCACGTGACCCGGGGACCTGGGGCCGGGGATGTCACCCGACACTGGTACCCGGGGCAGCGACCCGATACGACCCGGGGACCTGGGTCCGGGGTCCCGACCTGACCCGGTGACCTGGGGCCAGGGTAACCACCTGACCCGGGGACCCGGGCCGGGGACCCGGTATGACTCCGTCTCCCGGGGCCGGGGTGGTCACCTGACACTGGTACCCGGGACAGCGACCCGACATGACCCGGTGACCCGGGGCCGGGGTAACGACCTGTCCAGGGGACCTGGGCCGGGGACCCGACAGGACCCGGTGATCTGGGACTTGGGAAAAAACCCGTCCCGGGGACGCGGGCTGGGTCCCGACATGACCCGGTGACCTGGTTCCGGGGTGCCGAACTGACCCGGTGACCTGGGGCTGGTGTCCCCACGTGACCCGCTGACCTGGGTCCGGGGTCCCCACGTGACCCGGTGACCTGGGGCCGGTGTCGCCACGTGTCCCGCTGACCTGGGTCCGGGCTCCCCACGTGACCCGGTGACCTGGGGCCGGTGTCCCCACGTGACCCGGTCACCTGTGGCCGGTGTCCCCACGTGACCCGGGGTCCTGGTGCCGGGGTGGTCATCGGAACCTGGGAACCAGGCCGGGTACCAGACATGACCAGGTGACCTGGGTCCGGGGTCCCCACGTGACCCGCTGACCTGGGGCCGGGGTCCCCACGTGACCCGGGGTCCTGGTGCCGGGGTGGTCACCGGAACATGGGAACCAGGCCGGGTGCGCGACATGACCCGGTGACCCGGGGCCGGGTTAACGACCTGTCCAGGGGACCCGGGCCGGGGACCCGACAGGACCCGGTGATCCTTCGCTGGTGTCCCGATGCAACCCGGGGACCCGGGCCGGGGACCCCACGTGACCCGGGGACCTGGGGCCGGGGATGTCACCCGACACTGGTACCCGGGGCAGCGACCCGATACGACCCGGGGACCTGGGTCCGGGGTCCCGACCTGACCCGGTGACCTGGGGCCAGGGTAACCACCTGACCCGGGGACCCGGGCCGGGGACCCGGTATGACTCCGTCTCCCGGGGCCGGGGTGGTCACCTGTAACTGGTACCCGGGACAGCGACCCGACATGACCCGGTGACCCGGGGCCGGGGTAACGACCTGTCCAGGGGACCTGGGCCGGGGACCCGACAGGACCCGGTGACCTGGTTCCGGGGTGCCGACCTGACCCGGTGACCTGGGGCTGTGATGTCGACTGGACTCGGGGACCTGGTCCGGTGTCCCGCATGACCCGGGGACCTGGGGTCGGGGTGGTCACCAGACCCTTGTACCCAGGCCGTTGAGCCGACATGACCCTGTGACCCGTGGCCTGGGTAAAAATCCAACCCGGGGACCCGGTCATGGGACGTGACATGACCCGACCTGGGTCCGGGGTCCCGACCTGACCCGGTGACCTGGGGCCGGTGTCCCCACGTGTCCCGCTGACCTGGGTCCGGGGTCCCGACCTGACCCGGTGACCTGGGGCCGGTGTCCCCACGTGACACGCTGACCTGGGTCAGGGGTCCCCACGTGACCCGGTGACCTGGGGCCGGTGTCCCCACGTGACCCGCTGACCTGGGTCCGGTGTCCCCACGTGACCTGGGGTCCTGGTGCCGGGGTGGTCATCGGAACCTGGGAACCAGGCTGGGTACCAGACATGACCAAGTGACCTGGGTCCGGGGTCCCCACGTGACCCGCGGACCTGGGGCCGGGGTCCCCACGTGACCCGGGGTCCTGGTGCCGGGGTTGTCACCGGAACCTGGGAACCAGGCCGGGTGCGCGACATGACCCGGTGACCCGGGGCCGGGTTAACGACCTGTCCAGGGGACCCGGGCCGGGGACCCGACAGGACCCGGTGATCCTTCGCTGGTGTCCCGATGCAACCCGGGGACCCGGGCCGGGGACCCCACGTGACCCGGGGACCTGTGGCCGGGGATGTCACCCGACACTGGTACCCGGGGCAGCGACCCAATACGACCCGGGGACCTGGGTCCGGGGTCCCGACCTGACCCGGTGACCTGGGGCCAGGGTAACCACCTGACCCAGGGACCCGAGCCGGGGACCCGGTATGACTCCATCTCCCGGGGCCGGGGTGGTCACCTGACACTGGTACCCGGGACAGCGACCCGACATGACCCGGTGACCCGGGGCCGGGGTAACGACCTGTCCAGGGGACCTGGGCCGGGGACCCGACAGGACCCGGTGATCTGGGGCTTGGGTAAAAACCCGTCCCGGGGACCCGGGCTGGGTCCCGACATGACCCGGTGACCTGGTTCCGGGGTGCCGACCTGACCCGGTGACCTGGAGCTGTGGTGTCGACCGGACTCGGGGACCTGGTCCGGTGTCCCGCATGACCCGGGGACCTGGGGTCGGGGTGGTCACCAGACCGTTGTACCCAGGCCGTTGACCTGACATGACCCTGTGACCCTGGGCCTGGGTAAAAATCCAACCCGGGGACCCGGGCATGGGACGTGACATGACCCGACCTGGGTCCGGGGTCCCGACCTGACCCGGTGACCTGGGGCCGGTGTCCCCACGTGACCCGCTGACCTGGGTCCGGGGTCCCCACGTGACCCGGTGACCTGGGGCCGGTGTCCCCACGTGACCCGCTGACCTGGGTCCGGGGTCCCCACGTGACCCTGTGACCTGGAGCCGGTGTCCCCACGTGACCCGCTGACCTGTTTCCGGGCTCCCCACGTGACCCGGTGACCTGGGGCCGGTGTCCCCACGTGACCCGGTCACCTGGGGCCGGTGTCCCCACGTGACCCGGGGTCCTGGTGCCGGGGTGGTCATCGGAACCTGGGAACCAGGCCGGGTACCAAACATGACCAGGTGACCTGGGTCCGGGGTCCCCATGTGACCCGCTGACCTGTGGCCGGTGTCCCCACGTGACCCGGGGTCCTGGTTCCGGGGTGGTCACCGGAACCTGGGAACCAGGCCGGGTGCGCGACATGACCCGGTGACCCGGGGCCGGGTTAACGACCTGTCCAGGGGACCCGGGCCGGGGACCCGACAGGACCCGGTGATCCTTCGCTGGTGTCCCGATGCAACCCGGGGACCCGGGCCGGGGACCCCACGTGACCCGGGGACCTGGGGCCGGGGATGTCACCCGACACTGGTACCCGGGGCAGCGACCCGATACGACCCGGGGACCTGGGTCCGGGGTCCCGACCTGACCCGGTGACCTGGGGCCAGGGTAACCACCTGACCCGGGGACCCGGGCCGGGGACCCGGTATGACTCCGTCTCCCGGGGCCGGGGTGGTCACCTGACACTGGTACCCGGGACAGCGACCCGACATGACCCGGTGACCCGGGGCCGGGGTAACGACCTGTCCAGGGGACCTGGGCCGGGGACCCGACAGGACCCGGTGATCTGGGGCTTGGGTAAAAACCCGTCCCGGGGACCCGGGCTGGGTCCCGACATGACCCGGTGACCTGGTTCCAGGGTGCCGAACTGACCCGGTGACCTGGGGCCGGTGTCCCCACGTGACCCGCTAACCTGGGTCCGGGGTCCCCACGTGACCCGGTGACCTGGAGCCGGTGTCCCCACGTGACCCGCTGACCTGGGTCCGGGGTCCCCACGTGACCCGGTGACCTGGGGCCGGTGTCGCCACGTGACCCGCTGACCTGGGTCCGGGCTCCCCACGTGACCCGGTGGCCTGGGGCCGGTGTCCCCACGTGACCCGCTGACCTGGGTCCGGGGTCCCCACGTGACCCGGTGACCTGGGGCCGCTGTCCCCACGTGACCCGGTCACCTGGGGCCGGTGTCCCCACGTGACCCGGGGTCCTGGTGCCGGGGTGGTCATCGGAACCTGGGAACCAGGCTGGGTACCAGACATGACCAGGTGACCTGGGTCCGGGGTCCCCACGTGACCCGCAGACCTGGGGCCGGGGTCCCCACGTGACCCGGGGTCCTGGTGCCGGGCTGGACACCGGAACCTGGGAACCAGGCCGGGTGCGCGACATGACCCGGTGACCCGGGGCCGGGTTAACGACCTGTCCAGGGGACCCGGGCCGGGGACCCGACAGGACCCGGTGATCCTTCGCTGGTGTCCCGATGCAACCCGGGGACCCGGGGCAGCGACCCGATACGACCCGGGGACCTGGGTCCGGGGTCCCTACCTGACCCGGTGACCTGGGGCCAGGGTAACCACCTGACCCGGGGACCCGGGCCGGGGACCCGGTATGACTCTGTCTCCCGGGGCCGGGGTGGTCACCTGACACTGGTACCCGGGACAGCGACCCGACATGACCCGGTGACCTGGTTCCGGGGTGCCGACCTGACCCGGTGACCTGGGGCTGTGGTGTCGACCGGACTCGGGGACCTGGTCCGGTGTCCCGCATGACCCGGGGACCTGGGGTCAGGGTGGTCACCAGACCCTTGTACCCAGGCCGTTGACCCGACATGACCCTGTGACCAGGGGCCTGGGTAAAAATCCAACCCGGGGACCCGGGCATGGGACGTGACATGACCCGACCTGCGTCCGGGGTCCCGACCTGACCCGGTGACCTGGGGCCGGTGTCCCCACGTGACCTGCTCACCTGGGTGCGGGGTCCCCACGTGACCCGGTGACCTGGGGCCGGTGTCCCCACGTGACCCGCTGACCTGGGTCCGGGGTCCCCACGTGACCCGCTGACCTGGGGCCGGGGTCCCCACGTGACCCGGGGTCCTGGTGCCGGGGTGGTCACCGGAACCTGGGAACCAGGCCGGGTGCGCGACATGACCCGGTGACCCGGGGCCGGGTTAACGACCTGTCCAGGGGACCCGGGCCGGGGACCCGACAGGACCCGGTGATCCTTCGCTGGTGTCCCGATGCAACCCGGGGACCCGGGGCAGCGACCCGATACGACCCGGGGACCTGGGTCCGGGGTCCCGACCTGACCCGGTGACCCGGGGCCAGGGTAACCACCTGACCCGGGCACCCGGGCCAGGGACCCGGTATGACTCCGTCTCCCGGGGCCGGGGTGGTCACCTGACACTGGTACCCGGGACAGCGACCCGACATGACCCGGTGACCCGGGGCCGGGGTAACGACCTGTCCAGGGGACCTGGGCCGGGGACCCGACAGGACCCGGTGATCTGGGGCTTGGGTAAAAACCCGTCCCGGGGACGCGGGCTGGGTCCCGACATGACCCGGTGACCTGGTTCCGGGGTGCCGAACTGACCCGGTGACCTGGGGCCGGTGTCCCCACGTGACCCAGTGACCTGGGTCCGGGGTCCCCACGTGACCCGGTGACCTGGGGCCGGTGTCGCCACGTGACCCGCTGACCTGGGTCCGGGCTCCCCACGTGACCCGGTGGCCTGGGGCCGGTGTCCCCACGTGACCCGGTCACCTGGGGCCGGTGTCCCCACGTGACCCGGGGTCCTGGTGCCGGGGTGGTCACCGGAACGTGGGAACCAGGCCGGGTGCGCGACATGACCCGGTGACCCGGGGCCGGGTTAACGACCTGTCCAGGGGACCCGGGCCGGGGACCCGACAGGACCCGGTGATCCTTCGCTGGTGTCCCGATGCAACCCGGGGACCCGGGCCGGGGACCCCACGTGACCCGGGGACCTGGGGCCGGGGATGTCACCCGACACTGGTACCCGGGGCAGCGACCCGACACGACCCGGGGACCTGGGTCCGGGGTACCGACCTGACCCGGTGACCAGGGGCTAGGGTAACCACCTGACCCGGGGACCTAGGCCGGAGACCCGGTATGACTCCGTCTCCCGGGGCCGGGGTGGTCACCTGACACTGGTACCCGGGACAGCTTCCCGACATGACCTGGTGACCTGGTTCCGGGGTGCCGACCTGACCCGGTGACCTGGGTCTGTGGTGTCGACCGGACTCGGGGACCTGGTCCGGTGTCCCGCATGACCCGGGGACCTTGGGTCGGGGTGGTCACCAGACCCTTGTACCCAGGCCGTTGAGCCGACATGACCCTGTGACCCGGGGCCTGGGTAAAAATCCAACCCGGGGACCCGGGCATGGGACGTGACATGACCCGACCTGGGGCCGGTGTCCCCACGTGACCCGGGGTCCTGGTGCCGGGGTGGTCATCGGAACCTGGGAACCAGGCCGGGTACCAGACATGACCAGGTGACCTGGGTCCGGGGTCCCCACGTGACCCGCTGACCTGGGGCCGGGGTCCCCACGTGACCCGGGGTCCTGGTGCCGGGGTGGTCACCGGAACATGGGAACCAGGCCGGGTGCGCGACATGACCCGGTGACCCGGGGCCGGGTTAACGACCTGTCCAGGGGACCCGGGCCGGGGACCCGACAGGACCCGGTGATCCTTCGCTGGTGTCCCGATGCAACCCGGGGACCCGGGCCGGGGACCCCACGTGACCCGGGGACCTGGGGCCGGGGATGTCACCCGACACTGGTACCCGGGGCAGCGACCCGATACGACCCGGGGACCTGGGTCCGGGGTCCCGACCTGACCCGGTGACCTGGGGCCAGGGTAACCACCTGACCCGGGGACCCGGGCCGGGGACCCGGTATGACTCCGTCTCCCGGGGCCGGGGTGGTCACCTGTAACTGGTACCCGGGACAGCGACCCGACATGACCCGGTGACCCGGGGCCGGGGTAACGACCTGTCCAGGGGACCTGGGCCGGGGACCCGACAGGACCCGGTGACCTGGTTCCGGGGTGCCGACCTGACCCGGTGACCTGGGGCTGTGATGTCGACTGGACTCGGGGACCTGGTCCGGTGTCCCGCATGACCCGGGGACCTGGGGTCGGGGTGGTCACCAGACCGTTGTACCCAGGCCGTTGAGCCGACATGACCCTGTGACCCGTGGCCTGGGTAAAAATCCAACCCGGGGACCTGGTCATGGGACGTGACATGACCCGACCTGGGTCCGGGGTCCCGACCTGACCCGGTGACCTGGGGCCGGTGTCCCCACGTGACACGCTGACCTGGGTCAGGGGTCCCCACGTGACCCGGTGACCTGGGGCCGGTGTCCCCACGTGACCCGCTGACCTGGGTCCGGTGTCCCCACGTGACCTGGGGTCCTGGTGCCGGGGTGGTCATCGGAACCTGGGAACCAGGCTGGGTACCAGACATGACCAAGTGACCTGGGTCCGGGGTCCCCACGTGACCCGCTGACCTGGGGCCGGGGTCCCCACGTGACCCGGGGTCCTGGTGCCGGGGTTGTCACCGGAACCTGGGAACCAGGCCGGGTGCGCGACATGACCCGGTGACCCGGGGCCGGGTTAACGACCTGTCCAGGGGACCCGGGCCGGGGACCCGACAGGACCCGGTGATCCTTCGCTGGTGTCCCGATGCAACCCGGGGACCCGGGCCGGGGACCCCACGTGACCCGGGGACCTGTGGCCGGGGATGTCACCCGACACTGGTACCCGGGGCAGCGACCCAATACGACCCGGGGACCTGGGTCCGGGGTCCCGACCTGACCCGGTGACCTGGGGCCAGGGTAACCACCTGACCCAGGGACCCGAGCCGGGGACCCGGTATGACTCCATCTCCCGGGGCCGGGGTGGTCACCTGACACTGGTACCCGGGACAGCGACCCGACATGACCCGGTGACCCGGGGCCGGGGTAACGACCTGTCCAGGGGACCTGGGCCGGGGACCCGACAGGACCCGGTGATCTGGGGCTTGGGTAAAAACCCGTCCCGGGGACCCGGGCTGGGTCCCGACATGACCCGGTGACCTGGTTCCGGGGTGCCGACCTGACCCGGTGACCTGGAGCTGTGGTGTCGACCGGACTCGGGGACCTGGTCCGGTGTCCCGCATGACCCGGGGACCTGGGGTCGGGGTGGTCACCAGACCGTTGTACCCAGGCCGTTGACCTGACATGACCCTGTGACCCTGGGCCTGGGTAAAAATCCAACCCGGGGACCCGGGCATGGGACGTGACATGACCCGACCTGGGTCCGGGGTCCCGACCTGACCCGGTGACCTGGGGCCGGTGTCCCCACGTAACCCGCTGACCTGGGTCCGGGGTCCCCACGTGACCCGGTGACCTGGGGCCGGTGTCCCCACGTGACCCGCTGACCTGGGTCCGGGGTCCCCACGTGACCCTGTGACCTGGAGCAGGTGTCCCCACGTGACCCGCTGACCTGTTTCCGGGCTCCCCACGTGACCCGGTGACCTGGGGCCGGTGTCCCCACGTGACCCGGTCACCTGGGGCCGGTGTCCCCACGTGACCCGGGGTCCTGGTGCCGGGGTGGTCATCGGAACCTGGGAACCAGGCCGGGTACCAAACATGACCAGGTGACCTGGGTCCGGGGTCCCCATGTGACCCGCTGACCTGGGGCCGGTGTCCCCACGTGACCCGGGGTCCTGGTTCCGGGGTGGTCACCGGAACCTGGGAACCAGGCCGGGTGCGCGACATGACCCGGTGACCCGGGGCCGGGTTAACGACCTGTCCAGGGGACCCGGGCCGGGGACCCGACAGGACCCGGTGATCCTTCGCTGGTGTCCCGATGCAACCCGGGGACCCGGGCCGGGGACCCCACGTGACCCGGGGACCTGGGGCCGGGGATGTCACCCGACACTGGTACCCGGGGCAGCGACCCGATACGACCCGGGGACCTGGGTCCGGGGTCCCGACCTGACCCGGTGACCTGGGGCCAGGGTAACCACCTGACCCGGGGACCCGGGCCGGGGACCCGGTATGACTCCGTCTCCCGGGGCCGGGGTGGTCACCTGACACTGGTACCCGGGACAGCGACCCGACATGACCCGGTGACCCGGGGCCGGGGTAACGACCTGTCCAGGGGACCTGGGCCGGGGACCCGACAGGACCCGGTGATCTGGGGCTTGGGTAAAAACCCGTCCCGGGGACCCGGGCTGGGTCCCGACATGACCCGGTGACCTGGTTCCAGGGTGCCGAACTGACCCGGTGACCTGGGGCCGGTGTCCCCACGTGACCCGCTAACCTGGGTCCGGGGTCCCCACGTGACCCGGTGACCTGGAGCCGGTGTCCCCACGTGACCCGCTGACCTGGGTCCGGGGTCCCCACGTGACCCGGTGACCTGGGGCCGGTGTCGCCACGTGACCCGCTGACCTGGGTCCGGGCTCCCCACGTGACCCGGTGGCCTGGGGCCGGTGTCCCCACGTGACCCGGTCACCTGGGGCCGGTGTCCCCACGTGACCCGGGGTCCTGGTGCCGGGGTGGTCATCGGAACCTGGGAACCAGGCCGGGTACCAGACATGACCAGGTGACCTGGGTCCGGGGTCCCCACGTGACCCGCTGACCTGGGGCCGGGGTCCCCACGTGACCCGGGGTCCTGGTGCCGGGGTGGTCACCGGAACGTGGGAACCAGGCCGGGTGCGCGACATGACCCGGTGACCCGGGGCCGGGTTAACGACCTGTCCAGGGGACCCGGGCCGGGGACCCGACAGGACCCGGTGATCCTTCGCTGGTGTCCCGATGCAACCCGGGGACCCGGGCCGGGGACCCCACGTGACCCGGGGACCTGGGGCCGGGGATGTCACCCGACACTGGTACCCGGGGCAGCGACCCGACACGACCCGGGGACCTGGGTCCGGGGTACCGACCTGACCCGGTGACCAGGGGCTAGGGTAACCACCTGACCCGGGGACCCGGGCCTGTGACCCGGTATGACTCCGTCTCCCGGGGCCGGGGTGGTCACCTGACACTGGTACCCGGGACAGCGACCCGATATGACCCGGTGACCCGGGGCCGGGGTAACGACCTGTACAGGGGACCTGGGCCGGGGACCCGACAGGACCCGGTGATCTGGGGCTTGGGTAAAAACCCGTCCCGGGGACCCGGGCTGGGTCCCCACATGACCCGGTGATCTGGTTCCGGGGTGCCGACCTGACCTGGTGACCTGGGGCCGGTGTCCCCACGTGACCCGCTGACCTGGGTCCGGGGTCCCCACGTGACCCGGTGACCTGGGTCCGGTGTCCCCACGTGACCCGCTGACCTGGGTCCGGGCTCCCCACGTGACCCGGTGACCTGGGGCCGGTGTCCCCACGTGACCTGGTCACCTGGGGCCGGTGTCCCCACGTGACCCGGGGTCCTGGTGCCGGGGTGGTCATCGGAACCTGGGAACCAGGCTGGGTACCAGACATGACCAGGTGACCTGGGTCCGGGGTCCCCACGTGACCCGCTGACCTGGGGCCGGGGTCCCCACGTGACCCGGGGTCCTGGTGCCGGGGTGGTCACCGGAACGTGGGAACCAGGCCGGGTGCGCGACATGACCCGGTGACCTGGGGCCGGGTTAACGACCTGTTCAGGGGACCCGGGCCGGGGACCCGACAGGACCCGGTGATCCTTCGCTGGTGTCCCGATGCAACCCGGGGACCCGGGCCGGGGACCCCACGTGACCCGGGGACCTGGGGCCGGGGATGTCACCCGACACTGGTACCCGGGGCAGCGACCCGATACGACCCGGGGACCTGGGTCCGGGGTCCCCACGTGACCCGGTGACCTGGGGCCAGGGTAACCACCTGACCCGGGGACCTAGGCCGGGGACCCGGTATGACTCCGTCTCCCGGGGCCGGGGTGGTCACCTGACACTGGTACCCGGGACAGCGACCCGACATGACCTGGTGACCTGGTTCCGGGGTGCCGACCTGACCCGGTGACCTGGGTCTGTGGTGTCGACCGGACTCGGGGACCTGGTCCGGTGTCCCGCATGACCCGGGGACCTTGGGTCGGGGTGGTCACCAGACCCTTGTACCCAGGCCGTTGAGCCGACATGACCCTGTGACCCGGGGCCTGGGTAAAAATCCAACCCGGGGACCCGGGCATGGGACGTGACATGACCCGACCTGGGTCCGGGGTCCCGACCTTACCCGGTGACCTGGGGCCGGTGTCCCCACGTGACCCGCTGACCTGGGTCCGGGGTCCCCACGTGACCCGGTGACCTGGGGCCGGTGTCGCCACTTGACCCGCTGACCTGGGTCCGGGCTCCCCACGTGACCCAGTGACCTGGGGCCGGTGTCCCCACGTGACCCGGTCACCTGGGGCCGGTGTCCCCACGTGACCCGGGGTCCTGGTGCCGGGGTGGTCATCGGAACCTGGGAAACAGGCCGGGTACCAGACATGACCAGGTGACCTGGGTCCGGGGTCCCCACGTGACCCGCTGACCTGGGGCCGGGGTCCCCACGTGACCCGGGGTCCTGGTGCCGGGGTGGTCACCGGAACCTGGGAACCAGGCCGGGTGCGCGACATGACCTGGTGACCCGTGGCCGGGTTAACGACCTGTCCAGGGGACCCGGGCCGGGGACCCGACAGGACCCGGTGATCCTTCGCTGGTGTCCCGATGCAACCCGGGGACCCGGGCCGGGGACCCCACGTGACCCGGGGACCTGGGGCCGGGGATGTCACCCGACACTGGTACCCAGGGCAGCGACCCGATACGACCCGGGGACCTGGGTCCGGGGTCCCGACCTGACCCGGTGACCTGGGGCCAGGGTAACCACCTGACCCGGGGACCCGGGCCGGGGACCCGGTATGACTCCGTCTCCCGGGGCCGGGGTGGTCACCTGACACTGGTACCCGGGACAGCGACCCGACATGACCCGGTGACCCGGGGCCGGGGTAACGACCTGTCCAGGGGACCTGGGCCGGGGACCCGACAGGACCCGGTGATCTGGGGCTTGGGTAAAAACCCGTCCCGGGGACGCGGGCTGGGTCCCGACATGACCCGGTGACCTGGTTCCGGGGTGCCGAACTGACCCGGTGACCTGGGGCTGGTGTCCCCACGTGACCCGCTGACCTGGGTCCGGGGTCCCCACGTGACCCGGTGACCTGGGGCCGGTGTCGCCACGTGACCCGCTGACCTGGGTCCGGGCTCCCCACGTGACCCGGTGACCTGGGGCCGTTGTCCCCACGTGACCCGGTCACCTGTGGCCGGTGTCCCAACGTGACCCGGGGTCCTGGTGCCGGGGTGGTCATCGGAACCTGGGAACCAGGCCGGGTACCAGACATGACCAGGTGACCTGGGTCCGGGGTCCCCACGTGACCCGCTGACCTGGGGCCGGGGTCCCCACGTGACCCGGGGTCCTGGTGCCGGGGTGGTCACCGGAACCTGGGAACCAGGCCGGGTGCGCGACATGACCCGGTGACCCGGGGCCGGGTTAACGACCTGTCCAGGGGACCCGGGCCGGGGACCCGACAGGACCCGGTGATCCTTCGCTGGTGTCCCGATGCAACCCGGGGACCCGGGCCGGGGACCCCACGTGACCCGGGGACCTGGGGCCGGGGATGTCACCCGACACTGGTACCCGGGGCAGCGACCCGATACGACCCGGGGACCTGGGTCCGGGGTCCCGACCTGACCCGGTGACCTGGGGCCAGGGTAACCACCTGACCCGGGGACCCGGGCCGGGGACCCGGTATGACTCCGTCTCCCGGGGCCGGGGTGGTCACCTGACACTGGTACCCGGGACAGCGACCCGACATGACCCGGTGACCCGGGGCCGGGGTAACGACCTGTCCAGGGGACCTGGGCCGGGGACCCGACAGGACCCGGTGACCTGGTTCCGGGGTGCCGACCTGACCCGGTGACCTGGGGCTGTGATGTCGACTGGACTCGGGTACCTGGTCCGGTGTCCCGCATGACCCGGGGACCTGGGGTCGGGGTGGTCACCAGACCCTTGTACCCAGGCCGTTGAGCCGACATGACCCTGTGACCCGTGGCCTGGGTAAAAATCCAACCCGGGGACCCGGTCATGGGACGTGACATGACCCGACCTGGGTCCGGGGTCCCGACCTGACCCGGTGACCTGGGGCCGGTGTCCCCACGTGTCCCGCTGACCTGGGTCCGGGGTCCCGACCTGACCCGGTGACCTGGGGCCGGTGTCCCCACGTGACCCGCTGACCTGGGTCCGGGGTCCCCACGTGACCCGGTGACCTGGGGCCGGTGTCCCCACGTGACCCGCTGACCTGGGTCCGGTGTCCCCACGTGACCTGGGGTCCTGGTGCCGGGGTGCTCATCGGAACCTGGGAACCAGGCTGGGTACCAGACATGACCAAGTGACCTGGGTCCGGGGTCCCCACGTGACCCGCTGACCTGGGGCCGGGGTCCCCACGTGACCCGGGGTCCTGGTGCCGGGGTGGTCACCGGAACCTGGGAACCAGGCCGGGTGCGCGACATGACCCGGTGACCCGGGGCCGGGTTAACGACCTGTCCAGGGGACCCGGGCCGGGGACCCGACAGGACCCGGTGATCCTTCGCTGGTGTCCCGATGCAACCCGGGGACCCGGGCCGGGGACCCCACGTGACCCGGGGACCTGTGGCCGGGGATGTCACCCGACACTGGTACCCGGGGCAGCGACCCAATACGACCCGGGGACCTGGGTCCGGGGTCCCGACCTGACCCGGTGACCTGGGGCCAGGGTAACCACCTGACCCAGGGACCCGAGCCGGGGACCCGGTATGACTCCATCTCCCGGGGCCGGGGTGGTCACCTGACACTGGTACCCGGGACAGCGACCCGACATGACCCGGTGACCCGGGGCCGGGGTAACGACCTGTCCAGGGGACCTGGGCCGGGGACCCGACAGGACCCGGTGATCTGGGGCTTGGGTAAAAACCCGTCCCGGGGACCCGGGCTGGGTCCCCACATGACCCGGTGATCTGGTTCCGGGGTGCCGACCTGACCTGGTGACCTGGGGCCGGTGTCCCCACGTGACCCGCTGACCTGGGTCCGGGGTCCCCACGTGACCCGGTGACCTGGGGCCGGTGTCCCCACGTGACCCGCTGACCTGGGTCCGGGCTCCCAACGTGACCCGGTGACCTGGGGCCGGTGTCCCCACGTCACCTGGTCACCTGGGGCCGGTGTCCCCACGTGACCCGGGGTCCTGGTGCCGGGGTGGTCATCGGAACCTGGGAACCAGGCTGGGTACCAGACATGACCAGGTGACCTGGGTCCGGGGTCCCCACGTGACCCGCTGACCTGGGGCCGGGGTCCCCACGTGACCCGGGGTCCTGGTGCCGGGGTGGTCACCGGAACGTGGGAACCAGGCCGGGTGCGCGACATGACCCGGTGACCTGGGGCCGGGTTAACGACCTGTTCAGGGGACCCGGGCCGGGGACCCGACAGGACCCGGTGATCCTTCGCTGGTGTCCCGATGCAACCCGGGGACCCGGGCCGGGGACCCCACGTGACCCGGGGACCTGGGGCCGGGGATGTCACCCGACACTGGTACCCGGGGCAGCGACCCGATACGACCCGGGGACCTGGGTCCGGGTTCCCCACGTGACCCGGTGACCTGGGGCCAGGGTAACCACCTGACCCGGGGACCTAGGCCGGGGACCCGGTATGACTCCGTCTCCCGGGGCCGGGGTGGTCACCTGACACTGGTACCCGGGACAGCGACCCGACATGACCTGGTGACCTGGTTCCGGGGTGCCGACCTGACCCGGTGACCTGGGTCTGTGGTGTCGACCGGACTCGGGGACCTGGTCCGGTGTCCCGCATGACCCGGGGACCTTGGGTCGGGGTGGTCACCAGACCCTTGTACCCAGGCCGTTGAGCCGACATGACCCTGTGACCCGGGGCCTGGGTAAAAATCCAACCCGGGGACCCGGGCATGGGACGTGACATGACCCGACCTGGGTCCGGGGTCCCGACCTTACCCGGTGACCTGGGGCCGGTGTCGCCACTTGACCCGCTGACCTGGGTCCGGGCTCCCCACGTGACCCAGTGACCTGGGGCCGGTGTCCCCACGTGACCCGGTCACCTGGGGCCGGTGTCCCCACGTGACCCGGGGTCCTGGTGCCGGGGTGGTCATCGGAACCTGGGAACCAGGCCGGGTACCAGACATGACCAGGTGACCTGGGTCCGGGGTCCCCACGTGACCCGCTGACCTGGGGCCGGGGTCCCCACGTGACCCGGGGTCCTGGTGCCGGGGTGGTCACCGGAACCTGGGAACCAGGCCGGGTGCGCGACATGACCTGGTGACCCGTGGCCGGGTTAACGACCTGTCCAGGGGACCCGGGCCGGGGACCCGACAGGACCCGGTGATCCTTCGCTGGTGTCCCGATGCAACCCGGGGACCCGGGCCGGGGACCCCACGTGACCCGGGGACCTGGGGCCGGGGATGTCACCCGACACTGGTACCCGGGGCAGCGACCCGATACGACCCGGGGACCTGGGTCCGGGGTCCCGACCTGACCCGGTGACCTGGGGCCAGGGTAACCACCTGACCCGGGGACCCGGGCCGGGGACCCGGTATGACTCCGTCTCCCGGGGCCGGGGTGGTCACCTGACACTGGTACCCGGGACAGCGACCCGACATGACCCGGTGACCCGGGGCCGGGGTAACGACCTGTCCAGGGGACCTGGGCCGGGGACCCGACAGGACCCGGTGATCTGGGGCTTGGGTAAAAACCCGTCCCGGGGACGCGGGCTGGGTCCCGACATGACCCGGTGACCTGGTTCCGGGGTGCCGAACTGACCCGGTGACCTGGGGCTGGTGTCCCCACGTGACCCGCTGACCTGGGTCCGGGGTCCCCACGTGACCCGGTGACCTGGGGCCGGTGTCGCCACGTGACCCGCTGACCTGGGTCCGGGCTCCCCACGTGACCCGGTGACCTGGGGCCGGTGTCCCCACGTGACCCGGTCACCTGTGGCCGGTGTCCCCACGTGACCCGGGGTCCTGGTGCCGGGGTGGTCATCGGAACCTGGGAACCAGGCCGGGTACCAGACATGACCAGGTGACCTGGGTCCGGGGTCCCCACGTGACCCGCTGACCTGGGGCCGGGGTCCCCACGTGACCCGGGGTCCTGGTGCCGGGGTGGTCACCGGAACGTGGGAACCAGGCCGGGTGCGCGACATGACCCGGTGACCCGGGGCCGGGTTAACGACCTGTCCAGGGGACCCGGGCCGGGGACCCGACAGGACCCGGTGATCCTTCGCTGGTGTCCCGATGCAACCCGGGGACCCGGGCCGGGGACCCCACGTGACCCGGGGACCTGGGGCCGGGGATGTCACCCGACACTGGTACCCGGGGCAGCGACCCGATACGACCCGGGGACCTGGGTCCGGGGTCCCGACCTGACCCGGTGACCTGGGGCCAGGGTAACCACCTGACCCGGGGACCCGGGCCGGGGACCCGGTATGACTCCGTCTCCCGGGGCCGGGGTGGTCACCTGTAACTGGTACCCGGGACAGCGACCCGACATGACCCGGTGACCCGGGGCCGGGGTAACGACCTGTCCAGGGGACCTGGGCCGGGGACCCGACAGGACCCGGTGACCTGGTTCCGGGGTGCCGACCTGACCCGGTGACCTGGGGCTGTGATGTCGACTGGACTCGGGGACCTGGTCCGGTGTCCCGCATGACCCGGGGACCTGGGGTCGGGGTGGTCACCAGACCCTTGTACCCAGGCCGTTGAGCCGACATGACCCTGTGACCCGTGGCCTGGGTAAAAATCCAACCCGGGGACCCGGTCATGGGACGTGACATGACCCGACCTGGGTCCGGGGTCCCGACCTGACCCGGTGACCTGGGGCCGGTGTCCCCACGTGTCCCGCTGACCTGGGTCCGGGGTCCCGACCTGACCCGGTGACCTGGGGCCGGTGTCCCCACGTGACCCGCTGACCTGGGTCAGGGGTCCCCACGTGACCCGGTGACCTGGGGCCGGTGTCCCCACGTGACCCGCTGACCTGGGTCCGGTGTCCCCACGTGACCTGGGGTCCTGGTGCCGGGGTGGTCATCGGAACCTGGGAACCAGGCTGGGTACCAGACATGACCAAGTGACCTGGGTCCGGGGTCCCCACGTGACCCGCTGACCTGGGGCCGGGGTCCCCACGTGACCCGGGGTCCTGGTGCCGGGGTGGTCACCGGAACCTGGGAACCAGGCCGGGTGCGCGACATGACCCGGTGACCCGGGGCCGGGTTAACGACCTGTCCAGGGGACCCGGGCCGGGGACCCGACAGGACCCGGTGATCCTTCGCTGGTGTCCCGATGCAACCCGGGGACCCGGGCCGGGGACCCCACGTGACCCGGGGACCTGTGGCCGGGGATGTCACCCGACACTGGTACCCGGGGCAGCGACCCAATACGACCCGGGGACCTGGGTCCGGGTTCCCGACCTGACCCGGTGACCTGGGGCCAGGGTAACCACCTGACCCAGGGACCCGAGCCGGGGACCCGGTATGACTCCATCTCCCGGGGCCGGGGTGGTCACCTGACACTGGTACCCGGGACAGCGACCCGACATGACCCGGTGACCCGGGGCCGGGGTAACGACCTGTCCAGGGGACCTGGGCCGGGGACCCGACAGGACCCGGTGATCTGGGGCTTGGGTAAAAACCCGTCCCGGGGACCCGGGCTGGGTCCCGACATGACCCGGTGACCTGGTTCCGGGGTGCCGACCTGACCCGGTGACCTGGAGCTGTGGTGTCGACCGGACTCGGGGACCTGGTCCGGTGTCCCGCATGACCCGGGGACCTGGGGTCGGGGTGGTCACCAGACCGTTGTACCCAGGCCGTTGACCTGACATGACCCTGTGACCCTGGGCCTGGGTAAAAATCCAACCCGGGGACCCGGGCATGGGACGTGACATGACCCGACCTGGGTCCGGGGTCCCGACCTGACCCGGTGACCTGGGGCCGGTGTCCCCACGTGACCCGCTGACCTGGGTCCGGGGTCCCCACGTGACCCGGTGACCTGGGGCCGGTGTCCCCACGTGACCCGCTGACCTGGGTCCGGGGTCCCCACGTGACCCTGTGACCTGGAGCCGGTGTCCCCACGTGACCCGCTGACCTGTTTCCGGGCTCCCCACGTGACCCGGTGACCTGGGGCCGGTGTCCCCACGTGACCCGGTCACCTGGGGCCGGTGTCCCCACGTGACCCGGGGTCCTGGTGCCGGGGTGGTCATCGGAACCTGGGAACCAGGCCGGGTACCAAACATGACCAGGTGACCTGGGTCCGGGGTCCCCATGTGACCCGCTGACCTGTGGCCGGTGTCCCCACGTGACCCGGGGTCCTGGTTCCGGGGTGGTCACCGGAACCTGGGAACCAGGCCGGGTGCGCGACATGACCCGGTGACCCGGGGCCGGGTTAACGACCTGTCCAGGGGACCCGGGCCGGGGACCCGACAGGACCCGGTGATCCTTCGCTGGTGTCCCGATGCAACCCGGGGACCCGGGCCGGGGACCCCACGTGACCCGGGGACCTGGGGCCGGGGATGTCACCCGACACTGGTACCCGGGGCAGCGACCCGATACGACCCGGGGACCTGGGTCCGGGGTCCCGACCTGACCCGGTGACCTGGGGCCAGGGTAACCACCTGACCCGGGGACCCGGGCCGGGGACCCGGTATGACTCCGTCTCCCGGGGCCGGGGTGGTCACCTGACACTGGTACCCGGGACAGCGACCCGACATGACCCGGTGACCCGGGGCCGGGGTAACGACCTGTCCAGGGGACCTGGGCCGGGGACCCGACAGGACCCGGTGATCTGGGGCTTGGGTAAAAACCCGTCCCGGGGACCCGGGCTGGGTCCCGACATGACCCGGTGACCTGGTTCCGGGGTGCCGACCTGACCCGGTGACCTGGGGCCGGTGTCCCCACGTGACCCGCTAACCTGGGTCCGGGGTCCCCACGTGACCCGGTGACCTGGAGCCGGTGTCCCCACGTGACCCGCTGACCTGGGTCCGGGGTCCCCACGTGACCCGGTGACCTGGGGCCAGTGTCCCCACGTGACCCGGTCACCTGTGGCCGGTGTCCCCACGTGACCCGGGGTCCTGGTGCCGGGGTGGTCATCGGAACCTGGGAACCAGGCCGGGTACCAGACATGACCAGGTGACCTGGGTCCGGGGTCCCCACGTGACCCGCTGACCTGGGGCCGGTGTCCCCACGTGACCCGGGGTCCTGGTGCCGGGGTGGTCACCGGAACCTGGGAACCAGGCCGGGTGCGCGACATGACCCGGTGACCCGGGGCCGGGTTAACGACCTGTCCAGGGGACCCAGGCCGGGAACCCGACAGGACCCGGTGATCCTTCGCTGGTGTCCCGATGCAACCCGGGGACCCGGGCCGGGGACCCCACGTGACCCGGGGACCTGGGGCCGGGGATGTCACCCGACACTGGTACCCGGGGCAGCAACCCGATACGACCCGGGGACCTGGGTCCGGGGTCCCGACCTGACCCGGTGACCTGGGGCCAGGGTAACCACCTGACCCGGGGACCCGGGCCGGGGACCCAGTATGACTCCGTCTCCCGGGGCCGGGGTGGTCACCTGACACTGGTACCCGGGACAGCGACCCGACATGACCCGGTGACCCGGGGCCGGGGTAACGACCTGTCCAGGGGACCTGGGCTGGGGACCCGACAGGACCCGGTGATCTGGGGCTTGGGTAAAAACCTGTCCCGGGGACCCGGGCTGGGTCCCGACATGACCCGGTGACCTGGTTCCGGGGTGCCGACCTGACCCGGTGACCTGGGGTTGTGGTGTCGACCGGACTCGGGGACCTGGTCCGGTGTCCCGTCATGACCCGGGGACCTGGGGTCGGGGTGGTCACCAGACACTTGTACCCAGGCCGTTGAGCCGACATGACCCTGTGACCCGGGGCCTGGGTAAAAATCCAACCCGGGGACCCGGGCATGGGACGTGACATGACCCGACCTGGGTCCGGGGTCCCGACCTGACCCGGTGACCTGGGGCCGGTGTCCCCACGTGACCCGCTGACCTGGGTCCGGGGTCCCCACGTGACCCGTTGACCTGGGGCCGGTGTCCCCACGTGACCCGCTGACCTGGGTCCGGGCTCCCCACGTGACCCGGTGACCTGGGGCCGGTGTCCCCACGTGACCCGGTCACCTGGGGCCGGTGTCCCCACGTGACCCGGGGTCCTGGTGCCGGGGTGGTCATCGGAACCTGGGAACCAGGCTGGGTACCAGACATGACCAGGTGACCTGGGTCCGGGTTCCCCACGTGACCCGCTGACCTGGGGCCGGGGTCCCCACGTGACCCGGGGTCCTGGTGCCGGGGTGGTCACCGGAACCTGGGAACCAGGCCGGGTGCGCGACATGACCCGGTGACCCGGGGCCGGGTTAACGACCTGTCCAGGGGACCCGGGCCGGGGACCCGACAGGACCCGGTGATCCTTCGCTGGTGTCCCAATGCAACCCGGGGACCCGGGCCGGGGACCCCACGTGACCCGGGGACCTGGGGCCGGGGATGTCACCCAACACTGGTACCCGGGGCAGCGACCCGATACGACCCGGGGACCTGGGTCCGGGGTCCCGACCTGACCCGGTGACCTGGGGCCAGGGTAACCACCTGACCCGGGGACCCGGGCCGGGGACCTGGTATGACTCTGTCTCCCGGGGCCGGGGTGGTCACCTGACACTGGTACCCGGGACAGCGACCCGACATGACCCGGTGACCCGGGGCCGGGGTAACGACCTGTCAAGGGGACCTGGGCCGGGGACCCGACAGGACCCGGTGACCTGGTTCCGGGGTGCCGACCTGACCCGGTGACCTGGGGCTGTGGTGTCGACTGGACTCGGGGACCTGGTCCGGTGTCCCGCATGACCCGGGGACCTGGGGTCGGGGTGGTCACCAGACCGTTGTACCCAGGCCGTTGACCTGACATGACCCTGTGACCCGGGGCCTGGGTAAAAATCCAACCCGGGGACCTGGCATGGGACGTGACATGACCCGACCTGGGTCCGGGGTCCCGACCTCACCCGCTGACCTGGGTCCGGGGTCCCCACGTGACCCGGTGACCTGGGGCCGGTGTCCCCACGTGACCCGCTGACCTGTGTCCGGGGTCCCCACATGACCCGGTGACCTGGGGCCGGTGTCCCCACGTGACCCGGTCACCTGGGGCCGGTGTCCCCACGTGACCCGGGGTCCTGGTGCCGGGGTGGTCATCGGAACCTGGGAACCAGGCTGGGTACCAGACATGACCAGGTGACCTGGGTCCGGGGTCCCCACGTGACCCGGTGACCTGGGGCCGGGGTCCCCACGTGACCCGCTGACCTGGAGCCTGTGTCCCCACGTGACCCGCTGACCTGGGTCCGGGGTCCCCACATGACCCGGTGACCTGGGGCCAGTGTCCCCACGTGACCCGCTGACCTGGGTCCGGTGTCCCCACGTGACCCGGGGTCCTGGTGTCGGGGTGGTCATCGGAACCTGGGAACCAGGCCGGGTACCAGACATGACCAGGTGACCTGGGTCCGGGGTCCCCACGTGACCCGCTGACCTGGGGCCGGTGTCCCCACGTGACCCGGGGTCCTGGTGCCGGGGTGGTCACCGGAACCTGGGAACAAGGCCGGGTGCGCGACATGACCCGGTGACCCGGGGCCGGGTTAACGACCTGTCCAGGGGACCCGGGCCGGGGACCCGACAGGACCCGGTGATCTGGGGCTTGGGTAAAAACCCGTCCCGGGGACCCGGGCTGGGTCCCGACATGACCCGGTGACCTGGTTCCGGGGTGCCGACCTGACCCGGTGACCTGGGGCTGTGGTGTCGACCGGACTCGGGGACCTGGTCCGGTGTCCCGTCATGACCCGGGGACCTGGGGTCGGGGTGGTCACCAGACCGTTGTACCCAGGCCGTTGAGCCGACATGACCCTGTGACCCGGGGCCTGGGTAAAAATCCAACCCGGGGACCCGGGCATGGGACGTGACATGACCCGACCTGGGTCCGGGGTCCCCACGTGACCCGCTGACCTGGGGCCGGTGTCCCCACGTGACCCGGGGTCCTGGTGCCGGGGTGCCGACCTGACCCGGTGACCTGGGGCTGTTGTGTCGACCGGACTCGGGGACCTGGTCCGGTGTCCCGTCATGACCCGGGGACCTGGGGTCGGGGTGGTCACCAGACCGTTGTACCCAGGCCGTTGACCCGACATGACCCTGTGACCCTGGGCCTGGGTAAAAATCCAACCCGGGGACCCGGGCATGGGACGTGACATGACCCGACCTGGGTCCGGAGTCCCGACCTGACCCGGTGACCTGGGGCCGGTGTCCCCACGTGACCCGCTGACCTGGGTCCGGGGTCCCAACATGACCCGGTGACCTGGGGCCGGTGTCCCCACGTGACCCGGTCACCTGGGGCCGGTGTCCCCACGTGACCCGGGGTCCTGGTGCCGGGGTGGTCATCGGAACCTGGGAACCAGGCCGGGTACGAGACATGACCAGGTGACCTGGGTCCGGGGTCCCCACGTAACCCGCTGACCTGGGGCCGGTGTCCCCACGTGACCCGGGGTCCTGGTGCCGGGGTGGTCACCGGAACCTGGGAACCAGGCCGGGTGCGCGACATGACCCGGTGACCCGGGGCCGGGTTAACGACCTGTCCAGGGGACCTGGGCCGGGGACCCGACAGGACCCGGTGATCTGGGGCTTGGGTAAAAACCCGTCCCGGGGACCCGGGCTGGGTCCCGACATGACCCGGTGACCTGGTTCCGGGGTGCCGACCTGACCCGGTGACCTGGAGCTGTGGTGTCGACCGGACTCGGGGACCTGGTCCGGTGTCCCGTCATGACCCGGGGACCTGGGGTCGGGGTGGTCACCAGACCCTTGTACCCAGGCCGTTGACCCGACATGACCCTGTGACCCGGGGCCTGGGTAAAAATCCAACCCGGGGACCCGGGAATGGGACGTGACATGACCCGACCTGGGTCCGGGGTCCCCACGTGACCCGGTGACCTGGGGCCGGTGTCCCCACGTGACCCGGGGTCCTGGTGCCGGGGTGGTCATCGGAACCTGGGAACCAGGCCGGGTACCAGACATGACCAGGTGACCTGGGTCCGGGGTCCCCACGTGACCCGCTGACCTGTGGCCGGTGTCCCCACGTGACCCAGGGTCCTGGTGCCGGGGTGGTCACCGGAACCTGGGAACCAGGCCGGGTGCGCGACATGACCCGGTGACCCGGGGCCGGGTTAACGACCTGTCCAGGGGACCCGGGCCGGGGACCCCACGTGACCCGGGGACCTGGGGCCGGGGATGTCACCCGACACTGGTACCCGGGGCAGCGACCCGATACGACCCGGTGACCTGGGTCCGGGGTCCCGACCTGACCCGGTGACCTGGGGCCAGGGTAACCACCTGACCCGGGGACCCGGGCCGGGGACCCGGTATGACTCCGTCTCCCGGGGCCGGGGTGGTCACCTGACACTGGTACCCGGGACAGCGACCCGACATGACCCGGTGACCCGGGGCCGAGGTAACGACCTGTCCAGGGGACCTGGGCCGGGGACCCGACAGGACCCGGTGATCCTTCGCTGGTGTCCCGATGCAACCCGGGGACCCGGGCCGGGGACCCCACGTGACCCGGGGACCTGGGGCCGGGGATGTCACCCGACACTGGTACCCGGGGCAGCGACCCGATACGACCCGGGGACCTGGGTCCGGGGTCCCGACCTGACCCGGTGACCTGGGGCTAGGGTAACCACCTGACCCGGGGACCCGGGCCGGGGACCCGGTATGACTCCGTCTCCCGGGGCCGGGGTGGTCACCTGACACTGGTACCCGGGACAGCGACCCGACATGACCCGGTGACCCGGGGCCGAGGTAACGACCTGTCCAGGGGACCTGGGCCGGGGACCCGACAGGACCCGGTGATATGGGGCTTGGGTAAAAACCCGTCCCGGGGACCCGGGCTGGGTCCCGACATGACCCGGTGACCTTGTTCCGGGGTGCCGACCTGACCCGGTGACCTGGGTCCGGTGTCCCCACGTGACCCGGTGACCTGGGGCCGGTGTCCCCACGTGACCCGCTGACCTGGGTCCGGTGTCCCCACATGACCCGGGGTCCTGGTGCCGGGGTGGTCACCGGAACCTGGGAACCAGGCTGGGTGCGCGACATGACCCGGTGACCCTGGGCCGGGTTAACGACCTGTCCAGGGGACCCGGGCCGGGGACCCGACAGGACCCGGTGATCCTTCGCTGGTGTCCCGATGCAACCCGGGGACCCGGGCCGGGGACCCCACGTGACCCGGGGACCTGGGGCCGGGGATGTCACCCGACACTGGTACCCGGGGCAGCGACCCGATACGACCCGGGGACCTGGGTCCGGGGTCCCGACCTGACCCGGTGACCTGGGGCCAGGGTAACCACCTGACCCGGGGACCCGGGCCGGGGACCCGGTATGACTCCGTCTCCCGGGGCCAGGGTGGTCACCTGACACTGGTACCCGGGACAGCGACCCGACATGACCCGGTGACCCGGGGCCGGGGTAACGACCTGTCCAGGGGACCTGGGCCGGGGACCCGACAAGACCCGGTGATCTGGGGCTTGGGTAAAAACCCGTCCCAGGGACCCGGGCTGGGTCCCGACATGACCCGGTGACTTGGGGCTGTGGTGTCGACCGGACTCGGGGACCTGGTCCGGTGTCCCGCATGACCCGGGGACCTGGGGTCGGGGTGGTCACCAGACCCTTGTACCCAGGCCGTTGACCCGACATGACCCTGTGACCCGGGGCCTGGGTAAAAATCCAACCCGGGGACCCGGGCATGGGACGTGACATGACCCGACCTGGGTCCGGGGTCCCGACCTGACCCGGTGACCTGGGGCCGGTGTCCCCACGTGACCCGCTGACCTGGGTCCGGGGTCCCCACATGACCCGGTGACCTGGGGCCAGTGTCCCCACGTGACCCGCTGACCTGGGTCCGGTGTCCCCACGTGACCCGGGGTCCTGGTGTCGGGGTGGTCATCGGAACCTGGGAACCAGACCGGGTACCAGACATGACCAGGTGACCTGGGGCCGGGGTCCCCACGTGACCCGCTGACCTGGGGCCGGGGTCCCCACGTGACCCGGGGTCCTGGTGCCGGGGTGGTCACCGGAACCTGGGAACCAGGCCGGGTGCGCGACATGACCCGGTGACCCGGGGCCGGGTTAACGACCTGTCCAGGGGACGCGGGCCGGGGACCCGACAGGACCCGGTGATCTGGGGCTTGGGTAAAAACCCGTCCCGGGGACCCGGGCTGGGTCCCGACATGACCCGGTGACCTGGTTCCGGGGTGCCGACCTGACCCGGTGACCTGGGGCTGTGGTGTCGACCGGACTCGGGGACCTGGTCCGGTGTCCCGTCATGACCCGGGGACCTGGGGTCGGGGTGGTCACCAGACCCTTGTACCCAGGCCGTTGACCCGACATGACCCTGTGACCCGGGGCCTGGGTAAAAATCCAACCCGGGGACCCGGGCATGGGACGTGACATGACCCGACTTGGGTCCGGGGTCCCCACGTGACCCGGTGAACTGGGGCCGGTGTCCCCACGTGACCCGGGGTCCTGGTGCCGGGGTGGTCACCGGAACCTGGGAAAAAGGCCAGGTGCGCGACATGACCCGGTGACCCGGGGCCGGGGTAACGACCTGTCCAGGGGACCTGGGCCGGGGACCCGACAGGACCCGGTGACCTGGTTCCGGGGTGCCGACCTGACCCGCTGACCTGCGGCTGTGGTGTCGACCGGACTCGGGGACCTGGTCCGGTGTCCCGTCATGACCCGGGGACCTGGGGTCGGGGTGGTCACCAGACCCTTGTACCCAGGCCGTTGACCCGACATGACCCTGTGACCCGGGGCCTGGGTAAAAATTCAACGCGGGGACCCGGGAATGGGACGTGACATGACCCGACCTGGGTCCGGGGTCCCGACCTGACCCGCTGACCTGGGGCCGGTGTCCCCACGTGACCCGGGGTCCTGGTGCCGGGCTGGTCACCGGAACCTGGGAACCAGGCCGGGTGCGCGACATGACCCGGTGACCCGGGGCCGGGGTAACGACCTGTCCAGGGGACCCGGGCCGGGGACCCGACAGGACCCGGTGATCCTTCGCTGGTGTCCCGATGCAACCCGGGGACCCGGGCCGGGGACCCCACGTGACCCGGGGACCTGGGGCCGGGGATGTCACCCGACACTGGTACCCGGGGCAGCGACCCGATACGACCCGGGGACCTGGGTCCGGGGTCCCGACCTGACCCGGTGACCTGGGGCCAGGGTAACCACCTGACCCGGGGACCCGGGCCGGGGACCCGGTATGACTCCGTCTCCCGGGGCCGGGGTGGTCACCTGACACTGGTACCCGGGACAGCGACCCGACATGACCTGGTGACCCGGGGCCGGGGTAACGACCTGTCCAGGGGACCTGGGCCGGGGACCCGACAGGACCCGGTGATCTGGGGCTTGGGTAAAAACCCGTCCCGGGAACCCGGGCGGGGTCCCGACATGACCCGGTGACCTGGTTCCGGGGTGCCGAACTGACCCGGTGACCTGGGGCCGGTGTCCCCACGTGACCCGCTGACCTGGGTCCGGGGTCCCGACCTGACCCGGTGACCTGGGGCCGGTGTCCCCACGTGACCCGCTGACCTGGGTCCGGGTTCCCCACGTGACCGGTGACCTGGGGCCGGTGTCCCCACGTGACCCGGTCACCTGGGGCCGGTGTCCCCACGTGACCCGGGGTCCTGGTGCCGGGGTGGTCATCGGAACCTGGGAACCAGGCCGGGTACCAGACATGACCAGGTGACCTGGGTCCGGGGTCCCCAGGTGACCCGCTGACCTGGGGCCGGGGTCCCCACGTGACCCGGGGTCCTGGTGCCGGGGTGGTCACCGGAACCTGGGAACCAGGCCGGGTGCGCGACATGACCCGGTGACCCGGGGCCGGGTTAACGACCTGTCCAGGGGACCCGGGCCGGGGACCCGACAGGACCCGGTGATCCTTCGCTGGTGTCCCGATGCAACCCGGGGACCCGGGCCGGGGACCCCACGTGACCCCGGGACCTGGGGCCGGGGATGTCACCCAACACTGGTACCCGGGGCAGCGACCCGATACGACCCGGGGACCTGGGTCCGGGGTCCCGACCTGACCCGGTGACCTGGGGCCAGGATAACCACCTGACCCGGGGACCCGGGCCGGGGACCCGGTATGACTCCGTCTCCCGGGGCCGGGGTGGTCACCTGACACTGGTACCGGGGACAGCGACCCGACATGACCCGGTGACCCGGGGCCGGGGTAACGACCTGTCCAGGGGACCTGGGCCGGGGACCCGACAGGACCCGGTGATATGGGGCTTGGGTAAAAACCCGTCCCGGGGACCCGGGTTGGGTCCCGACATGACCCGGTGACCTGGTTCTGGGGTGCCGAACTGACCCGGTGACCTGGGGCCGGTGTCCCCACGTGACCCTCTGACCTGGGGCCGGGGTCCCCACGTGACCCGGTGACCTGGGGCCGGGGTCCCCACGTGACCCGGTCACCTGGGGCCGGTGTCCCCACGTGACCCGGGGTCCTGGTGCCGGGGTAGTCATCGGAACCTGGGAACCAGGCTGGGTACCAGACATGACCAGGTGACCTGGGTCCGGGATCCCCACGTTACCCGCTGACCTGGGGCCGGGGTCCCCACGTGACCCGGGGTCCTGGTGCCGGGGTGGTCACCGGAACCTGGGAACCAGGCCGGGTGCGCGACATGACCCCGTGACCCGGGGCCGGGTTAACGACCTGTCCAGGGGACCCGGGCCGGCGACCCGACAGGACCCGGTGATCCTTCACTAGTGTCCCGATGCAACCCGGGGACCCGGGCCGGGGATCCCACGTGACCCGGGGACCTGGGTCCGGGGTCCCGAACTGACCCGGTGACCTGGGGCCAGGGTAACCACCTGACCTGGGGACCCGGGCCGGGGACCCGGTATGACTCCGTCTCCTGGGGCCGGGGTGGTCACCTGACACTGGTACCCAGGACAGCGACCCGACATGACCCGGTGACCCGGGGCCGGGTTAACGACCTGTCCAGGGGACCCGGGAAGGGGACCCGACAGGACCCGGTGATCCTTCGCTGGTGTCCCGATGCAACCCGGGGACCCGGGCCGGGGACCCCACGTGACCCGGGGACTTGGGGCCGGGGATGTCACCCGACACTGGTACCCGGGGCAGCGACCCGATACGACCCGGGGACCTGGGTCCGGGGTCCCGACCTGACCCGGTGACCTGGGGCCAGGGTAACCACCTGACCCGGGGACCCGGGCCGGGAACCCGGTATGACTCCGCCTCCCGGGGCCGGGGTGGTCACCTGACACTGGTACCCGGGACAGCGACCCGACATGACCCGGTGACCCGGGGCCGGGGTAACGACCTGTCCAGGGGACCTGGGCCGGGGACCCGACAGGACCCGGTGACCTGGTTCCGGGGTGCCGACCTGACCCGGCGACCTGGGGCTGTGGTGTCGACCGGACTCGGGGACCTGGTCCGGTGTCCCGTCATGACCCGGGGACCTGGGGTCGGGGTGGTCACCAGACCGTTGTACCCAGGCCGTTGACCCGACATGACCCTGTGACCCGGGGCCTGAGTAAAAATCCAACCCGGGGACCCGGGCATGGGACGTGACATGACCCGACCTGGGTCCGGGCTCCCCACGTGACCCGGTGACCTGGGGCCGGTGTCCCCACGTGACGCGCTGACCTGGGTCCGGGGTCCCCACGTGACCCGGTGACCTGGGGCCGGTGTCCCCACGTGACCCGCTGACCTGGGTCCGGGCTCCCCACGTGACCCGGTGACCTGGGGCCGGTGTCCCCACGTGACCCGGTCACCTGGGGCCGGTGTCCCCACGTGACCCGCTGACCTGGGTCCGGGGTAGTCATCGGAACCTGGGAACCAGGCTGGGTACCAGACATGACCAGGTGACCTGGGGCCGGGGTCCCCACGTGACCCGGGGTCCTGGTGCCGGGGTGGTCACCGGAACCTGGGAACCAGGCCGGGTGCGCGACATGACCCGGTGACCCGGGGCCGGGTTAACGACCTGTCCAGGGGACCTGGGCCGGGGACCCGACAGGACCCGGTGATCCTTCGCTGGTGTCCCGATGCAACCCGGGGACCCGGGCCGGGGATCCCACGTGACCCGGGGACCTGGGGCCGGGGATGTCACCCGACACTGGTACCCGGGGCAGCGACCCGATACGACCCGGTGACCTGGGTCCGGGGTCCCGACCTGACCCGGTGACCTGGGGCCAGGGTAACCACCTGACCCGGGGACCCGGGCCGGGGACCCGGTATGACTCCGTCTCCCGGGGCCGGGGTGGTCACCTGACACTGGTACCCGGGACAGCGACCCGACATGACCCGGTGACCCGGGGCCGGGGTAACGACCTGTCCAGGGGATCTGGGCCGGGGACCCGACAGGACCCGGTGATCTGGGGCTTGGGTAAAAACCCGTCCCGGGGACCCGGGCTGGGTCCCGACATGACCCGGTGACCTGGTTCTGGGGTGCCGAACTGACCCGGTGACCTGGGGCCGGTGTCCCCACGTGACCCTCTGACCTGGGGCCGGGGTCCCCACGTGACCCGGTGACCTGGGGCCGGGGTCCCCACGTGACCCGGTCACCTGGGGCCGGTGTCCCCACGTGACCCGGGGTCCTGGTGCCGGGGTAGTCATCGGAACCTGGGAACCAGGCTGGGTACCAGACATGACCAGGTGACCTGGGTCCGGGATCCCCACGTTACCCGCTGACCTGGGGCCGGGGTCCCCACGTGACCCGGGGTCCTGGTGCCGGGGTGGTCACCGGAACCTGGGAACCAGGCCGGGTGCGCGACATGACCCGGTGACCCGGGGCCGGGTTAACGACCTGTCCAGGGGACCCGGACCGGCGACCCGACAGGACCCGGTGATCCTTCACTGGTGTCCCGATGCAACCCGGGGACCCGGGCCGGGGATCCCACGTGACCCGGGGACCTGGGTCCGGGGTCCCGACCTGACCCGGTGACCTGGGGCCAGGGTAACCACCTGACCTGGGGACCCGGGCCGGGGACCCGGTATGACTCCGTCTCCCGGGGCCGGGGTGGTCACCTGACACTGGTACCCAGGACAGCGACCCGACATGACCCGGTGACCCGGGGCCGGGGTAACGACCTGTCCAGGGGACCTGGGCCGGGGACCCGACAGGACCCGGTGATCTGGGGCTTGGGTAAAAACCCGTCCCGGGGACCCGGGCTGGGTCCCGACATGACCCGGTGACCTGGTTCCGGGGTGCCGAACTGACCCGGTGACCTGGGGCCGGTGTCCCCACGTGACCCGCTGACCTGGGTCCGGGGTCCCCACGTGACCCGGTGACCTGGGGCCGGGGTCCCCACGTGACCCGGTCACCTGGGGCCGGGGTCCCCACGTGACCCGCTGACCTGGGTCCGGGGTGGTCACCGGAACCTGGGAAGCAGGCCGGGTGTGCGACATGACCCGGTGACCCGGGGCCGGGTTAACGACCTGTCCAGGGGACCCGGGAAGGGGACCCGACAGGACCCGGTGATCCTTCGCTGGTGTCCCGATGCAACCCGGGGACCCGGGCCGGGGACCCCACGTGACCCGGGGACCTGGGGCCGGGGATGTCACCCGACACTGGTACCCGGGGCAGCGACCCGATACGACCCGGGGACCTGGGTCCGGGGTCCCGACCTGACCCGGTGACCTGGGGCCAGGGTAACCACCTGACCCGGGGACCCGGGCCGGGAACCCGGTATGACTCCGCCTCCCGGGGCCGGGGTGGTCACCTGACACTGGTACCCGGGACAGCGACCCGACATGACCCGGTGACCCGGGGCCGGGGTAACGACCTGTCCAGGGGACCTGGGCCGGGGACCCGACAGGACCCGGTGATCTGGGGCTTGGGTAAAAACCTGTCCCGGGGACCCGGGCTGGGTCCCGACATGACCCGGTGACCTGGTTCCGGGGTGCCGACCTGACCCGGTGACCTGGGGCTGTGGTGTCGACCGGACTCGGGGACCTGGTCCGGTGTCCCGTCATGACCCGGGGACCTGGGGTCGGGGTGGTCACCAGACCCTTGTACCCAGGCCGTTGACCCGACATGACCCTGTGACCCGGGGCCTGGGTAAAAATCCAACCCGGGGACCCGGGCATGGGACGTGACATGACCCGACCTGGGTCCGGGGTCCCGACCTGACCCGGTGACCTGGGGCCGGGGTCCCCACGTGACCCGCTGACCTGGGTCCGGGGTCCCCACGTGACCCGGTGACCTGGACCCGGTGTCCCCACGTGACCAGCTGACCTGGGTCCGGGGTCCCCACGTGACCCGGTGACCTGGGGACGGTGTCCCCACGTGACCCGCTGACCTGGGTCCGGGGTCCCCACGTGACCCGCTGACCTGGGTCCGGGCTCCCCACGTGACCCGGTCACCTGGGTCCGGTGTCCCCACGTGACCCGGGGTCCTGGTGCCGGGGTGGTCATCGGAACCTGGGAACCAGGCTGGGTACCAGACATGACCAGGTGACCTGGGGCCGGTGTCTCCACGTGACCCGGTGACCTGGGGCCGGTGTCCCCACGTGACCCGGGGTCCTGGTGCCGGGGTGGTCACCGGAACCTGGGAACCAGGCCGGGTGCGCGACATGACCCGGTGACCCGGGGCCGGGTTAACGACCTGTCCAGGGGACCCGGGCCGGGGACCCGACAGGACCCGGTGATCCTTCGCTGGTGTCCCGATGCAACCCGGGGACCCGGGCCGGGGACCCCACGTGACCCGGGGACCTGGGGCCGGGGATGTCACCCGACACTGGTACCCGGGGCAGCGACCCGATACGACCCGGGGACCTGGGTCCGGGGTCCCGACCTGACCCGGTGACCTGGGGCCAGGGTAACCACCTGACCCGGGGACCCGGGCCGGGGACCCGGTATGACTCCGTCTCCCGGGGCCGGGGTGGTCACCTGACACTGGTACCCGGGACAGCGACCCGACATGACCCGGTGACCCGGGGCCGGGGTAACGACCTGTCCAGGGGACCTGGGCCGGGGACCCGACAGGACCCGGTGATCTGGGGCTTGGGTAAAAACCCGTCCCGGGGACCCGGGCTGGGTCCCGACCTGACCCGGTGACCTGGGTCTGTGGTGTCGACCGGACTCGGGGACCTGGTCCGGTGTCCCGTCATGACCCGGGGACCTGGGGTCGGGGTGGTCACCAGACCGTTGTACCCAGGCCGTTGACCCGACATGACCCTGTGACCCGGGGCCTGGGTAAAAATCCAACCCGGGGACCCGGGCATGGGACGTGACATGACCCGACCTGGGTCCGGGGTCCCGACCTGACCCGGTGACCTGGAGCCGGTGTCCCCACGTGACCCGCTGACCTGGGTCCAGGGTCCCCACGTGACCCGGTGACCTGGAGCCGGTGTCCCCACGTGACCCGCTGACCTGGGGCCGGTGTCCCCACGTGACCCGCTGACCTGGGGCCGGTGTCCCCACGTGACCCGGGGTCCTGGTGCCGGGGTGGTCATCGGAACCTGGGAACCAGGCTGGGTACCAGACATGACCAGGTGACCTGGGTCCGGGGTCCCCACGTGACCCGCTGACCTGGGGCCGGTGTCCCCACGTGACCCGGTGACCTGGGGCCGGTGTCCCCACGTGACCCGGGGTCCTGGTGCCGGGGTGGTCATCGGAACCTGGGAACAAGGCCTGGTACCAGACATGACCAGGTGACCTGGGTCCGGGTTCCCCACGTGACCCGCTGACCTGGGGCCGGTGTCCCCACGTGACCCGGTGACCTGGGGCCGGTGTCCCCACATGACCCGGGGACCTGGGGTCGGGGTGGTCACCGGACCGTTGTACCCAGGCCGTTGACCCGACATGACCCTGTGACCCGGGGCCTGGGTAAAAATCCAACCCGGGGACCCGGGCATGGGACGTGACATGACCCGACCTGGGTCCGGGGTCCCGACCTGACCCGGTGACCTGGGGCCGGTGTCCCCACGTGACCCGGGGTCCTGGTGCCGGGGTGGTCATCGGAACCTGGGAACAAGGCCTGGTACCAGACATGACCAGGTGACCTGGGTCCGGGTTCCCCACGTGACCCGCTGACCTGGGTCCGGGGTCCCCACGTGACCCGCTGACCTAGGGCCGGTGTCCCCACATGACCCGGGGACCTGGGGTCGGGGTGGTCACCGGACCGTTGTACCCAGGCCGTTGACCCGACATGACCCTGTGACCCGGGGCCTGGGTAAAAATCCAACCCGGGGACCCGGGCATGGGACGTGACATGACCCGACCTGGGTCCGGGGTCCCGACCTGACCCGGTGACCTGGGGCTGGGGTCCCCACGTGACCCGCTGACCTGGGTCCGGGGTCCCCACGTGACCCGCTGACCTAGGGCCGGTGTCCCCACATGACCCGGGGTCCTGGTGCCGGGGTCCCCACGTGACCCGCTGACCTGTGGCCAGTGTCCCCACGTGACCCGGGGTCCTGGTGCCGGGGTGGTCACCGGAACCTGGGAACCAGGCCGGGTGCGCGACATGACCCGGTGACACGGGGCCGGGTTAACGACCTGTCCAGGGGACCTGGGCCGGGGACCCGACAGGACCCGGTGATCCTTCGCTGGTGTCCCGATGCAACCCGGGGACCCGGGCCGGGGACCCCACGTTACCCAGGGACCTGGGGCCGGGGATGTCACCCGACACTGGTACCCGGGGCAGCGACCCGATACGACCCGGGGACCTGGGTCCGGGGTCCCGACCTGACCCGGTGACCTGGGGCCAGGGTAACCACCTGACCCGGGGACCCGGGCCGGGGACCCGGTATGACTCCGTCTCCCGGGGCCGGCGTGGTCACCTGACACTGGTACCCGGGACAGCGACCCGACATGACCCGGTGACCTGGGGCCGGGGTAACGACCTGTCCAGGGGACCTGGGCCGGGGACCCGACAGGACCCGGTGACATGGTTCCGGGGTGCCGACCTGACCCGGTGACCTGGGGCTGTGGTGTCGACCGGACTCGGGGACCTGGTCCGGTGTCCCGCATGACCCGGGGACCTGGGGTCGGGGTGGTCACCAGACCGTTGTACCCAGGCCGTTGACCCGACATGACCCTGTGACCCGGGGCCTGGGTAAAAATCCAACCCGGGGACCCGGGCATGGGACGTGACATGACCCGACCTGGGTCCGGGGTCCCGACCTGACCCGGTGACCTGGGGCCGGTGTCCCCACGTGACCCGCTGACCTGGGTCCGGGGTCCCCACGTGACCCGGTGACCTGGGGCTGGGGTCCCCACGTGACCCGGGGTCCTGGTGCCGGGGTGTTCATCGGAACCTGGGAACCAGGCTGGGTACCAGACATGACCAGGTGACCTGGGTCCGGGGTCCCCACGTGACCCGCTGACCTGGGGCCGGGGTCCCCACGTGACCCGGGGTCCTGGTGCCGGGGTGGTCACCGGAACCTGGGAACCAGGCCGGGTGCGCGACATGACCCGGTGACCCGGGGCCGGGTTAACGACCTGTCCAGGGGTCCCGGGCCGGGGACCCGACAGGACCCGGTGATCCTTCGCTGGTGTCCCGATGCAACCCGGGGACCCGGGCCGGGGACCCCACGTGACCCGGGGACCTGGGGCCGGGGATGTCACCCGACACTGGTACCCGGGGCAGCGACCCGATACGACCCGGGGACCTGGGTCCGGGGTCCCAACCTGACCCGGTGACCTGGGGCCAGGGTAACCACCTGACCCGGGGACCCGGGACGGGGACCCGGTATGACTCCGTCTCCCGGGGCCGGGGTGGTCACCTGACACTGGTACCCGGGACAGCGACCCGACATGACCCGGTGACCCGGGGCTGGGGTAACGACCTGTCCAGGGGACCTGGGCCGGGGACCCGACAGGACCCGGTGACCTGGTTCCGGGGTGCCGACCTTACCCGGTGACCTGGGGCTGTGGTGTCGACCGGACTCGGGGACCTGGTCCGGTGTCCCGCATGACCCGGGGACCTGGGGTCGGGGTGGTCACCAGAGCGTTGTACCCAGGCCGTTGACCCGACATGACCCTGTGACCCGGGGCCTGGGTAAAAATCCAACCCGGGGACCCGGGCATGGGACGTGACATGACCCGAACTGGGTCCGGGGTCCCGACCTGACCCGGTGACCTGGGGCTGGGGTCCCCACGTGACCCGCTGACCTGGGTCCGGGGTCCCCACGTGACCCGGTGACCTGGGGCCGGTGTCCCCACATGACCCGCTGACCTGGGTCCGGGCTCCCCACGTGACCCGGTGACCTGGGGCCGGTGTCCCCACTTGACCCGGTCACCTGGGGCCGGTGTCCCCACGTGACCCGGGGTCCTGGTGCCGTGGTAGTCATCGGAACCTGGGAACCAGGCTGGGTACCAGACATGACCAGGTGACATGGGGCCGGGGTCCCCACGTGACCCGCTGACCTGGGGCCGGTGTCCCCACATGACCCGGGGTCCTGGTGCCGGGGTGGTCACCGGAACCTGGGAACCAGGCCGGGTGCGCGACATGACCCGGTGACCCGGGGTCGGGTTAACGACCTGTCCAGGGGACCCGGGCCGGGGACCCGACAGGACCCGGTGATCCTTCGCTGGTGTCCCGATGCAACCCGGGGACCCGGGCCGGGGACCACACGTGACCCGGGGACCTGGGTCCGGGGTACCGACCTGACCCGGTGACCTGGGGCCAGGGTAACCACCTGACCCGGGGACCCGGGCCGGGGACCCGGTATGACTCCGTCTCCCGGGGCCGGGGTGGTCACCTGACACTGGTACCCGGGACAGCGACCCGACATGACCCGGTGACCTGGGGCCGGGGTAACGACCTGTCCAGGGGACCTGGGCCGGGGACCCGACAGGACCCGGTGACCTGGTTCCGGGGTGCCGACCTGACCCGGTGACCTGGGGCTGTGGTGTCGACCGGACTCGGGGACCTGGTCCGGTGTCCCGCATGACCCGGGGACCTGGGGTCGGGGTGGTCACCAGACCGTTGTACCCAGGCCGTTGACCCGACATGACCCTGTGACCCGGGGCCTGGGTAAAAATCCAACCCGGGGACCCGGGCATGGGACGTGACATGACCCGACCTGGGTCCGGGGTCCCGACCTGACCCGGTGACCTGGGGCCGGTGTCCCCACGTGAACCGCTGACCTGGGTCCGGGGTCCCCACGTGACCCGGTGACCTGGGGCTGGGGTCCCCACGTGACCCGGGGTCCTGGTGCCGGGGTGTTCATCGGAACCTGGGAACCAGGCTGGGTACCAGACATGACCAGGTGACCTGGGTCCAGGGTCCCCACGTGACCCGCTGACCTGGGGCTGGGGTCCCCACGTGACCCGGGGTCCTGGTGCCGGGGTGTTCATCGGAACCTGGGAACCAGGCTGGGTACCAGACATGACCAGGTGACCTGGGTCCAGGGTCCCCACGTGACCCGCTGACCTGGGGCCGGGGTCCCCACATGACCCGGGGTCCTGGTGCCGGGGTCCCCACGTGACCCGCTGACCTGGGGCCGGTGACCCCACGTGACCCGGGGTCCTGGTGCCGGGGTGGTCACCGGAACCTGGGAACCAGGCCGGGTGCGCGACATGACCCGGTGACCCGGGGCCAGGGTAACCACCTGTCCAGGGGACCTGGGCCGGGGACCCGACAGGACCCGGTGATCTGGGGCCTGGGTAAAAACCCGTCCCGGGGACCCGGGCATGGGACTTGACATGACCCGGTGACCTGGTTCCGGGGTGCCGAACTGACCCGGTGACCTGGGGCTGTGGTGTCGACCGGACTCGGGGACCTGGTCCGGTGTCCCGTCATGACCCGGGGACCTGGGGTCGGGGTGGTCACCAGACCGTTGTACCCAGGCCGTTGACCCGACATGACCCTGTGACCCGGGGCCTGGGTAAAAATCCAACCCGGGGACCCGGGCATGGGACGTGACATGACCCGACCTGGGTCCGGGGTCCCGACCTGACCCGGTGACCTGGGCCCGGTGTCCCCACGTGACCAGCTGACCTGGGTCCGGGCTCCCCACGTGACCCGGTGACCTGGGGCCGGTGTCCCCACGTGACCCGCTGACCTGGGTCCGGGGTCCCCACGTGACCCGGTGACCTGGGGCCGGTGTCCCCACGTGACCCGCTGACCTGGGGCCGGTGTCCCCACGTGACCCGGGGTCCTGGTGCCGGGGTGGTCATCGGAACCTGGGAACCAGGCTGGGTACCAGACATGACCAGGTGACCTGGGTCCGGGGTCCCCACGTGACCCGCTGACCTGGGGCCGGGGTCCCCACGTGACCCGGGGTCCTGGTGCCGGGGTGGTCACCGGAACCTGGGAACCAGGCCGGGTGCGCGACATGACCCGGTGACCCGGGGCCGGGTTAACGACCTGTCCAGGGGACTCGGGCCGGGGACCCGACAGGACCCGCTGATCCTTCGCTGGTGTCCCGATGCAACCCGGGGACCCGGGACGGGGACCCCACGTGACCCGGGGACCTGGGGCCGGGGATGTCACCCGACACTGGTACCCGGGGCAGCGACCCGATACGACCCGGGGACCTGGGTCCGGGGTCCCGACCTGACCCGGTGACCTGGGGCCAGGGTAACCACCTGACCCGGGCACCCGGGCCGGGGACCCGGTATGACTCCGTCTCCCGGCGCCGGGGTGGTCACCTGACACTGGTACCCGGGACAGCGACCCGACATGACCCGGTGACCCGGGGCTGGGGTAAAGACCTGTCCAGGGGACCTGGGCCGGGGACCCGACAGGACCCGGTGACCTGGTTCCGGGCTGCCGACCTGACCCGGTGACCTGGGGCTGTGGTGTCGACCGGACTCGGGGACCTGGTCCGGTGTCCCGTCATGACCCGGGGACCTGGGGTCGGGGTGGTCACCAGACCCTTGTACCCAGGCCGTTGACCCGACATGACCCTGTGACCCGGGGCCTGGGTAAAAATCCAACGCGGGGACCCGGGCATGGGACGTGACATGACCCGACCTGGGTCCGGGGTCCCGACCTGACCCGGTGACCTGGGGCCGGTGTCCCCACGTGACCCGCCGACCTGGGTCCGGGGTCCCGACATGACCTGGTGACCTGGTGCCGGTGTCCCCACGTGACCCGCTGACCTGGGTCCGGTGTCCCCACGTGACCCGGGGTCCTGGTGCCGGGGTGGTCATCGGAACCTGGGAACCAGGCTGGGTACCAGACATGACCAGGTGACCTGGGGCCGGGGTCCCCACGTGACCCGGGGTCCTGGTGCCGGGGTGGTCACCGGAACCTGGGAACCAGGCCGGGTTCGCGACATGACCCGGTGACCCGGGGCCAGGTTAACGACCTGTCCAGGGGACCCGGGCCGGGGACCCGACAGGACCCGGTGATCCTTCGCTGGTGTCCCGATGCAACCCGGGGACCCGGGCCGGGGACCCCACGTGACCCGGGGACCTGGGGCCGGGGATGTCACCCGACACTGGTACCCGGGGCAGCGACCCGATACGACCCGGGGACCTGGGTCCGGGGTCCCGACCTGACCCGGTGACCTGGGGCCAGGGTAACCACCTGACCCGGGGTCCCGGGCCGGGGACCCGGTATGACTCCGTCTCCCGGGGCCGGGGTGGTCACCTGACACTGGTACCCGGGACAGCGACCCGACATGACCCGGTAACCCAGGGCCGGCGTAACGACCTGTCCAGGGGACCTGGGCCGGGGACCCGACAGGACCCGGTGACCTGGTTCCGGGGTGCCGACCTGACCCGGTGACCTGGGGCTGTGGTGTCGACCGGACTCGGGGACCTGGTCCGGTGTCCCGTCATGACCCGGGGACCTGGGGTCGGGGTGGTCACCAGACCGTTGTACCCAGGCCGTTGACCCGACATGACCCTGTGACCCGGGGCCTGGGTAAAAATCCAACGCGGGGACCCGGGCATGGGACGTGACATGACCCGACCTGGGTCCGGGGTCCCGACCTGACCCGGTGACCTGGGGCCGGTGTCCCCACGTGACCCGCCGACCTGGGTCCGGGGTCCCGACATGACCCGGTGACCTGGTGCCGGTGTCCCCACGTGACCCGCTGACCTGGGTCCGGTGTCCCCACGTGACCCGGGGTCCTGGTGCCGGGGTGGTCATCGGAACCTGGGAACCAGGCTGGGTACCAGACATGACCAGGTGACCTGGGGCCGGGGTCCCCACGTGACCCGGGGTCCTGGTGCCGGGGTGGTCACCGGAACCTGGGAACCAGGCCGGGTGCGCGACATGACCCGGTGACCCGGGGCCAGGTTAACGACCTGTCCAGGGCACCCGGGCCGGGGACCCGACAGGACCCGGTGATCCTTCGCTGGTGTCCCGATGCAACCCGGGGACCCGGGCCGGGGACCCCACGTGACCCGGGGACCTGGGGCCGGGGATGTCACCCGACACTGGTACCCGGGGCAGCGACCCGATACGACCCGGGGACCTGGGTCCGGGGTCCCGACCTGACCCGGTGACCTGGGGCCAGGGTAACCACCTGACCCGGGGACCCGGGCCGGGGACCCGGTATGACTCCGTCTCCCGGGGCCGGGGTGGTCACCTGACACTGGTACCCGGGACAGCGACCCGACATGACCCGGTGACCCGGGGCCGGCGTAACGACCTGTCCAGGGGACCTGGGCCGGGGACCCGACAGGACCCGGTGACCTGGTTCCGGGGTGCCGACCTGACCCGGTGACCTGGGGCTGTGGTGTCGACCGGACTCGGGGACCTGGTCCGGTGTCCCGCATGACCCGGGGACCTGGGGTCGGGGTGGTCACCAGAGCGTTGTACCCAGGCCGTTGACCCGACATGACCCTGTGACCCGGGGCCTGGGTAAAAATCCAACCCGGGGACCCGGGCATGGGACGTGACATGACCCGACCTGGGTCCGGGGTCCCAACCTGACCCGGTGACCTGGAGCCGGTGTCCCCACGTAACCCGCTGACCTGGGTCCGGGGTCCCCACGTGACCCGTTGACCTGGGGCCGGGGTCCCCACGTGACCCGGTGACCTGGGGCCGGTGTCCCCACGTGCCCCGGGGTCCTGGTGCCAGGGTGGTCATCGGAACCTGGGAACCAGGCTGTGTACCAGACATGACCAGGTGACCTGGGTCCGTGGTCCCCACGTGAACCGCTGACGTAGGGTCGGTGTCCCCACATGACCCGGGGTCCTGGTGCCGGGGTCCCCACGTGACCCGCTGACCTGGGTCCGGTGTCCCCACGTGACCCGGGGTCCTGGTGCCGGGGTGGTCACCGGAACCTGGGAACCAGGCCGGGTGCGCGACATGACCCGGTGACCCGGGGCCAGGGTAACCACCTGACCCGGGGACCCGGGCCGGGGACCCGGTATGACTCCGTCTCCCGGGTTCGGGGTGGTCACCTGACACTGGTACCCGGGACAGCGACCCGACATGACCCGGTGACCCGGGGCCGGGGTAACGACCTGTCCAGGGGACCTGGGCCGGGGACCCGACAGGACCCGGTGATCTGGGGCTTCGGTAAAAACCCGTCCCGGGGACACGGGCTGGGTCCCGACATGACCCGGTGACCTGGTTCCGGGGTGCCGAACTGACCCGGTGACCTGGGGCCGGTGTCCCCACGTGACCCGCTGACCTGGGTCCGGGGTCCCCACGTGACCCGGTGACCTGGGGCCGGTGTCCCCACTTGACCCGCTGACCTGTGTCCGGGCTCCCCACGTGAGCAGGTGAACTGGGGCCGGTGTCCCCACGTGACCCGGTCACCTGGGGCCGGTGTCCCCACGTGACCCGGGGTCCTGGTGCCGGGGTGGTCATCGGAACCTGGGAACCAGGCTGGGTACCAGACATGACCAGGTGACCTAGGTCCGGGGTCTCCATGTGACCCGCTGACCTGGGGCCAGGGTCCCCACTTGACCCGGGGTCCTGGTGCCGGGGTGGTCACCGGAACGTGGGAACCAGGCCGGGTGCGCGACATGACCCGGTGACCCGGGGCCGGGTTAACGACCTGTCCAGGGGACCCGGGCCGGGGACCCGACAGGACCCGGTGATCCTTCACTGGTGTCCCGATGCAACCCGGGGACCCGGGCCGGGGACCCCACGTGACCCGGGGACCTGGGGCCGGGGATGTCACCCGACACTGGTACCCGGGGCAGCGACCCGATACGACCCGGGGACCTGGGTCCGGGGTCCCGACCTGACCCGGTGACCTGGGGCCAGGGTAACCACCTGACCCGGGGACCCGGGCCGGGGACCCGGTATGACTCCGTCTCCCGGGGCCGGGGTGGTCACCTGACACTGGTACCCGGGACAGCGACCCGACATGACCCGGTGACCCGGGGCCGGGGTAACGACCTGTCCAGGGGTCCTGGGCCGGGGACCCGACAGGACCCGGTGACCTGGTTCCGGGGTGCCGACCTGACCCGGTGACCTGGGGCTGTGGTGTCGACTGGACTCGGGGACCTGGTCCGGTGTCCCGCATGACCCGGGGACCTGGGGTCGGGGTGGTCACCAGACCGTTGTACCCAGGCCGTTGAGCCGACATGACCCTGTGACCCGGGGCCTGGGTAAAAATCCAACCCGGGGACCCGGGCATGGGACGTGACATGACCCGACCTGGGTCCGGGGTCCCGACCTGACGCGGTGACCTGGGGCCGGTGTCCCCACGTGACCCGCTGACCTGGGTCCGGGCTCCCCAAGTGACCCGGTGACCTGGGGCCGGTGTCCCCACGTGACCCGCTGACCTGGGTCCGGGATCCCCACGTGACCCGGTGACCTGGGTCCGGTGTCCCCACGTGACCCGGTCACCTGGGGCCGGTGTCCCCACGTGACCCGGGGTCCTTGTGCCGGGGTGGTCATCGGAACCTGGGAACCAGGCTGGGTACCAGACATGACCAGGTGACCTAGGTCCGGGGTCCCCACGTGACCCGCTGACCTGGGGCCAGTGTCACCACGTGACCCGGTCACCTGGGGCCGGTGTCCCCACGTGACCCGGGGTCCTGGTGCCGGGGTGGTCATCGGAACCTGGGAATCAGGCCGGGTACCAGACATGACCAGGTGACCTAGGTCCGGGGTCCCCACGTGACCCGCTGACCTGGGTCCGGGCTCCCAACGTGACCCAGTGACCTGGGGCCGGTGTCCACACGTGACCCGGTCATCTGTGTCCGGGGTCCCCACGTGACCCGCTGACCTGGGGCCGGTGTCCCCACTTGACCCGGTCACCTGGGGCCGGTGTCCCCACGTGACCCGGGGTCCTGGTGCCGGGGTAGTCATCGGAACGTGGGAACCAGGCTGGGTACTAGACATGACCAGGTGACATGGGGCCGGGGTCCCCACGTGACCCGCTGACCTGGGGCCGGGGTCCCCACGTGACCCGGGGTCCTGGTGCCGGGGTGGTCACCGGAACCTGGGAACCAGGCCGGGTGCGCGACATGACCCGGTGACCCGGGGCCGGGTTAACGACCTGTCCAGGGGACCCGGGCCGGGGACCCGATAGGACCCAGTGATCCTTCGCTGGTGTCCCGATGCAACCCGGGGACCTAGGCCGGGGACCCCACGTGACCCGGGGACCTGGGTCCGGGGTCCCGACCTGACCCGGTGACCTGGGGCCAGGGTAACCACCTGACCCGGGGACCCGGGCCGGGGACCCGGTATGACTCCGTCTCCCGGGTTCGGGGTGGTCACCTGACACTGGTACCCGGGACAGCGACCCGACATGACCCGGTGACCCGGGGCCGGGGTAACGACCTGTCCAGGGGACCTGGGCCGGGGACCCGACAGGACCCGGTGATCTGGGGCCTGGGTAAAAACCCGTCCCGGGGACCCGGGCATGGGACGTGACATGACCCGGTGACCTGGTTCCGGGGTGCCGAACTGACCCGGTGACCTGGGGCTGTGGTGTCGACCGGACTCGGGGACCTGGTCCGGTGTCCCGTCATGACCCGGGGACCTGGGGTCGGGGTGGTCACCAGACCGTTGTACCCAGGCCGTTGACCCGACATGACCCTGTGACCCGGGGCCTGGGTAAAAATCCAACCCGGGGACCCGGGCATGGGACGTGACATGACCCGACCTGGGTCCGGGGTCCCGACCTGACCCGGTGACCTGGGGCCGGTGTCCCCACGTGACCCGCTGACCTGGGTCCGGGCTCCCCAAGTGACCCGGTGACCTGGGGCCGGTGTCCCCACGTGACCCGGTCACCTGGGGCCGGTGTCCCCACGTGACCCGGGGTCCTGGTGCCGGGGTGGTCACCGGAACCTGGGAACCAGGCCGGGTGCACGACATGACCCGGTGACCCGGGGCCGGGTTAACGACCTGTCCAGGGGACCCGGGCCGGGGACCCGACAGGACCCGGTGATCCTTCGCTGGTGTCCCGATGCAACCCGGGGACCCGGGCCGGGGACCCCACGTGACCCGGGGACCTGGGGCCGGGGATGTCACCCGACACTGCTACCCGGGGCAGCGACCCGATACGACCCGGGGACCTGGGGCTGTGGTGTCGACCGGACTCGGGGACCTGGTCCGGTGTCCCGTCATGACCCGGGGACCTGGGGTCGGGGTGGTCACCAGACCGTTGTACCCAGGCCGTTGACCCGACATGACCCTGTGACCCGGGGCCTGGGTAAAAATCCAACGCGGGGACCCGGGCATGGGACGTGACATGACCCGACCTGGGTCCGGGGTCCCGACCTGACCCGGTGACCTGGGGCCGGTGTCCCCACGTGACCCGCTGACCTGGGTCCGGGGTCCCCACGTGACCCGGTGACCTGGGCCCGGTGTCCCCACGTGACCAGCTGACCTGGGTCCGGGCTCCCCACGTGACCCGGTGACCTGGGGCCGGTGTCCCCACGTGACCCGCTGACCTGGGTCCGGGGTCCCCACGTGACCCGGTGACCTGGGGCCGGTGTCCCCACGTGACCCGCTGACCTGGGGCCGGTGTCCCCACGTGACCCGGGGTCCTGGTGCCGGGGTGGTCATCGGAACCTGGGAACCAGGCTGGGTACCAGACATGACCAGGTGACCTGGGTCCGGGGTCCCCACGTGACCCGCTGACCTGGGGCCGGGGTCCCCACGTGACCCGGGGTCCTGGTGCCGGGGTGGTCACCGGAACCTGGGAACCAGGCCGGGTGCGCGACATGACCCGGTGACCCGGGGCCGGGTTAACGACCTGTCCAGGGGACTCGGGCCGGGGACCCGACAGGACCCGCTGATCCTTCGCTGGTGTCCCGATGCAACCCGGGGACCCGGGCCGGGGACCCCACGTGACCCGGGGACCTGGGGCCGGGGATGTCACCCGACACTGGTACCCGGGGCAGCGACCCGATACGACCCGGGGACCTGGGTCCGGGGTCCCGACCTGACCCGGTGACCTGTGGCCAGGGTAACCACCTGACCCGGGCACCCGGGCCGGGGACCCGGTATGACTCCGTCTCCCGGCGCCGGGGTGGTCACCTGACACTGGTACCCGGGACAGCGACCCGACATGACCCGGTGACCCGGGGCTGGGGTAACGACCTGTCCAGGGGACCTGGGCCGGGGACCCGACAGGACCCGGTGACCTGGTTCCGGGGTGCCGACCTGACCCGGTGACCTGGGGCTGTGGTGTCGACCGGACTCGGGGACCTGGTCCGGTGTCCCGTCATGACCCGGGGACCTGGGGTCGGGGTGGTCACCAGACCGTTGTACCCAGGCCGTTGACCCGACATGACCCTGTGACCCGGGGCCTGGGTAAAAATCCAACGCGGGGACCCGGGCATGGGACGTGACATGACCCGACCTGGGTCCGGGGTCCCGACCTGACCCGGTGACCTGGGGCCGGTGTCCCCACGTGACCCGCCGACCTGGGTCCGGGGTCCCGACATGACCCGGTGACCTGGTGCCGGTGTCCCCACGTGACCCGCTGACCTGGGTCCGGTGTCCCCACGTGACCCGGGGTCCTGGTGCCGGGGTGGTCATCGGAACCTGGGAACCAGGCTGGGTACCAGACATGACCAGGTGACCTGGGGCCGGGGTCCCCACGTGACCCGCTGACCTGGGGCCGGGGTCCCCACGTGACCCGGGGTCCTGGTGCCGGGGTGGTCACCGGAACCTGGGAACCAGGCCGGGTTCGCGACATGACCCGGTGACCCGGGGCCAGGTTAACGACCTGTCCAGGGGATTCGGGCCGGGGACCCAACAGGACCCGGTGATCCTTCGCTGGTGTCCCGATGCAACCCGGGGACCCGGGCCGGGGACCCCACGTGACCCGGGGACCTGGGGCCGGGGATGTCACCCGACACTGGTACCCGGGGCAGCGACCCGATACGACCCGGGGACCTGGGTCCGGGGTCCCGACCTGACCCGGTGACCTGGGGCCAGGGTAACCACCTGACCCGGGGACCCGGGCCGGGGACCCGGTATGACTCCGTCTCCCGGGGCCGGGGTGGTCACCTGACACTGGTACCCGGGACAGCGACCCGACATGACCCGGTGACCCGGGGCCGGGGTAACGACCTGTCCAGGGGACCTGGGCCGGGGACCCGACAGGACCCGGTGACCTGGTTCCGGGGTGCCGACATGACCCGGTGACCTGGGGCTGTGGTGTCGACCGGACTCGGGGACCTGGTCCGGTGTCCCGCATGACCCGGGGACCTGGGGTCGGGGTGGTCACCAGACCGTTGTACCCAGGCCGTTGACCCGACATGACCCTGTGAACCGGGGCCTGGGTAAAAATCCAACCCGGGGACCCGGGCATGGGACGTGACATGACCCGACCTGGGTCCGGGGTCCCAACCTGACCCGGTGACCTGGAGCCGGTGTCCCCACGTAACCCGCTGACCTGGGTCCGGGGTCCCCACGTGACCCGGTGACCTGGGGCCAGGGTCCCCACGTGACCCGGTCACCTGGGGCCGGTGTCCCCACGTGACCCGGGGTCCTGGTGCCAGGGTGGTCATCGGAACCTGGGAACCAGGCTGGGTACCAGACATGACCAGGTGACCTGGGTCCGTGGTCCCCACGTGAACCGCTGACGTAGGGTCGGTGTCCCCACATGACCCGGGGTCCTGGTGCCGGGGTCCCCACGTGACCCGCTGACCTGGGTCCGGTGTCCCCACGTGACCCGGGGTCCTGGTGCCGGGGTGGTCACCGGAACCTGGGAACCAGGCCGGGTGCGCGACATGACCCGGTGACCCGGGGCCAGGGTAACCACCTGACCCGGGGACCCGGGCCGGGGACCCGGTATGACTCCGTCTCCCGGGTTCGGGGTGGTCACCTGACACTGGTACCCGGGACAGCGACCCGACATGACCCGGTGACCCGGGGCCGGGGTAACGACCTGTCCAGGGGACCTGGGCCGGGGACCCGACAGGACCCGGTGATCTGGGGCTTCGGTAAAAACCCGTCCCGGGGACACGGGCTGGGTCCCGACATGACCCGGTGACCTGGTTCCGGGGTGCCGAACTGACCCGGTGACCTGGGGCCGGTGTCCCCACGTGACCCGCTGACCTGGGTCCGGGGTCCCCACGTGACCCGGTGACCTGGGGCCGGTGTCCCCACTTGACCCGCTGACCTGTGTCCGGGCTCCCCACGTGACCAGGTGAACTGGGGCCGGTGTCCCCACGTGACCCGGTCACCTGGGGCCGGTGTCCCCACGTGACCCGGGGTCCTGGTGCCGGGGTGGTCATCGGAACCTGGGAACCAGGCTGGGTACCAGACATGACCAGGTGACCTAGGTCCGTGGTCTCCATGTGACCCGCTGACCTGGGGCCAGGGTCCCCACTTGACCCGGGGTCCTGGTGCCGGGGTGGTCACCGGAACGTGGGAACCAGGCCGGGTGCGCGACATGACCCGGTGACCCGGGGCCGGGTTAACGACCTGTCCAGGGGACCCGGGCCGGGGACCCGACAGGACCCGGTGATCCTTCGCTGGTGTCCCGATGCAACCCGGGGACCCGGGCCGGGGACCCCACGTGACCCGGGGACCTGGGGCCGGGGATGTCACCCGACACTGGTACCCGGGGCAGCGACCCGATACGACCCGGGGACCTGGGTCTGGGGTCCCGACCTGACCCGGTGACCTGGGGCCAGGGTAACCACCTGACCCGGGGACCCGGGCCGGGGACCCGGTATGACTCCGTCTCCCGGGGCCGGGGTGGTCACCTGACACTGGTACCCGGGACAGCGACCCGACATGACCCGGTGACCCGGGGCCGGGGTAACGACCTGTCCAGGGGACCTGGGCCGGGGACCCGACAGGACCCGGTGACCTGGTTCCGGGGTGCCGACCTGACCCGGTGACCTGGGGCTGTGGTGTCGACTGGACTCGGGGACCTGGTCCGGTGTCCCGCATGACCCGGGGACCTGGGGTCGGGGTGGTCACCAGACCGTTGTACCTAGGCCGTTGAGCCGACATGACCCTGTGACCAGGGGCCTGGGTAAAAATCCAACCCGGGGACCCGGGCATGGGACGTGACATGACCCGACCTGGGTCCGGGGTCCCGACCTGACGCGGTGACCTGGGGCCGGTGTCCCCACGTGACCCGCTGACCTGGGTCCGGGGTCCCGACCTGACCCGGTGACGTGGGGCCGGTGTCCCCACGTGACCCGCTGACCTGGGTCCGGGATCCCCACGTGACCCGGTGACCTGGGTCCGGTGTCCCCACGTGACCCGCTGACCTGGGGCCGGTGTCCCCACGTGACCCGGGGTCCTGGTGCCGGGGTGGTCATCGGAACGTGGGAACCAGGCTGGGTACCAGACATGACCAGGTGACCTAGGTCCGGGGTCCCGACCTGACCCGCTGACCTGGGGCCAGTGTCCCCACGTGACCCGGTCACCTGGGGCCGGTGTCCCCACGTGACCCGGGGTCCTGGTGCCGGGGTGGTCATCGGAACCTGGGAATCAGGCCGGGTACCAGACATGACCAGGTGACCTAGGTCCGGGGTCCCCACGTGACCCGCTGACCTCGGTCCGGGCTCCCAACGTGACCCAGTGACCTGGGGCCGGTGTCCACACGTGACCCGGTCATCTGGGTCCGGGGTCCCCACGTGACCCGCTGACCTGGGTCCGGGGTCCCCACGTGACCCGGTGACCTGGGGCCGGTGTCCCCACGTGACCCGCTGACCTGGGTCCGGGCTCCCCACGTGACCCGGTGACCTGGGGCCGGTGTCCCCACGTGACCCGCTGACCTGGGGCCAGTGTCCCCACGTGACCCGGGGTCCTGGTGCCGGGGTGGTCATCGGAAACTGGGAACCAGGCTGGGTACCAGACATGACCAGGTGACCTGGGGCCGGGGTCCCCACGTGACCCGCTGTCCTGGGGCCGGTGTCCCCACGTGACCCGGGGTCCTGGTGCCGGGGTGGTCACCGGAACCTGGGAACCAGGCCGGGTGCGCGACATGACCCGGTGACCCGGGGCCGGGTTAACGACCTGTCCAGGGGACCCGGGCCGGGGACCCGACAGGACCCGGTGATCCTTCGCTGGTGTCCCGATGCAACCCGGGGACCCGGGCCGGGGACCCCACGTGACCCGGGGACCTGGGGCCGGGGATGTCACCCGACACTGGTACCCGGGGCAGCGACCCGATACGACCCGGGGAACTGGGTCCGGGGTCCCGACCTGACCCGGTGACCTGGGGCCAGGGTAACCACCTGACCCGGGGACCCGGGCCGGGGACCCGGTATGACTCCGTCTCCCAGGGCCGGGGTGGTCACCTGACACTGGTACCCGGGACAGCGACTCGACATGAACCGGTGACCCGGGGCCGGGGTAACGACCTGTCCAGGGGACCTGGGCCGGGGACCCGACAGGACCCGGTGATCTGGGGCTTGGGTAAAAACCCGTCCCGTGGACCCGGGTTGGGTCCCGACATGACCCGGTGACCTGGTTCCGGGGTGCCGACGTGACCCGGTGACCTGGGGCTGTGGTGTCGACCGGACTCGGGGACCTGGTCCGGTGTCCCGTCATGACCCGGGGACCTGGGGTCGGGGTGGTCACCAGACCCTTGTACCCAGGCCGTTGAGCCGACATGACCCTGTGACCCGGGGCCTGGGTAAAAATCCAACCCGGGGACCCGGGCATGGGACGTGACATGACCCGACCTGGGTCCGGGGTCCCGACCTGACCCGGTGACCTGGAGCCGGTGTCCCCACGTGACCCGCTGACCTGGGTCCGGGCTCCCCACATGACCCGGTGACCTGGTGCCGGTGTCCCCACGTGACCCGCTGACCTGGGGCCGGTGTCCCCACGTGACCCGGGGACCTGGGGCCGGTGTCCCCACGTGACCCGCTGACCTGGGTCCGGGGTCCCCACGTGACCCGGTGACCTGGGGCCGGTGTCCCCACGTGACTCGCTGACCTGGGTCCGGGCTCCCCACGTGACCCGGTGACCTGGGGCCGGTGTCCCCACGTGACCCGCTGACCTGGGTCCGGTGTCCCCACGTGACCCGGGGTCCTGGTGCCGGGGTGGTCATCGGAACCTGGGAACCAGGCTGGGTACCAGACATGACCAGGTGACTTGGGTCCGGGGTCCCCACGTGACCCGCTGACCTGGGGCCGGGGTCCCCACGTGACCCGGGGTCCTGGTGCCTGGGTGGTCACCGGAACCTGGGAACCAGGCCGGGTGCGCGACATGACCCGGTGACCCGGGGTCGGGTTAACGACCTGTCCAGGGGACCTGGGCCGGGGACCCGACAGGACCCGGTCACCTGGTTCCGGGTTGCCGACCTGACCCGGTGACCTGGGGCTGTGGTGTCGACCGGACTCGGGGACCTGGTCCGGTGTCCCGTCATGACCCGGGGACCTGGGGTCGGGGTGGTCACCAGACCGTTGTACCCAGGCCGTTGACCCGACATGACCCTGTGACCCGGGGCCTGGGTAAAAATCCAACCCGGGGACCCGGGCATGGGACGTGACATGACCCGACCTGGGTCCGGGGTCCCGACCTGACCCGGTGACCTGGGGCCGGTGTCCCCACGTGACCCGCTGACGTGGGTCCGGGCTCCCCACGTGACCCGGTGACCTGGGGCCGGTGTCCCCACGTGACCCGGTCACCTGGGGCCGGTGTCCCCACGTGACCCGGGGTCCTGGTGCCGGGGTGGTCACCGGAACCTGGGAACCAGGCCGGGTGCGCGACATGACCCGGTGACCCGGGGCCGGGTTAACGACCTGTCCAGGGGACCCGGGCCGGGGACCCGACAGGACCCGGTGATCCTTCGCTGGTGTCCCGATGCAACCCGGGGACCCGGGCCGGGGACGCCACGTGACCCGGGGACCTGGTTCCGGGGTGCCGACCTGACCCGGTGACCTGGGCCCGCGGTCCCCACGTGACCCGGTGACCTGGGGCCGGTGTCCCCACGTGACCCGGTCACCTGGGGCCGGTGTCCCCACGTGACCCGGAGTCCTGGTGCCGGGGTGGTCATCGGAACCTGGGAACCAGGCTGGGTACCAGACATGACCAGGTGACCTGGCTCCGGGGTCCCCACGTAACCCGGTCACCTGGGGCCAGGGTCCCCACGTGACCCGGGGACCTGGGGCCGGGGTCCCGACCTGACCCTGTGACCTGGGGCCAGGGTAACCACCTGACCTGGGGACCTGGGCCGGGGACCCGGTATGACTCCGTCTCCCGGGGCCGGGGTGGTCACCTGACACTGGTACCCGGGACAGCGACCCGACATGACCCGGTGACCCGGGGCCGGGGTAACGACCTGTCCAGGGGACCTGGGCCGGGGACCCGACAGGACCCGGTGACCTGGTTCCGGGGTGCCGACCTGACCCGGTGACCTGGGGCTGTGGTGTCGACCGGACTCGGGGACCTGGTCCGGTGTCCCGTCATGACCCGGGGACCTGGGGTCGGGGTGGTCACCAGACCCTTGTACCCAGGCCATTGACCCGACATAACCCTGTGACCCGGGGCCTGGGTAAAAATCCAACCCGGGGACCCGGGCATGGGACGTGACATGACCCGACCTGGGTCCGGGGTCCCCACGTGACCCGGTGACCTGGGGCCGGTGTCCCCACGTGACCCGGGGTCCTGGTGCCGGGGTGGTCATCGGAACCTGGGAACCAGGCTGGGTACCAGACATGACCAGGTGACCTGGGTCCGGTGTCCCCACGTGACCCGCTGACCTGGGGCCGGTGTCCCCACGTGACCCGGGGTCCTGGTGCCGAGGTGGTCACCGGAACCTGGGAACCAGGCCGGGTGCGCGACATGACCCGGTGACCCGGGGCCGGGTTAACGACCTGTCCAGGGGACCCGGGCCGGGGACCCGACAGGACCCGGTGATCCTTCGCTGGTGTCCCGATGCAACCCGGGGACCCGGGCCGGGGACCCCACGTGACCCGGGGACCTGGGGCCGGGGATGTCACCCGACACTGGTACCCGGGGCAGCGACCCGATACGACCCGGGGACCTGGGTCCGGGGTCCCAACCTGACCCGGTGACCTGGGGCCAGGGTAACCACCTGACCCGGGGACCCGGGCCGGGGACCCGGTATGACTCCGTCTCCCGGGGCCGGGGTGGTCACCTGACACTGGTACCCGGGACAGCGACCCGACATGACCCCGTGACCCGGGGCCGGGGTAACGACCTGTCCAGGGGACCTGGGCCGGGGACCCGACAGGACCCGGTGATCTGGGGCTTGGGTAAAAACCGGTCCCGGGGACCCGGGCTGGGTCCCGACATGACCCGGTTACCTGGTTCCAGGGTGCTGAACTGACCCGGTGACCTGGGGCCGGGGTCCCCACGTGACCCGCTGACCTGGGTCCGGGGTCCCCACGTGACCCGTTGACCTGGGGCCGGTGTCCCCACGTGACCCGCTGACCTGGGTCCGGTGTCCCCACGTGACCCGGGGTCCTGGTGCCAGGGTGGTCACCGGAACCTGGGAACCAGGCCGGGTGCGCGACATGACCCGGTGACCCGGGGCCGGGTTAACAACCTGTCCAGGGGACCTGGGCCGGCGACCCGACAAGACCCGGTGATCCTTCGCTGGTGTCCCGATGCAACCCGGGGACCCGGGCCGGGGACCCCACGTGACCCGGGGACCTGGGGCCGGGGATGTCACCCGACACTGGTACCCGGGGCAGCGACCCGATACGACCCGGGGACCTGGGTCCGGGGTCCCAACCTGACCCGGTGACCTGGGGCCAGGGTAACCACCTGACCCGGGGACCCGGGCCGGGGACCCGGTATGACTCCGTCTCCCGGGGCCGGGGTGGTCACCTGACACTGGTACCCGGGACAGCGACCCGACATGACCCGGTGACCCGGGGCCGGGGTAACGACCTGTCCAGGGGACCTGGGCCGGGGTCCCGACAGGACCCGGTGATCTGGGGCTTGGGTAAAAACCGGTCCCGGGAACCCGGGCTGGGTCCCGACATGACCCGGTGACCTGGTTCCGGGGTGCTGACGTGACCCGGTGACCTGGGGCTGTGGTGTCGACCGGACTCGGGGACCTGGTCCGGTGTCCCGTCATGACCCGGGGACGTGGGGTCGGGGTGGTCACCAGACCGTTGTACCCAGGCCGTTGACCCGACATGACCCTGTGACCCGGGGCCTGGGTAAAAATCCAACCCGGGGACCCGGGCATGGGACGTGACATGACCCGACCTGGGTCCGGGGTCCCGACCTGACCCGGTGACCTGGAGCCGGTGTCCCCACGTGACCCGGTGACCTGGGGCCGGTGTCCCCACATGACCCGCAGACCTGGGTCCGGGGTCCCCACGTGACCCGGTGACCTGGGGCCGGTGTCCCCACATGACCCTCAGACCTGGGTCCGGTATCCCCACGTGACCCGCTGACCTGGGTCCGGGGTCCCCACGTGACCCGGTGACCTGGAGCCCGTGTCCCCACGTGACTCGCTGACCTGGGTCCGGGCTCCCCACGTGACCCGGTGACCTGGGGCCGTTGTCCCCACGTGACCTGGTCACCTGGGGCCGGTGTCCCCACGTGACCCGGGGTCCTGGTGCCGGGGTGGTCATCGGAACATGGGAACCAGGCTGGGTACCAGACATGACCAGGTGACCTGGGTCCGGGGTCCCCACGTGACCCGCTGACCTGGGGCCGGTGTCCCCACGTGACCGGGTCACCTGGGGCCGGTGTCCCCACGTGACCCGGGGTCCTGGTGCCGGGGTGGTCATCGGAACCTGGGAACCAGGCTGGGTACCAGACATGACCAGGTGACCTGGGTCCGGGGTCCCCACGTGACCCGCTGTCCTGGGGCCCGGGTCCCCACGTGACCCGGTGACCTGGGGCCGGTGTCCCCACGTGACCCGCTGACCTGGGTCCGGGGTCCCCACGTGACCCGGTGACCTGGGGCAGGGGTCCCCACATGACCCGGTCACCTGGGGCCGGTGTCCCCACGTGACGCGGGGTCCTGGTGCCGGGGTGGTCACCGGAACCTGGGAACCACGCCGGGTGCACGACATGACCCGGTGACCCGGGGCCAGGGTAACCACCTGACCCGGGGACCCGGTCCGGGGACCCGGTATGACTCCGTCTCCCGGGTTTGGGGTGGTCACCTGACACTGGTACCCGGGACAGCGACCCGACATGACCCGGTGACCCGGGGCCGGGGTAACGACCTGTCCAGGGGACCTGGGCCGGGGACCCGACAGGACCCGGTGATCTGGGGCTTGGGTAAAAACCCGTCCCGGGGACACGGGCTGGGTCCCGACATGACCCGGTGACCTGGTTCCGGGGTGCCGAACTGACCCGGTGACCTGGGGCCGGTGTCCCCACGTGACCCGCTGAACTGGGTCCGGGGTCCCCACGTGACCCGGTGACCTGGGGACGGTGTCCCCACGTGACCCCCTGACCTGGGTCCGGGATCCCCTCTTGACCCTGTGACCTGGGGCCGGTGTCCCCACGTGACCCGCTGACCTGGGGCCGGTGTCCCCACGTGACCCAGGGTCCTGGTGCCGGGGTGGTCATCGGAACCTGGGAACCAGGCTGGGTACCAGACATGACCAGGTTACCTGGGTCCGGGGTCCCCACGTGACCCGCTGACCTGGGGCCGGTGTCCCCACGTGACCCGGGGTCCTGGTGCCGGGGTGGTCACCGGAACCTGGGAACCAGGCCGGGTGCGCGACATGACCCGGTGACCCGGGGCCGGGTTAACGACCTGTCCAGGGGACCCGGGCCGGGGACCCGACAGGACCCGGTGATCCTTCGCTGGTGTCCCGATGCAACCCGGGGACCCGGGCCGGGGACGCCACGTGACCCGGGGACCTGGGGCCGGGGATGTCACCCGACACTGGTACCCGGGGCAGCGACCCGATACGACCCGGGGACCTGGGTCCGGGGTCCCAACCTGACCCGGTGACCTGGGGCCAGGGTAACCACCTGACCCGGGGACCCGGGCCGGGGACCCGGTATGACTCCGTCTCCCGGGGCCGGGGTGGTCACCTGACACTGGTACCCGGGACAGCGACCCGACATGACCCGGTGACCCGGGGCTGGGGTAACGACCTGTCCAGGGGACCTGGGCCGGGGACCCGACAGGACCCGGTGATCTGGGGCTTGGGTAAAAACCCGTCCCGGGGACACGGGCTGGGTCCCGACATGACCCGGTGACCTGGTTCCGGGGTGCCGAACTGACCCGGTGACCTGGGGCCGGTGTCCCCACGTGACCCGCTGACCTGGGTCCGGGATCCCCACGTGACCCGGTGACCTGGGGCCGGTGTCCCCACGTGACCCGCTGACCTGGGGCCGGGGTCCCCACGTGACCCGGGGTCCTGGTGCCGGGGTGGTCATCGGAACCTGGGAACCACGCTGGGTACCAGACATGACCAGGTGACCTGGGTCCGGGGTCCCCACGTGACCCGCTGACCTGGGGCCGGTGTCCCCACGTGACCCGGGGTCCTGGTGCCGGGGTGGTCACCGGAACGTGGGAACCAGGCCGGGTGCGCGACATGACCCGGTGACCCGGGGCCGGGTTAACGACCTGTCCAGGGGACCCGGGCCGGGGACCCGACAGGACCCGGTGATCCTTCGCTGGTGTCCCGATGCAACCCGGGGACCCGGGCCGGGGACCCCACGTGACCCGGGGACCTGGGTCCGGGGTCCCGACCTGACCCGGTGACCTGGGGCCAGGGTAACCACCTGACCCGGGGACCCGGGCCGGGGACCCGGTATGACTCCGTCTCCCGGGGCCGGGGTGGTCACCTGACACTGGTACCCGGGACAGCGACCCGACATGACCCGGTGACCCGGGGCCGGGGTAACGACCTGTCCAGGGGACCTGGGCCGGGGACCCGACAGGACCCGGTGACCTGGTTCCGGGGTGCCGACCTGACCCGGTGACCTGGGGCTGTGGTGTCGACCGGACTCGGGGACCTGGTCCGGTGTCCCGTCATGACCCGGGGACGTGGGGTCGGGGTGGTCACCAGACCGTTGTACCCAGGCCGTTGACCCGACATGACCCTGTGACCCGGGGCCTGGGTAAAAATCCAACCCGGGGACCCGGGCATGGGACGTGACATGACCCGACCTGGGTCCGGGGTCCCGACCTGACCCGGAGACCTGGGGCTGGTGTCCCCACGTGATCCGCTGACCTGGGGCCGGTGTCCCCACGTGACCCGCTGACCTGGGTCCGGTGTCCCCACGTGACCCGCTGACCTGGGTCCTGTGTCCCCACGTGACCCGGGGTCCTGGTGCCGGGGTGGTCATCGGAACCTGGGAACCAGGCTGGGTACCAGACATGACCAGGTGACCTGGGTCCGGGGTCCCCACGTGACCCGCTGACCTGGGTCCGGTGTCCCCACGTGACCCGGGGTCCTGGTGCCGGGGTGGTCACCGGAACCTGGGAACCAGGCCGGGTGCACGACATGACCCGGTGACCCGGGGCCGGGTTAACGACCTGTCCAGGGGACCCGGGCCGGGGACCCGACAGGACCCGGTGATCCTTCGCTGGTGTCCCGATGCAACCCGGGGACCCGGGCCGGGGACCCCACGTGACCCGGGGACCTGGGGCCAGGGATGTCACCCGACACTGGTACCCGGGGCAGCGACCCGATACGACCCGGGGACCTGGGTCCGGGGTCCCGACCTGACCCGGTGACCTGGGGCCAGGGTAACCACCTGACCCGGGGACCCGGGCCGGGGACCCGGTATGACTCCGTCTCCCGGGGCCGGGGTGGTCACCTGACACTGGTACCCGGGACAGCGACCCGACATGACCCGGTGACCCGGGGCCGGGGTAACGACCTGTCCAGGGGACCTGGGCCGGGGACCCGACAGGACCCGGTGACCTGGTTCCGGGGTGCCGACCTGACCCGGTGACCTGGGGCTGTGGTGTCGACCGGACTCGGGGACCTGGTCCGGTGTCCCGCATCACCCGGGGACGTGGGGTCGGGGTGGTCACCAGACCGTTGTACCCAGGCCGTTGACCCGACATGACCCTGTGACCCGGGGCCTGGGTAAAAATCCAACCCGGGGACCCGGGCATGGGACGTGACATGACCCGACCTGGGTCCGGGGTCCCGACCTGACGCGGTGACCTGGGGCCGGTGTCCCCACGTGACCCGCTGACCTGGGTCCGGGGTCCCCAAGTGACCCGGTGACCTGGGGCCGGTGTCCCCACGTGACCCGCTGACCTGGGGCCGGTGTCCCCACGTGACCCGGGGTCCTGGTGCCGGGGTGGTCATCGGAACCTGGGAACCAGGCTGGGTACCAGACATGACCAGGTGACCTGGGTCCGGGGTCCCCACGTGACCCGGTGACCTGGGGCCGATGTCCCCACGTGACCCGGGGTCCTGGTGCCGGGGTCCCCACGTGACCCGCTGACCTGGGTCCGGGGTCCCCACGTGACCCGGTGACCTGGGGCCGGTGTCCCCACGTGACCCGCTGACCTGGGTCCGGGGTCCCCACGTGACCCGCTGACCTTGCGCCGGGGTCCCCACGTGACCCGGGGTCCTGGTGCCGGGGTGGTCACCGGAACCTGGGAACCAGGCCGGGTGCGCGACATGACCCGGTGACCCGGGGCCGGGTTAACGACCTGTCCAGGGGACCCGGGCCGGGGACCCGACAGGACCCGGTGATCCTTCGCTGGTGTCCCGATGCAACCCGGGGACCCGGGCCGGGGACCCCACATGACCCGGGGACCTGGGGCCGGGGATGTCACCCGACACTGGTACCCGGGGCAGCGACCCGATACGACCCGGGGACCTGGGTCCGGGGTCCCAACCTGACCCGGTGACCTGGGGCCAGGGTAACCACCTGACCCGGGGACCCGGGCCGGGGACCCGGTATGACTCCGTCTCCCGGGGCCGGGGTGGTCACCTGACACTGGTACCCGGGACAGCGACCCGACATGACCCGGTGACCCGGGGCTGGGGTAACGACCTGTCCAGGGGACCTGGGCCGGGGACCCGACAGGACCCGGTGATCTGGGGCTTGGGTAAAAACCCGTCCCGGGGACACGGGCTGGGTCCCGACATGACCCGGTGACCTGGTTCCGGGGTGCCGAACTGACCCGGTGACCTGGGGCCGGTGTCCCCACGTGACCCGCTGACCTGGGTCCGGGATCCCCACGTGACCCGGTGACCTGGGGCCGGTGTCCCCACGTGACCCGCTGACCTGGGGCCGGGGTCCCCACGTGACCCGGGGTCCTGGTGCCGGGGTGGTCATCGGAACCTGGGAACCACGCTGGGTACCAGACATGACCAGGTGACCTGGGTCCGGGGTCCCCACGTGACCCGCTGACCTGTGGCCGGTGTCCCCACGTGACCCGGGGTCCTGGTGCCGGGGTGGTCACCGGAACGTGGGAACCAGGCCGGGTGCGCGACATGACCCGGTGACCCGGGGCCGGGTTAACGACCTGTCCAGGGGACCCGGGCCGGGGACCCGACAGGACCCGGTGATCCTTCGCTGGTGTCCCGATGCAACCCGGGGACCCGGGCCGGGGACCCCACGTGACCCGGGGACCTGGGTCCGGGGTCCCGACCTGACCCGGTGACCTGGGGCCAGGGTAACCACCTGACCCGGGGACCCGGGCCGGGGACCCGGTATGACTCCGTCTCCCGGGGCCGGGGTGGTCACCTGACACTGGTACCCGGGACAGCGACCCGACATGACCCGGTGACCCGGGGCCGGGGTAACGACCTGTCCAGGGGACCTGGGCCGGGGACCCGACAGGACCCGGTGACCTGGTTCCGGGGTGCCGACCTGACCCGGTGACCTGGGGCTGTGGTGTCGACCGGACTCGGGGACCTGGTCCGGTGTCCCGTCATGACCCGGGGACGTGGGGTCGGGGTGGTCACCAGACCGTTGTACCCAGGCCGTTGACCCGACATGACCCTGTGACCCGGGGCCTGGGTAAAAATCCAACCCGGGGACCCGGGCATGGGACGTGACATGACCCGACCTGGGTCCGGGGTCCCGACCTGACCCGGTGACCTGGGGCTGGTGTCCCCACGTGATCCGCTGACCTGGGGCCGGTGTCCCCACGTGACCCGCTGACCTGGGTCCGGTGTCCCCACGTGACCCGCTGACCTGGGTCCTGTGTCCCCACGTGACCCGGGGTCCTGGTGCCGGGGTGGTCATCGGAACCTGGGAACCAGGCTGGGTACCAGACATGACCAGGTGACCTGGGTCCGGGGTCCCCACGTGACCCGCTGACCTGGGTCCGGTGTCCCCACGTGACCCGGGGTCCTGGTGCCGGGGTGGTCACCGGAACCTGGGAACCAGGCCGGGTGCACGACATGACCCGGTGACCCGGGGCCGGGTTAACGACCTGTCCAGGGGACCCGGGCCGGGGACCCGACAGGACCCGGTGATCCTTCGCTGGTGTCCCGATGCAACCCGGGGACCCGGGCCGGGGACCCCACGTGACCCGGGGACCTGGGGCCGGGGATGTCACCCGACACTGGTACCCGGGGCAGCGACCCGATACGACCCGGGGACCTGGGTCCGGGGTCCCGACCTGACCCGGTGACCTGGGGCCAGGGTAACCACCTGACCCGGGGACCCGGGCCGGGGACCCGGTTTGACTCCGTCTCCCGGGGCCGGGGTGGTCACCTGACACTGGTACCCGGGACAGCGACCCGACATGACCCGGTGACCCGGGGCCGGGGTAACGACCTGTCCAGGGGACCTGGGCCGGGGACCCGACAGGACCCGGTGACCTGGTTCCGGGGTGCCGACCTGACCCGGTGACCTGGGGCTGTGGTGTCGACCGGACTCGGGGACCTGGTCCGGTGTCCCGCATCACCCGGGGACGTGGGGTCGGGGTGGTCACCAGACCGTTGTACCCAGGCCGTTGACCCGACATGACCCTGTGACCCGGGGCCTGGGTAAAAATCCAACCCGGGGACCCGGGCATGGGACGTGACATGACCCGACCTGGGTCCGGGGTCCCGACCTGACCCGGTGACCTGGGGCCGGTGTCCCCACGTGACCCGCTGACCTGGGTCCGGGGTCCCCAAGTGACCCGGTGACCTGGGGCCGGTGTCCCCACGTGACCCGGTGACCTGGGGCCGGTGTCCCCACGTGACCCGCTGACCTGGGGCCGGTGTCCCCACGTGACCCGGGGTCCTGGTGCCGGGGTGGTCATCGGAACCTGGGAACCAGGCTGGGTACCAGACATGACCAGGTGACCTGGGTCCGGGGTCCCCACGTGACCCGGTGACCTGGGGCCGATGTCCCCACGTGACCCGGGGTCCTGGTGCCGGGGTCCCCACGTGACCCGCTGACCTGGGTCCGGGGTCCCCACGTGACCCGGTGACCTGGGGCCGGTGTCCCCACGTGACCCGCTGACCTGGGTCCGGGGTCCCCACGTGACCCGCTGACCTTGCGCCGGGGTCCCCACGTGACCCGGGGTCCTGGTGCCGGGGTGGTCACCGGAACCTGGGAACCAGGCCGGGTGCGCGACATGACCCGGTGACCCGGGGCCGGGTTAACGACCTGTCCAGGGGACCCGGGCCGGGGACCCGACAGGACCCGGTGATCCTTCGCTGGTGTCCCGATGCAACCCGGGGACCCGGGCCGGGGACCCCACGTGACCCGGGGACCTGGGGCCGGGGATGTCACCCGACACTGGTACCCGGGGCAGCGACCCGATACGACCCGGGGACCTGGGTCCGGGGTCCCAACCTGACCCGGTGACCTGGGGCCAGGGTAACCACCTGACCCGGGGACCCGGGCCGGGGACCCGGTATGACTCCGTCTCCCGGGGCCGGGGTGGTCACCTGACACTGGTACCCGGGACAGCGACCCGACATGACCCGGTGACCCGGGGCTGGGGTAACGACCTGTCCAGGGGACCTGGGCCGGGGACCCGACAGGACCCGGTGATCTGGGGCTTGGGTAAAAACCCGTCCCGGGGACACGGGCTGGGTCCCGACATGACCCGGTGACCTGGTTCCGGGGTGCCGAACTGACCCGGTGACCTGGGGCCGGTGTCCCCACGTGACCCGCTGACCTGGGTCCGGGATCCCCACGTGACCCGGTGACCTGGGGCCGGTGTCCCCACGTGACCCGCTGACCTGGGGCCGGGGTCCCCACGTGACCCGGGGTCCTGGTGCCGGGGTGGTCATCGGAACCTGGGAACCACGCTGGGTACCAGACATGACCAGGTGACCTGGGTCCGGGGTCCCCACGTGACCCGCTGACCTGTGGCCGGTGTCCCCACGTGACCCGGGGTCCTGGTGCCGGGGTGGTCACCGGAACGTGGGAACCAGGCCGGGTGCGCGACATGACCCGGTGACCCGGGGCCGGGTTAACGACCTGTCCAGGGGACCCGGGCCGGGGACCCGACAGGACCCGGTGATCCTTCGCTGGTGTCCCGATGCAACCCGGGGACCCGGGCCGGGGACCCCACGTGACCCGGGGACCTGGGTCCGGGGTCCCGACCTGACCCGGTGACCTGGGGCCAGGGTAACCACCTGACCCGGGGACCCGGGCCGGGGACCCGGTATGACTCCGTCTCCCGGGGCCGGGGTGGTCACCTGACACTGGTACCCGGGACAGCGACCCGACATGACCCGGTGACCCGGGGCCGGGGTAACGACCTGTCCAGGGGACCTGGGCCGGGGACCCGACAGGACCCGGTGACCTGGTTCCGGGGTGCCGACCTGACCCGGTGACCTGGGGCTGTGGTGTCGACCGGACTCGGGGACCTGGTCCGGTGTCCCGTCATGACCCGGGGACGTGGGGTCGGGGTGGTCACCAGACCGTTGTACCCAGGCCGTTGACCCGACATGACCCTGTGACCCGGGGCCTGGGTAAAAATCCAACCCGGGGACCCGGGCATGGGACGTGACATGACCCGACCTGGGTCCGGGGTCCCGACCTGACCCGGTGACCTGGGGCTGGTGTCCCCACGTGATCCGCTGACCTGGGGCCGGTGTCCCCACGTGACCCGCTGACCTGGGTCCGGTGTCCCCACGTGACCCGCTGACCTGGGTCCTGTGTCCCCACGTGACCCGGGGTCCTGGTGCCGGGGTGGTCATCGGAACCTGGGAACCAGGCTGGGTACCAGACATGACCAGGTGACCTGGGTCCGGGGTCCCCACGTGACCCGCTGACCTGGGTCCGGTGTCCCCACGTGACCCGGGGTCCTGGTGCCGGGGTGGTCACCGGAACCTGGGAACCAGGCCGGGTGCACGACATGACCCGGTGACCCGGGGCCGGGTTAACGACCTGTCCAGGGGACCCGGGCCGGGGACCCGACAGGACCCGGTGATCCTTCGCTGGTGTCCCGATGCAACCCGGGGACCCGGGCCGGGGACCCCACGTGACCCGGGGACCTGGGGCCGGGGATGTCACCCGACACTGGTACCCGGGGCAGCGACCCGATACGACCCGGGGACCTGGGTCCGGGGTCCCGACCTGACCCGGTGACCTGGGGCCAGGGTAACCACCTGACCCGGGGACCCGGGCCGGGGACCCGGTTTGACTCCGTCTCCCGGGGCCGGGGTGGTCACCTGACACTGGTACCCGGGACAGCGACCCGACATGACCCGGTGACCCGGGGCCGGGGTAACGACCTGTCCAGGGGACCTGGGCCGGGGACCCGACAGGACCCGGTGACCTGGTTCCGGGGTGCCGACCTGACCCGGTGACCTGGGGCTGTGGTGTCGACCGGACTCGGGGACCTGGTCCGGTGTCCCGCATCACCCGGGGACGTGGGGTCGGGGTGGTCACCAGACCGTTGTACCCAGGCCGTTGACCCGACATGACCCTGTGACCCGGGGCCTGGGTAAAAATCCAACCCGGGGACCCGGGCATGGGACGTGACATGACCCGACCTGGGTCCGGGGTCCCGACCTGACCCGGTGACCTGGGGCCGGTGTCCCCACGTGAACCGCTGACCTGGGTCCGGGGTCCCCAAGTGACCCGGTGACCTGGGGCCGGTGTCCCCACGTGACCCGGTGACCTGGGGCCGGTGTCCCCACGTGACCCGCTGACCTGGGGCCGGTGTCCCCACGTGACCCGGGGTCCTGGTGCCGGGGTGGTCATCGGAACCTGGGAACCAGGCTGGGTACCAGACATGACCAGGTGACCTGGGTCCGGGGTCCCCACGTGACCCGCTGACCTGGGGCCGGTGTCCCCACGTGACCCGGGGTCCTGGTGCCGGGGTGGTCACCGGAACGTGGGAACCAGGCCGGGTGCGCGACATGACCCGGTGACCCGGGGCCGGGTTAACGACCTGTCCAGGGGACCCGGGCCGGGGACCCGACAGGACCCGGTGATCCTTCGCTGGTGTCCCGATGCAACCCGGGGACCCGGGCCGGGGACCCCACATGACCCGGGGACCTGGGTCCGGGGTCCCGACCTGACCCGGTGACCTGGGGCCAGGGTAACCACCTGACCCGGGGACCCGGGCCGGGGACCCGGTATGACTCCGTCTCCCGGGGCCGGGGTGGTCACCTGACACTGGTACCCGGGGCAGCGACCCGACATGACCCGGTGACCCGGGGCCGGGGTAACGACCTGTCCAGGGGACCTGGGCCGGGGACCCGACAGGACCCGGTGACCTGGTTCCGGGGTGCCGACCTGACCCGGTGACCTGGGGCTGTGGTGTCGACCGGACTCGGGGACCTGGTCCGGTGTCCCGTCATGACCCGGGGACGTGGGGTCGGGGTGGTCACCAGACCGTTGTACCCAGGCCGTTGACCCGACATGACCCTGTGACCCGGGGCCTGGGTAAAAATCCAACCCGGGGACCCGGGCATGGGACGTGACATGACCCGACCTGGCTCCGGGGTCCCGACCTGACCCGGTGACCTGGGGCTGGTGTCCCCACGTGATCCGCTGACCTGGGGCCGGTGTCCCCACGTGACCCGCTGACCTGGGTCCGGGGTCCCCACGTGACCCGGGGTCCTGGTGCCGGGGTGGTCATCGGAACCTGGGAACCAGGCTGGGTACCAGACATGACCAGGTGACCTGGGTCCGGGGTCCCCACGTGACCCGCTGACCTGGGTCCGGGGTCCCCACGTGACCCGGGGTCCTGGTGCCGGGGTGGTCACCGGAACCTGGGAACCAGGCCGGGTGCACGACATGACCCGGTGACCCGGGGCCGGCTTAACGACCTGTCCAGGGGACCCGGGCCGGGGACCCGACAGGACCCGGTGATCCTTCGCTGGTGTCCCGATGCAACCCGGGGACCCGGGCCGGGGACCCCACGTGACCCGGGGACCTGGGGCCGGGGATGTCACCCGACACTGGTACCCGGGGCAGCGACCCGATACGACCCGGGGACCTGGGTCCGGGGTCCCGACCTGACCCGGTGACCTGGGGCCAGGGTAACCACCTGACCCGGGGACCCGGGCCGGGGACCCGGTTTGACTCCGTCTCCCGGGGCCGGGGTGGTCACCTGACACTGGTACCCGGGACAGCGACCCGACATGACCCGGTGACCCGGGGCCGGGGTAACGACCTGTCCAGGGGACCTGGGCCGGGGACCCGACAGGACCCGGTGACCTGGTTCCGGGGTGCTGACCTGACCCGGTGACCTGGGGCTGTGGTGTCGACCGGACTCGGGGACCTGGTCCGGTGTCCCGCATCACCCGGGGACCTGGGGTCGGGGTGGTCACCAGACCGTTGTACCCAGGCCGTTGACCCGACATGACCCTGTGACCCGGGGCCTGGGTAAAAATCCAACCCGGGGACCCGGGCATGGGACGTGACATGACCCGACCTGGGTCCGGGGTCCCGACCTGACCCGGTGACCTGGGGCTGGTGTCCCCACGTGATCCACTGACCTGGGGCCGGTGTCCCCACGTGACCCGCTGACCTGGGTCCGGGGTCCCCACGTGACCCGGTCACCTGGGGCCGGTGTCCCCACGTGACCCGGTGACCTGGGGCCGGTGTCCCCACGTGACCCGGGGTCCTGGTGCCGGGGTGGTCACCGGAACCTGGGAACCAGGCCGGGTGCGCGACATGACCCGGTGACCCGGGGCCGGGTTAACGACCTGTCCAGGGGACCCGGGCCGGGGACCCGACAGGACCCGGTGATCCTTCGCTGGTGTCCCGATGCAACCCGGGGACCCGGGCCGGGGACGCCACGTGACCCGGGGACCTGGTTCCGGGGTGCCGACCTGACCCGGTGACCTGGGCCCGCGGTCCCCACGTGACCCGGTGACCTGGGGCCGGTGTCCCCACGTGACCCGGTCACCTGGGGCCGGTGTCCCCACGTGACCCGGAGTCCTGGTGCCGGGGTGGTCATCGGAACCTGGGAACCAGGCTGGGTACCAGACATGACCAGGTGACCTGGCTCCGGGGTCCCCACGTGACCCGGTCACCTGGGGCCAGGGTCCCCACGTGACCCGGGGACCTGGGGCCGGGGTCCCGACCTGACCCTGTGACCTGGGGCCAGGGTAACCACCTGACCTGGGGACCCGGGCCGGGGACCCGGTATGACTCCGTCTCCCGGGGCCGGGGTGGTCACCTGACACTGGTACCCGGGACAGCGACCCGACATGACCCGGTGACCCGGGGCCGGGGTAACGACCTGTCCAGGGGACCTGGGCCGGGGACCCGACAGGACCCGGTGACCTGGTTCCGGGGTGCCGACCTGACCCGGTGACCTGGGGCTGTGGTGTCGACCGGACTCGGGGACCTGGTCCGGTGTCCCGTCATGACCCGGGGACCTGGGGTCGGGGTGGTCACCAGACCCTTGTACCCAGGCCGTTGACCCGACATGACCCTGTGACCCGGGGCCTGGGTAAAAATCCAACCCGGGGACCCGGGCATGGGACGTGACATGACCCGACCTGGGTCCGGGGTCCCCACGTGACCCGGTCACCTGGGGCCGGTGTCCCCACGTGACCTGGGGTCCTGGTGCCGGGGTGGTCATCGGAACCTGGGAACCAGGCTGGGTACCAGACATGACCAGGTGACCTGGGTCCGGTGTCCCCACGTGACCCGCTGACCTGGGGCCGGTGTCCCCACGTGACCCGGGGTCCTGGTGCCGAGGTGGTCACCGGAACCTGGGAACCAGGCCGGGTGCGCGACATGACCCGGTGACCCGGGGCCGGGTTAACGACCTGTCCAGGGGACCCGGGCCGGGGACCCGACAGGACCCGGTGATCCTTCGCTGGTGTCCCGATGCAACCCGGGGACCCGGGCCGGGGACCCCACGTGACCCGGGGACCTGGGGCCGGGGATGTCACCCGACACTGGTACCCAGGGCAGCGACCCGATACGACCCGGGGACCTGGGTCCGGGGTCCCGACCTGACCCGGTGACCTGGGGCCAGGGTAACCACCTGACCCGGGGACCCGGGCCGGGGACCCGGTATGACTCCGTCTCCCGGGGCCGGGGTGGTCACCTGACACTGGTACCCGGGACAGCGACCCGACATGACCCGGTGACCCGGGGCCGGGGTAACGACCTGTCCAGGGGACCTGGGCCGGGGTCCCGACAGGACCCGGTGATCTGGGGCTTGGGTAAAAACCGGTCCCGGGAACCCGGGCTGGGTCCCGACATGACCCGGTGACCTGGTTCCGGGGTGCTGACGTGACCCGGTGACCTGGGGCTGTGGTGTCGACCGGACTCGGGGACCTGGTCCGGTGTCCCGTCATGACCCGGGGACCTGGGGTCGGGGTGGTCACCAGACCGTTGTACCCAGGCCGTTGACCCGACATGACCCTGTGACCCGGGGCCTGGGTAAAAATCCAACCCGGGGACCCGGGCATGGGACGTGACATGACCCGACCTGGGTCCGGGGTCCCGACCTGACCCGGTGACCTGGAGCCGGTGTCCCCACGTGACCCGGTGACCTGGGGCCGGTGTCCCCACATGACCCGCAGACCTGGGTCCGGGGTCCCCACGTGACCCGGTGACCTGGGGCCGGTATCCCCACGTGACCCGCTGACCTGGGTCCGGGGTCCCCACGTGACCCGGTGACCTGGAGCCCGTGTCCCCACGTGACTCGCTGACCTGGGTCCGGGCTCCCCACGTGACCCGGTGACCTGGGGCCGTTGTCCCCACGTGACCTGGTCACCTGGGGCCGGTGTCCCCACGTGACCCGGGGTCCTGGTGCCGGGGTGGTCATCGGAACATGGGAACCAGGCTGGGTACCAGACATGACCAGGTGACCTGGGTCCGGGGTCCCCACGTGACCCGCTGACCTGGGGCCGGTGTCCCCACGTGACCGGGTCACCTGGGGCCGGTGTCCCCACGTGACCCGGGGTCCTGGTGCCGGGGTGGTCATCGGAACCTGGGAACCAGGCTGGGTACCAGACATGACCAGGTGACCTGGGTCCGGGGTCCCCACGTGACCCGCTGTCCTGGGGCCCGGGTCCCCACGTGACCCGGTGACCTGGGGCCGGTGTCCCCACGTGACCCGCTGACCTGGGTCCGGGGTCCCCACGTGACCCGGTGACCTGGGGCAGGGGTCCCCACATGACCCGGTCACCTGGGGCCGGTGTCCCCACCTGACGCGGGGTCCTGGTGCCGGGGTGGTCACCGGAACCTGGGAACCACGCCGGGTGCACGACATGACCCGGTGACCCGGGGCCAGGGTAACCACCTGACCCGGGGACCCGGTCCGGGGACCCGGTATGACTCCGTCTCCCGGGTTCGGGGTGGTCACCTGACACTGGTACCCGGGACAGCGACCCGACATGACCCGGTGACCCGGGGCCGGGGTAACGACCTGTCCAGGGGACCTGGGCCGGGGACCCGACAGGACCCGGTGATCTGGGGCTTGGGTAAAAACCCGTCCCGGGGACACGGGCTGGGTCCCGACATGACCCGGTGACCTGGTTCCGGGGTGCCGAACTGACCCGGTGACCTGGGGCCGGTGTCCCCACGTGACCCGCTGAACTGGGTCCGGGGTCCCCACGTGACCCGGTGACCTGGGGACGGTGTCCCCACGTGACCCCCTGACCTGGGTCCGGGATCCCCTCGTGACCCTGTGACCTGGGGCCGGTGTCCCCACGTGACCCGCTGACCTGGGGCCGGTGTCCCCACGTGACCCAGGGTCCTGGTGCCGGGGTGGTCATCGGAACCTGGGAACCAGGCTGGGTACCAGACATGACCAGGTTACCTGGGTCCGGGGTCCCCACGTGACCCGCTGACCTGGGGCCGGGGTCCCCACGTGACCCGGGGTCCTGGTGCCGGGGTGGTCACCGGAACGTGGGAACCAGGCCGGGTGCGCGACATGACCCGGTGACCCGGGGCCGGGTTAACGACCTGTCCAGGGGACCCGGGCCGGGGACCCGACAGGACCCGGTGATCCTTCGCTGGTGTCCCGATGCAACCCGGGGACCCGGGCCGGGGACCCCACGTGACCCGGGGACCTGGGGCCGGGGATGTCACCCGACACTGGTACCCGGGGCAGCGACCCGATACGACCCGGGGACCTGGGTCCGGGGTCCCGACCTGACCCGGTGACCTGGGGCCAGGGTAACCACCTGACCCGGGGACCCGGGCCGGGGACCCGGTATGACTCCGTCTCCCGGGGCCGGGGTGGTCACCTGACACTGGTACCCGGGACAGCGACCCGACATGACCCGGTGACCCGGGGCTGGGGTAACGACCTGTCCAGGGGACCTGGGCCGGGGACCCGACAGGACCCGGTGATCTGGGGCTTGGGTAAAAACCCGTCCCGGGGACACGGGCTGGGTCCCGACATGACCCGGTGACCTGGTTCCGGGGTGCCGAACTGACCCGGTGACCTGGGGCCGGTGTCCCCACGTGACCCGCTGACCTGGGTCCGGGATCCCCACGTGACCCGTTGACCTGGGGCCGGTGTCCCCACGTGACCCGCTGACCTGGGTCCGGTGTCCCCACGTGACCCGGGGTCCTGGTGCCAGGGTGGTCACCGGAACCTGGGAACCAGGCCGGGTGCGCGACATGACCCGGTGACCCGGGGCCGGGTTAACAACCTGTCCAGGGGACCTGGGCCGGCGACCCGACAAGACCCGGTGATCCTTCGCTGGTGTCCCGATGCAACCCGGGGACCCGGGCCGGGGACCCCACGTGACCCGGGGACCTGGGGCCGGGGATGTCACCCGACACTGGTACCCGGGGCAGCGACCCGATACGACCCGGGGACCTGGGTCCGGGGTCCCGACCTGACCCGGTGACCTGGGGCCAGGGTAACCACCTGACCCGGGGACCCGGGCCGGGGACCCGGTATGACTCCGTCTCCCGGGGCCGGGGTGGTCACCTGACACTGGTACCCGGGACAGCGACCCGACATGACCCGGTGACCCGGGGCCGGGGTAACGACCTGTCCAGGGGACCTGGGCCGGGGTCCCGACAGGACCCGGTGATCTGGGGCTTGGGTAAAAACCGGTCCCGGGAACCCGGGCTGGGTCCCGACATGACCCGGTGACCTGGTTCCGGGGTGCTGACGTGACCCGGTGACCTGGGGCTGTGGTGTCGACCGGACTCGGGGACCTGGTCCGGTGTCCCGTCATGACCCGGGGACCTGGGGTCGGGGTGGTCACCAGACCGTTGTACCCAGGCCGTTGACCCGACATGACCCTGTGACCCGGGGCCTGGGTAAAAATCCAACCCGGGGACCCGGGCATGGGACGTGACATGACCCGACCTGGGTCCGGGGTCCCGACCTGACCCGGTGACCTGGAGCCGGTGTCCCCACGTGACCCGGTGACCTGGGGCCGGTGTCCCCACATGACCCGCAGACCTGGGTCCGGGGTCCCCACGTGACCCGGTGACCTGGGGCCGGTATCCCCACGTGACCCGCTGACCTGGGTCCGGGGTCCCCACGTGACCCGGTGACCTGGAGCCCGTGTCCCCACGTGACTCGCTGACCTGGGTCCGGGCTCCCCACGTGACCCGGTGACCTGGGGCCGTTGTCCCCACGTGACCTGGTCACCTGGGGCCGGTGTCCCCACGTGACCCGGGGTCCTGGTGCCGGGGTGGTCATCGGAACATGGGAACCAGGCTGGGTACCAGACATGACCAGGTGACCTGGGTCCGGGGTCCCCACGTGACCCGCTGACCTGGGGCCGGTGTCCCCACGTGACCGGGTCACCTGGGGCCGGTGTCCCCACGTGACCCGGGGTCCTGGTGCCGGGGTGGTCATCGGAACCTGGGAACCAGGCTGGGTACCAGACATGACCAGGTGACCTGGGTCCGGGGTCCCCACGTGACCCGCTGTCCTGGGGCCCGGGTCCCCACGTGACCCGGTGACCTGGGGCCGGTGTCCCCACGTGACCCGCTGACCTGGGTCCGGGGTCCCCACGTGACCCGGTGACCTGGGGCAGGGGTCCCCACATGACCCGGTCACCTGGGGCCGGTGTCCCCACCTGACGCGGGGTCCTGGTGCCGGGGTGGTCACCGGAACCTGGGAACCACGCCGGGTGCACGACATGACCCGGTGACCCGGGGCAAGGGTAACCACCTGACCCGGGGACCCGGGCCGGGGACCCGGTATGACTCCGTCTCCCGGGTTCGGGGTGGTCACCTGACACTGGTACCCGGGACAGCGACCCGACATGACCCGGTGACCCGGGGCCGGGGTAACGACCTGTCCAGGGGACCTGGGCCGGGGACCCGACAGGACCCGGTGATCTGGGGCTTGGGTAAAAACCCGTCCCGGGGACACGGGCTGGGTCCCGACATGACCCGGTGACCTGGTTCCGGGGTGCCGAACTGACCCGGTGACCTGGGGCCGGTGTCCCCACGTGACCCGCTGAACTGGGTCCGGGGTCCCCACGTGACCCGGTGACCTGGGGACGGTGTCCCCACGTGACCCCCTGACCTGGGTCCGGGATCTCCTCGTGACCCTGTGACCTGGGGCCGGTGTCCCCACGTGACCCGCTGACCTGGGGCCGGTGTCCCCACGTGACCCAGGGTCCTGGTGCCGGGGTGGTCATCGGAACCTGGGAACCAGGCTGGGTACCAGACATGACCAGGTTACCTGGGTCCGGGGTCCCCACGTGACCCGCTGACCTGGGGCCGGGGTCCCCACGTGACCCGGGGTCCTGGTGCCGGGGTGGTCACCGGAACGTGGGAACCAGGCCGGGTGCGCGACATGACCCGGTGACCCGGGGCCGGGTTAACGACCTGTCCAGGGGACCCGGGCCGGGGACCCGACAGGACCCGGTGATCCTTCGCTGGTGTCCCGATGCAACCCGGGGACCCGGGCCGGGGACCCCACGTGACCCGGGGACCTGGGTCCGGGGTCCCGACCTGACCCGGTGACCTGGGGCCAGGGTAACCACCTGACCCGGGGACCCGGGCCGGGGACCCGGTATGACTCCGTCTCCCGGGGCCGGGGTGGTCACCTGACACTGGTACCCGGGACAGCGACCCGACATGACCCGGTGACCCGGGGCTGGGGTAACGACCTGTCCAGGGGACCTGGGCCGGGGACCCGACAGGACCCGGTGACCTGGTTCCGGGGTGCCGACCTGACCCGGTGACCTGGGGCTGTGGTGTCGACCGGACTCGGGGACCTGGTCCGGTGTCCCGTCATGACCCGGGGACGTGGGGTCGGGGTGGTCACCAGACCGTTGTACCCAGGCCGTTGACCCGACATGACCCTGTGACCCGGGGCCTGGGTAAAAATCCAACCCGGGGACCCGGGCATGGGACGTGACATGACCCGACCTGGGTCCGGGGTCCCTACCTGACCCGGTGACCTGGGGCTGGTGTCCCCACGTGATCCGCTGACCTGGGGCCGGTGTCCCCACGTGACCCGCTGACCTGGGTCCGGGGTCCCCACGTGACCCGGGGTCCTGGTGCCGGGGTGGTCACCGGAACCTGGGAACCAGGCCGGGTGCACGACATGACCCGGTGACCCGGGGCCGGGTTAACGACCTGTCCAGGGGACCCGGGCCGGGGACCCGACAGGACCCGGTGATCCTTCGCTGGTGTCCCGATGCACCCGGAGACCCGGGCCGGGGACCCCACGTGACCCGGGGACCTGGGGCCGGGGATGTCACCCGACACTGGTACCCGGGGCAGCGACCCGATACGACCCGGGGACCTGGGTCCGGGGTCCCGACCTGACCCGGTGACCTGGGGCCAGGGTAACCACCTGACCCGGGGACCCGGGCCGGGGACCCGGTTTGACTCCGTCTCCCGGGGCCGGGGTGGTCACCTGACACTGGTACCCGGGACAGCGACCCGACATGACCCGGTGACCCGGGGCCGGGGTAACGACCTGTCCAGGGGACCTGGGCCAGGGACCCGACAGGACCCGGTGACCTGGTTCCGGGGTGCCGACCTGACCCGGTGACCTGGGGCTGTGGTGTCGACCGGACTCGGGGACCTGGTCCGGTGTCCCGCATCACCCAGGGACCTGGGGTCGGGGTGGTCACCAGACCGTTGTACCCAGGCCGTTGACCCGACATGACCCTGTGACCCGGGGCCTGGGTAAAAATCCAACCCGGGGACCCGGGCATGGGACGTGACATGACCCGACCTGGGTCCGGGGTCCCGACCTGACCCGGTGACCTGGGGCCGGTGTCCCCACGTGACCTGCTGATCTGGGGCCGGTGTCCCCACGTGACCCGGGGTCCTGGTGCCGGGGTGGTCATCGGAACCTGGGAACCAGGCTGGGTACCAGACATGACCAGGTGACCTGGGTCCGGGGTCCCCACGTGACCCGCTGACCTGGGGCCGGGGTCCCCACGTGACCCGGGGTCCTGGTGCCGGGGTGGTCACCGGAACCTGGGAACCAGGCCGGGTGCGCGACATGACCCGGTGACCCGGGGCCGGGTTAACGACCTGTCCAGGGGACTGGGGCCGGGGACCCGACAGGACCCGGTGATCCTTCGCTGGTGTCCCGATGCAACCCGGGGACCCGGGCCAGGGACCCCACGTGACCCGGGGACCTGGGTCCGGGGTCCCGACCTGACCCGGTGACCTGGGGCCAGGGTAACCACCTGACCCGGGGACCCGGGCCGGGGACCCGGTATGACTCCGTCTGCCGGGGCCGGGGTGGTCACCTGACACTGGTACCCGGGACAGCGACCCGACATGACCCGGTGACCCGGGGCCGGGGTAACGACCTGTCCAGGGGACCTGGGCCGGGGACCCGACAGTACCCGGTGATCTGGGGCTTGGGTAAAAACCCATCGCGGGGACCCGGGCTGGGTCCCGACATGACCCGGTGACCTGGTTCCGGGGTGCCGAACTGACCCGGTGACCTGGGGCCGGTGTCCCCACGTGACCCGCTGACCTGGGTCCGGGGTCCCCACGTGACCCGGTGACCTGGGGCCGGTGTCCGCACGTGACCCGCTGACATGGGTCCGGTGTCCCCACGTGACCCGGTGACCTGGGGCCGGTGTCCCCACGTGACCCGGTCACCTGGGGCCGGTGTCCCCACGTGACCCGGGGTCCTGGTGCAGGGGTGGTCATCGGAACCTGGGAACCAGGCTGGGTACCAGACATGACCAGGTGACCTGGGTCCGGGGTCCCCACGTGACCCGCTGACCTGGGGCCGGAGTCCCCACGTGACCCGGGGTCCTGGTGCCGGGGTGGTCACCGGAACGTGGGAACCAGGCCGGGTGCGCGACATGACCCGGTGACCCGGGGCTGGGTTAACGACCTGTCCAGGGGACCCGGGCCGGGGACCCGACAGGACCCGGTGATCCTTCGCTGGTGTCCCGATGCAACCCGGGGACCGGGGCCGGGGACCCCACGTGACCCGGGGACCTGGGTCCGGGGTCCCGACCTGACCCGGTGACCTGGGGCCAGGGTAACCACCTGACCCGGGGACCCGGGCCGGGGACCCGGTATGACTCCGTCTGCCGGGGCCGGGGTGGTCACCTGACACTGGTACCCGGGACAGCGACCCGACATGACCCGGTGACCCGGGGCCGGGGTAACGACCTGTCCAGGGGACCTGGGCCGGGGACCCGACAGGACCCGGTGATCTGGGGCTTGGGTAAAAACCCGTCCCGGGGACCCGGGCTGGGTCCCGACATGACCCGGTGACCTGGTTCCGGGGTGCCGAACTGACCCGGTGACCTGGGGCCGGTGTCCCCACGTGACCCGCTGACCTGGGTCCGGGGTCCCCACGTGACCCGGTGACCTGGGGCCGGTGTCCCCACGTGACCCCCTGACCTGGGTCCGGGATCCCCTCGTGACCCGGTGACCTGGGGCCGGTGTCCCCACGTGACCCGCTGACCTGGGGCCGGTGTCCCCACGTGACCCGGGGTCCTGGTGCCGGGGTGGTCATCGGAACCTGGGAACCAGGCTGGGTACCAGACATGACCAGGTTACCTGGGTCCGGGGTCCCCACGTGACCCGCTGACCTGGGGCCGGGGTCCCCACTTGACCCGGGGTCCTGGTGCCGGGGTGGTCACCGGAACCTGGGAACCAGGCCGGGTGCGCGACATGACCCGGTGACCCGGGGCCGGGTTAACGACCTGTCCAGGGGACCCGGGCCGGGGACCCGACAGGACCCGGTGATCCTTCGCTGGTGTCCCGATGCAACCCGGGGACCCGGGCCGGGGACCCCACGTGACCCGGGGACCTGGGGCCGGGGATGTCACCCGACACTGGTACCCGGGGCAGCGACCCGATACGACCCGGGGACCTGGGTCCGGGGTCCTGACCTGACCCGGTGACCTGGGGCCAGGGTAACCACCTGACCCGGGGATCCGGGCCGGGGACCCGGTATGACTCCGTCTCCCGGGGCCGGGGTGGTCACCTGACACTGGTACCCGGGACAGCGACCCGACATGACCCGGTGACCCGGGGCCGGGGTAACGACCTGTCCAGGGGACCTGGGCCGGGGACCCGACAGGACCCGGTGACCTGGTTCCGGGGTGCCGACCTGACCCGGTGACCTGGGGCTGTGGTGTCGACCGGACTCGGGGACCTGGTCCGGTGTCCCGTCATGACCCGGGGACGTGGGGTCGGGGTGGTCACCAGACCGTTGTACCCAGGCCGTTGACCCGACATGACCCTGTGACCCGGGGCCTGGGTAAAAATCCAACCCGGGGACCCGGGCATGGGACGTGACATGACCCGACCTGGGTCCGGGGTCCCGACCTGACCCGGTGACCTGGGGCTGGTGTCCCCACGTGATCCGCTGACCTGGGGCCGGTGTCCCCACGTGACCCGCTGACCTGGGTCCGGTGTCCCCACGTGACCCGCTGACCTGGGTCCTGTGTCCCCACGTGACCCGGGGTCCTGGTGCCGGGGTGGTCATCGGAACCTGGGAACCAGGCTGGGTACCAGACATGACCAGGTGACCTGGGTCCGGGGTCCCCACGTGACCCGCTGACCTGGGTCCGGTGTCCCCACGTGACCCGGGGTCCTGGTGCCGGGGTGGTCACCGGAACCTGGGAACCAGGCCGGGTGCACGACATGACCCGGTGACCCGGGGCCGGGTTAACGACCTGTCCAGGGGACCCGGGCCGGGGACCCGACAGGACCCGGTGATCCTTCGCTGGTGTCCCGATGCAACCCGGGGACCCGGGCCGGGGACCCCACGTGACCCGGGGACCTGGGGCCGGGGATGTCACCCGACACTGGTACCCGGGGCAGCGACCCGATACGACCCGGGGACCTGGGTCCGGGGTCCCGACCTGACCCGGTGACCTGGGGCCAGGGTAACCACCTGACCCGGGGACCCGGGCCGGGGACCCGGTATGACTCCGTCTGCCGGGGCCGGGGTGGTCACCTGACACTGGTACCCGGGACAGCGACCCGACATGACCCGGTGACCCGGGGCCGGGGTAACGACCTGTCCAGGGGACCTGGGCCGGGGACCCGACAGGACCCGGTGACCTGGTTCCGGGGTGCCGACCTGACCCGGTGACCTGGGGCTGTGGTGTCGACTGGATTCGGGGACCTGGTCCGGTGTCCCGTCATGACCCGGGGACCTGGGGTCAGGGTGGTCACCAGACCGTTGTACCCAGGCCGTTGACCCGACATGACCCTGTGACCAGGGGCCTGGGTAAAAATCCAAAACGGGGACCCGGGTATGGGACGTGACATGACCCGACCTGGGTCCGGGGTCCCGACCTGACCCGGTGACCTGGGGCCGGTGTCCCCACGTGACCCGGTGACCTGGGGCCGGTGTCCCCACGTGACCCGCTGACCTGGTTCCGGGCTCCCCACGTGACCCGCTGACCTGGGGCCGGTGTCCCCACGTGACCTGCTGATCTGGGTCCGGGGTCCCCACATGACCCGGTGACCTGGGGCCGGTGTCCCCACGTGACCCGGTCACCTGGGGCCGGTGTCCCCACGTGACCCGGTGACCTGGGTCCGGGGTCCCCACGTGACCCGGTGACCTGGGGCCGGTGTCCCCACGTGACCCGGGGTCCTGGTGCCGGGGTGGTCACCGGAACCTGGGAACCAGGCCGGGTGCGCAACATGACCCGGTGACCCGGGGCCGGGTTAACGACCTGTCCAGGGGACCCGGGCCGGGGACCCGACAGGACCCGGTGATCTGGGGCCGGGGATGTCACCCGACACTGGTACCCGGGGCAGCGACCCGATACGACCCGGGGACCTGGGTCCGGGGTCCCGACCTGACCCGGTGACCTGGGGCCAGGGTAACCACCTGACCCGGGGACCCGGGCCGTGGACCCGGTATGACTCCGTCTCCCGGGGCCGGGGTGGTCACCTGACACTGGTACCCGGGACAGCGACCCGACATGACCCGGTGACCCGGGGCCGGGGTAACGACCTGTCCAGGGGACCTGGGCCGGGGACCCGACAGGACCCGGTGATCTGGGGCTTGGGTAAAAACCCGTCCCGGGGACCCGGGCTGGGTCCCGACATGACCCGGTGACCTGGTTCCGGGGTGCCGAACTGACCCGGTGACCTGGGGCCGGTGTCCCCACGTGACCCGCTGACCTGGGTCCGGGGTCCCCACGTGACCCGGTGACCTGGGGCCGGTGTCCGCACGTGACCCGCTGACATGGGTCCGGTGTCCCCACGTGACCCGGTGACCTGGGGCCGGTGTCCCCACGTGACCCGGTCACCTGGGGCCGGTGTCCCCACGTGACCCGGGGTCCTGGTGCCGGGGTGGTCATCGGAACCTGGGAACCAGGCTGGGTACCAGACATGACCAGGTGACCTGGGTCCGGGGTCCCCACGTGACCCGCTGACCTGGGGCCGGTGTCCCCACGTGACCCGGGGTCCTGGTGCCGGGGTGGTCACCGGAACGTGGGAACCAGGCCGGGTGCGCGACATGACCCGGTGACCCGGGGCTGGGTTAACGACCTGTCCAGGGGACCCGGGCCGGGGACCCGACAGGACCCGGTGATCCTTCGCTGGTGTCCCGATGCAACCCGGGGACCGGGGCCGGGGACCCCACGTGACCCGGGGACCTGGGTCCGGGGTCCCGACCTGACCCGGTGACCTGGGGCCAGGGTAACCACCTGACCCGGGGACCCGGGCCGGGGACCCGGTATGACTCCGTCTCCCGGGGCCGGGGTGGTCACCTGACACTGGTACCCGGGACAGCGACCCGACATGACCCGGTGACCCGGGGCTGGGGTAACGACCTGTCCAGGGGACCTGGGCCGGGGACCCGACAGGACCCGGTGATCTGGGGCTTGGGTAAAAACCCGTCCCGGGGACCCGGGCTGGGTCCCGACATGACCAGGTGACCTGGTTCCGGGGTGCCGAACTGACCCGGTGACCTGGGGCCGGTGTCCCCACGTGACCCGCTGAACTGGGTCCGGGGTCCCCACGTGACCCGGTGACCTGGAGCCCGTGTCCCCACGTGACCCGCTGACCTGGGTCCGGGGTCCCCACGTGACCCGGTGACCTGGGGCCGGTGTCCCCACGTGACCCGGTCACCTGGGGCCGGTGTCCCCACGTGACCCGGGGTCCTGGTGCCGGGGTGGTCATCGGAACCTGGGAACCAGGCTGGGTACCAGACATGACCAGGTGACCTGGGTCCGGGGTCCCCACGTGACCCGCTGACCTGGGGCCGGTGTCCCCACGTGACCCGGGGTCCTGGTGCCGGGGTGGTCACCGGAACGTGGGAACCAGGCCGGGTGCGCGACATGACCCGGTGACCCGGGGCCGGGTTAACGACCTGTCCAGGGGACCCGGGCCGGGGACCCGACAGGACCCGGTGATCCTTCGCTGGTGTCCCGATGCAACCCGGGGACCCGGGCCGGGGACCCCACGTGACCCGGGGACCTGGGTCCGGGGTCCCGACCTGACCCGGTGACCTGGGGCCAGGGTAACCACCTGACCCGGGGACCCGGGCCGGGGACCCGGTATGACTCCGTCTCCCGGGGCCGGGGTGGTCACCTGACACTGGTACCCGGGGCAGCGACCCGACATGACCCGGTGACCCGGGGCCGGGGTAACGACCTGTCCAGGGGACCTGGGCCGGGGACCCGACAGGACCCGGTGACCTGGTTCCGGGGTGCCGACCTGACCCGGTGACCTGGGGCTGTGGTGTCGACCGGACTCGGGGACCTGGTCCGGTGTCCCGTCATGACCCGGGGACGTGGGGTCGGGGTGGTCACCAGACCGTTGTACCCAGGCCGTTGACCCGACATGACCCTGTGACCCGGGGCCTGGGTAAAAATCCAACCCGGGGACCCGGGCATGGGACGTGACATGACCCGACCTGGCTCCGGGGTCCCGACCTGACCCGGTGACCTGGGGCTGGTGTCCCCACGTGATCCGCTGACCTGGGGCCGGTGTCCCCACGTGACCCGCTGACCTGGGTCCGGGGTCCCCACGTGACCCGGGGTCCTGGTGCCGGGGTGGTCATCGGAACCTGGGAACCAGGCTGGGTACCAGACATGACCAGGTGACCTGGGTCCGGGGTCCCCACGTGACCCGCTGACCTGGGTCCGGGGTCCCCACGTGACCCGGGGTCCTGGTGCCGGGGTGGTCACCGGAACCTGGGAACCAGGCCGGGTGCACGACATGACCCGGTGACCCGGGGCCGGGTTAACGACCTGTCCAGGGGACCCGGGCCGGGGACCCGACAGGACCCGGTGATCCTTCGCTGGTGTCCCGATGCAACCCGGGGACCCGGGCCGGGGACCCCACGTGACCCGGGGACCTGGGGCCGGGGATGTCACCCGACACTGGTACCCGGGGCAGCGACCCGATACGACCCGGGGACCTGGGTCCGGGGTCCCGACCTGACCCGGTGACCTGGGGCCAGGGTAACCACCTGACCCGGGGACCCGGGCCGGGGACCCGGTTTGACTCCGTCTCCCGGGGCCGGGGTGGTCACCTGACACTGGTACCCGGGACAGCGACCCGACATGACCCGGTGACCCGGGGCCGGGGTAACGACCTGTCCAGGGGACCCGGGCCGGGGACCCGACAGGACCCGGTGATCCTTCGCTGGTGTCCCGATGCAACCCGGGGACCCGGGCCGGGGAACCCACGTGACCCGGGGACCTGGGTCCGGGGTCCCGACCTGACCCGGTGACCTGGGGCCAGGGTAACCACCTGACCCGGGGACCCGGGCCGGGGACCCGGTATGACTCCGTCTCCCGGGGCCGGGGTGGTCACCTGACACTGGTACCCGGGGCAGCGACCCGACATGACCCGGTGACCCGGGGCCGGGGTAACGACCTGTCCAGGGGACCTGGGCCGGGGACCCGACAGGACCCGGTGACCTGGTTCCGGGGTGCCGACCTGACCCGGTGACCTGGGGCTGTGGTGTCGACCGGACTCGGGGACCTGGTCCGGTGTCCCGTCATGACCCGGGGACCTGGGGTCGGGGTGGTCACCAGACCCTTGTACCCAGGCCGTTGAGCCGACATAACCCTGTGACCCGGGGCCTGGGTAAAAATCCAACCCGGTGAACCGGGCATGGGACGTGACATCACCCGACCTGGGTCCGGGGTCCCGACCTGACCCGGTGACCTGGGGCCGGTGTCCCCACGTGACCCGCTGACCTGGGTCCGGGCTCCCCACGTGACCCGGTGACCTGGGGCCGGTGTCCCCACGTGACCCGGTCACCTGGGGCCGGTGTCCCCACCTGACCCGGGGTCCTGGTGCCGGGGTGGTCATCGGAACCTGGGAACCAGGCTGGGTACCAGACGTGACCAGGTGACCTGGGTCCGGGGTCACCACGTGACCCGCTGACCTGGGGCCGGGGTCCCCACGTGACCCGGGGTCCTGGTGCCGGGGTGGTCACCGGAACCTGGGAACCAGGCCGGGTGCGCGACATGACCCGGTGACCCGGGGCCGGGTTAACGACCTGTCCAGGGGACCCGGGCCGGGGACCCGACAGGACCCGGTGATCCTTCGCTGGTGTCCCGATGCAACCCGGGGACCCGGGCCGGGGACCCCACGTGACCCGGGGACCTGGGGCCGGGGATGTCACCCGACACTGGTACCTGGGGCAGCGACCCGATACGACCCGGGGACCTGGGTCCGGGGTCCCGACCTGACCCGGTGACCTGGTTCCGGGGTGCCGACCTGACCCGGTGACCTGGGGCTGTGGTGTCGACCGGACTCGGGGACCTGGTCCGGTGTCCCGTCATGACCCGGGGACCTGGGGTCGGGGTGGTCACCAGACCGTTGTACCCAGGCCGTTGAGCCGACATGACCCTGTACCCGGGGCCTGGGTAAAAATCCAACCCGGGGACCCGGGCATGGGACGTGACATGACCCGACCTGGGTACGGTGTCCCCACGTGACCCGGGGTCCTGGTGCCGGGGTCCCCACGTGACCCGCTGACCTGGGTCCGGGGTCCCCACGTGACCCGGTGACCTGGGGCCGGTGTCCCCACGTGACCCGGGGTCCTGGTGCCGGGGTCCCCACGTGACCCGCTGACCTGGGTCCGGGGTCCCCACGTGACCCGGTGACCTGGGGCCGGTGTCCCCACGTGACCCTCTGACCTGGGTCCGGTGTCCCCACGTGACCCGGTGACCTGGGGCCGGTGTCCCCACGTGACCCGGGGTCCTGGTGCCGGGGTGGTCATCGGAACCTTGGAACCAGGCCGGGCACCAGACATGACCAGGTGACCTGGGTCCGGGGTCCCCACGTGACTTGCTGACCTGGGGCCGGTGTCCCCACGTGACCCGGGGTCCTGGTGCCGGGGTGGTCACCGGAACCTGGGAACCAGGCCGGGTGCGCGACATGACCCGGTGACCCGGGGCCGGGTTAACGACCTGTCCAGGGGACCTGGGCCGGGGACCCGACAGGACCCGGTCACCTGGTTCCGGGTTGCCGACCTGACCCGGTGACCTGGGGCTGTGGTGTCGACCGGACTCGGGGACCTGGTCCGGTGTCCCGCATGACCCGGGGACCTGGGGTCGGGGTGGTCACCAGACCCTTGTACCCAGGCCGTTGACCCGACATGACCCTGTGACCCGGGGCCTGGGTAAAAATCCAACCCGGGGAGCCGGGCATGGGACGTGACATGACCCGACCTGGGTCCGGGGTCCCGACCTGACCGGTTGACCTGGGGCCGGGGTCCCCACGTGACCCGCTGACCTGGAGCCGGTGTCCCCACGTGACCCGGTGACCTGGGTCCGGGGTCCCCACGTGACCCGGTGACCTGGGTCCGGTGTCCCCACGTGACCCGGGGTCCTGGTGCTGGGGTGGTCATCGGAACCTGGGAACCAGGCTGGGTACCAGACATGACCAGGTGACCTGGGTCCGGGGTCCCCACGTGACCCGCTGACCTGGGGCCGGTGTCCCCACGTGACCCGGGGTCCTGGTGCCGTGTTGGTCACCGGAATCTGGGAACCAGGCCGCGTGCGCGACATGACCCGGTGACCCGGGGCCGGGTTAACGACCTGTCCAGGGGACCCGGGCCGGCGACCCGACAGGACCCGGTGATCCTTCGCTGGTGTCCCGATGCAACCCGGGGACCCGGGCCGGGGACGACACGTGACCCGGGGACCTGGGGCCGGGGTCCCGACCTGACCCGGTGACTTGGGCCCGGGGTCCCCACGTGACCCGCTGACCTGGGGCCGGGGTCCCCACGTGACCCGGGGTCCTGGTGCCGGGGTGGTCACCGGAACCTGGGAACCAGGCCGGGTGCGCGACATGACCCGGTGACCCGGGGCCGGGGTAACGACCTGTCCAGGGGACCCGGGCCGGGGACCCGACAGGAACCGGTGATCCTTCGCTGGTGTCCCGATGCAACCCGGGGACCCGGGCCGGGGACCACACGTGACCCGGGGACCTGGGTCCGGGGTCCCGACCTGACCCGGTGACCTGGGGCCAGGGTAACCACCTGCCCCGGGGACCCGGGCCGGGGACCCGGTATGACTCCGTCTCCCAGGGCCGGGGTGGTCACCTGACACTGGTACCCGGGACAGCGACCCGACATGACCCCGTGACCCGGGGCCGGGGTAACGACCTGTCCAGGGGACCTGGGCCGGGGACCCGACAGGACCCGGTGACCTGGTTCCGGGGTGCCGACCTGACCCGGTGACCTGGGGCCGGTGTCCCCACGTGACCCGGTCACCTGGGGCCGGTGTCCCCACGCAACCCGGGGTCCTGGTGCCGGGGTGGTCATCGGAACCTGGGAACCAGGCTGGGTACCAGACATGACCAGGTGACCTGTGTCCGGGGTCCCCACGTGACCTGCTGACCTGGGGCCGGGGTTCCCACGTGACCCGGGGTCCTGGTGCCGGGATCCCCACTTGACCCGCTGACCTGGGGCCGGTGTCTCCACGTGACCCGGGGACCTGGGGCGGGGATGTCACCCGACACTGGTACCCGGGGCAGCGACCCGATACGACCCGGGGACCTGGGTCCGGGGTCCCGACCTGACCCGGTGACCTGGGGCCAGGGTAACCACCTGACCCTGGGACCCGGGCCGGGGGCCCGGTATGACTCCGTCTCCCGGGGCCGGGGTGGTCACCTGACACTGGTACCCGGGACGGCGACCCGACATGACCCGGTGACCCGGGGCCGGGGTAACGACCTGTCCAGGGGACCTGGGCCGGGGTCCCGACAGGACCCGGTGATCTGGGGCTTGGGTAAAAACCCGTCCCGGGGACGCGGGCTGGGTCCCGACATGACCCGGTGACCTGGTTCCGGGGTGCCGACCTGACCCGGTGACCTGGGGCTGTGGTGTCGACCGGACTCGGGGACCTGGTCCGGTGTCCCGTCATGACCCGGGGACCTGGGGTCGGGGTGGTCACCAGACCGTTGTACCCAGGCCGTTGACCCGACATGACCCTGTGACCCGGGGCCTGGGTAAAAATCCAACCCGGGGACCCGGGCATGGGACGTGACATGACCCGACCTGGGTCCGGGGTCCTGACCTGACCTGGTGACCTGGGGCCGGTGTCCCCACGTGACCCGCTGACCTGGGGCCGGGGTCCCCACGTGACCCGGTGACCTGGGGCCGGTGTCCCCACGTGACCCGCTGACCTGGGGCCGGGGTCCCCACGTGACCCGCTGACCTGGGGCCGGTGTCCCCACGTGACCCGGTCACCTGGGGCCGGTGTCCCCACGTGACCCGCTGACCTGAGGCCGGTGTCCCCACGTGACCCGCTGACCTGGGTCCGGGGTCCCCACGTGACCCGGTGACCTGGGGCCGGTGTCCCCACGTGACTCGCTGACCTGGGTCCGGGCTCCCCACTTGACCCGGTGACCTGGGGCCGGTGTCCCCACGTGACCCGGGGTCCTGGTGCCGGGGTGGTCATCGGAACCTGGGAACCAGGCTGGGTACCAGACATGACCAGGTGACCTGGGTCCGGGGTCCCCACGTGACCCGCTAACCTGGGGCCGGGGTCCCCACGTGACCCGGGGTCCTGGTGCCGGGGTGGTCACCGGAACCTGGGAACCAGGCCGGGTGCGCGACATGACCCGGTGACCCGGGGCCGGGTTAACGACCTGTCCATGGGACCCGAACCAGGGACCCGACAGGACCCGGTGATCCTTTGCTGGTGTCCCGATGCAACCCGGGGACCCTGGCCGGGGACCCCACGTGACCCGGGGACCTGGGGCCGGGGTCCCGACCTGACCTGGTGACCTGGGGCCAGAGTAACCACCTGACCCGGGGACCCGGGCCGGGGACCCGGTATGACTCCGTCTCCCGGGGCCGGGGTGGTCACCTGACACTGGTACCCGGGGCAGCGACCCGACATGACCCGGTGACGCGGGGCCGGGGTAACGACCTGTCCAGGGGACCTGGGCCGGGGACCCGACAGGACCCGGTGACCTGGTTCCGGGGTGCCGACCTGACCCGGTGACCTGGGGCTGTGGTGTCGACCGGACTCGGGGACCTGGTCCGGTGTCCCGCATGACCCGGGGACCTGGGGTCGGGGTGGTCACCAGACCGTTGTACCCAGGCCGTTGACCCGACATGACCCTGTGACCTGGGGCCTGGGTAAAAATCCAACCCGGGGACCCAAGCATGGGACGTGACATGACCCGACCTTGGTGCGGGGTCCCGACCTCACCCGCTGACCTGGGTCCGGGGTCCCCACGTGACCCGGTGACCTGGGGCCGGTGTCCCCACGTGACCCGCTGACCTGGGCCCGAGGTCCCCACGTGACCCAGTGACCTGGTGCCGGTGTCCCCACGTGACCCGGTCACCTGGGGCCGGTGTCCCCACGTGACCCGGGGTCCTGGTGCCGGGGTGGTCATCGGAACCTGGAAACCAGGCTGGGTACCAGACATGACCAGGTGACCTGGGGCCGGGGTCCCCACGTGACCCGCTGACCTGGGGCCGGTGTCCCCACGTGACCCGGGGTCCTGGTGCCGGGGTGGTCACCGGAACGTGGGAACCAGGCCGGGTGCGCGACATGACCCGGTGACCCGGGGCCGGGTTAACGACCTGTCCAGGGGACCCGGGCCGGGGACCCGACAGGACCCGGTGATCCTTCGCTGGTGTCCCGATGCAACCCGGGGACCCGGGCCGGGGACCCCACGTGACCCGGGGACCTGGGGCCGGGGATGTCACCCGACACTGGTACCCGGGGCAGCGACCCGATACGACCCGGGGACCTGGGTCCGGGGTCCCGACCTGACCCGGTGACCTGGGGCCAGGGTAACCACCTGACCCGGGGACCCGGGCCGGGGACCCGGTATGACTCCGTCTCCCGGGGCCGGGGTGGTCACCTGACACTGCTACACGGGACAGCGACCCGACATGACCCGGTGACCCGGGGCCAGGGTAACGACCTGTCCAGGGGACCTGGGCCGGGGACCCGACAGGACCTGGTGATCTGGGGCTTGGGTAAAAACCCGTCCCGGGGACCCGGGCTGGGTCCCGACATGACCCGGTGACCTGGTTCCGGGGTGCCGAACTGACCAGGTGACCTGGGGCCGGTGTCCCCACGTGACCCGCTGACCTGGGTCCGGGGTCCCCACGTGACCCGGTGACCTGGGGCCGGTGTCCCCACGTGACTCGCTGACCTGGGTCCGGGCTCCCCACGTGACCCGGTGACCTGGGGCCGGTGTCCCCACGTGACCCGGGGTCCTGGTGCCGGGGTGGTCATCGGAACCTGGGAACCAGGCTGGGTACCAGACATGACCAGGTGACCTGGGTCTGGGGTCCCCACGTAACCCACTAACCTGGGGCCGGGGTCCCCACGTGACCCGGGGTCCTGGTGCCGGGGTGGTCATCGGAACCTGGGAACCAGGCTGGGTACCAGACATGACCAGGTGACCTGGGGCCGGGGTCCCCACGTGACCCGCTGACCTGGGGCCGGTGTCCCCACGTGACCCGGGGTCCTGGTGCCGGGGTGGTCACCGGAACGTGGAAACCAGGCCGGGTGCGCGACATGACCCGGTGACCCGGGGCCGGGTTAACGACCTGTCCAGGGGACCCGAACCGGGGACCCGACAGGACCCGGTGATCCTTCGCTGGTGTCCCGATGCAACCCGGGGACCCGGGCCGGGGACCCCACGTGACCCGGGGACCTGGGTCCGGGGTCCCGACCTGACCCGGTGACCTGGGGCCAGGGTAACCACCTGCCCCGGGGACCCGGGCCGGGGACCCGGTATGACTCCGTCTCCCGGGGCCGGGGTGGTCACCTGACACTGGTACCCGGGACAGCGACCCGACATGACCCGGTGACCCGGGGCCGGGGTAACGACCTGTCCAGGGGACCTGGGCAGGGGTCCCGACAGGACACGGTGATCTGGGGCTTGGGTAAAAACCCGTCCCGGGGACGCGGGCTGGGTCCCGACATGACCCGGTGACCTGGTTCCGGGGTGCCGACCTGACCCGCTGACCCGGGGCTGTGGTGTCGACCGGACTCGGGGACCTGGTCCGGTGTCCCGTCATGACCCGGGGACCTGGGGTCGGGGTGGTCACCAGACCCTTGTACCCAGGCCGTTGACCCGACATGACCCTGTGACCCGGGGCCTGGGTAAAAATCCAACCCGGGGACCCGGGCATGGGACGTGACATGACCCGACCTGGGTCCGGGGTCCCGACCTGACCCGGTGACCTGGAGCCGGTGTCCCCACGTGACCCGCTGACCTGCGTCCGGGGTCCCCACGTGACCCGGTGACCTGGAGCCGGTGTCCCCACGTGACCCGGTCATCTGGTGCCGGGGTCCCCACGTGACCCGCTGACCTGGGTCCGGGGTCCCCACGTGACCCGGTGACCTGGGGCCGGTGTCCCCACGTGACCCGCTGACCTGGGTCCGGGGTCCCCACGTGACCCGGTGACCTGGGTCCGGGGTCCCCACGTGACCCGCTGACCTGGGTCCGGGGTCCCCACGTGACCCGGTGACCTGGGGCCGGTGTCCCCACGTGACTCGCTGACCTGGGTCCGGGCTCCCCTCCTGACCCGGTGACCTTGGGCCGGTGTCCCCACGTGACCCGCTGACCTGGGTCCGGTGTCCCCACGTGACCCGGGGTCCTGGTGCCGGGGTGGTCACCGGAACCTGGGAACCAGGCCGGGTGCGCGACATGACCCGGTGACCCGGGGCCGGGTTAACGACCTGTCCAGGGGACCCGAACCAGGGACCCGACAGGACCCGGTGATCCTTTGCTGGCGTCCCGATGCAACCCGGGGACCCGGGCCGGGGACCCCACGTGACCCGGGGACCTGGGGCCGGGGTCCCGACCTGACCTGGTGACCTGGGGCCAGAGTAACCACCTGACCCGGGGACCCGGGCCGGGGACCCGGTATGACTCCGTCTCCCGGGGCCGGGGTGGTCACCTGACACTGGTACCCGGGGCAGCGACCCGACATGACCCGGTGACCCGGGGTCGGGGTAACGACCTGTCCAGGGGACCTGGGCCGGGGACCCGACAGGACCCGGTGACCTGGTTCCGGGGTGCCGACCTGACCCGGTGACCTGGGGCTGTGGTGTCGACCAGACTCGGGGACCTGGTCCGGTGTCCCGCATGACCCGGGGACCTGGGGTCGGGGTGGTCACCAGACCGTTGTACCCAGGCCGTTGACCCGACATGACCCTGTGACCTGGGGCCTGGGTAAAAATCCAACCCGGGGACCCAAGCATGGGACGTGACATGACCCGACCTGGGTCCGGGGTCCCGACCTGACCCGCTGACCTGGGTCCGGGGTCCCCACGTGACCCACTGACCTGGGGCCGGTGTCCCCACGTGACCCGCTGACCTGGGCCCGAGGTCCCCACGTGACCCAGTGACCTGGTGCCGGTGTCCCCACGTGACCCGGTCACCTGGGGCCGGTGTCCCCACGTGACCCGGGGTCCTGGTACCGGGGTGGTCATCGGAACCTGGGAACCAGGCTGGGTACCAGACATGACCAGGTGACCTGGGTCCGGGGTCCCCACGTGACCCGCTGACCTGGGGCCGGGGTCCCCACGTGACCCGGGGTCCTGGTGCCGGGGTGGTCACCGGAACCTGGGAACCAGGCCGGGTGCGCGACATGACCCGATGACCCGGGGCCGGGTTAACGACCTGTCCAGGGGACCCGAACCAGGGACCCGACAGGACCCGGTGATCCTTTGCTGGTGTCCCGATGCAACCCGGGGACCCGGGCCGGGGACCCCACGTGACCCGGGGACCTGGGGCCGGGGTCCCGACCTGACCTGGTGACCTGGGGCCAGAGTAACCACCTGACCCGGGGACCCGGGCCGGGGACCCGGTATGACTCCGTCTCCCGGGGCCGGGGTGGTCACCTGACACTGGTACCCGGGGCAGCGACCCGACATGACCCGGTGACCCGGGGCCGGGGTAACGACCTGTCCAGGGGACCTGGGCCGGGGACCCGACAGGACCCGGTGACCTGGTTCCGGGGTGCCGACCTGACCCGGTGACCTGGGGCTGTGGTGTCGACCGGACTCGGGGACCTGGTCCGGTGTCCCGCATGACCCGGGGACCTGGGGTCGGGGTGGTCACCAGACCGTTGTACCCAGGCCGTTGACCCGACATGACCCTGTGACCAGGGGCCTGGGTAAAAATCCAACCCGGGGACCCAAGCATGGGACGTGACATGACCCGACCTGGGTCCGGGGTCCCGACCTGACCCGCTGACCTGGGTCCGGGGTCCCCACGTGACCCGCTGACCTGGGGCCGGTGTCCCCACGTGACCCGCTGACCTGGGCCCGAGGTCCCCACGTGACCCAGTGACCTGGTGCCGGTGTCCCCACGTAACCCGGTCACCTGGGGCCGGTGTCCCCACGTGACCCGGGGTCCTGGTACCGGGGTGGTCATCGGAACCTGGGAACCAGGCTGGGTACCAGACATGACCAGGTAACCTGGGGCCGGGGTCCCCACGTGACCCGCTGACCTGGGGCCGGTGTCCCCACGTGACCCGGGGTCCTGGTGCCGGGGTGGTCACCGGAACCTGGGAACCAGGCCGGGTGCGCGACATGACCCGGTGACCCGGGGCCGGGTTAACGACCTGTCCAGGGGACCCGGGCCGGGGACCCGACAGGACCCGGTGATCCTTCGCTGGTGTCCCGATGCAACCCGGGGACCCGGGCCGGGGACCCCACGTGACCCGGGGACCTGGGGCCGGGGATGTCACCCGACACTGGTACCCGGGGCAGCGACCCGATACGACCCGGGGACCTGGGTCCGGGTTCCCGACCTGACCCGGTGACCTGGGGCCAGGGTAACCACCTGACCCGGGGACCCGGGCTGGGGACCCGGTATGACTCCGTCTCCCGGGGCCGGGGTGGTCACCTGACACTGCTACCCGGGACAGCGACCCGACATGACCCGGTGACCCGGGGCCAGGGTAACGACCTGTCCAGGGGACCTGGGCCGGGGACCCGACAGGACCCGGTGATCTGGGGCTTGGGTAAAAACCCCTCCCGGGGACCCGGGCTGGGTCCCGACATGACCCGGTGACCTGGTTCCGGGGTGCCGAACTGACCAGGTGACCTGGGGCTGTGGTGTCGACCGGACTCGGGGACCTGGTCCGGTGTCCCGTCATGACCCGGGGACCTGGGGTCGGGGTGGTCACCAGACCGTTGTACCCAGGCCGTTGACCCGACATGACCCTGTGACCCGGGGCCTGGGTAAAAATCCAACCCGGGGACCCGGGCATGGGACGTGACATGACCCGACCTGGGTCCGGGGTCCCGACCTGACCCGGTGACCTGGAGCCGGTGTCCCCACGTGACCCGCTGACCTGGGTCCGGGGTCCCCACGTGACCCGGTGACCTGGGGCCGATGTCCCCACGTGACCCGGGGTCCTGGTGCCGGGGTCCCCACGTGACCCGCTGACCTGGGTCCGGGGTCCCCACGTGACCCGGCGACCTGGGGCCGGTGTCCCCACGTGACCCGCTGACCTGGGTCCGGGCTCCCCACGCGACCCGGTGACCTGGGGCCGGTGTCCCCACGTGACCCGGGGTCCTGGTGCCGGGGTGGTCATCGGAACCTGGGAACCAGTCTGGGTACCAGACATGACCCGGTGACCTGGGGCCGGTGTCCCCACGTGACCCGCTGACCTGGGCCCGAGGTCCCCACGTGACCCGGTGACCTGGGGCCGGTGTCCCCACGTGACCCGCTGACCTGGGTCCGGGGTCCCCACGTTACCCGCTGACCTGGGGCCGGTGTCCCCACGTGACCCGCTGACCTGGGTCCGGGGTCCCCACGTGACCCAGTGACCTGGGTCTGGGGTCCCCACGTGACCCGGTGACCTGGGGCCGGTGTCCCCACGTGACCCGGTGACCTGGGTCCGGGGTCCCCACGTGACCCGGTCACCTGGGGCCGGTGTCCCCACGTGACCCGGGGTCCTGGTGCCGGGGTGGTCATCGGAACCTGGGAACCAGGCTGGGTACCAGACATGACCAGGTGACCTGGGTCCGGGGTCCCCACGTGACCCGCTGACCTGGGGCCGGGGTCCCCACGTGACCCGGGGTCCTGGTGCCGGGGTGGTCACCGGAACCTGGGAACCAGGCCGGGTGCGCGACATGACCCGGTGAGCCGGGGCCGGGTTAACGACCTGTCCAGGGGACCCGGGCCGGGGACCCGACAGGACACGGTGATCCTTCGCTGGTGTCCCGATGCAACCCGGGGACCCGGGCCGGGGACCCCACGTGACCCGGGGACCTGGGTCCGGGGTCCCGACCTGACCCGGTGACCTGGGGCCAGGGTAACCACCTGACCCGGGGACCCGGGCCGGGGACCCGGTATGACTCCGTCTCCCGGGGCCGGGGTGGTCACCTGACACTGGTACCCGGGACAGCGACCCGACATGACCCGGTGACCCGGGGCCGGGGTAACGACCTGTCCAGGGGACCTGGGCCGGGGACCCGACAGGACCCGGTGATCTGGGGCTTGGGTAAAAACCCATCCCGGGGACCTGGACTGGGTCCCGACATGACCCGGTGACCAGGTTCCGGGGTGCCGAACTGACCCGGTGACCTGGGGCCGGTGTCCCCACGTGACCCGCTGACCTGGGGCCTGGGTCCCCGCGTGACCCGGGGTCCTGGTGCCGGGGTGGTCACCGGAACCTGGGAACCAGGCCGGGTGCGCCACATGACCCGGTGATCCGGGGCCGGGTTAACGACCTGTCCAGGGGACCCGGGCCGGGGACCCGACAGGACCCGGTGATCCTTCGCTGGTGTCCCGATGAAACCCGGGGACCTGGGTCCGGGGTCCCCACGTGACCCGGTGACCTGGGGCCGGTGTCCCCACGTGACCCGGTGACCTGGGTCCGGGGTCCCCACATGACTCGCTGACCTGGGTCCGGACTCCCCACGTGACCCGGTGAACTGGGGCCGGTGTCCCCACGTGACCCCGTCACCTGGGGCCGGTGTCCCCACGTGACCCGGGGTCCTGGTGCCGGGGTGGTCATCGGAACCTGGGAACCAGGCTGGGTACCAGACATGACCAGGTGACCTGGGTCCGGGGTCCCGACCTGACCCGGTGACCTGGGGCCAGGGTCACCATCACCTGACCCGGGGACCCGGGCCGGGGACCCGGTATGACTCCGTCTCCCGGGGCCGGGGTGGTCACCTGACACTGGTACCCGGGGCAGCGACCCGACATGACCCGGTGACCCGGGGCCGGGGTAACGACCTGTCCAGGGGACCTGGGCCGGGGACCCGACAGGACCCGGTGACCTGGTTCCGGGGTGCCGACCTGACCCGGTGACCTGGGGCTGTGGTGTCGACCGGACTCGGGGACCTGGTCCGGTGTCCCGCATGACCCGGGGACCTGGGGTCGGAGTGGTCACCAGACCGTTGTATTCAGGCCGTTGACCCGACATGACCCTGTGACCCGGGGCCTGGGTAAAAATCAAACCCGGGGACCCGGGCATGGGACGTGACATGACCCGATGACGTGACAGCGGGTCACGTGGGGCCGGTGTCCCCACGTGACCCGCTGACCTGGGCCCGAGGTCCCCACGTGACCCAGTGACCTGGTGCCGGTGTCCCCACGTAACCCGGTCACCTGGGGCCGGTGTCCCCACGTGACCCGGGGTCCTGGTACCGGGGTGGTCATCGGAACCTGGGAACCAGGCTGGGTACCAGACATGACCAGGTAACCTGGGGCCGGGGTCCCCACGTGACCCGCTGACCTGGGGCCGGTGTCCCCACGTGACCCGGGGTCCTGGTGCCGGGGTGGTCACCGGAACCTGGGAACCAGGCCGGGTGCGCGACATGACCCGGTGACCCGGGGCCGGGTTAACGACCTGTCCAGGGGACCCGAACCAGGGACCCGACAGGACCCGGTGATCCTTTGCTGGCGTCCCGATGCAACCCGGGGACCCGGGCCGGGGACCCCACGTGACCCGGGGACCTGGGGCCGGGGTCCCGACCTGACCTGGTGACCTGGGGCCAGAGTAACCACCTGACCCGGGGACCCGGGCCGGGGACCCGGTATGACTCCGTCTCCCGGGGCCGGGGTGGTCACCTGACACTGGTACCCGGGGCAGCGACCCGACATGACCCGGTGACCCGGGGTCGGGGTAACGACCTGTCCAGGGGACCTGGGCCGGGGACCCGACAGGACCCGGTGACCTGGTTCCGGGGTGCCGACCTGACCCGGTGACCTGGGGCTGTGGTGTCGACCAGACTCGGGGACCTGGTCCGGTGTCCCGCATGACCCGGGGACCTGGGGTCGGGGTGGTCACCAGACCGTTGTACCCAGGCCGTTGACCCGACATGACCCTGTGACCTGGGGCCTGGGTAAAAATCCAACCCGGGGACCCAAGCATGGGACGTGACATGACCCGACCTGGGTCCGGGGTCCCGACCTGACCCGCTGACCTGGGTCCGGGGTCCCCACGTGACCCACTGACCTGGGGCCGGTGTCCCCACGTGACCCGCTGACCTGGGCCCGAGGTCCCCACGTGACCCAGTGACCTGGTGCCGGTGTCCCCACGTGACCCGGTCACCTGGGGCCGGTGTCCCCACGTGACCCGGGGTCCTGGTACCGGGGTGGTCATCGGAACCTGGGAACCAGGCTGGGTACCAGACATGACCAGGTGACCTGGGTCCGGGGTCCCCACGTGACCCGCTGACCTGGGGCCGGGGTCCCCACGTGACCCGGGGTCCTGGTGCCGGGGTGGTCACCGGAACCTGGGAACCAGGCCGGGTGCGCGACATGACCCGATGACCCGGGGCCGGGTTAACGACCTGTCCAGGGGACCCGAACCAGGGACCCGACAGGACCCGGTGATCCTTTGCTGGTGTCCCGATGCAACCCGGGGACCCGGGCCGGGGACCCCACGTGACCCGGGGACCTGGGGCCGGGGTCCCGACCTGACCTGGTGACCTGGGGCCAGAGTAACCACCTGACCCGGGGACCCGGGCCGGGGACCCGGTATGACTCCGTCTCCCGGGGCCGGGGTGGTCACCTGACACTGGTACCCGGGGCAGCGACCCGACATGACCCGGTGACCCGGGGCCGGGGTAACGACCTGTCCAGGGGACCTGGGCCGGGGACCCGACAGGACCCGGTGACCTGGTTCCGGGGTGCCGACCTGACCCGGTGACCTGGGGCTGTGGTGTCGACCGGACTCGGGGACCTGGTCCGGTGTCCCGCATGACCCGGGGACCTGGGGTCGGGGTGGTCACCAGACCGTTGTACCCAGGCCGTTGACCCGACATGACCCTGTGACCAGGGGCCTGGGTAAAAATCCAACCCGGGGACCCAAGCATGGGACGTGACATGACCCGACCTGGGTCCGGGGTCCCGACCTGACCCGCTGACCTGGGTCCGGGGTCCCCACGTGACCCGCTGACCTGGGGCCGGTGTCCCCACGTGACCCGCTGACCTGGGCCCGAGGTCCCCACGTGACCCAGTGACCTGGTGCCGGTGTCCCCACGTAACCCGGTCACCTGGGGCCGGTGTCCCCACGTGACCCGGGGTCCTGGTACCGGGGTGGTCATCGGAACCTGGGAACCAGGCTGGGTACCAGACATGACCAGGTAACCTGGGGCCGGGGTCCCCACGTGACCCGCTGACCTGGGGCCGGTGTCCCCACGTGACCCGGGGTCCTGGTGCCGGGGTGGTCACCGGAACCTGGGAACCAGGCCGGGTGCGCGACATGACCCGGTGACCCGGGGCCGGGTTAACGACCTGTCCAGGGGACCCGGGCCGGGGACCCGACAGGACCCGGTGATCCTTCGCTGGTGTCCCGATGCAACCCGGGGACCCGGGCCGGGGACCCCACGTGACCCGGGGACCTGGGGCCGGGGATGTCACCCGACACTGGTACCCGGGGCAGCGACCCGATACGACCCGGGGACCTGGGTCCGGGTTCCCGACCTGACCCGGTGACCTGGGGCCAGGGTAACCACCTGACCCGGGGACCCGGGCTGGGGACCCGGTATGACTCCGTCTCCCGGGGCCGGGGTGGTCACCTGACACTGCTACCCGGGACAGCGACCCGACATGACCCGGTGACCCGGGGCCAGGGTAACGACCTGTCCAGGGGACCTGGGCCGGGGACCCGACAGGACCCGGTGATCTGGGGCTTGGGTAAAAACCCCTCCCGGGGACCCGGGCTGGGTCCCGACATGACCCGGTGACCTGGTTCCGGGGTGCCGAACTGACCAGGTGACCTGGGGCTGTGGTGTCGACCGGACTCGGGGACCTGGTCCGGTGTCCCGTCATGACCCGGGGACCTGGGGTCGGGGTGGTCACCAGACCGTTGTACCCAGGCCGTTGACCCGACATGACCCTGTGACCCGGGGCCTGGGTAAAAATCCAACCCGGGGACCCGGGCATGGGACGTGACATGACCCGACCTGGGTCCGGGGTCCCGACCTGACCCGGTGACCTGGAGCCGGTGTACCCACGTGACCCGGTGACCTGGGTCCGGGCTCCCCACGTGACCCGGTGACCTGGGGCCGATGTCCCCACGTGACCCGGGGTCCTGGTGCCGGGGTCCCCACGTGACCCGCTGACCTGGGTCCGGGGTCCCCACGTGACCCGGCGACCTGGGGCCGGTGTCCCCACGTGACCCGCTGACCTGGGTCCGGGCTCCCCACGCGACCCGGTGACCTGGGGCCGGTGTCCCCACGTGACCCGGGGTCCTGGTGCCGGGGTGGTCATCGGAACCTGGGAACCAGTCTGGGTACCAGACATGACCCGGTGACCTGGGTCCGGGGTCCCCACGTGACCCGCTGACCTGGGGCCGGTGTCGCCACGTGACCCGAGGTCCTGGTGCCGGGGTGGTCACCGGAACCTGGGAACCAGGCCGGGTGCGCGACATGACCCGGTGACCCGGGGCCGGGTTAACGACCTGTCCAGGGGACCCGAACCGGGGACCCGACAGGACCCGGTGATCCTTCGCTGGTGTCCCGATGCAACCCGGGGACCCGGGCCGGGGACCCCACGTGACCCGGGGACCTGGGGCCGGGGATGTCACCCGACACTGGTACCCGGGGCAGCGACCCGATACGACCCGGGGACCTGGGTCCGGGTTCCCGACCTGACCCGGTGACCTGGGGCCAGGGTAACCACCTGACCCGGGGACCCGGGCCGGGGACCCGGTATGACTCCGTCTCCCGGGGCCGGGGTGGTCACCTGACACTGGTACCCGGGACAGCGACCCGACATGACCCGGTGACCCGGGGCCGGGGTAACGACCTGTCCAGGGGACCTGGGCCGGGGACCCGACAGGACCCGGTGATCTGGGGCTTGGGTAAAAACCCGTCCCGGGGACCCGGGCTGGGTCCCGACATGACCCGGTGACCTGGTAACGGGGTGCCGACCTGACCCGGTGACCTGGGGCTGTGGTGTCGACCGGACTCGGGGACCTGGTCCGGTGTCCCGTCATGACCCGGGGACCTGGGGTCGGGGTGGTCACCAGACCGTTGTACCCAGGCCGTTGACCCGACATGACCCTGTGACCCGGGGCCTGGGTAAAAATCCAACCCGGGCATGGGACGTGACATGACCCGACCTGGGTCCGGGGTCCCGACCTGACCCGGTGACCTGGAGCCGGTGTCCCCACGTGACCCGCTGACCTGGGTCCGGGGTCCCCACGTGACCCGGTGAACTGGGGCCGATGTCCCCACGTGACCCGGGGTCCTGGTGCCGGGGTCGCCACGTGACCCGGTGACCTGGGGCCGGTGTCCCCACGTGACCCGCTGACCTGGGTCCGGGCTCCTTACGTGACCCAGTGACCTGGGGCCGGTGTCCCCACGTGACCCGGTCACCTGGGGCCGGTGTCCCCACGTGACCCGGGGTCCTGGTGCCGGGGTAGTCATCGGAACCTGGGAACCAGGCTGGGTACCAGACATGACCAGGTGACCTGGGTCCGGGGTCCCCACGTGACTCGGGGTCCTGGTGCCGGGGTGGTCACCGGAACCTGGGAACCAGGCCGGGTGCGCGACATGACCCGGTGACCCGGGGCCGGGTTAACGACCTGTCCAGGGGACCCGGGCCAGGGACCCGACAGGACCCGGTGACCTGGTTCTGGGTTGCCGACCTGACCCGGTGACCTGGGGCTGTGGTGTCGACCGGACTCGGGGACCTGGTCCGGTGTCCCGCATGACCCGGGGACCTGGGGTCGGGGTGGTCACCAGACCGTTGTACCCAGGCCGTTGAGCCGACATGACCCTGTGACCCGGGGCCTGGGTAAAAATCCATCCCGGGGACCCGGGCATGGGACGTGACATGACCCGACCTGGGTCCGGGGTCCTGACCTGACCCGGTGACCTGGGGCCGGTGTCCCCACGTGACCCGGGGTCCTGGTGCCGGGGTGGTCATCGGAACCTGGGAACCAGGCTTGGTACCAGACATGACCAGGTGACCTGGGGCCGGGGTCCCCACGTGACCTGCTGACCTGGGGCCGGGGTCCCCACGTGACCCGGGGTCCTGGTGCCGGGGTGGTCACTGGAACCTGGGAACCAGGCCGGGTGCGCGACATGACCCGGTGACCCGGGGCTGGGTTAACGACCTGTCCAGGGGACCCGGGCCGGGGACCCGACAGGACCCGGTGATCCTTCGCTGGTGTCCCGATGCAACCCGGGGACCCGGGCCGGGGACCCCACGTGACCCGGGGACCTGGGTCCGGGGTCCCGACCTGACCCGGTGACCTGGGACCAGGGTAACCACCTGACCCGGGGACCCGGGCCGGGGACCCGGTATGACTCCGTCTCCCGGGGCCGGGGTGGTCACCTGACACTGGTACCCGGGACAGCGACCCGACATGACCCGGTGACCCGGGGCTGGGGTAACGACCTGTCCAGGGGACCTGGGCCGGGGTCCCGACAGGACCCGGTGATCTGGGGCTTGGGTAAAAACCCATCCCGGGGACCCGGGCTGGGTCCCGACATGACCCGGTGACCTGGTTCCGGGGTGCCGACCTGACCCGGTGACCTGGGGCTGTGGTGTCGACTGGACTCGGGGACCTGGTTCAGTGTCCCGTCATGACCCGGGGACCTGGGGTCGGGGTGGTCACCAGACCGTTGTACCCAGGCCGTTGACCCGACATGACCCTGTGACCCGGGGCCTGGGTAAAAATCCAACCCGGGGACCCGGGCATGGGACGTGACATGACCCGACCTGGGTCCGGGGTCCCGAACTGACCCGGTGACCTGGGGCCGGTGTCCCCACGTGACCCGCTGACCTGGGGCCGGGGTCCCCACGTGACCCGGGGTCCTGGTGCCGGGGTCCTCACGTGACCCGGTGACCTGGGGCCGGTGTCCCCACGTGACCCGGTCACCTGGGGCCGGTGTCCCCACGTGACCCGGTGACCTGGATCCGGGGTCCCCACGTGACCCGCTGACCTGGGTCCGGGGTCCCCACGTGACCCGGTGACCTGGGGCCGGTGTCCCCACGTGACCCGGTCACCTGGGGCCGGTGTCCCCACGTGACCCGGGGTCCTGGTGCCGGGGTGGTCATCGGAACCTGGGAACCAGGCCGGGTGCGCGACATGACCCGGTGACCCGGGGCCGGGTTAACGACCTGTCCAGGGGACCCGGGCCGGGGACCCGACAGGACCCGGTGATCTGGTTCCAGGGTGCCGAACTGACCTGGTGACCTGGGGCCGGTGTCCCCACGTGACCCGCTGACCTGGGTCCGGGGTCTCCACGTGACCCGGTGACCTGGGGACGGTGTCCCGTCATGACCCGCTGACCTGGGTCCGGGGTCCCCACGTGACCCGGTGACCTGGGGCCGGTGTCCCCACGTGACCCGCTGACCTGGGTCTGGTGTCCCCACGTGACCCGGGGTCCTGGTGCCGGGGTGGTCATCGGAACCTGGGAACCAGGCTGGGTACCAGACATGACCAGGTGACCTGGGGCCGGGGTCCCCATGTGACCCGCTGACCTGGGGCCGGGGACCCCACGTGACCCGGGGACCTGGGGCCGGTGATGTCACCCGACACTGGTACCCGGGGCAGCGACCCGATACGACCCGGGGACCTGGGTCCGGGGTCCCGACCTGACCCGGTGACCTGGGGCCAGGGTAACCACCTGACCCGGGGACCCGGGCCGGGGACCCGGTATGACTCCGTCTCCCGGGGCCGGGGTGGTCACCTGACACTGGTACACGGGGCAGCGACCCGACATGACCCGGTGACCCGGGGCCGGGGTAACGACCTGTCCAGGGGACCTGGGCCGGGGACCCGACAGGACCCGGTGATTTGGGGCTTGGGTAAAAACCCATCCCGGGGACCCGGGCTGGGTCCCGACATGACCCGGTGACCTGGTTCCGGGGTGCCTAACTGACCACGTGACCTGGGGCCGGTGTCCCCACGTGACCCGCTGACCTGGGGCCGGGGTCCCCACGTGACCCGGGGTCCTGGTGCCGGGGTGGTCACCGGAACCTGGGAACCAGGCCGGGTGCGCGACATGACCCGGTGACCCGGGGCCGGGTTAACGACCTGTCCAGGGGACCCGGGCCGGGGACCCGACAGGACCCGGTGATCCTTCGCTGGTGTCCCGATGCAACCCGGGGACCCGGGCCGGGGACCCCACGTGACCCGGGGACCTGTGGCCGGGGATGTCACCTGACACTGGAACCCGGGGCAGCGACCCGATACGACCCGGGGACCTGGGTCCGGGGTCCCGACCTGACCCGGTGATTTGGGGCTTGAGTAAAAACCCGTCCCGGGGACCCGGGCTGGGTCCCGACATAACCCGGTGACCTGGTTCCGGGGTGCCGACCTGACCCGGTGACCTGGGGCTGTGGTGTTGAAATGACTCGGGGACCTGGTCCGGTGTCCCGTCATGACCCGGGGACCTGGGGTCGGGGTGGTCACCAGACCGTTGTACCCAGGCCGTTGACCCGACATGACCCTGTGACCCGGGGCCTGGGTAAAAATCCAACCCGGGGACCCGGGCATGGGACGTGACATGACCCGACCTGGGTCCGGGGTCCCGACCTGACCCGGTGACCTGGAGCCGGTGTCCCCACGTGACCCGCTGACCTGGGTCCGGGGTCCCCACGTGACCCGGTGACCTGGGGCCGATGTCCCCACGTGACCCGGGGTCCTGGTGCCGGGGTCCCCACGTGACCCGCTGACCTGGGTCCGGGGTCCCCACGTGACCGGGTGACCTGGGGCCGGTGTCCCCACGTGACCCGGTGACCTGGGTCCGGGCTCCCCACGTGACCCTGTGACCTGGGGCCGGTGTCCCCACGTGACCCGGTGACCTGGGTCCGGGCTCCCCACGTGACCCTGTGACCTGGGGCCGGTGTCCCCACGTGACCCGGTGACCTGGGGCCGGTGTCCCCACGTGACCCGGGGTCCTGGTGCCGGGGTGGTCATCGGAACCTGGGAACCAGGCTGGGTACCAGACATGACCAGGTGACCTGGGTCCGGGGTCCCCACGTGACCCGCTGACCTGGGGCCGGGGTCCCCACGTGACCCGGGGTCCTGGTGCCGGGGTGGTCACCGGAACGTGGGAACCAGGCCGGGTGCGCGACATGACCCGGTGACCCGGGGCCGGGTTAACGACCTGTCCATGGGACCCGAACCGGGGACCCAACAGGACCCGGTGATCCTTCGCTGGTGTCCCGATGCAACCCGGGGACCCGGGCCGGGGACCCCACGTGACCCGGGGACCTGGGTCCGGGGTCCCGACCTGACCCGGTGACCTGGGGCCAGGGTAACCACCTGACCCGGGGACCCGGGTCGGGTACCCGGTATGACTCCGTCTCCCGGGGCCGGGGTGGTCACCTGACACTGGTACCCGGGACAGCGACCCGACATGACCCGGTGACCCGGGGCCGGGGTAACGACCTGTCCAGGGGACCTGGGCCGGGGACCCGACAGGACCCGGTGACCTGGTTCCGGGGTGCCGACCTGACCCGGTGACCTGGGGCTGTGGTGTCGACCGGACTCGGGGACCTGGTCCGGTGTCCCGCATGACCCGGGGACCTGGGGTCGAGGTGGTCACCAGACCGTTGTACCCAGGCCGTTGACGCGACATGACTCTGTGACCCGGGGCCTGGGTAAAAATCCAACCCGGGGACCCGGGCATGGGACGTGACATGACCCGACCTGGGTCCGGGGTCCCGACCTGACCCGGTGACCTGGGGCCGGTGTCCCCACGTGACCCGGTGACCTGGGTCCGGTGTCCCCACGTGACCCGCTGACCTCGGGCCGGTGTCCCCACGTGACCCGGGGTCCTGGTGCCGGGGTGGTCATCGGAACCTGGGAACCAGGCTGGGTACCACACATGACCAGCTGACCTGGGGCCGGGGTCCCCACGTGACCCGCTGACCTGGGGCCGGGGTCCCCACGTGACCCGGGGTCCTGGTGCCGGGGTGGTCACCGGAACCTGGGAACCAGGCCGGGTGCGCGACATGACCCGGGGACCCGGGGCCGGGTTAACGACCTGTCCAGGGGACCCGGGCCGGGGACCCGACAGGACCCGGTGATCCTTCGCTGGTGTCCCGATGCAACCCGGGGACCCGGGCCGGGGACCCCACGTGACCCGGGGACCTGGGGCCGGGGATGTCACCCGACACTGGTACCCGGGGCAGCGACCCGATACGACCCGGGGACCTGGGTCCGGGGTCCCGACCTGACCCGGTGACCTGGGGCCAGGGTAACCACCTGACCCGGGGACCCGGGCCGGGGACCCGGTATGACTCCGTTTCCCGGGGCCGGGGTGGTCACCTGACACTGGTACCCGGGACAGCGACCCGACATGACCCGGTGACCCGGGGCCGGGGTAACGACCTGTCCAGGGGACCTGGGCCGGGGACCCGACAGGACCCGGTGATCTGGGGCTTGGGTAAAAACCCGTCCCGGGGACCCGGACTGGGTCCCGACATGACCCTGTGACCTGGTTCCGGGGTGCCGACCTGACCCGGTGACCTTGGGCTGTGGTGTCGACCGGACTCGGGGACCTGGTCCGGTGTCCCGTCATGACCCGGGGACCTGGGGTCGGGGTGGTCACCAGACCCTTGTACCCAGGCCGTTGACCCGACATGACCCTGTGACCCGGGGCCTGGGTAAAAATCCAACCCGGGGACCCGGGCATGGGACGTGACATGACCCGACCTGGGTCCGGGGTCCCGACCTGACACGGTGACCTGGAGTCGGTGTCCCCACGTGACCCGCTGACCTGGGTCCGGGGTCCCGACCTGACCCGGTGACCTGGAGTCGGTGTCCCCACGTGACCCGCTGACCTGGGTCTGGGGTCCCCACGTGACCCGCTGACCTGGGGCCGGTGTCCCCACGTGACCCGCTGACCTGGGTCCGGGGTCGCCACGTGACCCAGTGACCTGGGTCCGGGGTTCCCACGTGACCCGGTGACCTGGGTCCGGGGTCCCCACGTGACCCGGTCACCTGGGGCCGGTGTCCCCACGTGACTCGGGGTCCTGGTGCCGGGGTGGTCATCGGAACCTGGGAACCAGGCTGGGTACCAGACATGACCAGGTGACCTGGGGCCGGGGTCCCCACGTGACCCGCTGACCTGGGGCCGGGGTCCCCACGTGACCCGGGGTCCTGGTGCCGGGGTGGTCACCGGAACGTGGGAACCAGGCCGGGTGCGCGACATGACCCGGTGACCCGGGGCCGGGTTAACGACCTGTCCAGGGGACCCGAACCGGGGACCCGACAGGACCCGGTGATCCTTCGCTGGTGTCCCGATGCAACCCGGGGACCCGGGCCGGGGACCCCACGTGACCCGGGGTCCTGGTGCCGGGGTCCCGACCTGACCCGGTGACCTGGGGCCAGGGTAACCACCTGACCCAGGGACCCGGGCCGGGAACCCGGTATGACTCCGTCTCCCGGGGCCGGGGTGGTCACCTGACACTGGTACCCGGGGCAGCGACCCGACATGACCCGGTGACCCGGGGCCGGGGTAACGACCTGTCCAGGGGACCTGGGCCGGGGAAACGACAGGACCCGGTGATCTGGGGCTTAGGTAAAAACCCATCCCGGGGACCCGGGCTGGGTCCCGACATGACCCGGTGACCTGGTTCCGGGGTGCCGAACTGACCCGGTGACCTGGGGCCGGGGTCCCCACGTGACCCGCTGACCTGGGGCCGGTGTCCCCACGTGACCCGGGGTCCTGGTGCCGGGGTGGTCACCCGAACCTGGGAACCAGGCCGGGTGCGCGACATGACCCGGTGACCCGGGGCCGGGTTAACGACCTGTCCAGGGGACCCGGGCCGGGGACCCGACAGGACCCGGTGATCCTTCGCTGGTGTCCCGATGCAACCCGGGGACCCGGGCCGGGGACCCCACGTGACCCGGGGACCTGGGGCCGGGGATGTCACCCGACACTGGTACCCGGGGCAGCGACCCGATACGACCCAGGGACCTGGGTCCGGGGTCCCGACCTGACCCGGTGACCTGGGGCCAGGGTAACCACCTGACCCGGGGACCCGGGCCGGGGACCCGGTATGACTCCGTCTCTCGGGGCCGGGGTGGTCACCTGACACTGGTACCCGGGACAGCGACCCGACATGACCCGGTGACCCAGGGCCGGGGTAACAACCTGTCCAGGGGACCTGGGCCGGGGACCCGACAGGACCCGGTGACCTGGTTCCGGGGTGCCGACCTGACCCGGTGACCTGGGGCTGTGGTGTCGACCGGACTCAGGGACCAGGTCCGGTGTCCCGTCATGACCCGGGGACCTGGGGTCGGGGTGGTCACCAGACCGTTGTACCCAGGCCGTTGACCCGACATGACCCTGTGACCCGGGGCCTGGGTAAAAATCCAACCCGGGGACCCGGGCATGGGACGTGACATGACCCGACCTGGGTCCTGGGTCCCGACCTGACCCGGTGACCTCGAGCCGGTGTCCCCACGTGACCCGCTGACCTGGGTCCGGGGTCCCCACGTGACCCGGTGACCTGGGGCCGATGTCCCCACGTGACCCGGGGTCCTGGTGCCGGGGTCCCGACCTGACCCGCTGACCTGGGTCTGGGGTCCCCACGTGACCCGCTGACCTGGGGCCGGTGTCCCCACGTGACCCGCTGACCTGGGTCCGGGGTCGCCACGTGACCCAGTGACCTGGGTCCGGGGTTCCCACGTGACCCGGTGACCTGGGTCCGGGGTCCCCACGTGACCCGGTGACCTGGGGCCGGTGTCCCCACGTGACCCGGGGTCCTGGTGCCGGGGTGGTCATCGGAACCTGGGAACCAGGCTGGGTACCAGACATGACCAGGTGACCTGGGGCCGGGGTCCCCACGTGACCCGCTGACCTGGGGCCGGGGTCCCCACGTGACCCGGGGTCCTGGTGCCGGGGTGGTCACCGGAACGTGGGAACCAGGCCGGGTGCGCAACATGACCCGGTGACCCGGGGCCGGGTTAACGACCTGTCCAGGGGACCCGGGCCGGGGACCCGACAGGACCCGGTGATCCTTCGCTGGTGTCCCGATGCAACCCGGGGACCCGGGCCAAGGGACCCCACGTGACCCGGGGACCAGGGGCCGGGGATGTCACCCGACACTGGTACCCGGGGCAGCGACCCGATACGACCCGGGGACCTGGGTCCGGGGTCCCGACAGGACCCGGTGATCTGGGGCTTGGGTAAAAACCGGTCCCGGGGACCCGGGCTGGGTCCCGACATGACCCGGTGACCTGGTTCCGGGGTGCCGACCTGACCCGGTGACCTGGGGCCGGTGTCCCCACGTGACCCGGGGTCCTGGTGCCGGGGTCCCCACGTGACCCGTTGACCTGGGTCCGGGGTCCCCACGTGACCCGCTGACCTGGGTCCGGGGTCCCCACGTGACCCGGTGACCTGGGGCCGGTGTCCCCACGTGACTCGCTGACCTGGGTCCGGGCTCCCCACGTGACCCGGTGACCTGGGGCCGGTGTCCCCATGTGACCCGGGGTCCAGGTGCCGGGGTGGTCATCGGAACCTGGGAACCAGGCTGGGTACCAGACATGACCAGGTGACTTGGGTCCGGGGTCCCCACGTGACCCGCTGACCTGGGGCCGGGGTCCCCACGTGACCCGGGGTCCTGGTGCCGGGGTGGTCACCGGAACCTGGGAACCAGGCCGGGTGCGCGACATGACCCGGTGACCCGGGGCCGGGTTAACGACCTGTCCAGGGGACTTGGGCCGGGGACCCGACAGGACCCGGTGATCCTTCGCTGGTGTCCCGATGCAACCCGGGGACCCGGGCCGGGGACCCCACGTGACCCGGTGACCTGGGTCCGGGGTCCCGACCTGACCCGGTGACCTGGGGCCAGGGTAACCACCTGACCCGGGGACCCGGGCCGGGGACCCGGTATGACTCCGTCTCCCGGGGCCGGGGTGGTCACCTGACACTGGTACCCGGGACAGCGACCCGACATGACCCCGTGACCCGGGTCGGGGTAACGACCTGTCCAGGGGACCTGGGCCGGGGACCCGACAGGACCCGGTGATTGGGGCTTGGGTAAAAACCCGTCCCGGGGACGCGGGCTGGGTCCCGACATGACCCGGTGACCTGGTTCCGGGGTACCGAACTGATCCGGTGACCTGGGGCCGGTGTCCCCACGTGACCCGCTGACCTGGGTCCGGGGTCCCCACGTGACCCGGTGACCTTGGGCCGGTGTCCCCACGTGACCCGCTGACCTGGGTCCGGTGTCCCCACGTGACCCGGGGTCCTGGTGCCGGGGTGGTCATCGGAACCTGGGAACCAGGCTGGGTACCAGACATGACCAGGTGACCTGGGGCCGGGGTCCCCACGTGACCCGCTGACCTGGGGCCGGGGTCCCCACGTGACCCGGGGTCCTGGTGCCGGGGTGGTCACCGGAACCTGGGAACCAGGCCGGGTGCGCGACATGACCCGGTGACCCGGGGCCGAGGTAACGACCTGTCCAGGGGTCCCGGGCCGGGGACCCGACAGGACCCGGTGATCCTTCGCTGGTGTCCCGATGCAACCCGGGGACCCAGGCCGGGGACCCCACGTGACCCGGGGACCTGGGCCCGGGGATGTCACCCGACACTGGTACCCGGGGCAGCGACCCGATACGACCCGGGGACCTGGGTCCGGGGTCCCGACCTGACCCGGTGACCTGGGGCCAGGGTAACCACCTGACCCGGGGACCCGGGCCGGGGACCCGGTATGACTCCGTCTCCCGGGGCCGGGGTGGTCACCTGACACTGGTACCCGGGACAGTGACCCGACATGACCCGGTGACCCGGGGCCGGGGTAACGACCTGTCCAGGGGACCTGGGCCGGGGTCCCGACCTGACCCGGTGACCTGGGGCCGGGGTCCCCACGTGACCCGCTGACCTTGGTCCGGGGTCCCCACGTGACCCGCTGACCTGGGGCCGGTGTCCCCACGTGACCCGCTGACCTGGGCCCGGGGTCCCCACGTGACCCGGTGACCTGGGGCCGTTGTCCCCACGTGACCCGGTCACCTGGGGCCGGTGTCCCCACGTGACCCGGGGTCCTGGTGCCGGGGTGGTCATCGGAACCTGGGAACCAGGCTGGGTACCAGACATGACCAGGTAACCTGGGTCCGGGGTCCCCACGTGACCCGGTCACCTGGGGCCGGGGTCCCCACGTGACCCGCTGACCTGGGTCCGGGGTCGTCACGTGACCCGGGGTCCTGGTGCCGGGGTGGTCACCGGAACCTGGGAACCAGGCCGGGTGCGCGACATGACCCGGTGACCCGGGGCCGGGTTAACGACCTGTCCAGGGGACCCGGGCCGGGGACCCGACAGGACCCGGTGATCCTTCGCTGGTGTCCCGATGCAACCCGGGGACCCGGGCCCGGGACCCCACGTGACCCGGTGACCTGGGGCCGGTGTCCCCACGTGACCCGCTGACCTGGGGCCGGTGTCCCCACGTGACCCGGTGACCTGGGGCCGGTGTCCCCACGTGACCCGGGGTCCTGGTGCCAGGTTGGTCATCGGAACCTGGGAACCAGGCCGGGTACCAGACATGACCAGGTGACCTGGGGCCGGGGTCCCCACGTGACCCGCTGACCTGTGGCCGGGGTCCCCACGTGACCCGGGGTCCTGGTGCCGGGGTGGTCACCGGAACGTGGGAACCAGGCCGGGTGCGCGTCATGACCCGGTGACCCGGGACCGGGTTAACGACCTGTCCAGGGGACCCGGGCCGGGGACCCGACAGGACCCGGTGATCCTTCGCTGGTGTCCCGATGCAACCCGGGGACCCGGGCCGGGGACCCCACGTGACCCGGGGACCTGGGGCCGGGGATGTCACCCGACACTGGTACCCGGGGCAGCGACCCGATACGACCCAGGGACCTGGGTCCGGGGTCCCGACCTGACCCGGTGACCTGGGGCCAGGGTAACCACCTGACCCGGGGACCCGGGCCGGGGACCCGGTATGACTCCGTCTCCCGGGGCCGGGGTGGTCACCTGACACTGGTACCCGGGACAGCGACCCGACATGACCCGGTGACCCGGGGCCGGGGTAACGACCTGTCCAGGGGACCTGGGCCGGGGACCCGACAGGACCCGGTGACCTGGTTCCGGGGTGCCGACCTGACCCGGTGACCTGGGGCTGTGGTGTCGACCGGACTCGGGGACCTGGTCCGGTGTCCCGCATGACCCCGGGACCTGGGGTCGGGGTGGTCACCAGACCGTTGTACCCAGGCCGTTGACCCGACATGACCCTGTGACCCGGGGCCTGGGTAAAAATCCAACCCGGGGACCCGGGCATGGGACGTGACATGACCCGACCTGGGTCCGGGGTCCCGACCTGACCCGGTGACCTGGGGCCGGTGTCCCCACGTGACCCGGGGTCCTGGTGCCGGGGTGGTCATCGGAACCTGGGAACCAGGCTGGGTACCAGACATGACCAGGTGAACTGGGTCCGGGGTCCCCACGTGACCCGCTGACCTGGGTCCGGGCTCCCCACGTGACCCGGTGACCTGGGGCCGGTGTCCCCACGTGACCCGGGGTCTTGGGTCCGGGGTCCCTACGTGACCCGCTGACCTGGGTCCGGGCTCCCCACGTGACCCGGTGACCTGGGGCCGGTGTCCCCACGTGACCCGGTGACCTGGGTCCGGTGTCCCCACGTGACCCGGTCACCTGGGGCCGGTGTCCCCACGTGACCCGGGGTCCTGGTGCCGGGGTGGTCATCGGAACCTGGGAACCAGGCTGGGTACCAGACATGACCAGGTGACCTGGGTCCGGGGTCCCCACGTGACCCAGGGTCCTGGTGCCGGGGTGGTCACCGGAACCTGGGAACCAGGCCGGGTGCGCGACATGACCCGGTGCCCCGGGGCCGGGTTAACGACCTGTCCAGGGGACCCGGGCAGGGGACTCGACAGGACCCGGTGATCCTTCGCTGGTGTCCCGATGCAACCCGGGGACCCGGGCCGGGGACCCCACGTGACCCGGGGACCTGGGGCCGGGGTCCCGACCTGACCCGGTGACCTGGGGCCAGGGTAACCACCTGACCCGGGGACCCGGGCCGGGGACCCTGTATGACTCCGTCTCCCGGGGCCGGGGTGGTCACCTGACACTGGTACCCGGGACAGCGACCCGACATGACCCCGTGACCCGGGTCGGGGTAACGACCTGTCCAGGGGACCTGGGCCGGGGACCCGACAGGACCCGGTGATCTGGGGCTTGGGTAAAAACCCGTCCCGGGGACCCGGGCTGGGTCCCGACATGACCCGGTGACCTGGTTCCGGGGTGCTGAACTGACCCGGTGACCTGAGGCCGGTGTCCCCACGTGACCCGGTGACCTGGGTCCGGGGTCCCCACGTGACCCGGTGACCTGGGGCCGGTGTCCCCACGTGACCCGCTGACCTGGGGCCGGTGTCCCCACGTGACCCGGGGTCCTGGTGCCGGGGTGGTCACCGGAACGTGGGAACCAGGCCGGGTGCGCGACATGACCCGGTGACCCGGGGCCGGGTTAACGACCTGTCCAGGGGACCCGGGCCGGGGACCCGACAGGACCCGGTGATCCTTCGCTGGTGTCCCGATGCAACCCGGGGACCCGGGCCGGGGACCCCACGTGACTCGGGGACCTGGGGCCGGGGATGTCACCCGACACTGGTACCCGGGGCAGCGACCCGATACGACCCGGGGACCTGGGTCCGGGGTCCCGACCTGACCCGGTGACCTGGGGCCAGGGTAACCACCTGACCCGGGGACCCGGGCCGGGGACCCGGTATGACTCCGTCTGCCGGGGCCGGGGTGGTCACCTGACACTGCTACCCGGGACAGCGACCCGACATGACCCGGTGACCCGGGGCAGGGGTAACGACCTGTCCAGGGGACCTGGGCCGGGGTCCCGACCTGACCCGGTGACCTGGGGCCGGGGTCCCCACGTGACCCGGGGTCCTGGTGTCGGGGTGGTCACCGGAACGTGGGAACCAGGCTGGGTACCAGACATGACCAGGTAACCTGGGTCCGGGGTCCCCACGTGACCCGCTGACCTGGGCCCGGGGTCCCCACGTGACCCGGTGACCTGGGGCCGGTGTCCCCACGTGACCCGCTGACCTGTGTCCGGGCTCCCCACGTGACTCGGGGTCCTGGTGCCGGGGTGGTCACCGGAACCTGGGAACCAGGCTGGGTACCAGACATGACCAGGTAACCTGGGTCCGGGGTCCCCACGTGACCCGGTCACCTGGGGCCGGTGTCCCCACGTGACCCGCTGACCTGGGGCCGGGGTCCCCACGTGACCCGGGGTCCTGGTGTCGGGGTGGTCACCGGAACCTGGGAACCAGGCCGGGTGCGCGACATGACCCGGTGACCCGGGGCCGGGTTAACGACCTGTCTAGGGGACCCGGGCCGGGGACCCCACGTGACCCGGGGACCTGGGGCCGGGGATGTCACCCGACACTGGTACCCGGGGCAGCGACCCGATACGACCCGGGGACCTGGGTCCGGGGTCCCGACCTGACCCGGTGACCTGGGGCCAGGGTAACCACCTGACCCGGGGACCCGGGCCGGGGACCCGGTATGACTCCATCTCCCGGGGCCGGGGTGGTCACCTGACACTGGTACCCGGGACAGCGACCCGACATGACCCGGTGACCCGGGGCCGGGGTAACGACCTGTCCAGGGGACCTGGGCCGGGGACCCGACAGGACCCGGTGATCTGGGGCTTGAGTAAAAACCCGTCCCGGGGACCCGGGCTGGGTCCCGACATGACCCGGTGACCTGGTTCCGGGGTGCCGACCTGACCCGGTGACCTGGGGCTGTGGTGTCTACCGGACTCGAGGACCTGGTCCGGTGTCCCGTCATGACCCGGGGACCTGGGGTCGGGGTGGTCACCAGACCCTTGTACCCAGGCCGTTGACCCGACATGACCCTGTGACCCGGGGCCTGGGTAAAAATCCAACCCGGGGACCCGGGCATGGGACGTGACATGACCCGACCTGGGTCCGGGGTCCCGACCTGACCCGGTGACCTGGAGCCGGTGTCCCCACGTGACCCGCTGACCTGGGTCCGGGGTCCCCACGTGACCCGGTGACCTGGGGCCGATGTCCCCACGTGACCCGTGGTCCTGGTGCCGGGGTCCCCACGTGACCCGCTGACCTGGGGGCAGGGTCCCCACGTGACCCGGTGACCTGGGGCCGGTGTCCCCACTTACCCGCTGACCTGGGTCCGGGGTCCCGACGTGACCCGGTGACCTGGGGCCTGTGTCCCCACGTACCCGCTGACCTGGGTCCGGGGTCCCCACGTGACCCGGTGACCTGGGTCCGGGGTCCCCACGTGACCCGGTGACCTGGGGCCGGTGTTACCACGTGATCCGCTGACCTGGGGCCGGTGTCCCCACGTGACCAGGGGTCCTGGTGCCGGGGTGGTCATCGGAACCTGGGAACCAGGCTGGGTACCAGACATGACCAGGTGACCTGGGGCTGGGGTCCCAACGTGACCCGCTGACCTGGGTCCGGGGTCCCCACGTGACCCGGTGACCTGGGGCCAGGGTCCCCACGTGACTCGCTGACCTGGGTCCGGGCTCCCCACGTGACCCGGTGACCTGGGGCCGGTGTCCCCACGTGACCCGGTCACCTGGGTCCGGTGTCCCCACGTGACCCGGGGTCGTGGTGCCGGGGTCCCCACGTGACCCAGTGACCTGGGTCCGGGGTCCCCACGTGAACCGGTGACCTGGGGCCGGTGTCCCCACGTGACCCGCTGACCTGGGTCCGGTGTCCGCACGTGACCCGGTGACCTGGGGCCGGTGTCCCCACGTGACCCGCTGACCTGGGTCCGGGGTCCCCACGTGACCCGGTGACCTTGGGCCGGTGTCCCCACGTGACCCGCTGACCTGGGTCCGGGGTCCCCACGTGACCCGGTGACCTGGGGCCGGTGTCCCCACCTGACTCGCTGACCTGGGTCCGGGCTCCCCACGTGACCCGGGGTCCTGGTGCCGGGGTGGTCACCGGAACCTGGGAACCAGGCCGGGTGCGCGACATGACCCGGTGACCCGGGGCCGGGTTAACGACCTGTCCAGGGTACCCGAACCGGGGACCCGACAGGACCCGGTGATCCTTCGCTGGTGTCCCGATGCAACCCGGGGACCCGGGCCGGGGACCCCACGTGACCCGGGGACCTGGGTCCGGGGTCCCGACCTGACCCGGTGACCTGGGGCCAGGGTAACCACCTGACCCGGGGACCCGGGCCGGGGACCCGGTATGACTCCGTCAACCGGGGCCGGGGTGGTCACCTGACACTGGTACCCGGGGCAGCGACCCGACATGACCCGGTGACCCGGGGCCGGGGTAACGACCTGTCCAGGGGACCTGGGCCGGGGACCCGACAGGACCCGGTGACCTGGGGCTGTGGTGTCGACCGGACTCGGGGACCTGGTCCGGTGTCCCGCATGACCCGGGGACCTGGGGTCGGGGTGGTCACCAGACCCTTGTACCCAGGCCATTGACCCGACATGACCCTGTGACCCGGGGCCTGGGTAAAAATCCAACCCGGGGACCCGGGCATGGGACGTGACATGACCCGACCTGGGTCCGGGGTCCCGACCTGACCCGGTGACCTGTGGCCGGTGTCCCCACGTGACCCGCTGACCTGGGTCCGGGGTCCCGACGTGACCCGGTGACCTGGGGCCTGTGTCCCCACGTACCCGCTGACCTGGGTCCGGGGTCCCCACGTGACCCGGTGACCTGGGTCCGGGGTCCCCACGTGACCCGGTGACCTGGGGCCGGTGTTACCACGTGATCCGCTGACCTGGGGCCGGTGTCCCCACGTGACCAGGGGTCCTGGTGCCGGGGTGGTCATCGGAACCTGGGAACCAGGCTGGGTACCAGACATGACCAGGTGACCTGGGGCTGGGGTCCCAACGTGACCCGCTGACCTGGGTCCGGGGTCCCCACGTGACCCGGTGACCTGGGGCCAGGGTCCCCACGTGACTCGCTGACCTGGGTCCGGGCTCCCCACGTGACCCGGTGACCTGGGGCCGGTGTCCCCACGTGACCCGGTCACCTGGGTCCGGTGTCCCCACGTGACCCGGGGTCGTGGTGCCGGGGTCCCCACGTGACCCAGTGACCTGGGTCCGGGGTCCCCACGTGAACCGGTGACCTGGGGCCGGTGTCCCCACGTGACCCGCTGACCTGGGTCCGGTGTCCGCACGTGACCCGGTGACCTGGGGCCGGTGTCCCCACGTGACCCGCTGACCTGGGTCCGGGGTCCCCACGTGACCCGGTGACCTTGGGCCGGTGTCCCCACGTGACCCGCTGACCTGGGTCCGGGGTCCCCACGTGACCCGGTGACCTGGGGCCGGTGTCCCCACCTGACTCGCTGACCTGGGTCCGGGCTCCCCACGTGACCCGGGGTCCTGGTGCCGGGGTGGTCACCGGAACCTGGGAACCAGGCCGGGTGCGCGACATGACCCGGTGACCCGGGGCCGGGTTAACGACCTGTCCAGGGTACCCGAACCGGGGACCCGACAGGACCCGGTGATCCTTCGCTGGTGTCCCGATGCAACCCGGGGACCCGGGCCGGGGACCCCACGTGACCCGGGGACCTGGGTCCGGGGTCCCGACCTGACCCGGTGACCTGGGGCCAGGGTAACCACCTGACCCGGGGACCCGGGCCGGGGACCCGGTATGACTCCGTCTCCCGGGGCCGGGGTGGTCACCTGACACTGGTACCCGGGGCAGCGACCCGACATGACCCGGTGACCCGGGGCCGGGGTAACGACCTGTCCAGGGGACCTGGGCCGGGGACCCGACAGGACCCGGTGACCTGGGGCTGTGGTGTTGACCGGACTCGGGGACCTGGTCCGGTGTCCCGCATGACCCGGGGACCTGGGGTCGGGGTGGTCACCAGACCCTTGTACCCAGGCCATTGACCCGACATGACCCTGTGACCCGGGGCCTGGGTAAAAATCCAACCCGGGGACCCGGGCATGGGACGTGACATGACCCGACCTGGGTCCGGGGTCCCGACCTGACCCGGTGACCTGTGGCCGGTGTCCCCACGTGACCCGCTGACCTGGGGCCGGTGTCCCCACGTGACCCGCTGACCTGGGTCCGGGGTCCCCACGTGACCCGCTGACCTGGGGCCGGTGTCCCCACGTGACCCAGTCACCTGGGGCCGGTGTCCCCACGTGACCCGGGGTCCTGCTGCCGGGGTGGTCATCGGAACCTGGGAACCAGGCTGGGTACCAGACATGACCAGGTGACCTGGGTCCGGGGTCCCGACCTGACCCGGTGACCTGGGGCCAGGGTAACCACCTGACCCGGGGACCCGGGTCGGGGACCCTGTATGACTCCGTCTCCCGGGGCCGGGGTGGTCACCTGACTCTGGTACCCGGGACAGCGACCCGACATGACCCGGTGACCCGGGGCCGGGGTAACGACCTGTCCAGGGGACCTGGGCCGGGGACCCGACTGGACCCGGTGATCTGGGGCTTGGGTAAAAACCCCTCCCGGGGACCCGGGCTGGGTCCCGACATGACCCAGTGACCTGGTTCCGGGGTGCCGAACTGACCCGGTGACCTGGGGCCGGTGTCTCCACGTGACCCGCTGACCTGGGGCCGGTGTCCCCACGTGACCCGGGGTCCTGGTGCCGGGGTGGTCACCGGAACCTGGGAACCAGGCCGGGTGCGCGACATGACCCGGTGACCCGGGGCCAGGTTAACGACCTGTCCAGCGGACCCGGGCCGGGGACCCGACAGGACCCGGTGATCCTTCGCTGGTGTCCCGATGCAACCCGGGGACCCGGGCCGGGGACCCCACGTGACCCGGGGACCTGGGTCCGGGGTCCCGACCTGACCCGGTGACCTGGGGCCAGGGTAACCACCTGACCAGGGGACCCGGGCCGGGGACCCGGTATGACTCCGTCTCCCGGGGCCGGGGTGGTCACCTGACACTGGTACCCGGGACAGCGACCCGACATGACCCCGTGACCCGGGTCGGGGTAACGACCTGTCCAGGGGACCTGGGCCGGGGACCCGACAGGACCCGGTGACCTGGTTCCGGGATGCCGAACTGACCCGGTGACCTGGGGCCGGTGTCCCCACGTGACCCGCTGACCTGGGTCCAGGGTCCCCACGTGAACCGGTGACCTGGGGCCGGGGTCCCCACGTGACCCGGTCACCTGGGGCCGGGGTGGTCATCGGAACCTGGGAACCAGGCTGGGTACCAGACATGACCAGGTGACCTGGGTCCGGGGTCCCCACGTGACCCGCTGACCTGGGGCCGGGGTCCCCACGTGACCCGGGGTCCTGGTGCCGGGGTGGTCACCGGAACCTGGGAACCAGGCCGGGTGCGCGACATGACCCGGTGACCCGGGGCCGGGTTAACGACCTGTCCAGGGGACCCGGGCCGGGGACCCGACAGGACCCGGTGATCCTTCGCTGGTGTCCCGATGCAACCCGGGGACCCCACGTGACCCGGGGACCTGGGGCCGGGGATGTCACCTGACACTGGTACCCGGGGCAGCGACCCGACATGACCCGGTGACCCGGGGCCGGGGTAACGACCTGACCCGGTGACCTGGGGCCAGGGTAACCACCTGACCCGGGGACCCGGGCCGGGGACCCGGTATGACTCCGTCTCCCGGGGCCGGGGTGGTCACCTGACACTGGTACCCGGGACAGCGACCCGACATGACCCCGTGACCCGGGTCGGGGTAACGACCTGTCCAGGGGACCTGGGCCGGGGACCCGACAGGACCCGGTGATCTGGGGCTTGGGTAAAAACCCATCCCAGGGACCCGGGCTGGGTCCCGACATGACCCGCTGACCTGGTTCCGGGATGCCGAACTGACCCGGTGACCTGGGGCCGGTGTCCCCACGTGACCCGCTGACCTGGGTCCAGGGTCCCCACGTGAACCGGTGACCTGGGGCCGGTGTCCCCACGTGACCCGCTGACCTGGGGCCGGGGTCCCCACGTGACCCGGGGTCCTGGTGCCGGGGTGGTCATCGGAACCTGGGAACCAGGCTGGGTACCAGACATGACCAGGTTACCTGGGTCCGGGGTCCCCACGTGACCCGCTGACCTGGGGCCGGGGTCCCCACGTGACCCGGGGTCCTGGTGCCGGGGTGGTCACCGGAACCTGGGAACCAGGCCGGGTGCGCGACATGACCCGGTGACCCGGGGCCGGGTTAACGACCTGTCCAGGGGACCCGGGCCGGGGACCCGACAGGACCCGGTGATCCTTCGCTGGTGTCCCGATGCAACCCGGGGACCTGGGCCGGGGACCCCACGTGACCCGGGGACCTGGGGCCGGGGATGTCACCCGACACTGGTACCCGGGGCAGCGACCCGATACGACCCGGGGACCTGGGTCCGGGGTCCCGACCTGACCCGGTGACCTGGGGCCAGGGTAACCACCTGACCCGGGGACCCGGGCCGGGGACCCGGTATGACTCCGTCTCCCGGGGCCGGGGTGGTCACCTGACACTGGTACCCGGGACAGCGACCCGACATGACCCGGTGACGCGGGGCCGGGGTAACGACCTGTCCAGGGGACCTGGGCCGGGGACCCGACAGGACCCGGTGATCTGGGGCTTGGGTAAAAACCCGTCCCGGGGACCCGGGCTGGGTCCCGACATGACCCGGTGACCTGGTTCCGGGGTGCTGACCTGACCCGGTGACCTGGGGCTGTGGTGTCGACCGGACTCGGGGACCTGGTCCGGTGTCCCGTCATGACCTGGGGACCTGGGGTCGGGGTGGTCACCAGACCGTTGTACCCAGGCCGTTGACCCGACATGACCCTGTGACCCGGGGCCTGGGTAAAAATCCAACCCGGGGACCCGGGCATGGGACGTGACATGACCCGACCTGGGTCCGGGGTCCCGACCTGACCCGGTGACCTGGAGCCGGTGTCCCCACGTGACCCGCTGACCTGGGTCCGGGGTCCCCACGTGACCCTGTGACCTGGGGCCGATGTCCCCACGTGACCCGGGGTCCTGGTGCCGGGGTCCCCACGTGACCCGCTGACCTGGGTCCGGGGTCCCCACGTGACCCGGTGACCTGGGTCCGGGGTCCCCACGTGACCCGGTGACCTGGGGCCGGTGTTACCACGTGATCCGCTGACCTGGGGCCGGTGTCCCCACGTGACCAGGGGTCCTGGTGCCGGGGTGGTCATCGGAACCTGGGAACCAGGCTGGGTACCAGACATGACCAGGTGACCTGGGGCTGGGGTCCCAACGTGACCCGCTGACCTGGGTCCGGGGTCCCCACGTGACCCGGTGACCTGGGGCCAGGGTACCCACGTGACTCGCTGACCTGGGTCCGGGCTCCCCACGTGACCCGGTGACCTGGGGCCGGTGTCCCCACGTGACCCGGTGACCTGGGGCCGGTGTCCCCACGTGACCCGGGGTCCTGGTGCCAGGGTGGTCACTGGAACCTGGGAACCAGGCCGGGTGCGCGACATGACCCGGTGACCCGGGGCCGGGTTAACGACCTGTCCAGGGGACCCGGGCCGGGGACCCGACAGGACCCGGTGATCCTTCGCTGGTGTCCCGATGCAACCCGGGGACCCGGGCCGGGGACCCCACGTGACCCGGGGACCTGGATCCGGGGTCCCGACCTGACCCGGTGACCTGGGGCCAGGGTAACCACCTGACCCGGGGACCCGGGCCGGGGACCCGGTATGACTCCGTCTCCCGGGGCCGGGGTGGTTACCTGACACTGGTACCCGGGGCAGCGACCCGACATGACCCGGTGACCCGGGGCCGGGGTAACGACCTGTCCAGGGGACCTGGGCCGGGGACCCGACAGGACCCGGTGATCTGGGGCTTGGGTAAAAACCCGTCCCGGGGACCCGGGCTGGGTCCCGACATGACCCGGTGACCTGGTCCGGGGTGCCGATCTGACCCGGTGACCTGGGGCTGTGGTGTCGACCGGACTCGGGGACCTGGTCCGGTGTCCCGTCATGACCCGGGGACCTGGGGTCGGGGTGGTCACCAGACCCTTGTACCCAGGCCGTTGACCCGACATGACCCTGTGACCCGGGGCCTGGGTAAAAATCCAACCCGGGGACCCGGGCATGGGACGTGACATGACCCGACCTGGGTCCGGGGTCCCGACCTGACCCGGTGACCTGGAGCCGGTGTACCCACGTGACCCGCTGACCTGGGTCCGGGGTCCCCACGTGACCCGGTGACCTGGGGCCGATGTCCCCACGTGACCCGGTGTCCTGGTGCCGGGGTCCCCACGTGACCCGCTGACCTGGGTCCGGGGTCCCCACGTGACCCGGTGACCTGGGGCCGGTGTCCCCACGTGACCCGCTGACCTGGGTCCGGGGTCCCCACGTGACCCGGTGACCTGGGGCCGGTGTCCCCACGTGACCCGCTGACCTGGGTCCAGGGTCCCCACGTGACCCGGTGACCTGGGGCCGGTGTCCCCACGTGACCCGCTGACCTGGGTCCGGGCTCCCCACGTGACCAGGTGACCTGGGACCGGTGTCCCCACGTGACCCGGTCACCTGGGTCCGGTGTCCCCACGTGACCCGGGGTCGTGGTGCCGGGGTCCCCACGTGACCCAGTGACCTGGGTCCGGGGTCCCCACGTGAACCGGTGACCTGGGGCCGGTGTCCCCACGTGACCCGCTGACCTGGGTCCAGGGTCCCCACGTGACCCGGTGACCTGGGGCCGGTGTCCCCACGTGACCCGCTGACCTGGGTCCGGGGTCCCCACGTGACCCGGTGACCTTGGGCCGGTGTCCCCACGTGACCCGCTGACCTGGGTCCGGGGTCCCCACGTGACCCGGTGACCTGGGGCCGGTGTCCCCACCTGACTCGCTGACCTGGGTCCGGGCTCCCCACGTGACCCGGGGTCCTGGTGCCGGGGTGGTCACCGGAACCTGGGAACCAGGCCGGGTGCGCGACATGACCCGGTGACCCGGGGCCGGGTTAACGACCTGTCCAGGGGACCCGAACCGGGGACCCGACAGGACCCGGTGATCCTTCGCTGGTGTCCCGATGCAACCCGGGGACCCGGGCCGGGGACCCCACGTGACCCGGGGACCTGGGTCCGGGGTCCCGACCTGACCCGGTGACCTGGGGCCAGGGTAACCACCTGACCCGGGGACCCGGTATGACTCCGTCTCCCGGGGCCGGGGTGGTCACCTGACACTGGTACCCGGGGCAGCGACCCGACATGACCCGGTGACCCGGGGCCGGGGTAACGACCTGTCCAGGGGACCTGGGCCGGGGACCCGACAGGACCCGGTGACCTGGTTCCGGGGTGCCGACCTGACCCGGTGACCTGGGGCTGTGGTGTCGACCGGACTCGGGGACCTGGTCCGGTGTCCCGCATGACCCGGGGACCTGGGGTCGGGGTGGTCACCAGACCCTTGTACCCAGGCCGTTGACCCGACATGACCCTGTGACCAGGGGCCTGGGTAAAAATCCAACCCGGGGACCCGGGCATGGGACGTGACATGACCCGACCTGGGTCCGGGGTCCCGACCTGACCCGGTGACCTGTGGCCGGTGTCCCCACGTGACCCGCTGACCTGGGGCCGGTGTCCTCACGTGACCCGCTGACCTGGGTCCGGGGTCCCCACGTGACCAGGTGACCTGGGGCCGGTGTCCCCACGTGACCCAGTCACCTGGGGCCGATGTCCCCACGTGACCCGGGGTCCTGGTGCCGGGGTGGTCATCGGAACCTGGGAACCAGGCTGGGTACCAGACATGACCAGGTGACCTGGGTCCGGGGTCCCGACCTGACCCGGTGACCTGGGGCCAGGGTAACCACCTGACCCGGGGACCCGGGTCGGGGACCCTGTATGACTCCGTCTCCCGGGGCCGGGGTGGTCACCTGACACTGGTACCCGGGACAGCGACCCGACATGACCCGGTGACCCGGGGCCGGGGTAACGACCTGTCCAGGGGACCTGGGCCGGGGACCCGACAGGACCCGGTGATCTGGGGCTTGGGTAAAAACCCCTCCCGGGGACCCGGGCTGGGTCCCGACATGACCCAGTGACCTGGTTCCGGGGTGCCGAACTGACCCGGTGACCTGGGGCCGGTGTCTCCACGTGACCCGCTGACCTGGGGCCGGTGTCCCCACGTGACCCGGGGTCCTGGTGCCGGGGTGGTCACCGGAACCTGGGAACCAGGCCGGGTGCGCGACATGACCCGGTGACCCGGGGCCAGGTTAACGACCTGTCCAGCGGACCCGGGCCGGGGACCCGACAGGACCCGGTGATCCTTCGCTGGTGTCCCGATGCAACCCGGGGACCCGGGCCGGGGACCCCACGTGACCCGGGGACCTGGGTCCGGGGTCCCGACCTGACCCGGTGACCTGGGGCCAGGGTAACCACCTGACCAGGGGACCCGGGCCGGGGACCCGGTATGACTCCGTCTCCCGGGGCCGGGGTGGTCACCTGACACTGGTACCCGGGACAGCGACCCGACATGACCCCGTGACCCGGGTCGGGGTAACGACCTGTCCAGGGGACCTGGGCCGGGGACCCGACAGGACCCGGTGACCTGGTTCTGGGATGCCGAACTGACCCGGTGACCTGGGGCCGGTGTCCCCACGTGACCCGCTGACCTGGGTCCAGGGTCCCCACGTGAACCGGTGACCTGGGGCCGGGGTCCCCACGTGACCCGGTCACCTGGGGCCGGGGTGGTCATCGGAACCTGGGAACCAGGCTGGGTACCAGACATGACCAGGTGACCTGGGTCCGGGGTCCCCACGTGACCCGCTGACCTGGGGCCGGGGTCCCCACGTGACCCGGGGTCCTGGTGCCGGGGTGGTCACCGGAACCTGGGAACCAGGCCGGGTGCGCGACATGACCCGGTGACCCGGGGCCGGGTTAACGACCTGTCCAGGGGACCCGGGCCGGGGACCCGACAGGACCCGGTGATCCTTCGCTGGTGTCCCGATGCAACCCGGGGACCCCACGTGACCCGGGGACCTGGGGCCGGGGATGTCACCTGACACTGGTACCCGGGGCAGCGACCCGATACGACCCGGGGACCTGGGTCCGGGGTCCCGACCTGACCCGGTGACCTGGGGCCAGGGTAACCACCTGACCCGGGGACCCGGGCCGGGGACCCGGTATGACTCCGTCTCCCGGGGCCGGGGTGGTCACCTGACACTGGTACCCGGGACAGCGACCCGACATGACCCCGTGACCCGGGTCGGGGTAACGACCTGTCCAGGGGACCTGGGCCGGGGACCCGACAGGACCCGGTGATCTGGGGCTTGGGTAAAAACCCATCCCAGGGACCCGGGCTGGGTCCCGACATGACCCGCTGACCTGGTTCCGGGATGCCGAACTGACCCGGTGACCTGGGGCCGGTGTCCCCACGTGACCCGCTGACCTGGGTCCAGGGTCCCCACGTGAACCGGTGACCTGGGGCCGGTGTTACCACGTGACCCGCTGACCTGGGGCCGGGGTCCCCACGTGACCCGGGGTCCTGGTGCCGGGGTGGTCATCGGAACCTGGGAACCAGGCTGGGTACCAGACATGACCAGGTGACCTGGGTCCGGGGTCCCCACGTGACCCGCTGACCTGGGGCCGGGGTCCCCACGTGACCCGGGGTCCTGGTGCCGGGGTGGTCACCGGAACCTGGGAACCAGGCCGGGTGCGCGACATGACCCGGTGACCCGGGGCCGGGTTAACGACCTGTCCAGGGGACCCGGGCCGGGGACCCGACAGGACCCGGTGATCCTTCGCTGGTGTCCCGATGCAACCCGGGGACCTGGGCCGGGGACCCCACGTGACCCGGGGACCTGGGGCCGGGGATGTCACCCGACACTGGTACCCGGGGCAGCGACCCGATACGACCCGGGGACCTGGGTCCGGGGTCCCGACCTGACCCGGTGACCTGGGGCCAGGGTAACCACCTGACCCGGGGACCCGGGCCGGGGACCCGGTATGACTCCGTCTCCCGGGGCCGGGGTGGTCACCTGACACTGGTACCCGGGACAGCGACCCGACATGACCCGGTGACGCGGGGCCGGGGTAACGACCTGTCCAGGGGACCTGGGCCGGGGACCCGACAGGACCCGGTGATCTGGGGCTTGGGTAAAAACCCGTCCCGGGGACCCGGGCTGGGTCCCGACATGACCCGGTGACCTGGTTCCGGGGTGCCGACCTGACCCGGTGACCTGGGGCTGTGGTGTCGACCGGACTCGGGGACCTGGTCCGGTGTCCCGTCATGACCTGGGGACCTGGGGTCGGGGTGGTCACCAGACCGTTGTACCCAGGCCGTTGACCCGACATGACCCTGTGACCCGGGGCCTGGGTAAAAATCCAACCCGGGGACCCGGGCATGGGACGTGACATGACCCGACCTGGGTCCGGGGTCCCGACCTGACCCGGTGACCTGGAGCCGGTGTCCCCACGTGACCCGCTGACCTGGGTCCGGGGTCCCCACGTGACCCGGTGACCTGGGGCCGATGTCCCCACGTGACCCGGGGTCCTGGTGCCGGGGTCCCCACGTGACCCGCTGACCTGGGTCCGGGGTCCCCACGTGACCCGGTGACCTGGGGCCGGTGTCCCCACGTGACCCTCTGACCTGGGTCCGGGGTCCCCACGTGACCCGCTGACCTTGCGCCGGGGTCCCCACGTGACCCGGGGTCCTGGTGCCGGGGTGGTCACCGGAACCTGGGAACCAGGCCGGGTGCGCGACATGACCCGGTGACCCGGGGCCGGGTTAACGACCTGTCCAGGGGACCCGGGCCGGGGACCCGACAGGACCCGGTGATCCTTCGCTGGTGTCCCGATGCAACCCGGGGACCCGGGCCGGGGACCCCACGTGACCCGGGGACCTGGGTCCGGGGTCCCGACCTGACCCGGTGACCTGGGGCCAGGGTAACCACCTGACCCGGGGACCCGGGCCGGGGACCCGGTATGACTCCGTCTCCCGGGGCCGGGGTGGTCACCTGACACTGGTACCCGGGACAGCGACCCGACATGACCCGGTGACGCGGGGCCGGGGTAACGACCTGTCCAGGGGACCTGGGCCGGGGACCCGACAGGACCCGGTGATCTGGGGCTTGGGTAAAAACCCGTCCCGGGGACCCGGGCTGGGTCCCGACATGACCCGGTGACCTGGTTCCGGGGTGCCGACCTGACCCGGTGACCTGGGGCTGTGGTGTCGACCGGACTCGGGGACCTGGTCCGGTGTCCCGTCATGACCTGGGGACCTGGGGTCGGGGTGGTCACCAGACCGTTGTACCCAGGCCGTTGACCCGACATGACCCTGTGACCCGGGGCCTGGGTAAAAATCCAACCCGGGGACCCGGGCATGGGACGTGACATGACCCGACCTGGGTCCGGGGTCCCGACCTGACCCGGTGACCTGGAGCCGGTGTCCCCACGTGACCCGCTGACCTGGGTCCGGGGTCCCCACGTGACCCGGTGACCTGGGGCCGATGTCCCCACGTGACCCGGGGTCCTGGTGCCGGGGTCCCCACGTGACCCGCTGACCTGGGTCCGGGGTCCCCACGTGACCCGGTGACCTGGGGCCGGTGTCCCCACGTGACCCTCTGACCTGGGTCCGGGGTCCCCACGTGACCCGCTGACCTTGCGCCGGGGTCCCCACGTGACCCGGGGTCCTGGTGCCGGGGTGGTCACCGGAACCTGGGAACCAGGCCGGGTGCGCGACATGACCCGGTGACCCGGGGCCGGGTTAACGACCTGTCCAGGGGACCCGGGCCGGGGACCCGACAGGACCCGGTGATCCTTCGCTGGTGTCCCGATGCAACCCGGGGACCCGGGCCGGGGACCCCACGTGACCCGGGGACCTGGGTCCGGGGTCCCGACCTGACCCGGTGACCTGGGGCCAGGGTAACCACCTGACCCGGGGACCCGGGCCGGGGACCCGGTATGACTCCGTCTCCCGGGGCCGGGGTGGTCACCTGACACTGGTACCCGGGACAGCGACCCGACATGACCCGGTGACGCGGGGCCGGGGTAACGACCTGTCCAGGGGACCTGGGCCGGGGACCCGACAGGACCCGGTGATCTGGGGCTTGGGTAAAAACCCGTCCCGGGGACCCGGGCTGGGTCCCGACATGACCCGGTGACCTGGTTCCGGGGTGCCGACCTGACCCGGTGACCTGGGGCTGTGGTGTCGACCGGACTCGGGGACCTGGTCCGGTGTCCCGTCATGACCTGGGGACCTGGGGTCGGGGTGGTCACCAGACCGTTGTACCCAGGCCGTTGACCCGACATGACCCTGTGACCCGGGGCCTGGGTAAAAATCCAACCCGGGGACCCGGGCATGGGACGTGACATGACCCGACCTGGGTCCGGGGTCCCGACCTGACCCGGTGACCTGGAGCCGGTGTCCCCACGTGACCCGCTGACCTGGGTCCGGGGTCCCCACGTGACCCGGTGACCTGGGGCCGATGTCCCCACGTGACCCGGGGTCCTGGTGCCGGGGTCCCCACGTGACCCGCTGACCTGGGTCCGGGGTCCCCACGTGACCCGGTGACCTGGGGCCGGTGTCCCCACGTGACCCTCTGACCTGGGTCCGGGGTCCCCACGTGACCCGCTGACCTTGCGCCGGGGTCCCCACGTGACCCGGGGTCCTGGTGCCGGGGTGGTCACCGGAACCTGGGAACCAGGCCGGGTGCGCGACATGACCCGGTGACCCGGGGCCAGGTTAACGACCTGTCCAGGGGACCCGGGCCGGGGACCCGACAGGACCCGGTGATCCTTCGCTGGTGTCCCGATGCAACCCGGGGACCCGGGCCGGGGACCCCACGTGACCCGGGGACCTGGGTCCGGGGTCCCGACCTGACCCGGTGACCTGGGGCCAGGGTAACCACCTGACCCGGGGACCCGGGCCGGGGACCCGGTATGACTCCGTCTCCCGGGGCCGGGGTGGTCACCTGACACTGGTACCCGGGGCAGCGACCCGACATGACCCGGTGACCCGGGGCCGGGGTAACGACCTGTCCAGGGGACCTGGGCCGGGGACCCGACAGGACCCGGTGACCTGGTTCCGGGGTGCCGACCTGACCCGGTGACCTGGGGCTGTGGTGTCGACCGGACTCGGGGACCTGGTCCGGTGTCCCGCATGACCCGGGGACCTGGGGTCGGGGTGGTCACCAGACCGTTGTACCCAGGCCGTTGACCCGACATGACCCTGTGACCCGGGGCCTGGGTAAAAATCCAACCCGGGGACCTGGGGCCGGTTTCCCCACGTGACCCCCTGACCTGGGGCCGGGGTCCCCACGTGACCCGGGGTCCTGGTGCCGGGGTGGTCATCGGAACCTGGGAACCAGGCTGGGTACCAGACATGACCAGGTGACCTGGGTCCGGTGTCCCCACGTAACCCGGTCACCTGGGGCCGGTGTCCCCACGTGACCCGGGGTCCTGGGTCCGGGGTCCCCACGTGACCCGGTCACCTGGGGCCGGTGTCCCCACGTGACCCGCTGACCTGGGTCCGGGGTCCCCACGTGACCTGGTGACCTGGGTCCGGTGTCCCCACGTGACTCGCTGACCTGGGTCCGGGCTCCCCACGTGACCCGGGGTCCTGGTGCCGGGTTGGTCATCGGAACCTGGGAACCAGGCTGGGTACCAGACATGACCAGGTGACCTGGGTCCGGGGTCCCCACGTGACCCGCTGACCTGGGGCCGGTGTCCCCACATGACCCGGTGTCCTGGTGCCGGGGTGGTCACCGGAACCTGGGAACCAGGCCGGGTGCGCGACATGACCCGGTGACCCGGGGCCGGGTTAACGACCTGTCCAGGGGACCCGGGCCGGGGACCCGACAGGACCCGGTGATCCTTCGCTGGTGTCCCGATGCAACCCGGGGACCCGGGCCTGTGTCCCCACGTGACCCGGGGACCTGGATCCGGGGTCCCGACCTGACCCGATGACCTGGGGCCAGGGTAACCACCTGACCCGGGGACCCGGGCCGGGGACCCGGTATGACTCCGTCTCCCGGGGCTGGGGTGGTCACCTGACACTGGTACCCGGGGCAGCGACCCGACATGACCCGGTGACCCGGGGCCGGGTTAACGACCTGTCCAGGGGACCCGGGCCGGGGACCCGACAGGACCCGCTGATCCTTCGCTGGTGTCCCGATGCAACCCGGGGACCCGGGCCGGGGACCCCACGTGACCCGGGGACCTGGGGCCGGGGATGTCACCCGACACTGGTACCCGGGGCAGCGACCCGATACGACCCGGGGACCTGGGCCCGGGGTCCCCACGTGACCCGCTGACCTGGGGCCGGTGTCCCCACGTGACCCGGTCACCTGGGGCCGGTGTCCCCATGTGACCCGGGGTCCTGGTGCCGGGGTGGTCATCGGAACCTGGGAACCAGGCTGGGTACCAGACATGACCAGGTGACCTGGGTCCGGGGTCCCCACGTGACCCGCTGACCTGGGGCCGGGGTCCCCACGTGACCCGGGGTCCTGGTGCCGGGGTGGTCATCGGAACCTGGGAACCAGGCTGGGTACCAGACATGACCAGGTGACCTGGGTCCGGTGTCCCCACGTGACCCGGTCACCTGGGGCCGGTGTCCCCACATGACCCGGGGTCCTGGGTCCGGGGTCCCCACCTGACCCGGTCACCTGGGGCCGGTGTCCCCACGTGACCCGGTGACCTGGGGCTGGTGTCACCACGTGACCCGCTGACCTGGGTCCGGGGTCCCGACCTGACCCGGTGACCTGGGGCCGGTGTCCCCACGTGACCCGCTGACCTGGGTTCGGGCTCCCCACGTGACCCGGGGTCCTGGTGCCGGGTTGGTCATCGGAACCTGGGAACCAGGCTGGGTACCAGACATGACCAGGTGACCTGGGTCCGGGGTCCACACGTGACCCGTTGACCTGGGGCCGGGGTCCCCACGTGACCCGGGGTCCTGGTGCCGGGGTGGTCACCGGAACCTGGGAACCAGGCCGGGTGCGCGACATGACCCGGTGACCCGGGGCTGGGTTAACGACCTGTCCAGGGGACCCGGGCCGGGGACCCGACAGGACCCGGTGATCCTTCGCTGGTGTCCCGATGCAACCCGGGGACCCGGGACGGGGACCCCACGAGACCCGGGGACCTGGGTCCGGGGTCCCGACCTGACCCGGTGACCTGGGGCCAGGGTAACCACCTGACCCGGGGACCCGGGCCGGGGACCCGGTATGACTCCGTCTCCCGGGGCCGGGGTGGTCACCTGACACTGCTACCCGGGACAGCGACCCGACATGACCCGGTGACCCGGGGCCGGGGTAACGACCTGTCAAGGGGACCTGGGCCGGGGACCCGACAGGACCCGGTGACCTGGTTCCGGGGTGCCGACCTGACCCGGTGACCTGGGGCTGTGGTGTCGACCGGACTCGGGGACCCGGTCCGGTGTCCCGCATGACCCGGGGACCTGGGGTCGGGGTGGTCACCAGACCGTTGTACCCAGGCCGTTGACCCGACATGACCCTGTGACCCGGGGCCTGGGTAAAAATCCAACCCGGGGACCCGGGCATGGGACGTGACATGACCCGACCTGGGTCTGGGGTCCCGACCTGACCCGGTGACCTGGGTCCGGGGTCCCCACGTGACCCGCTGACCTGGGGCCGGTGTCCCCACGTGACCCAGTCACCTGGGGCCGGTGTCCCCACGTGACCCGGGGTCCTGCTGCCGGGGTGGTCATCGGAACCTGGGAACCAGGCTGGGTACCAGACATGACCAGGTGACCTGGGTCCGGGGTCCCCACGTGACCCCCTGACCTGGGGCCGGGGTCCCCACGTGACCCGGGGTCCTGGTGCCGGGGTGGTCACCGGAACCTGGGAACCAGGCCGGGTGCGCGACATGACCCGGTGACCCGGGGCCAGGTTAACGACCTGTCCAGGGAACCCGGGCCGGGGACCCGACAGGACCCGGTGATCCTTCGCTGGTATCCCGATGCAACCCGGGGACCCGGGCCGGGGATCCCACGTGACCCGGAGACCTGGGTCCGGGGTCCCGACCTGACCCGGTGACCTGGGGCCAGGGTAACCACCTGACCTGGGGACCCGGGCCGGGGACCAGGTATGACTCCGTCTCCGGGGGCCGGGGTCGTCACCTGACACTGGTACCCGGGACAGCGACCCGACATGACCCGGTGACCCGGGGCCGGGATAACGACCTGTCCAGGGGACCTGGGCCGGGGACCCGACAGGACCCGGTGATCCTTCACTGGTGTCCCGATGCAACCCTGGGACCCGGGCCGGGGACCCCACGTGACCCGGGGACCTGGGGCCGGGGATGTCACCCGACACTGGTACCCGGGGCAGCGACCCGATACGACCCGGGGACCTGGGTCCGGGGTCCCGACCTGACCCGGTGACCTGGGGCCAGGGTAACCACCTGACCCGGGGACCCGGGCCGGGGACCCGGTATGACTCTGTCTCCCGGGGCCGGGGTGGTCACCTGACACTGGTACCCGGGACAGCGACCCGACATGACCCGGTGACCCAGGGCCGGGGTAACGACCTGTCCAGGGGACCTGGGCCGGGGACCCGACAGGACCCGGTGACCTGGTTCCGGGGTGCCGACCTGACCCGGTGACCTGGGGCTGTGGTGTCGACCGGACTCGGGGACCTGGTCCGGTGTCCCGCATGACCCGGGGACCTGGGGTCGGGGTGGTCACCAGACCGTTGTACCCAGGCCGTTGACCCGACATGACCCTGTGACCTGGGGCCTGGGTAAAAATCCAACCCGGGGACCCAAGCATGGGACGTGACATGACTCGACCTGGGTCCGGGGTCCCGACCTGACCCGGTGACCTGGGGCCGGGGTCCCCACGTGACCCGCTGACCTGGGGCCGGTGTCCCCACGTGACCCGCTGACCTGGGCCCGGTGTCCCCACGTGACCCGGTGACCTGGGGCCGGTGTCCCCACGTGACTCGCTGACCTGGGTCCGGGCTCCCCACGTGACCCGGTGACCTGGGGCCGGGGTCCCCACGTGACCCGGGGTCCTGGTGCCGGGGTGGTCATCGGAACCTGGGAACCAGGCTGGGTACCAGACATGACCAGGTGACCTGGGTCCGGTGTCCCCACGTAACCCGGTCACCTGGGGCCGGTGTCCCCACGTGACCCGGGGTCCTGGGTCCGGGGTCCCCATGTGACCCGGTCACCTGGGGCCGGTGTCCCCACGTGACCCGCTGACCTGGGTCCGGGGTCCTCACGTGACCTGGTGACCTGGGTCCGGTGTCCCCACGTGACTCGCTGACCTGGGTCCGGGCTCCCCACGTGACCCGGGGTCCTGGTGCCGGTTTGGTCATCGGAACCTGGGAACCAGGCTGGGTACCAGACATGACCAGGTGACCTGGGCCCGGGGTCCCCACGTGACCCGCTGACCTGGGGCCGGTGTCCCCACGTGACCCGGTCACCTGGGGACGGTGTCCCCATGTGACCCGGGGTCCTGGTGCCGGGGTGGTCATCGGAACCTGGGAACCAGGCTGGGTACCAGACATGACCAGGTGACCTGGGTCCGGGCTCCCCACGTGACCCGGTCACCTGGGGCCGGTGTCCCCACGTGACCCGGTGACCTGGGGATGGTGTCACCACGTAACCCGCTGACCTGGGTCCGGGGTCCCGACCTGACCCGGTGACCTGGGGCCGGGGTCCCCACGTGACCAGGTGACCTGGGTCCGGGCTCCCCACGTGACCCAGTCACCTGGGGCCGGTGTCCCCACGTGACCCGGGGTCCTGCTGCCGGGGTGGTCATCGGAACCTGGGAACCAGGCTGGGTACCAGACATGACCAGGTGACCTGGGTCCGGGGTCCCCACGTGACCCGCTGACCTTGCGCCGGGGTCCCCACGTGACCCGGGGTCCTGGTGCCGGGGTGGTCACCGGAACCTGGGAACCAGGCCGGGTGCGCGACATGACCCGGTGACCCGGGGCCGGGTTAACGACCTGTCCAGGGAACCCGGGCCGGGGACCCGACAGGACCCGGTGATCCTTCGCTGGTATCCCGATGCAACCCGGGGACCCGGGCCGGGGATCCCACGTGACCCGGAGACCTGGGTCCGGGGTCCCGACCTGACCCGGTGACCTGGGGCCAGGGTAACCACCTGACCCGGGGACCCGGGCCGGGGACCAGGTATGACTCCGTCTCCGGGGGCCGGGGTCGTCACCTGACACTGGTACCCGGGGCAGCGACCCGACATGACCCGGTGACCCAGGGCCGGGGTAACGACCTGTCCAGGGGACCTGGGCCGGGGACCCGACAGGACCCGGTGACCTGGTTCCGGGGTGCCAACCTGACCCGGTGACCTGGGGCTGTGGTGTCGACCGGACTCGGGGACCTGGTCCGGTGTCCCGCATGACCCGGGGACCTGGGGTCGGGGTGGTCACCAGACCGTTGTACCCAGGCCGTTGACCCGACATGACCCTGTGACCCGGGGCATGGGTAAAAATCAAACCCGGGGACCCGGGCATGGGACGTGACATGACCCGAACTGGGTCCAGGGTCCCCACGTGACCCGGTGACCTGGGGCCGGGGTCCCCACGTGACCCGCTGACCTGGGGCCGGTGTCCCCACGTGACCCGGGGTCCTGGTGCCGGGGTGGTCACCGGAACCTGGGAACCAGGCCGGGTGCGCGACATGACCCGGTGCCCCGGGGCCGGGTTAACGACCTGTCCAGGGGACCCGGGCCGGGGACCCGACAGGACCCGGTGATCCTTCGCTGGTGTCCCGATGCAACCCGGGGACCCGGGACGGGGACCCCACGTGACCCGGGGACCTGGGGCCGGGGTCCCGACCTGACCCGGTGACCTCGGGCCAGGGTAACCACCTGACCCGGGGACCCGGGCCGGGGACCCTGTATGACTCCGTCTCCCGGGGCCGGGGTGGTCACCTGACACTGGTACCCGGGACAGCGACCCGACATGACCCCGTGACCCGGGTCCGGGGTAACGACCTGTCCAGGGGACCTGGGCCGGGGACCCGACAGGACCCGGTGATCTGGGGCTTGGGTAAAAACCCGTCCCGGGGACCCGGGCTGGGTCCCGACATGACCCGCTGACCTGGTTCCGGGATGCCGAACTGACACGGTGACCTGGGGCCGGTGTCCCCACGTGACCCGCTGACCTGGGTCCGGGGTCCCCACGTGACCCGGTGACCTGGTGCCGGGGTGGTCACCGGAACCTGGGAACCAGGCCGGGTGCGCGTCATGACCCGGTGACCCGGGGCCGGGATAACGACCTGTCCAGGCGACCTGGGCCGGGGACCCGACAGGACCCGGTGATCCTTCGCTGGTGTCCCGATGCAACCCGGGGACCCGGGCCGGGGACCCCACGTGACCCGGGGACCTGGGGCCGGGGATGTCACCCGACACTGGTACCCGGGGCAGCGACCCGATACGACCCGGGGACCTGGGTCCGGGGTCCCGACCTGACCCGGTGACCTGGGGCCAGGGTAACCACCTGACCCGGGGACCCGGGCCGGGGACCCGGTATGACTCCGTCTCCCGGGGCCGGGGTGGTCACCTGACACTGCTACCCGGGACAGCGACCCGACATGACCCGGTGACCCGGGGCCGGGGTAACGACCTGTCCAGGGGACCTGGGCCGGGGACCCGACAGGACCCGGTGATCTGGGGCTTGGGTAAAAACCCGTCCCGGGGACCCGGGCTGGGTCCCGACATGACCCGGTGACCTGGTTCCGGGGTGCCGACCTGACCCGGTGACCTGGGGCTGTGGTGTCGACCGGACTCGGGGACCTGGTCCGGTGTCCCGTCATGACCCGGGGACCTGGGGTCGGGGTGGTCACCAGACCGTTGTACCCAGGCCGTTGACCCGACATGACCCTGTGACCCGGGGCCTGGGTAAAAATCCAACCCGGGGACCCGGGCATGGGACGTGACATGACCCGACCTGGGTCCGGGGTCCGACCTGACCCGGTGACCTGGAGCCAGTGTCCCCACGTGAACCGCTGACCTGGGTCCGGGGTCCCCACGTGACCAGCTGACCTGGGTCCGGGGTCCCCACGTGACCCGCTGACCTGGGGCCGGTGTCCCCACGTGACCCGCTGACCTGGGTCCGGGGTCCCCACTTGACCCGGTGACCTGGTGCCGGTGTCCCCACGTGACCCGCTGACCTGGGTCCGGGGTCCCCACGTGACCCGCTGACCTGGGTCCGGGGTCCCCACGTGACTCGCTGACCTGGGTCCGGGCTCCCCACGTGACCCGGTGACCTGGGGCCGGTGTCCCCACGTGACCCGGTCACCTGGGGCCGGTGTCCCCACGTGACCCGGGGTCCTGGTGCCGGGGTCCCCACGTGGCCCGCTGATCTGGGGCCGGGGTCCCCACGTGACCCGGGATCCTGGTGCCGGGGTGGTCACCGGAACCTGGGAACCAGGCCGGGTGCGCGACATGACCCGGTGACCCGGGGCCGGGTTAACGACCTGTCCAGGGGACCCGAACCGGGGACCCGACAGGACCCGGTGATCCTTCGCTGGTGTCCCGATGCAACCCGGGGACCCGGGCCGGGGACCCCACGTGACCCGGGGACCTGGATCCGGGGTCCCGACCTGACCCGGTGACCTGGGGCCAGGGTAACCACCTGACCCGGGGACCCGGGCCGGGGACCCGGTATGACTCCGTCTCCCGGGGCCGGGGTGGTCACCTGACACTGGTACCCGGGGCAGCAACCCGACATGACCCGGTGACCCGGGGCCGGGGTAACGACCTGTCCAGGGGACCTGGGCGGGGGACCCGACAGGACCCGGTGATCTGGGGTTTGAGTAAAAACCCATCCCGGGGACCCGGGCTGGGTCCCGACATGACCCGGTGACCTGGTTCCGGGGTGACGAACTGACCAGGTGACCTGGGGCCGGTGTCCCCACGTGATCCGCTGACCTGGGGCCGGTGTCCCCACGTGACCCGGGGTCCTGGTGCCGGGGTGGTCACCGGAACCTGGGAACCAGGCCGGGTGCGCGACATGACCCGGTGACCCGGGGCCGGGTTAACGACCGGTCCAGGGGACCCGGGCCGGGGACCCGACAGGACCCGGTGATCCTTCGCTGGTGTCCCGATGCAACCCGGGGACCCGGGCCGGGGACCCCACGTGACCCGGGGACCTGGGGCCGGGGATGTCACCCGACACTGGTACCCGGGGCAGCGACCCGATACGACCCGGGGACCTGGGTCCGGGGTCCCGACCTGACCCGGTGACCTGGGGCCAGGGTAACCACCTGACCCGGGGACCCGGGCCGGGGACCCGGTATGACTCCGTCTCCCGGGGCCGGGGTGGTCACCTGACACTGGTACCCGGGACAGCGACCCGACATGACCCGGTGACCCGGGGCCGGGGTAACGACCTGTCCAGGGGACCTGGGCCGGGGACCCGACAGGACCCGGTGATCTGGGGCTTGGGTAAAAACCCGTCCCGGGGACCCGGGCTGGGTCCCGACATGACCCGGTGACCTGGTTCCGGGGTGCTGAACTGACCCGGTGACCTGAGGCCGGTGTCCCCACGTGACCCGGTGACCTGGGTCCGGGGTCCCCACGTGACCCGGTGACCTGGGGCCGGTGTCCCCACGTGACCCGCTGACCTGGGGCCGGTGTCCCCACGTGACCCGGGGTCCTGGTGCCGGGGTGGTCACCGGAACGTGGGAACCAGGCTGGGTGCGCGACATGACCCGGTGACCCGGGGCCGGATAACGACCTGTCCAGGGGACCCGGGCCGGGGACCCGACAGGACCCGGTGATCCTTCGCTGGTGTCCCGATGCAACCCGGGGACCCGGGCCGGGGACCCCACGTGACTCGGGGACTTGGGGCCGGGGATGTCACCCGACACTGGTACCCGGGGCAGCGACCCGATACGACCCGGGGACCTGGGTCCGGGGTCCCGACCTGACCCGGTGACCTGGGGCCAGGGTAACCACCTGACCCGGGGACCCGGGCCGGGGACCCGGTATGACTCCGTCTCCCGGGGCCGGGGTGGTCACCTGACACTGCTACCCGGGACAGCGACCCGACATGACCCGGTGACCCGGGGCAGGGGTAACGACCTGTCCAGGGGACCTGGGCCGGGGTCCCGACCTGACCCGGTGACCTGGGGCCGGGGTCCCCACGTGACCCGGGGTCCTGGTGTCGGGGTGGTCACCGGAACGTGGGAACCAGGCTGGGTACCAGACATGACCAGGTAACCTGGGTCCGGGGTCCCCACGTGACCCGCTGACCTGGGCCCGGGGTCCCCACGTGACCCGGTGACCTGGGGCCGGTGTCCCCACGTGACCCGCTGACCTGTGTCCGGGCTCCCCACATGACCCGGGGTCCTGGTGCCGGGGTGGTCACCGGAACCTGGGAACCAGGCTGGGTACCAGACATGACCAGGTAACCTGGGTCCGGGGTCCCCACGTGACCCGGTCACCTGGGGCCGGTGTCCCCACGTGACCCGCTGACCTGGGGCCGGGGTCCCCACGTGACCCGGGGTCCTGGTGTCGGGGTGGTCACCGGAACCTGGGAACCAGGCCGGGTGCGCGACATGACCCGGTGACCCGGGGCTGGGTTAACGACCTGTCCAGGGGACCCGGGCCGGGGACCCCACGTGACCCGGGGACCTGGGTCCGGGGATGTCACCCGACACTGGTACCCGGGGCAGCGACCCGATACGACCCGGGGACCTGGGTCCGGGGTCCCGACCTGACCCGGTGACCTGGGGCCAGGGTAACCACCTGACCCGGGGACCCGGGCCGGGGACCCGGTATGACTCCGTCTCCCGGGGCCGGGGTGGTCACCTGACACTGGTACCCGGGACAGCGACCCGACATGACCCGGTGACCCGGGGCCGGGGTAACGACCTGTCCAGGGGACCTGGGCCGGGGACCCGACAGGACCCGGTGATCTGGGACTTGAGTAAAAACCCGTCCCGGGGACCCGGGCTGGGTCCCGACATGACCCGGTGACCTGGTTCCGGGGTGCCGACCTGACCCGGTGACCTGGGGCTGTGGTGTCGACCGGACTCGGGGACCTGGTCCGGTGTGCCGTCATGACCCGGGGACCTGGGGTCGGGGTGGTCACCAGACCCTTGTACCCAGGCCGTTGACCCGACATGACCCTGTGACCAGGGGCCTGGGTAAAAATCCAACCCGGGGACCCGGGCATGGGACGTGACATGACCCGACCTGGGTCCGGGGTCCCGACCTGACCCGGTGACCTGGAGCCGGTGTCCCCACGTGACCCGCTGACCTGGGTCCGGGGTCCCCACGTGACCCGGTGACCTGGGGCCGATGTCCCCACGTGACCCGGGGTCCTGGGTCCGGTGTCCCCACGTGACCCGCTGACCTGGGGGCAGGGTCCCCACGTGACCCGGTGACCTGGGGCCGGTGTCCCCACTTACCCGCTGACCTGGGTCCGGGGTCCCCACGTGACCCGGTGACCTGGGGCCTGTGTCCCCACGTACCCGCTGACCTGGGTCCGGGGTCCCCACGTGACCCGGTGACCTGGGTCCGGGGTCCCCACGTGACCCGGTGAGCTGGGGCCGGTGTTACCACGTGATCCGCTGACCTGGGGCCGGTGTCCCCACGTGACCAGGGGTCCTGGTGCCGGGGTGGTCATCGGAACCTGGGAACCAGGCTGGGTACCAGACATGACCAGGTGACCTGGGGCTGGGGTCCCAACGTGACCCGCTGACCTGGGTCCGGGGTCCCCACGTGACCCGGTGACCTGGGGCCAGGGTCCCCACGTGACTCGCTGACCTGGGTCCGGGCTCCCCACGTGACCCGGTGACCTGGGGCCGGTGTCCCCACGTGACCCGGTGACCTGGGGCCGGTGTCCCCACGTGACCCGGGGTCCTGGTTCCAAGGGTGGTCACTGGAACCTGGGAACCAGGCCGGGTGCGCGACATGACCCGGTGACCCGGGGCCGGGTTAACGACCTGTCCAGGGGACCCGGGCCGGGGACCCGACAGGACCCGGTGATCCTTCGCTGGTGTCCCGATGCAACCCGGGGACCCGGGCCGGGGACCCCACGTGACCCGGGGACCTGGATCCGGGGTCCCGACCTGACCCGGTGACCTGGGGCCAGGGTAACCACCTGACCCGGGGACCCGGGCCGGGGACCCGGTATGACTCCGTCTCCCGGGGCCGGGGTGGTCACCTGACACTGGTACCCGGGGCAGCGACCCGACCTGACCCGGTGACCCGGGGCCGGGGTAACGACCTGTCCAGGGGACCTGGGCCGGGGACCCGACAGGACCCGGTGATCTGGGGCTTGGGTAAAAACCCGTCCCGGGGACCCGGGCTGGGTCCCGACATGACCCGGTGACCTGGTCCGGGGTGCCGATCTGACCCGGTGACCTGGGGCTGTGGTGTCGACCGGACTCGGGGACCTGGTCCGGTGTCCCGTCATGACCCGGGGACCTGGGGTCGGGGTGGTCACCAGACCCTTGTACCCAGGCCGTTGACCCGACATGACCCTGTGACCCGGGGCCTGGGTAAAAATCCAACCCGGGGACCCGGGCATGGGACGTGACATGACCCGACCTGGGTCCGGGGTCCCGACCTGACCCGGTGACCTGGAGCCGGTGTCCCCACGTGACCCGCTGACCTGGGTCCGGGGTCCCCACGTGACCCGGTGACCTGGGGCCGATGTCCCCACGTGACCCGGGGTCCTGGTGCCGGGGTCCCCACGTGACCCGCTGACCTGGGTCCGGGGTCCCCACGTGACCCGGTGACCTGGGGCCGGTGTCCCCACGTGACCCGCTGACCTGGGTCCGGGGTCCCCACGTGACCCGGTGACTTGGGGCCGGTGTCCCCACGTGACCCGCTGACCTGGGTCCGGGGTCCCCACGTGACCCGGTGACCTGGGGCCGGTGTCCCCACGTGACCCGCTGACCTGGGTCCGGGCTCCCCACGTGACCAGGTGACCTGGGCCCGGTGTCCCCACGTGACCCGGTCACCTGGGTCCGGTGTCCCCACGTGACCCGGGGTCGTGGTGCCGGGGTCCCCACGTGACCCAGTGACCTGGGTCCGGGGTCCCCACGTGAACCGGTGACCTGGGGCCGGTGTCCCCACGTGACCCGCTGACCTGGGTCCGGGGTCCGCACGTGACCCGGTGACCTGGGGCCGGTGTCCCCACGTGACCCGCTGACCTGGGTCCGGGGTCCCCACGTGACCCGGTGACCTTGGGCCGGTGTCCCCACGTGACCCGCTGACCTGGGTCCGGGGTCCCCACGTGACCCGGTGACCTGGGGCCGGTGTCCCCACCTGACTCGCTGACCTGGGTCCGGGCTCCCCACGTGACCCGGGGTCCTGGTGCCGGGGTGGTCACCGGAACCTGGGAACCAGGCCGGGTGCGCGACATGACCCGGTGACCCGGGGCCGGGTTAACGACCTGTCCAGGGTACCCGAAACGGGGACCCGACAGGACCCGGTGATCCTTCGCTGGTGTCCCGATGCAACCCGGGGACCCGGGCCGGGGACCCCACGTGACCCGGGGACCTGGGTCCGGGGTCCCGACCTGACCCGGTGACCTGGGGCCAGGGTAACCACCTGACCCGGGGACCCGGGCCGGGGACCCGGTATGACTCCGTCTCCCGGGGCCGGGGTGGTCACCTGACACTGGTACCCGGGGCAGCGACCCGACATGACCCGGTGACCCGGGTCCGGGGTAACGACCTGTCCAGGGGACCTGGGCCGGGGACCCGACAGGACCCGGTGATCTGGGGCTTGGGTAAAAACCCGTCCCGGGGACCCGGGCTGGGTCCCGACATGACCCGCTGACCTGGTTCCGGGATGCCGAACTGACACGGTGACCTGGGGCCGGTGTCCCCACGTGACCCGCTGACCTGGGTCCGGGGTCCCCACGTGACCCGGTGACCTGGTGCCGGGGTGGTCACCGGAACCTGGGAACCAGGCCGGGTGCGCGACATGACCCGGTGACCCGGGGCCGGGTTAACGACCTGTCCAGGGGACCCGAACCGGGGACCCGACAGGACCCGGTGATCCTTCGCTGGTGTCCCGATGCAACCCGGGGACCCGGGCCGGGGACCCCACGTGACCCGGGGACCTGGGACCGGGGATGTCACCCGACACTGGTACCCGGGGCAGCGACCCGATACGACCCGGGGACCTGGGTCCGGGGTCCCGACCTGACCCGGTGACCTGGGGCCAGGGTAACCACCTGACCCGGGGACCCGGGCCGGGGACCCGGTATGACTCCGTCTCCCGGGGCCGGGGTGGTCACCTGACACTGCTACCCGGGACAGCGACCCGACATGACCCGGTGACCCGGGGCCGGGGTAACGACCTGTCCAGGGGACCTGGGCCGGGGACCCGACAGGACCCGGTGATCTGGGGCTTGGGTAAAAACCCGTCCCGGGGACCCGGGCTGGGTCCCGACATGACCCGGTGACCTGGTTCCGGGGTGCCGACCTGACCCGGTGACCTGGGGCTGTGGTGTCGACCGGACTCGGGGACCTGGTCCGGTGTCCCGTCATGACCCGGGGACCTGGGGTCGGGGTGGTCACCAGACCGTTGTACCCAGGCCGTTGACCCGACATGACCCTGTGACCCGGGGCCTGGGTAAAAATCCAACCCGGGGACCCGGGCATGGGACGTGACATGACCCGACCTGGGTCCGGGGTCCGACCTGACCCGGTGACCTGGAGCCGGTGTCCCCACGTGACCCGCTGACCTGGGTCCGGGGTCCCCACGTGACCAGCTGACCTGGGTCCGGGGTCCCCACGTGACCCGCTGACCTGGGGCCGGTGTCCCCACGTGACCCGCTGACCTGGGTCCGGGGTCCCCACGTGACCCGGTGACCTGGGGCCGGTGTCCCCACGTGACCCGCTGACCTGGGTCCGGGGTCCCCACGTGACCCGCTGACCTGGGTCCGGGGTCCCCACGTGACTCGCTGACCTGGGTCCGGGCTCCCCACGTGACCCGGTGACCTGGGGCCGGTGTCCCCACGTGACCCGGTCACCTGGGGCCGGTGTCTCCACGTGACCCGGGGTCCTGGTGCCGGGGTCCCCACGTGGCCCGCTGATCTGGGGCCGGGGTCCCCACGTGACCCGGGATCCTGGTGCCGGGGTGGTCACCGGAACCTGGGAACCAGGCCGGGTGCGCGACATGACCCGGTGACCCGGGGCCGGGTTAACGACCTGTCCAGGGGACCCGAACCGGGGACCCGACAGGACCCGGTGATCCTTCGCTGGTGTCCCGATGCAACCCGGGGACCCGGGCCGGGGACCCCACGTGACCCGGGGACCTGGATCCGGGGTCCCGACCTGACCCGGTGACCTGGGGCCAGGGTAACCACCTGACCCGGGGACCCGGGCCGGGGACCCGGTATGACTCCGTCTACCGGGGCCGGGGTGGTCACCTGACACTGGTACCCGGGGCAGCAACCCGACATGACCCGGTGACCCGGGGCCGGGGTAACGACCTGTCCAGGGGACCTGGGCCGGGGACCCGACAGGACCCGGTGATCTGGGGTTTGAGTAAAAACCCATCCCGGGGACCCGGGCTGGGTCCCGACATGACCCGGTGACCTGGTTCCGGGGTGACGAACTGACCAGGTGACCTGGGGCCGGTGTCCCCACGTGATCCGCTGACCTGGGGCCGGTGTCCCCACGTGACCCGGGGTCCTGGTGCCGGGGTGGTCACCGGAACCTGGGAACCAGGCCGGGTGCGCGACATGACCCGGTGACCCGGGGCCGGGTTAACGACCGGTCCAGGGGACCCGGGCCAGGGACCCGACAGGACCCGGTGATCCTTCGCTGGTGTCCCGATGCAACCCGGGGACCCGGGCCGGGGACCCCACGTGACCCGGGGACCTGGGGCCGGGGATGTCACCCGACACTGGTACCCGGGGCAGCGACCCGATACGACCCGGGGACCTGGGTCCGGGGTCCCGACCTGACCCGGTGACCTGGGGCCAGGGTAACCACCTGACCCGGGGACCCGGGCCGGGGACCCGGTATGACTCCGTCTCCCGGGGCCGGGGTGGTCACCTGACACTGGTACCCGGGACAGCGACCCGACATGACCCGGTGACCCGGGGCCGGGGTAACGACCTGTCCAGGGGACCTGGGCCGGGGACCCGACAGGACCCGGTGATCTGGGGCTTGGGTAAAAACCCGTCCCGGGGACCCGGGCTGGGTCCCGACATGACCCGGTGACCTGGTTCCGGGGTGCCGACCTGACCCGGTGACCTGGGGCTGTGGTGTCGACCGGACTCGGGGACCTGGTCCGGTGTCCCGTCATGACCCGGGGACCTGGGGTCGGGGTGGTCACCAGACCGTTGTACCCAGGCCGTTGACCCGACATGACCCTGTGACCCGGGGCCTGGGTAAAAATCCAACCCGGGGACCCGGGCATGGGACGTGACATGACCCGACCTGGGTCCGGGGTCCCGACCTGACCCGGTGACCTGGAGCCAGTGTCCCCACGTGACCCGCTGACCTGGGTCCGGGGTCCCCACGTGACCCGGTGACCTGGGGCCGATGTCCCAACGTGACCCGGGGTCCTGGTGCCGGGGTCTCCACGTGACCAGCTGACCTGGGTCCGGGGTCCCCACGTGACCCGGTGACCTGGGGCCGGTGTCCCCACGTGACCCGCTGACCTGGGTCCGGTGTCCCCACGTGACCCGGTCACCTGGGGCCGATGGCCCCACGTGACCCGGGGTCCTGGTGCCGGGGTCTCCACGAGACCCGCTGACGTGGGTCCGGTGTCCCCACGTGACCCGCTGACCTGGGTCCGGGGTCCCCACGTGACCCGGTGACCTGGGGCCCGTGTCCCGTGTCCCCACGTGACCCGGTCACCTGGGGCCGGTATTCCCACGTGACCCGGGGTCGTGGGTCCGGTGTCCCCACGTGACCCGGTCACCTGGGTCCGGGGTCCCCACGTGACCCGGTGACCTGGGGCCGGTGTCCCCACGTGACCCGCTGACCTGGGTCCGGGGTCCCCACGTGACCCGGTGACCTGGGGCCGGTGTCCCCACGTGACCCGCTGACCTGGGTCCGGGGTCCCCACGTGACCCGGGGTCCTGGTGCCGGGGTGGTCATCGGAACCTGGGAACCAGGCTGGGTACCAGACATGACCAGGTGACCTGGGTCCGGGGTCCCGACCTGACCCGGTGACCTGGGGCCAGGGTAACCACCTGACCCGGGGACCCGGGCCGGGGACCCGGTATGACTCCGTCTCCCGGGGCCGGGGTGGTCACCTGACACTGGTACACGGGACAGCGACCCGACATGACCCGGTGACCCGGGGCCGGGGTAACGACCTGTCCAGGGGACCTGGGCCGGGGACCCGACAGGACCCGGTGATCTGGGGCTTGGGTAAAAACCCGTCCCGGGGACTCAGGCTGGGTCCCGACATGACCCGGTGACCTGGTTCCGGGGTGCCGAACTGACCAGGTGACCTGGGGCCGGTGTCCCCACGTGACTCGCTGACCTGGGGCCGGTGTCCCCACGTGACCCGGGGTCCTGGTGCCGGGGTCCCCACGTGACCCGCTGACCTGGGGCCGGGGTCCCCACGTGACCCGGGGTCCTGGTGCCGGAGTGGTCACCGGAACCTGGGAACCAGGCCGGGTGCGCGACATGACCCGGTGACCCGGGGCCGGGGTAACGACCTGTCCAGGGGACCTGGGCCGGGGACCCGACAGGACCCGGTGATCTGGGGCTTGGGTAAAAACCCGTCCCGGGGACCCGGGCTGGGTCCCGACATGACCCGGTGACCTGGTTCCGGGGTGCCGACCTGACCCGGTGACCTGGGGCTGTGGTGTCGACCGGACTCGGGGACCTGGTCCGGTGTCCCGTCATGACCCGGGGACCTGGGGTCGGGGTGGTCACCAGACCGTTGTGCCCAGGCCGTTGACCCGACATGACCCTGTGACCCGGGGCCTGGGTAAAAAATCCAACCCGGGGACCCGGGCATGGGACGTGACATGACCCGACCTGGGTCCGGGGTCCCGACCTGACCCGGTGACCTGGAGCCGGTGTCCCCACGTGACCCGCTGACCTGGGTCCGGGGTCCCCACGTGACCCGCTGACCTGGGGCCGATGGCCCCACGTGACCCGGGGTCCTAGTGCCAGGGTCCCCACGTGACCCGCTGACCTGGGTCCGGTGTCCCCACGTGACCCGCTGACCTGGGTCCGGGGTCCCCACGTGAACCGGTGACCTGGGTCCGGGGTCCCCACGTGACCCGGTGACCTGGGGCCGGTGTCCCCACGTGACCCGCTGACCTGGGTCCGGGGTCCCCACGTGACCCGGTGACCTGGGGCCGGTGTCCCCACATGACCCGGTCACCTGGGGCCGGTGTACCCACGTGACCCGGGGTCCTGGGTCCGGGGTCCCCACGAGACCCGCTGACCTGGGGCCGGGGTCCCCACGTGACCCGGTGACCTGGGGCCGGTGTCACCACGTGACCCGCTGACCTGGGTCCGGGGTCCCCACGTGACCCGGTGACCTGGGGCCGGTGTCCCCACGTGACCCGGGGTCCAGGGTCCGGGGTCCCCACGTGACCCGGTGACCTGGGGCCGGTGTCCCCACATGACCCGGTCACCTGGGGCCGGTGTCCCCACGTGACCCGGGGTCCTGGTGCCGGGGTCCCCACGTGACCCGGTGACCTGGGGCCGGTGTCCCCACATGACCCGGTCACCTGGGGCCGGTGTCCCCACGTGACCCGGGGTCCAGGGTCCGGGGTCCCCACGTGACCCGGTGACCTGGGGCCGGTGTCCCCACATGACCCGGTCACCTGGAGCCGGTGTCCCCACGTGACCCGCTGACCTGGGTCCGGGGTCCCCACGTGACCCGGTGACCTGGGGCCGATGTCCCCACGTGACCCGGGGTCCTGGTGCCGGGGTCCCCACGTGACCCGCTGACCTGGGTCCGGGGTCCCCACGTGACCCGGTGACCTGGGGCCGGTGTCCCCACGTGACCCGCTGACCTGGGTCCGGGGTCCCCACGTGACCCGGTGACTTGGGGCCGGTGTCCCCACGTGACCCGCTGACCTGGGTCCAGGGTCCCCACGTGACCCGGTGACCTGGGGCCGGTGTCCCCACGTGACCCGCTGACCTGGGTCCGGGCTCCCCACGTGACCAGGTGACCTGGGCCCGGTGTCCCCACGTGACCCGGTCACCTGGGTCCGGTGTCCCCACGTGACCCGGGGTCGTGGTGCCGGGGTCCCCACGTGACCCAGTGACCTGGGTCCGGGGTCCCCACGTGAACCGGTGACCTGGGGCCGGTGTCCCCACGTGACCCGCTGACCTGGGTCCGGGGTCCGCACGTGACCCGGTGACCTGGGGCCGGTGTCCCCACGTGACCCGCTGACCTGGGTCCGGGGTCCCCACGTGACCCGGTGACCTTGGGCCGGTGTCCCCACGTGACCCGCTGACCTGGGTCCGGGGTCCCCACGTGACCCGGTGACCTGGGGCCGGTGTCCCCACCTGACTCGCTGACCTGGGTCCGGGCTCCCCACGTGACCCGGGGTCCTGGTGCCGGGGTGGTCACCGGAACCTGGGAACCAGGCCGGGTGCGCGACATGACCCGGTGACCCGGGGCCGGGTTAACGACCTGTCCAGGGTACCCGAAACGGGGACCCGACAGGACCCGGTGATCCTTCGCTGGTGTCCCGATGCAACCCGGGGACCCGGGCCGGGGACCCCACGTGACCCGGGGACCTGGGTCCGGGGTCCCGACCTGACCCGGTGACCTGGGGCCAGGGTAACCACCTGACCCGGGGACCCGGGCCGGGGACCCGGTATGACTCCGTCTCCCGGGGCCGGGGTGGTCACCTGACACTGGTACCCGGGGCAGCGACCCGACATGACCCGGTGACCCGGGTCCGGGGTAACGACCTGTCCAGGGGACCTGGGCCGGGGACCCGACAGGACCCGGTGATCTGGGGCTTGGGTAAAAACCCGTCCCGGGGACCCGGGCTGGGTCCCGACATGACCCGCTGACCTGGTTCCGGGATGCCGAACTGACACGGTGACCTGGGGCCGGTGTCCCCACGTGACCCGCTGACCTGGGTCCGGGGTCCCCACGTGACCCGGTGACCTGGTGCCGGGGTGGTCACCGGAACCTGGGAACCAGGCCGGGTGCGCGACATGACCCGGTGACCCGGGGCCGGGTTAACGACCTGTCCAGGGGACCCGAACCGGGGACCCGACAGGACCCGGTGATCCTTCGCTGGTGTCCCGATGCAACCCGGGGACCCGGGCCGGGGACCCCACGTGACCCGGGGACCTGGGACCGGGGATGTCACCCGACACTGGTACCCGGGGCAGCGACCCGATACGACCCGGGGACCTGGGTCCGGGGTCCCGACCTGACCCGGTGACCTGGGGCCAGGGTAACCACCTGACCCGGGGACCCGGGCCGGGGACCCGGTATGACTCCGTCTCCCGGGGCCGGGGTGGTCACCTGACACTGCTACCCGGGACAGCGACCCGACATGACCCGGTGACCCGGGGCCGGGGTAACGACCTGTCCAGGGGACCTGGGCCGGGGACCCGACAGGACCCGGTGATCTGGGGCTTGGGTAAAAACCCGTCCCGGGGACCCGGGCTGGGTCCCGACATGACCCGGTGACGTGGTTCCAGGGTGCCGACCTGACCCGGTGACCTGGGGCTGTGGTGTCGACCGGACTCGGGGACCTGGTCCGGTGTCCCGTCATGACCCGGGGACCTGGGGTCGGGGTGGTCACCAGACCGTTGTACCCAGGCCGTTGACCCGACATGACCCTGTGACCCGGGGCCTGGGTAAAAATCCAACCCGGGGACCCGGGCATGGGACGTGACATGACCCGACCTGGGTCCGGGGTCCGACCTGACCCGGTGACCTGGAGCCGGTGTCCCCACGTGACCCGCTGACCTGGGTCCGGGGTCCCCACGTGACCAGCTGACCTGGGTCCGGGGTCCCCACGTGACCCGCTGACCTGGGGCCGGTGTCCCCACGTGACCCGCTGACCTGGGTCCGGGGTCCCCACGTGACCCGGTGACCTGGGGCCGGTGTCCCCACGTGACCCGCTGACCTGGGTCCGGGGTCCCCACGTGACCCGCTGACCTGGGTCCGGGGTCCCCACGTGACTCGCTGACCTGGGTCCGGGCTCCCCACGTGACCCGGTGACCTGGGGCCGGTGTCCCCACGTGACCCGGTCACCTGGGGCCGGTGTCTCCACGTGACCCGGGGTCCTGGTGCCGGGGTCCCCACGTGGCCCGCTGATCTGGGGCCGGGGTCCCCACGTGACCCGGGATCCTGGTGCCGGGGTGGTCACCGGAACCTGGGAACCAGGCCGGGTGCGCGACATGACCCGGTGACCCGGGGCCGGGTTAACGACCTGTCCAGGGGACCCGAACCGGGGACCCGACAGGACCCGGTGATCCTTCGCTGGTGTCCCGATGCAACCCGGGGACCCGGGCCGGGGACCCCACGTGACCCGGGGACCTGGATCCGGGGTCCCGACCTGACCCGGTGACCTGGGGCCAGGGTAACCACCTGACCCGGGGACCCGGGCCGGGGACCCGGTATGACTCCGTCTACCGGGGCCGGGGTGGTCACCTGACACTGGTACCCGGGACAGCAACCCGACATGACCCGGTGACCCGGGGCCGGGGTAACGACCTGTCCAGGGGACCTGGGCCGGGGACCCGACAGGACCCGGTGATCTGGGGTTTGAGTAAAAACCCATCCCGGGGACCCGGGCTGGGTCCCGACATGACCCGGTGACCTGGTTCCGGGGTGACGAACTGACCAGGTGACCTGGGGCCGGTGTCCCCACGTGATCCGCTGACCTGGGGCCGGTGTCCCCACGTGACCCGGGGTCCTGGTGCCGGGGTGGTCACCGGAACCTGGGAACCAGGCCGGGTGCGCGACATGACCCGGTGACCCGGGGCCGGGTTAACGACCGGTCCAGGGGACCCGGGCCGGGGACCCGACAGGACCCGGTGATCCTTCGCTGGTGTCCCGATGCAACCCGGGGACCCGGGCCGGGGACCCCACGTGACCCGGGGACCTGGGGCCGGGGATGTCACCCGACACTGGTACCCGGGGCAGCGACCCGATACGACCCGGGGACCTGGGTCCGGGGTCCCGACCTGACCCGGTGACCTGGGGCCAGGGTAACCACCTGACCCGGGGACCCGGGCCGGGGACCCGGTATGACTCCGTCTCCCGGGGCCGGGGTGGTCACCTGACACTGGTACCCGGGACAGCGACCCGACATGACCCGGTGACCCGGGGCCGGGGTAACGACCTGTCCAGGGGACCTGGGCCGGGGACCCGACAGGACCCGGTGATCTGGGGCTTGGGTAAAAACCCGTCCCGGGGACCCGGGCTGGGTCCCGACATGACCCGGTGACCTGGTTCCGGGGTGCCGACCTGACCCGGTGACCTGGGGCTGTGGTGTCGACCGGACTCGGGGACCTGGTCCGGTGTCCCGTCATGACCCGGGGACCTGGGGTCGGGGTGGTCACCAGACCGTTGTACCCAGGCCGTTGACCCGACATGACCCTGTGACCCGGGGCCTGGGTAAAAATCCAACCCGGGGACCCGGGCATGGGACGTGACATGACCCGACCTGGGTCCGGGGTCCCGACCTGACCCGGTGACCTGGAGCCAGTGTCCCCACGTGACCCGCTGACCTGGGTCCGGGGTCCCCACGTGACCCGGTGACCTGGGGCCGATGTCCCAACGTGACCCGGGGTCCTGGTGCCGGGGTCTCCACGTGACCAGCTGACCTGGGTCCGGGGTCCCCACGTGACCCGGTGACCTGGGGCCGGTGTCCCCACGTGACCCGCTGACCTGGGTCCGGGGTCCCCACGTGACCCGGTGACCTGGGGCCGGTGTCCCCACGTGACCCGGGGTCCAGGGTCCGGGGTCCCCACGTGACCCGGTGACCTGGGGCCGGTGTCCCCACATGACCCGGTCACCTGGGGCCGGTGTCCCCACGTGACCCGGGGTCCTGGTGCCGGGGTCCCCACGTGGCCCGCTGTCCTGGGGCCGGGGTCCCCACGTGACCCGGGATCCTGGTGCCGGGGTGGTCACCGGAACCTGGGAACCAGGCCGGGTGCGCGACATGACCCGGTGACCCGGGGCCGGGTTAACGACCTGTCCAGGGGACCCGGGCCGGGGACCCGACAGGACCCGGTGATCCTTCGCTGGTGTCCCGATGCAACCCGGGGACCCGGGCCGGGGACCCCACGTGACCCGGGGACCTGGATCCGGGGTCCCGACCTGACCCGGTGACCTGGGGCCAGGGTAACCACCTGACCCGGGGACCCGGGTCGGGTACCCGGTATGACTCCGTCTCCCGGGGCCGGGGTGGTCACCTGACACTGGTACCCGGGACAGCGACCCGACATGACCCGGTGACCCGGGGCCGGGGTAACGACCTGTCCAGGGGACCTGGGCCGGGGACCCGACAGGACCCGGTGATCTGGGGCTTGAGTAAAAACCCGTCCCGGGGACCCGGGCTGGGTCCCGACATGACCCGGTGACCTGGTTCCGGGGTGACGAACTGACCAGGTGACCTGGGGCCGGTGTCCCCACGTGACCCGCTGACCTGGGGCCGGTGTCCCCACGTGACCCGGGGTCCTGGTGCCGGGGTGGTCACCGGAACCTGGGAACCAGGCTGGGTGCGCGACATGACCCGGTGACCCGGGGCCGGGTTAACGACCTGTCCAGGGGACCCGGGCCGGGGACCCGACAGGACCCGGTGATCCTTCGCTGGTGTCCTGATGCAACCCGGGGACCCGGGCTGGGGACCCACGTGACCCGGGGACTTAGGGCCGGGGATGTCACCCGACACTGGTACCCGGGGCAGCGACCCGATACGACCCGGGGACCTGGGTCCGGGGTCCCGACCTGACCCGGTGACCTGGGGCCAGGGTAACCACCTGACCCGGGGACCCGGGCCGGGGACCCGGTATGACTCCGTCTCCCGGGGCCGGGGTGGTCACCTGACACTGGTACACGGGACAGCGACCCGACATGACCCGGTGACCCGGGGCCGGGGTAACGACCTGTCCAGGGGACCTGGGCCGGGGACCCGACAGGACCCGGTGATATGGGGCTTGGGTAAAAACCCGTCCCGGGGACCCGGGCTGGGTCTCGACATGACCCGGTGACCTGGTTCCGGGGTGCCGAACTGACCCGGTGACCTGGGGCCGGTGTCCCCACGTGACCCGGGGTCCTGGTGCCGGGGTCCCCACGTGACCTGCTGACCTGGGGCCGGGGTGGTCACCGGAACCTGGGAACCAGGCCGGGTGCGCGACATGACCCGGTGACCCGGGGCCGGGTTAACGACCTGTCCAGGGGACCCGGGCCGGGGACCCGACAGGACCCGGTGATCCTTCGCTGGTGTCCCGATGCAACCCGGGGACCCGGGCCGGGGACCCCACGTGACCCGGGGACCTGGGGCCGGGGATGTCACCCGACACTGGTACCCGGGGCAGCGACCCGATACGACCCGGGGACCTGGGTCCGGGGTCCCGACCTGACCCGGTGACCTGGGGCCAGGGTAACCACCTGACCCGGGGACCCGGGCCGGGGACCCGGTATGACTCCGTCTGCCGGGGCCGGGGTGGTCACCTGACACTGCTACCCGGGACAGCGACCCGACATGACCCGGTGACCCGGGGCCGGGGTAACGACCTGTCCAGGGGACCTGGGCCGGGGACCCGACAGGACCCGGTGATCTGGGGCTTGGGTAAAAACCCGTCCCGGGGACCCGGGCTGGGTCCCGACATGACCCGGTGACCTGGTTCCGGGGTGCCGACCTGACCCGGTGACCTGGGGCTGTGGTGTCGACCGGACTCGGGGACCTGGTCCGGTGTCCCGTCATGGCCCGGGGACCTGGGGTCGGGGTCGTCACCAGACCGTTGTGCCCAGGCCGTTGAGCCGACATGACCCTGTGACCCGGGGCCTGGGTAAAAATCCAACCCGGGGACCCGGGCATGGGACGTGACATGACCCGACCTGGGTCCGGGGTCCCGACCTGACCCGGTGACCTGGAGCCGGTGTCCCCACGTGACCCGCTGACCTGGGGGCGATGTCCCCACGTGACCCGGGGTCCTGGTGCCGGGGTCCCCACGTGACCCGCTGACCTGGGTCCGGTGTCCCCACGTGACCCGCTGACCTGGGTCCGGTGTCCCCACGTGACCCGGTCACCTGGGGCCGATGGCCCCACGTGACCCGGGGTCCTGGTGCCGGGGTCTCCACGAGACCCGCTGACGTGGGTCCGGTGTCCCCACGTGACCCGCTGACCTGGGTCCGGGGTCCCCACGTGACGCGGTGACCTGGGGCCCGTGTCCCGTGTCCCCACGTGACCCGGTCACCTGCGGCCGGTATTCCCACGTGACCCGGGGTCGTGGGTCCGGTGTCCCCACGTGACCCGGTCACCTGGGTCCGGGGTCCCCACGTGACCCGGTGACCTGGGGCCGGTGTCCCCACGTGACCCGCTGACCTGGGTCCGGGGTCCCCACGTGACCCGGTGACCTGGGGCCGGTGTCCCCACGTGACCCGCTGACCTGGGTCCGGGGTCCCCACGTGACCCGGGGTCCTGGTGCCGGGGTGGTCATCGGAACCTGGGAACCAGGCTGGGTACCAGACATGACCAGGTGACCTGGGTCCGGGGTCCCGACCTGACCCGGTGACCTGGGGCCAGGGTAACCACCTGACCCGGGGACCCGGGCCGGGGACCCGGTATGACTCCGTCTCCCGGGGCCGGGGTGGTCACCTGACACTGGTACACGGGACAGCGACCCGACATGACCCGGTGACCCGGGGCCGGGGTAACGACCTGTCCAGGGGACCTGGGCCGGGGACCCGACAGGACCCGGTGATCTGGGGCTTGGGTAAAAACCCGTCCCGGGGACTCAGGCTGGGTCCCGACATGACCCGGTGACCTGATTCCGGGGTGCCGAACTGACCAGGTGACCTGGGGCCGGTGTCCCCACGTGACTCGCTGACCTGGGGCCGGTGTCCCCACGTGACCCGGGGTCCTGGTGCCGGGGTCCCCACGTGACCCGCTGACCTGGGGCCGGGGTCCCCACGTGACCCGGGGTCCTGGTGCCGGAGTGGTCACCGGAACCTGGGAACCAGGCCGGGTGCGCGACATGACCCGGTGACCCGGGGCCGGGGTAACGACCTGTCCAGGGGACCTGGGCCGGGGACCCGACAGGACCCGGTGATCTGGGGCTTGGGTAAAAACCCGTCCCGGGGACCCGGGCTGGGTCCCGACATGACCCGGTGACCTGGTTCCGGGGTGCCGACCTGACCCGGTGACCTGGGGCTGTGGTGTCGACCGGACTCGGGGACCTGGTCCGGTGTCCCGTCATGACCCGGGGACCTGGGGTCGGGGTGGTCACCAGACCGTTGTGCCCAGGCCGTTGACCCGACATGACCCTGTGACCCGGGGCCTGGGTAAAAATCCAACCCGGGGACCCGGGCATGGGACGTGACATGACCCGACCTGGGTCCGGGGTCCCGACCTGACCCGGTGACCTGGAGCCGGTGTCCCCACGTGACCCGCTGACCTGGGTCCGGGGTCCCCACGTGACCCGCTGACCTGGGGCCGATGGCCCCACGTGACCCGGGGTCCTAGTGCCAGGGTCCCCACGTGACCCGCTGACCTGGGTCCGGTGTCCCCACGTGACCCGCTGACCTGGGTCCGGGGTCCCCACGTGAACCGGTGACCTGGGTCCGGGGTCCCCACGTGACCCGGTGACCTGGGGCCGGTGTCCCCACGTGACCCGCTGACCTGGGTCCGGGGTCCCCACGTGACCCGGTGACCTGGGGCCGGTGTCCCCACATGACCCGGTCACCTGGGGCCGGTGTCCCCACGTGACCCGGGGTCCTGGGTCCGGGGTCCCCACGAGACCCGCTGACCTGGGGCCGGGGTCCCCACGTGACCCGCTGACCTGGGGCCGGTGTCCCCACGTGACCCGCTGACCTGGGTCCGGGGTCCCCACGTGACCCGGTGACCTGGGGCCGGTGTCCCCACGTGACCCGGGGTCCAGGGTCCGGGGTCCCCACGTGACCCGGTGACCTGGGGCCGGTGTCCCCACATGACCCGGTCACCTGGGGCCGGTGTCCCCACGTGACCCGGGGTCCTGGTGCCGGGGTCCCCACGTGGCCCGCTGTCCTGGGGCCGGGGTCCCCACGTGACCCGGGATCCTGGTGCCGGGGTGGTCACCGGAACCTGGGAACCAGGCCGGGTGCGCGACATGACCCGGTGACCCGGGGCCGGGTTAACGACCTGTCCAGGGGACCCGGGCCGGGGACCCGACAGGACCCGGTGATCCTTCGCTGGTGTCCCGATGCAACCCGGGGACCCGGGCCGGGGACCCCACGTGACCCGGGGACCTGGATCCGGGGTCCCGACCTGACCCGGTGACCTGGGGCCAGGGTAACCACCTGACCCGGGGACCCGGGTCGGGTACCCGGTATGACTCCGTCTCCCGGGGCCGGGGTGGTCACCTGACACTGGTACCCGGGACAGCGACCCGACATGACCCGGTGACCCGGGGCCGGGGTAACGACCTGTCCAGGGGACCTGGGCCAGGGACCCGACAGGACCCGGTGATCTGGGGCTTGAGTAAAAACCCGTCCCGGGGACCCGGGCTGGGTCCCGACATGACCCGGTGACCTGGTTCCGGGGTGACGAACTGACCAGGTGACCTGGGGCCGGTGTCCCCACGTGACCCGCTGACCTGGGGCCGGTGTCCCCACGTGACCCGGGGTCCTGGTGCCGGGGTGGTCACCGGAACCTGGGAACCAGGCTGGGTGCGCGACATGACCCGGTGACCCGGGGCCGGGTTAACGACCTGTCCAGGGGACCCGGGCCGGGGACCCGACAGGACCCGGTGATCCTTCGCTGGTGTCCTGATGCAACCCGGGGACCCGGGCTGGGGACCCACGTGACCCGGGGACTTAGGGCCGGGGATGTCACCCGACACTGGTACCCGGGGCAGCGACCCGATACGACCCGGGGACCTGGGTCCGGGGTCCCGACCTGACCCGGTGACCTGGGGCCAGGGTAACCACCTGACCCGGGGACCCGGGCCGGGGACCCGGTATGACTCCGTCTCCCGGGGCCGGGGTGGTCACCTGACACTGGTACACGGGACAGCGACCCGACATGACCCGGTGACCCGGGGCCGGGGTAACGACCTGTCCAGGGGACCTGGGCCGGGGACCCGACAGGACCCGGTGATATGGGGCTTGGGTAAAAACCCGTCCCGGGGACCCGGGCTGGGTCTCGACATGACCCGGTGACCTGGTTCCGGGGTGCCGAACTGACCCGGTGACCTGGGGCCGGTGTCCCCACGTGACCCGGGGTCCTGGTGCCGGGGTCCCCACGTGACCTGCTGACCTGGGGCCGGGGTGGTCACCGGAACCTGGGAACCAGGCCGGGTGCGCGACATGACCCGGTGACCCGGGGCCGGGTTAACGACCTGTCCAGGGGACCCGGGCCGGGGACCCGACAGGACCCGGTGATCCTTCGCTGGTGTCCCGATGCAACCCGGGGACCCGGGCCGGGGACCCCACGTGACCCGGGGACCTGGGGCCGGGGATGTCACCCGACACTGGTACCCGGGGCAGCGACCCGATACGACCCGGGGACCTGGGTCCGGGGTCCCGACCTGACCCGGTGACCTGGGGCCAGGGTAACCACCTGACCCGGGGACCCGGGCCGGGGACCCGGTATGACTCCGTCTCCCGGGGCCGGGGTGGTCACCTGACACTGCTACCCGGGACAGCGACCCGACATGACCCGGTGACCCGGGGCCGGGGTAACGACCTGTCCAGGGGACCTGGGCCGGGGACCCGACAGGACCCGGTGATCTGGGGCTTGGGTAAAAACCCGTCCCGGGGACCCGGGCTGGGTCCCGACATGACCCGGTGACCTGGTTCCGGGGTGCCGACCTGACCCGGTGACCTGGGGCTGTGGTGTCGACCGGACTCGGGGACCTGGTCCGGTGTCCCGTCATGGCCCGGGGACCTGGGGTCGGGGTCGTCACTAGACCGTTGTGCCCAGGCCGTTGAGCCGACATGACCCTGTGACCCGGGGCCTGGGTAAAAATCCAACCCGGGGACCCGGGCATGGGACGTGACATGACCCGACCTGGGTCCGGGGTCCCGACCTGACCCGGTGACCTGGAGCCGGTGTCCCCACGTGACCCGCTGACCTGGGGGCGATGTCCCCACGTGACCCGGGGTCCTGGTGCCGGGGTCCCCACGTGACCCGCTGACCTGGGTCCGGTGTCCCCACGTGACCCGCTGACCTGGGTCCGGTGTCCCCACGTGACCCGGTCACCTGGGGCCGATGGCCCCACGTGACCCGGGGTCCTGGTGCCGGGGTCTCCACGAGACCCGCTGACGTGGGTCCGGTGTCCCCACGTGACCCGCTGACCTGGGTCCGGGGTCCCCACGTGACCCGGTGACCTGGGGCCCGTGTCCCGTGTCCCCACGTGACCCGGTCACCTGGGGCCGGTATTCCCACGTGACCCGGGGTCGTGGGTCCGGTGTCCCCACGTGACCCGGTCACCTGGGTCCGGGGTCCCCACGTGACCCGGTGACCTGGGGCCGGTGTCCCCACGTGACCCGCTGACCTGGGTCCGGGGTCCCCACGTGACCCGGTGACCTGGGGCCGGTGTCCCCACGTGACCCGCTGACCTGGGTCCGGGGTCCCCACGTGACCCGGGGTCCTGGTGCCGGGGTGGTCATCGGAACCTGGGAACCAGGCTGGGTACCAGACATGACCAGGTGACCTGGGTCCGGGGTCCCGACCTGACCCGGTGACCTGGGGCCAGGGTAACCACCTGACCCGGGGACCCGGGCCGGGGACCCGGTATGACTCCGTCTCCCGGGGCCGGGGTGGTCACCTGACACTGGTACACGGGACAGCGACCCGACATGACCCGGTGACCCGGGGCCGGGGTAACGACCTGTCCAGGGGACCTGGGCCGGGGACCCGACAGGACCCGGTGATCTGGGGATTGGGTAAAAACCCGTCCCGGGGACTCAGGCTGGGTCCCGACATGACCCGGTGACCTGGTTCCGGGGTGCCGAACTGACCAGGTGACCTGGGGCCGGTGTCCCCACGTGACTCGCTGACCTGGGGCCGGTGTCCCCACGTGACCCGGGGTCCTGGTGCCGGGGTCCCCACGTGACCCGCTGACCTGGGGCCGGGGTCCCCACGTGACCCGGGGTCCTGGTGCCGGAGTGGTCACCGGAACCTGGGAACCAGGCCGGGTGCGCGACATGACCCGGTGACCCGGGGCCGGGGTAACGACCTGTCCAGGGGACCTGGGCCGGGGACCCGACAGGACCCGGTGATCTGGGGCTTGGGTAAAAACCCGTCCCGGGGACCCGGGCTGGGTCCCGACATGACCCGGTGACCTGGTTCCGGGGTGCCGACCTGACCCGGTGACCTGGGGCTGTGGTGTCGACCGGACTCGGGGACCTGGTCCGGTGTCCCGTCATGACCCGGGGACCTGGGGTCGGGGTGGTCACCAGACCGTTGTGCCCAGGCCGTTGACCCGACATGACCCTGTGACCCGGGGCCTGGGTAAAAATCCAACCCGGGGACCCGGGCATGGGACGTGACATGACCCGACCTGGGTCCGGTGTCCCGACCTGACCCGGTGACCTGGAGCCGGTGTCCCCACGTGACCCGCTGACCTGGGTCCGGGGTCCCCACGTGACCCGCTGACCTGGGGCCGATGGCCCCACGTGACCCGGGGTCCTAGTGCCAGGGTCCCCACGTGACCCGCTGACCTGGGTCCGGTGTCCCCACGTGACCCACTGACCTGGGTCCGGGGTCCCCACGTGAACCGGTGACCTGGGTCCGGGGTCCCCACGTGACCCGGTGACCTGGGGCCGGTGTCCCCACGTGACCCGCTGACCTGGGTCCGGGGTCCCCACGTGACCCGGTGACCTGGGGCCGGTGTCCCCACATGACCCGGTCACCTGGGGCCGGTGTCCCCACGTGACCCGGGGTCCTGGGTCCGGGGTCCCCACGAGACCCGCTGACCTGGGGCCGGGGTCCCCACGTGACCCGGTGACCTGGGGCCGGTGTCACCACGTGACCCGCTGACCTGGGTCCAGGGTCCCCACGTGACCCGGTGACCTGGGGCCGGTGTCCCCACGTGACCCGGGGTCCTGGTGCCGGGGTCCCCACGTGACCCGGTGACCTGGGTCCGGTGTCCCCACGTGACCCGCTGACCTGGGGCCGGTGTCCCCACGTGACCCGGTCACCTGGGGCCGGTGTCCCCACTTGACCCGCTGACCTGGGTCCGGGCTCCCCACGTGACCCGGTGACCTGGGGCCGGTGTCCCCACGTGACCCGGTCACCTGGGGCCGGTGTCCCCACGTGACCCGGGGTCCTGGTGCCGGGGTGGTCATCGGAACCTGGGAACCAGGCTGGGTACCAGACATGACCAGGTGACCTGGGTCCGGGGTCCCCACGTGACCCGCTGACCTGGGGCCGGGGTCCCCACGTGACCCGGGGTCCTGGTGCCGGGGTGGTCACCGGAACCTGGGAACCAGGCCGGGTGCGCGACATGACCCGGTGACCCGGGGCCGGGTTAACGACCTGTCCAGGGGACCCGAACCGGGGACCCGACAGGACCCGGTGATCCTTCGCTGGAGTCCCGATGCAACCCGGGGACCCGGGCCGGGGACCCCACGTGACCCGGGGACCTGGGTCCGGGGTCCCGACCTGACCCGGTGACCTGGGGCCAGGGTAACCACCTGACCCGGGGACCCGGGCCGGGGACCCGGTATGACTCCGTCTCCCGGGGCCGGGGTGGTCACCTGACACTGGTACCCGGGACAGCGACCCGACATGACCCGGTGACCCGGGGCCGGGGTAACGACCTGTCCAGGGGACCTGGGCCGGGGACCCGACAGGACCCGGTGATCTGGGACTTGGGTAAATACCCGTCCCGGGGACCCGGGCTGGGTCCCGACATGACCCGGTGACCTGGTTCCGGGGTGCCGACCTGACCCGGTGACCTGGGGCTGTGGTGTCGACCGGACTCGGGGACCTGGTCCGGTGTCCCGTCATGACCCGGGGACCTGGGGTCGGGGTGGTCACCAGACCGATGTACCCAGGCCGTTGAGCCGACATGACCCTGTGACCCGGGGCCTGGGTAAAAATCCAACCCGGGGACCCGGGCATGGGACGTGACAAGACCCGACCTGGGTCCGGGGTCCCCACGTGACCCGGTGACCTGGAGCCGGTGTCCCCACGTGACCCGGTGACCTGGGGCCGATGTCCCCACGTGACCCGGGGTCCTGGTGCCGGGGTCCCCACGTGACCCGCTGACCTGGGTCCGGTGTCCCCACGTGACCCGGTGACCTGGGGCCGGTGTCCCCACGTGACCCGGTGACCTGGGGCCGATGGCCCCACGTGACCCGGTGACCTGGGTCCGGGGTCCCCACGTGACCCGGTGACCTGGGGCCCGTGTCCCCACGTGACCCGGTCACCTGGGGCCGGTATCCCAACGTGACCCGGTGACCTGGGGCCGGTGTCCCCACGTGACCCGCTGACCTGGGTCCGGGGTCCCCACGTGACCCGCTGACCTGGGGCCGGTGTCCCCACGTGACCCGGGGTCCTGGTGCCGGGGTCCACACGTGACCCGGTGACCTGGGGCAGGGGTCCCCACGTGACCCGCTGACCTGGGGCCGGGGTCCCCACCTGACCCGGGGTTCTGGTGCCGGGGTGGTCACCGGAACCTGGAAACCAGGCCGGGTGCGCGACATGACCCGGTGACCCGGGGCCGGGTTAACGACCTGTCCAGGGGACCCGGGCCGGGGACCCGACAGGACCCGGTGATCCTTCGCTGGTGTCCCGATGCAACCCGGGGACCCGGGCCGGGGACCCCACGTGACCCGGGGACCTGGGGCCGGGGATGTCACCCGACACTGGTACCCGGGGCAGCGACCCGATACGACCCGGGGACCTGGGTCCGGGGTCCCGACCTGACCCGGTGACCTGGGGCCAGGGTAACCACCTGACCCGGGGACCCGGGCCGGGTACCCGGTATGACTCCGTCTCCCGGGGCCGGGGTGGTCACCTGACACTGGTACCCGGGACAGCGACCCGACATGACCCGGTGACCCGGGGCCGGGTTAACGACCTGTCCAGGGGACCCGGGCCGGGGACCCGACAGGACCCGGTGATCCTTCGCTGGTGTCCCGATGCAACCCGGGGACCCGGGCCGGGGACCCCACGTGACCCGGGGACCTGGATCCGGGGTCCCGACCTGACCCGGTGACCTGGGGCCAGGGTAACCACCTGACCCGGGGACCCGGGTCGGGTACCCGGTATGACTCCGTCTCCCGGGGCCGGGGTGGTCACCTGACACTGGTACCCGGGACAGCGACCCGACATGACCCGGTGACCCGGGGCCGGGGTAACGACCTGTCCAGGGGACCTGGGCCAGGGACCCGACAGGACCCGGTGATCTGGGGCTTGAGTAAAAACCCGTCCCGGGGACCCGGGCTGGGTCCCGACATGACCCGGTGACCTGGTTCCGGGGTGACGAACTGACCAGGTGACCTGGGGCCGGTGTCCCCACGTGACCCGCTGACCTGGGGCCGGTGTCCCCACGTGACCCGGGGTCCTGGTGCCGGGGTGGTCACCGGAACCTGGGAACCAGGCTGGGTGCGCGACATGACCCGGTGACCCGGGGCCGGGTTAACGACCTGTCCAGGGGACCCGGGCCGGGGACCCGACAGGACCCGGTGATCCTTCGCTGGTGTCCTGATGCAACCCGGGGACCCGGGCTGGGGACCCACGTGACCCGGGGACTTAGGGCCGGGGATGTCACCCGACACTGGTACCCGGGGCAGCGACCCGATACGACCCGGGGACCTGGGTCCGGGGTCCCGACCTGACCCGGTGACCTGGGGCCAGGGTAACCACCTGACCCGGGGACCCGGGCCGGGGACCCGGTATGACTCCGTCTCCCGGGGCCGGGGTGGTCACCTGACACTGGTACACGGGACAGCGACCCGACATGACCCGGTGACCCGGGGCCGGGGTAACGACCTGTCCAGGGGACCTGGGCCGGGGACCCGACAGGACCCGGTGATATGGGGCTTGGGTAAAAACCCGTCCCGGGGACCCGGGCTGGGTCTCGACATGACCCGGTGACCTGGTTCCGGGGTGCCGAACTGACCCGGTGACCTGGGGCCGGTGTCCCCACGTGACCCGGGGTCCTGGTGCCGGGGTCCCCACGTGACCTGCTGACCTGGGGCCGGGGTGGTCACCGGAACCTGGGAACCAGGCCGGGTGCGCGACATGACCCGGTGACCCGGGGCCGGGTTAACGACCTGTCCAGGGGACCCGGGCCGGGGACCCGACAGGACCCGGTGATCCTTCGCTGGTGTCCCGATGCAACCCGGGGACCCGGGCCGGGGACCCCACGTGACCCGGGGACCTGGGGCCGGGGATGTCACCCGACACTGGTACCCGGGGCAGCGACCCGATACGACCCGGGGACCTGGGTCCGGGGTCCCGACCTGACCCGGTGACCTGGGGCCAGGGTAACCACCTGACCCGGGGACCCGGGCCGGGGACCCGGTATGACTCCGTCTCCCGGGGCCGGGGTGGTCACCTGACACTGCTACCCGGGACAGCGACCCGACATGACCCGGTGACCCGGGGCCGGGGTAACGACCTGTCCAGGGGACCTGGGCCGGGGACCCGACAGGACCCGGTGATCTGGGGCTTGGGTAAAAACCCGTCCCGGGGACCCGGGCTGGGTCCCGACATGACCCGGTGACCTGGTTCCGGGGTGCCGACCTGACCCGGTGACCTGGGGCTGTGGTGTCGACCGGACTCGGGGACCTGGTCCGGTGTCCCGTCATGGCCCGGGGACCTGGGGTCGGGGTCGTCACCAGACCGTTGTGCCCAGGCCGTTGAGCCGACATGACCCTGTGACCCGGGGCCTGGGTAAAAATCCAACCCGGGGACCCGGGCATGGGACGTGACATGACCCGACCTGGGTCCGGGGTCCCGACCTGACCCGGTGACCTGGAGCCGGTGTCCCCACGTGACCCGCTGACCTGGGGGCGATGTCCCCACGTGACCCGGGGTCCTGGTGCCGGGGTCCCCACGTGACCCGCTGACCTGGGTCCGGTGTCCCCACGTGACCCGCTGACCTGGGTCCGGTGTCCCCACGTGACCCGGTCACCTGGGGCCGATGGCCCCACGTGACCCGGGGTCCTGGTGCCGGGGTCTCCACGAGACCCGCTGACGTGGGTCCGGTGTCCCCACGTGACCCGCTGACCTGGGTCCGGGGTCCCCACGTGACCCGGTGACCTGGGGCCCGTGTCCCGTGTCCCCACGTGACCCGGTCACCTGGGGCCGGTATTCCCACGTGACCCGGGGTCGTGGGTCCGGTGTCCCCACGTGACCCGGTCACCTGGGTCCGGGGTCCCCACGTGACCCGGTGACCTGGGGCCGGTGTCCCCACGTGACCCGCTGACCTGGGTCCGGGGTCCCCACGTGACCCGGTGACCTGGGGCCGGTGTCCCCACGTGACCCGCTGACCTGGGTCCGGGGTCCCCACGTGACCCGGGGTCCTGGTGCCGGGGTGGTCATCGGAACCTGGGAACCAGGCTGGGTACCAGACATGACCAGGTGACCTGGGTCCGGGGTCCCGACCTGACCCGGTGACCTGGGGCCAGGGTAACCACCTGACCCGGGGACCCGGGCCGGGGACCCGGTATGACTCCGTCTCCCGGGGCCGGGGTGGTCACCTGACACTGGTACACGGGACAGCGACCCGACATGACCCGGTGACCCGGGGCCGGGGTAACGACCTGTCCAGGGGACCTGGGCCGGGGACCCGACAGGACCCGGTGATCTGGGGATTGGGTAAAAACCCGTCCCGGGGACTCAGGCTGGGTCCCGACATGACCCGGTGACCTGGTTCCGGGGTGCCGAACTGACCAGGTGACCTGGGGCCGGTGTCCCCACGTGACTCGCTGACCTGGGGCCGGTGTCCCCACGTGACCCGGGGTCCTGGTGCCGGGGTCCCCACGTGACCCGCTGACCTGGGGCCGGGGTCCCCACGTGACCCGGGGTCCTGGTGCCGGAGTGGTCACCGGAACCTGGGAACCAGGCCGGGTGCGCGACATGACCCGGTGACCCGGGGCCGGGGTAACGACCTGTCCAGGGGACCTGGGCCGGGGACCCGACAGGACCCGGTGATCTGGGGCTTGGGTAAAAACCCGTCCCGGGGACCCGGGCTGGGTCCCGACATGACCCGGTGACCTGGTTCCGGGGTGCCGACCTGACCCGGTGACCTGGGGCTGTGGTGTCGACCGGACTCGGGGACCTGGTCCGGTGTCCCGTCATGACCCGGGGACCTGGGGTCGGGGTGGTCACCAGACCGTTGTGCCCAGGCCGTTGACCCGACATGACCCTGTGACCCGGGGCCTGGGTAAAAATCCAACCCGGGGACCCGGGCATGGGACGTGACATGACCCGACCTGGGTCCGGTGTCCCGACCTGACCCGGTGACCTGGAGCCGGTGTCCCCACGTGACCCGCTGACCTGGGTCCGGGGTCCCCACGTGACCCGCTGACCTGGGGCCGATGGCCCCACGTGACCCGGGGTCCTAGTGCCAGGGTCCCCACGTGACCCGCTGACCTGGGTCCGGTGTCCCCACGTGACCCACTGACCTGGGTCCGGGGTCCCCACGTGAACCGGTGACCTGGGTCCGGGGTCCCCACGTGACCCGGTGACCTGGGGCCGGTGTCCCCACGTGACCCGCTGACCTGGGTCCGGGGTCCCCACGTGACCCGGTGACCTGGGGCCGGTGTCCCCACATGACCCGGTCACCTGGGGCCGGTGTCCCCACGTGACCCGGGGTCCTGGGTCCGGGGTCCCCACGAGACCCGCTGACCTGGGGCCGGGGTCCCCACGTGACCCGGTGACCTGGGGCCGGTGTCACCACGTGACCCGCTGACCTGGGTCCGGGGTCCCCACGTGACCCGGTGACCTGGGGCCGGTGTCCCCACGTGACCCGGGGTCCTGGTGCCGGGGTCCCCACGTGACCCGGTGACCTGGGTCCGGTGTCCCCACGTGACCCGCTGACCTGGGGCCGGTGTCCCCACGTGACCCGGTCACCTGGGGCCGGTGTCCCCACTTGACCCGCTGACCTGGGTCCGGGCTCCCCACGTGACCCGGTGACCTGGGGCCGGTGTCCCCACGTGACCCGGTCACCTGGGGCCGGTGTCCCCACGTGACCCGGGGTCCTGGTGCCGGGGTGGTCATCGGAACCTGGGAACCAGGCTGGGTACCAGACATGACCAGGTGACCTGGGTCCGGGGTCCCCACGTGACCCGCTGACCTGGGGCCGGGGTCCCCACGTGACCCGGGGTCCTGGTGCCGGGGTGGTCACCGGAACCTGGGAACCAGGCCGGGTGCGCGACATGACCCGGTGACCCGGGGCCGGGTTAACGACCTGTCCAGGGGACCCGAACCGGGGACCCGACAGGACCCGGTGATCCTTCGCTGGAGTCCCGATGCAACCCGGGGACCCGGGCCGGGGACCCCACGTGACCCGGGGACCTGGGTCCGGGGTCCCGACCTGACCCGGTGACCTGGGGCCAGGGTAACCACCTGACCCGGGGACCCGGGCCGGGGACCCGGTATGACTCCGTCTCCCGGGGCCGGGGTGGTCACCTGACACTGGTACCCGGGACAGCGACCCGACATGACCCGGTGACCCGGGGCCGGGGTAACGACCTGTCCAGGGGACCTGGGCCGGGGACCCGACAGGACCCGGTGATCTGGGACTTGGGTAAATACCCGTCCCGGGGACCCGGGCTGGGTCCCGACATGACCCGGTGACCTGGTTCCGGGGTGCCGACCTGACCCGGTGACCTGGGGCTGTGGTGTCGACCGGACTCGGGGACCTGGTCCGGTGTCCCGTCATGACCCGGGGACCTGGGGTCGGGGTGGTCACCAGACCGATGTACCCAGGCCGTTGAGCCGACATGACCCTGTGACCCGGGGCCTGGGTAAAAATCCAACCCGGGGACCCGGGCATGGGACGTGACAAGACCCGACCTGGGTCCGGGGTCCCCACGTGACCCGGTGACCTGGAGCCGGTGTCCCCACGTGACCCGGTGACCTGGGGCCGATGTCCCCACGTGACCCGGGGTCCTGGTGCCGGGGTCCCCACGTGACCCGCTGACCTGGGTCCGGTGTCCCCACGTGACCCGGTGACCTGGGGCCGGTGTCCCCACGTGACCCGGTGACCTGGGGCCGATGGCCCCACGTGACCCGGTGACCTGGGTCCGGGGTCCCCACGTGACCCGGTGACCTGGGGCCCGTGTCCCCACGTGACCCGGTCACCTGGGGCCGGTATCCCAACGTGACCCGGTGACCTGGGGCCGGTGTCCCCACGTGACCCGCTGACCTGGGTCCGGGGTCCCCACGTGACCCGCTGACCTGGGGCCGGTGTCCCCACGTGACCCGGGGTCCTGGTGCCGGGGTCCACACGTGACCCGGTGACCTGGGGCAGGGGTCCCCACGTGACCCGCTGACCTGGGGCCGGGGTCCCCACCTGACCCGGGGTTCTGGTGCCGGGGTGGTCACCGGAACCTGGAAACCAGGCCGGGTGCGCGACATGACCCGGTGACCCGGGGCCGGGTTAACGACCTGTCCAGGGGACCCGGGCCGGGGACCCGACAGGACCCGGTGATCCTTCGCTGGTGTCCCGATGCAACCCGGGGACCCGGGCCGGGGACCCCACGTGACCCAGGGACCTGGGGCCGGGGATGTCACCCGACACTGGTACCCGGGGCAGCGACCCGATACGACCCGGGGACCTGGGTCCGGGGTCCCGACCTGACCCGGTGACCTGGGGCCAGGGTAACCACCTGACCCGGGGACCCGGGCCGGGTACCCGGTATGACTCCGTCTCCCGGGGCCGGGGTGGTCACCTGACACTGGTACCCGGGACAGCGACCCGACATGACCCGGTGACCCGGGGCCGGGTTAACGACCTGTCCAGGGGACCCGGGCCGGGGACCCGACAGGACCCGGTGATCCTTCGCTGGTGTCCCGATGCAACCCGGGGACCCGGGCCGGGGACCCCACGTGACCCGGGGACCTGGATCCGGGGTCCCGACCTGACCCGGTGACCTGGGGCCAGGGTAACCACCTGACCCGGGGACCCGGGTCGGGTACCCGGTATGACTCCGTCTCCCGGGGCCGGGGTGGTCACCTGACACTGGTACCCGGGACAGCGACCCGACATGACCCGGTGACCCGGGGCCGGGGTAACGACCTGTCCAGGGGACCTGGGCCAGGGACCCGACAGGACCCGGTGATCTGGGGCTTGAGTAAAAACCCGTCCCGGGGACCCGGGCTGGGTCCCGACATGACCCGGTGACCTGGTTCCGGGGTGACGAACTGACCAGGTGACCTGGGGCCGGTGTCCCCACGTGACCCGCTGACCTGGGGCCGGTGTCCCCACGTGACCCGGGGTCCTGGTGCCGGGGTGGTCACCGGAACCTGGGAACCAGGCTGGGTGCGCGACATGACCCGGTGACCCGGGGCCGGGTTAACGACCTGTCCAGGGGACCCGGGCCGGGGACCCGACAGGACCCGGTGATCCTTCGCTGGTGTCCTGATGCAACCCGGGGACCCGGGCTGGGGACCCACGTGACCCGGGGACTTAGGGCCGGGGATGTCACCCGACACTGGTACCCGGGGCAGCGACCCGATACGACCCGGGGACCTGGGTCCGGGGGTCCCGACCTGACCCGGTGACCTGGGGCCAGGGTAACCACCTGACCCGGGGACCCGGGCCGGGGACCCGGTATGACTCCGTCTCCCGGGGCCGGGGTGGTCACCTGACACTGGTACACGGGACAGCGACCCGACATGACCCGGTGACCCGGGGCCGGGGTAACGACCTGTCCAGGGGACCTGGGCCGGGGACCCGACAGGACCCGGTGATATGGGGCTTGGGTAAAAACCCGTCCCGGGGACCCGGGCTGGGTCTCGACATGACCCGGTGACCTGGTTCCGGGGTGCCGAACTGACCCGGTGACCTGGGGCCGGTGTCCCCACGTGACCCGGGGTCCTGGTGCCGGGGTCCCCACGTGACCTGCTGACCTGGGGCCGGGGTGGTCACCGGAACCTGGGAACCAGGCCGGGTGCGCGACATGACCCGGTGACCCGGGGCCGGGTTAACGACCTGTCCAGGGGACCCGGGCCGGGGACCCGACAGGACCCGGTGATCCTTCGCTGGTGTCCCGATGCAACCCGGGGACCCGGGCTGGGGACCCCACGTGACCCGGGGACCTGGGGCCGGGGATGTCACCCGACACTGGTACCCGGGGCAGCGACCCGATACGACCCGGGGACCTGGGTCCGGGGTCCCGACCTGACCCGGTGACCTGGGGCCAGGGTAACCACCTGACCCGGGGACCCGGGCCGGGGACCCGGTATGACTCCGTCTCCCGGGGCCGGGGTGGTCACCTGACACTGCTACCCGGGACAGCGACCCGACATGACCCGGTGACCCGGGGCCGGGGTAACGACCTGTCCAGGGGACCTGGGCCGGGGACCCGACAGGACCCGGTGATCTGGGGCTTGGGTAAAAACCCGTCCCCGGGGACCCGGGCTGGGTCCCGACATGACCCGGTGACCTGGTTCCGGGGTGCCGACCTGACCCGGTGACCTGGGGCTGTGGTGTCGACCGGACTCGGGGACCTGGTCCGGTGTCCCGTCATGGCCCGGGGACCTGGGGTCGGGGTCGTCACCAGACCGTTGTGCCCAGGCCGTTGAGCCGACATGACCCTGTGACCCGGGGCCTGGGTAAAAATCCAACCCGGGGACCCGGGCATGGGACGTGACATGACCCGACCTGGGTCCGGGGTCCCGACCTGACCCGGTGACCTGGAGCCGGTGTCCCCACGTGACCCGCTGACCTGGGGGCGATGTCCCCACGTGACCCGGGGTCCTGGTGCCGGGGTCCCCACGTGACCCGCTGACCTGGGTCCGGTGTCCCCACGTGACCCGCTGACCTGGGTCCGGTGTCCCCACGTGACCCGGTCACCTGGGGCCGATGGCCCACGTGACCCGGGGTCCTGGTGCCGGGGTCTCCACGAGACCCGCTGACGTGGGTCCGGTGTCCCCACGTGACCCGCTGACCTGGGTCCGGGGTCCCCACGTGACCCGGTGACCTGGGGCCCGTGTCCCGTGTCCCCACGTGACCCGGTCACCTGGGGCCGGTATTCCCACGTGACCCGGGGTCGTGGGTCCGGTGTCCCCACGTGACCCGGTCACCTGGGTCCGGGGTCCCCACGTGACCCGGGTGACCTGGGGCCGGTGTCCCCACGTGACCCGCTGACCTGGGTCCGGGGTCCCCACGTGACCCGGTGACCTGGGGCCGGTGTCCCCACGTGACCCGCTGACCTGGGTCCGGGGTCCCCACGTGACCCGGGGGTCCTGGTGCCGGGGTGTCACTCGGAACCTGGGAACCAGGCTGGGTACCAGACATGACCAGGTGACCTGGTCCGGGGTCCCGACCTGACCCGGTGACCTGGGGCCAGGGTAACCACCCTGACCCGGGGACCCGGGCCGGGGACCCGGTATGACTCCGTCTCCCGGGGCCGGGGTGGTCACCTGACACTGGTACACGGGACAGCGACCCGACATGACCCGGTGACCCGGGGCCGGGGTAACGACCTGTCCAGGGGACCTGGGCCGGGGACCCGACAGGACCCCGGTGATCTGGGGATTGGGTAAAAACCCGTCCCGGGGACTCAGGCTGGGTCCCGACTATGACCCGGGTGACCTGGTTCCGGGGTGCCGAACTGACCAGGTGACCTGGGGCCGGTGTCCCCACGTGACTCGCCTGACCTGGGGCCGGTGTCTCCCACGTGACCCGGGGTCCTGGTGCCCGGGGTCCCCACGTGACCCGCTGACCTGGGGCCGGGGTCCCCACGTGACCCGGGGTCCTGGTGCCGGAGTGGTCACCGGAACCTGGGAACCAGGCCGGGTGCGCGACATGACCCGGTGACCCGGGGCCGGGGTAACGACCTGTCCAGGGGACCTGGGCCGGGGACCCGACAGGACCCGGTGATCTGGGGCTTGGGTAAAAACCCGTCCCGGGGACCCGGGCTGGGTCCCGACATGACCCGGTGACCTGGTTCCGGGGTGCCGACCTGACCCGGTGACCTGGGGCTGTGGTGTCGACCGGACTCGGGGACCTGGTCCCGGTGTCCCCGTCATGACCCGGGGACCTGGGGTCGGGGTGGTCACCAGACCGTTGTGCCCAGGCCGTTGACCCGACATGACCCTGTGACCCGGGGCCTGGGTAAAAATCCAACCCGGGGACCCGGGCATGGGACGTGACATGACCCGACCTGGGTCCGGTGTCCCGACCTGACCCGGTGACCTGGAGCCGGTGTCCCCACGTGACCGCTGACCTGGGTCCGGGGTCCCCACGTGACCCGCTGACCTGGGGCCGATGGCCCCACGTGACCCGGGGTCCCTAGTGCCAGGGTCCCACGTGACCCGCTGACCTGGGTCCGGTGTCCCCACGTGACCCACTGACCTGGGTCCGGGGTCCCCAACGTGAACCGGTGACCTGGGTCCGGGGTCCCCACGTGACCCGGTGACCTGGGGCCGGTGTCCCCACGTGACCCGCTGACCTGGGTCCGGGGTCCCCACGTGACCCGGTGACCTGGGGCCGGTGTCCCCCACATGACCCGGTCACCTGGGGCCGGTGTCCCCCACGTGACCCGGGGTCCTGGGTCCGGGGTCCCCACGAGACCCGCTGACCTGGGGCCGGGGTCCCCACGTGACCCGGTGACCTGGGGCCGGTGTCACCACGTGACCCGCTGACCTGGGTCCGGGGTCCCCCACGTGACCCGGTGACCTGGGGCCGGTGTCCCCACGTGACCCGGGGTCCTGGTGCCGGGGTCCCCACGTGACCCGGTGACCTGGGTCCGGTGTCCCCACGTGACCCGCTGACCTGGGGCCGGTGTC